>CM052887.1:52346410-52396760 GCA_028534135.1 Potos flavus
GTAAGTGCTGTGAAATATGTAAGCCTGATGATTCACAGACATGTACCTCTGGGGCAAATAATACATTATATGTTAATAAAAAAAATAAAAAATAAAGACAAGTAGATGGATGGATGGATGGATGGGAGGATGGATGGACGGATGGGAGGATGGAAGGAAGAATGGATCAAAGGATGAATCTGGCTAGGTAGGTGTATGGGTAGGTGGGTGGATGGGTGGTTGGATGAGAGAGAGGGGAGGTAGTGTCTAAAGTGGTGTCTGATACATACTTAAGATAAATTGTAATTATATATTTCTGTTATCCTACAACATAGAAATACTTTATTTTCCATATTCACTAAAGCATTCGTGTGTCTATAAATTCCCACTCATCTAACCTATTTTGATACTGTTCTTGGAACAGTGTTTTTCTCAGGATAAAAGACATATACTAATTGTTTCACATTTGCTTTATTTGTACAGAGCAACCAAAATACAAATGCATTATGCATAAAACTTAGCACCATATGTAACACTGCCTGCAACCAGGCAAGCAAGCCCAAAGCTGTGACACCCTCCAAGCTTCCACCCACCCTATATGTACTCCTTCTCCGTAGGGTCCTAGTAGTTGGTTTTTGGGGGGCTTTTGCCAGAATGCAACAGTTTTTAGAAGGATATAGGAAAACAGGCAGGAGGGCAGTTTCCTATGGATTCATATTGATTAGGACATGTCATTTGGGGCTAAAAGACTGTCCTTATCCATCAGGGGGTTTCACAAACAAGATGGGTGGATGCCAGGACCTTGTGTCATGGCCCAGAGACTTTGGGACTTCAGACTAACTGTCACCAGGGAGTTGAGAGGTCAAGATGTGGAATGCTAGGATTCTGATGACACTCTGGGCTCTGTCCATTGAGACATCACAGCGACTCTTAGGGGCCCACGAGAACCAGCACGTTGTGTCGGGGTTCTGCTGGTGTACAGACCTGAGAATGAGTGCCCAGCAGTGGTGGCGCCCACTTCCTGCCCTGCCTGCCTGGAACCGACATCCCGAAGCGCACTTTAGGTCATCAGCCATCAGCTGTGGCCGGTCATCCTGTGCTTACTCTTCTCATGTTTCCTCAGCCACTGGCCCTGAATGACTCATCATGTGGGCGAGAAAGGACATGTAATAACCATCTGTACTCCCTACCGTGTCACCCAGGGCCAGCGGGCAAAACCATTACCAGTCTTCTGATGTGTGCATCATTCAAGGCTTCAGCAGGACCACTAGCTGAGTTTATTTAAAGAGTAGCTGTTATTAATAGGAAGCATAGCTAATCCTACATTATTAATAATAATCATAGTTGTTAATAATGATCATAATCATTACCATGGAAATCAACCTTTCCTGAGCCTTTGTTGTGTTTGGGGCACTGCAAATTCTGTGCACTGTCTGAATCCTCAGAATAGTCCTGAGCTTTAGTTTCCCAAACACTAGTACTACTAGAGACTCATTGATCTTGCACCTGCGTTTGCTGATCCTTCTAAACCGTAATGTAAACGGTAATTGTCTAAGAAAGGGATCCATGTCAAATTTTTTCAACCTTTAATCATAGACCATCTGGAGGTAACATATTATAAGGAATACCAGTCTGAATCCCAAGTGGATGGAGAGAAGGGGCTCAGCACAAGCTATGCTTCATGTCCTGCGAGTATTTGAAGAACAACTGGAAGTAGGGCTAAGTCTAAAACATCACAGCTGGATTTGGCGTGACTGCCTTTGAAAATGGTCACTCATAATATACTGAGGGTGGCATGGCGACTCCTGAGAGTCGCTGAGGGGGTGTTTTTAGAAATGTGCCCTCTGCTCCATAGTTCTCAAAAAAGTCTACTATGTCACGAGAGCAAGGAGCTCCGTCTGCTGCCAACACCTGGTCATAGGTGCAAGATGAGGAAGTCGAGAGGGAAGATCGCGAGCCCATTCACATGTTCACAGGCTGCCCTGCTGCTGGTCATCTCGTTCCCCAGGAGTCCAGAAGTCTCCTTCCTGGGCGAATGCCGGAGCCCAGGACCAAACTTCCAGTCCTATTTCCATTCCAGGAACAATACAAGCTCTAATTTCTTCTTCCGTGCTGTTTGCTTTCTATACATTCACATCCTAAAATATACCCTTTGTACCATTTTTCCCTCAGTTATCAAAATATTTCCAGATACAAGCCTGTTTTTGCAGCATTTACCCGTCTTCAATGCCGCCTCCTACTCCCTCCGCCATATGCCGCCGAGGAACTGCCCTTTGTGATCAAAATACTTCCAGTTTATGCTTAGCTCTCTGGTGATTTGGTCAAATTAAAATGACCATATGTTTTTCTCACTGTGGTGGGTCAGAAAATGATTTTTTTTTGCCATACACATAAAGGTAGTTTTAGTTATACTCAGATGTCAACACCTTCCTAAGATTAGGTCTTACTTTGAAAGCATCACCTGCATAATCATTAAAGTTAATTTACTCATTAAATTATGTATGCACGCATACATATAAAATGATACCAGGCGTAGATCTGAGCAATTTACAGCTTACAACTTAAATTGCACATTTAATCATCTCTGAGGTACCTACTATTATTATCTACATTTTATGTTTGAGGAAATGAGGCACAAAAAAGTTTAGTGACTTGCCATAAAGTCACCCAGCTGAGAAGGGTTTATTTGAGCCCAAAGTTAAACTAGAAAAATTTTCGGTTATCTCAAAAAGAAGCTCCTCTATCTCAAATCATGATTGCTATATTACAAAATCTAGATTCTTGTAGCTAGAGTACACATATTAAAATGTAATTTTCTGGGTTTAAATGAATTTATTTAAAGAAAATCTGTGTTCTACAACCATATTGAGTCTTTATTCCTTTGGTTCCTGACTGTTACAAACAGTAATATCTATGATAGAAACAGTACTTTTATTTTAAAACTTTTTTACTCTTGGCCCAAGGTCAAAATCTCTTCAGAGATTTAACCTAAATAGTGTGTTTTTACGGAGTAATGTTTTCAAGTATTTTGGGAAGATTTTAATTCATATCAATAAAGGCCATTAAATGGCATGTTTTAGGCTCCACAGAGAGTGAATCCTTCCTTAATACCTGTTAGATGAAGAGTTTTCATTTCCAATAATGTTACTTAAACACTTATTATGGACATCTGAGAGTTTCTTTAAATATAGCTATGAGATCCGCAGAAGACTCTCAAACTTTATATACATCCAGTTTCTAGTTATGTTTAAAACTTACCTCATTTTTTTTCCTAATGTAAAGACCTTCCTGTACAAAATGAAACTGATGCAAACTGGAAAAAGAAAATCTCTGTAGCAAAAGTTTGCTTTTTTTTCTCATTCCAATCATAAAGCTAATATAATTAAAGGAATTTTGAAAGATAAAGAAAATATAGACATTGGTCTATTTCCTTGCATTGATTTCCATATATATTTGGATTTTTTTTTAAGATTTTATTTTTATTTATTTGAGAGAGAGAGAGAGAGATCACAAGTAGGCAGAGAGGCAGGCAGAGAGAGAGGGGGAAGCAGGCTCCCCGCCAAGCAGAGAGCCCGATGCAGGGCTCGATCCCAGGACCCTGAGATCATGACCTGAGCCGAAGGCAGAGGCTTTAACCCACTGAGCCACCCAGGTGCCCCTATATTTGAATTTTTAAATATATTTGCAAACATAGTACAATTATAATTTTGTATCCTCCTTTTTTTACATAGTATATTGTAGACATGTTACTGTATATTCTTCACACACATCCTTCTTGATGGTTGCTTGAGTGTCATACTTATTTAGCTATTTCCTAAAGTTAGGCTATACACAATATATTCCATTTTTAATATTAGAAATAATGCTATGAGTGCCATTCTGTATTTAGGATCATTTCCTTAGGATAGCTTCTTAGAAATTGAATTACAAAACCTTAAAGATATTGATATTTTGAAACTCTTGATGTACATGTCCAAATTACTTTCTAAAATTATTTTAACAATGTATATTGTCTGATAATTTCCTGCCTATGATGATATGCTTTCTAGTGTGTGTGTGTGTGTGTGTGTGTGTGTGTGTGTGTGTGTGTGTGATTTAGCTTGTACAGCCTAGGAGAGCATGGATATTGACCAGACCTGATGTTCCCCAGTGGAAAGAGCTTGAACCTGCAGTCCACAGACCTGGGTTTAGTCCTGGTTCTATAACTAACTGTATGCATGAACCTGGGCAGCTAACTTGTCATTCTGCTGTTTGTAAAATGGGAAGATTGGATCAGACCAGACATGTTCACTTATTTAGAAACCACTGTTGAGTGCTCTTGATAGCTCTTTTTGCCAAAGAGATTAGAAAATATGGATGCAGAAAATCCTTTCTCAGGACCTTACATCCTCCTGGGCGACAAATACGTGGAGAGAGAATCAAACGAAATATAGGAATAGGAGCTATGGAGCAGCTGATCCTTTGTTCAGATCTGTCTTATTAGTTGTACAAGCTTGAGCAGTGAGAGCCTAAGCTCTTAGCTTTGGTTTCCTCATTTGTGACATGGGAATAATACCCATGTCATGAAACAAATCAAATGAGGCAGCGGTTAATGTGCCTGGCACAATATGTGCTCCACAGTTGTTAGGACTAGTTTTTTCTATTTTGTTGCCGATGTCATTCTAATATATTTTGTAAGTTTTAAGTGGGGGGGAGCATATTGTAGACTTCACAGAAGCATATCGTGTGTTCAGAGAATGGGTCCCAGGTTCCGAGCACTGACACGATGTGGAAAGCAGGAAGAGGCCCGGCCTGCGAGGGAGGTCAGAGTCACCGCCACATCCAAGGTGCTTTCTGCTTCTAATAGGGCTGCTGTGGCCACTTCACGGAGGTGGAATGGATGCCCCACCCAAAATTTGGTTTGATGTTGAAAGTGATGCTGCCCATCCAAAGGATATGGAAAGTGTGATTACTCACATGAGGAGGTTCTCTGGGACGAGCAGGACAGACTCCCCAGCATGTTTAAAAATGTCTGGAGAGAGTTAGAAGGGACAACTGGCTTAGGGATTTAGGGTGGCTAGGGGGAGACTTGCACGGTTTCGACTTCTCACTGGCCTCAAGGGAGGGGCATGCAGGCCTCCTGAATGACCTGAAAGCTGTCAGCAGTCGAATACCAAAAATGGAGTCAGACTCTTGAGGACAGAGGATATGGTTTTGTGATGGATGAAAGAAATCTCAGTGGCTTTCTTCCCTTCTGAAAAGGGAAAACAAACAGCCTCTCTTGATCCCGCCTCTCCCCACCCCCGTCCTGCTGTTCCCCTGGCTCCCAGGGCTCTCCAGTCCCAGTTCCCCAACAGTGCACTCCAGCTGCACGCCCCCCATCGTCTCTCAAAGCTCCTGCGATCAGGTCCCCCCCCCCCCCCCCATGTCACTCCTTGGGAACTGCTCCTGTCAAGGCGATCACTCACTCTCAGGGGCCAAATCCTATGGTTCTCTCTTAGTCCGCATTATCAATAATTATCAATAGCATTAGATATAATCGATCATCTCTTCAGTCAGCTTCCAGAATATCAAATTTTCCTTCCCGTTCTCTTTGGCCAGTTCCTTCCGAATTTCCTAACCTCATAATAGTTGGAGTGGGGCCTCTGCTGTTCTCTGTGTCCGCCGACTCCCTGGCTGTAAATCCATCTCCCCACGATAACGCCCCGGGTGTATTTCCAGCATCCATCTCTCCCTGGAAATCCAGGTTTCTTTTCTTTTTTTAAAGATTTTGTTCATTTATTTTTAGAGAGAGAGAGAGAGCAGGGGTAGGGCAGGGGGGAGGGAGAGGGACAAGCAGACTCCACTCTGAGTACAGACATGAACTGAAACCAAGAGTCGGAGGCTTAATGGACTGAGCCGCCCAGGCACCCCTGAAACTCCAACTCTCTATGTCCACCTGCCTACTCCATATGAAACACACCAAATGGAGTTCCTGACTTTCTCCCTCCCTCTTGCCCCTTTTGAGATCTTCTTCTCATTTATTTTTTTAAGATTAATTTATTTATTTTAGAGAGAGAGAGAGAGCACATGTGAGCAAGTGGGGAGAGGGGCAGAGGGAGAGAATCCCCAAGAGGACTCCCCACTGAGCAGAGACCGATCCCACAATCCATGAGATCATGACCCTAGCCGAAACCAAGAGTCAGATGCCCAACCGACTGAGCCACCCGGGTACCCCCTTCTCCCTCTCATTTCATGGAAACTGTATCTATTTCATTGCTCAGACCCCAAACTGTGTCATTATCCTGGAGTCCTCTTTTTGTCTAACACCTCACATCCAACCTGTCAGCTAATCCTATGAACTCTGCCTGAAGAAAATATCTGGAACCTGACCACCAATCACCACCTCCACCCCTCCTACCCTGGTCTGATTCAGTGTCTTCTCTTCACCTGGATTTCTTCAGTAGCCTCCAAGCTGGCCTCCCTGCTTCCACACCTTTACCATCCTATGGTCCTCAACACAGCAAGCAGAGCAATGCTTTCTAGAAGTAATTCAGCTCATACCGTAAACCCACTCAAGGCTCTGCAGTGGCTGCTCACATCACTCTAAGTGAAAGCAGGAGTCCTTCCTCTCTCCTGCAAGGCTCTGCGTGTCTTGACTCATCTCCTAATACACGCTACTCTAGCCACCCTTCGTCTTTGCTATTTCCTGAACATGCCAACCTCATTCCTGTCTCAGGGCCTTTGCACTGGCCGTATCCTCTGCCTGGAAGGCTCTTGCTCCAGATATCAGCATGGCTCACCCTGTTACCTCCTGCCAGTCTTCTCCCAGATGTCACCTTTTCAGTGAGGCCTCTCCTGACCATCCTGCTTTAAGTTGTACCCTCCATTTCTAGCCTATATCCTCATTTTATTTTTCTTCATAGCACTTATCCCTTCCTAGAATAGTCTGTAATGTACTCAATAGTTTTATGTCTGCTCTCCAAGAGAGTGGAGATTTTTGTCAGTTCGCTACTCTGTCCCATTGATGTTGAACAGGGTCTGATATATAATCAGTGTTTAATAAATTTTTGTGGAAGGAAGGAAGGAAGGAAAGGAAGGGAGGGAGGAGGGAGGGAGGGAGGGAAGGAAGGAAGGAAGGAAGGAAGGAAGGAAGGAAGGAAGGAAGGAAGGAAGGAAGGAAGGAAGGAAGGAAGGAAAAAACTATGAAACCTCCCAAGAACAATTACACTGCATTAACACAGAGCTGAGGTCAAAGCGAGTGTGGTCATTTCGTACTGAGCTTCCCTCTGGAACACTGATGCATATGCATCGGCCGGACAGTTGTCTTCCCAGAGCAGGCAGTGACCGGTAGAAGTGTCCGCATCAACACACATCCTCTGGCATTCCATCTGGGAAGGAGCTACAGGGTCATGTACTTGGCATAAGGCTGGCCAACACACAAATACGAGGACCCAATTGTAGAATATGATGTTCTCAGTCACCCCTCACCCAGAAGACCAGAAATAAACTGAGATTCACATTTGGAGTTTGCCGGCATCCGTATTCCAGAAGCGCCGGGTTCTTAAATAGCCCCAGGAGCTATACTGGGCAGCATCAGCTGCACAGCTGTGAATGACGTCAGACTATTCTGTCTGGGTGATTGCTCACTGGAAGAGCCCAGTAGGGGATTTGAGATACTTTTTTGTGAAATTTTGAAAAGCCATTAACTGGAGTCTCTGTCCTTTGCAACATAGGACTGTTTGCATGCAGAAAACAGCAGGTCGGGGCACCTGGGTGGCTCAGTGGGTTAAAGTCTCTGCCTTCGGCTCAGGTCATGATGTCAGGGTCCTGGGATCGAGCCCCGCATCGGGCTCTCTGCTCAGCGGGGAGCCTGCTTCCCCCTCTCTCTCTGCCTGCCTCTCTGCCTACTTGTGATCTCTCTCTCTGTCAAATAAATAAATAAAATCTTTTAAAAAAAAAAGAAAGAAAGAAAGCCGGTCAGTTTGATTCTTTTTCTTTCGACCAAGGTGCACCTTTCTCCAATTGCTTACGAAAGAACCTGATGGAAAAGTAGCTTGAGGCTCTGGCATGGTCCGCTCTGCAAATTGCCAGGCTGCAGTATGATGAGAAAATGTAATTCGGCAATCCTAGAGCCTCTGGCGGCACTTTCTGAGGCTCAGCTGAGTGAGGGACAGTGGCAAGGAGAGGGTGAGAGAGGACATTGGGTTCTGCTCCACAGCTGGGCGCCATAAGCCAGAAATGGAGCATCTCTGACTTTTGTAATAAAACTCGTAAGCCAATCATTTGGGGCACCTACTTCTTTGACCGGAAGTGGGAAGAAGGTACCTGACAGCAAGGAAATACAAAGGAAAGGAAATGGGTATGGAATATGAGAAGAGGAGGAAAATAGCCGCTGGGAACTTTGTAATAGCTTCTCTCTTGGAAATGTATATTGTTTCTCTGGGTCTTAGTTTTACAAACAGTTACCTAATATCCTAAAGCAATTTTAAGGCACATGATTCAACAAATGCTCCATTCTCTCACAAATAACCCTGCCAGACCATCTTAAACTTGGCATTTAAGAAATCCGAGGGTCTTCACGTTCTCGTTTAAGCAAATGGATGACTACACTGATGTAGGACTCTACTTTTCTGTCTCTTAAAAACGGCGCAAAAACAAAGCAGCGAGAGCTATGTTTTGAAATGTGTGAGATGCTTGACACAACCTCGGGAGCCCCTCGAACACAGAGGATTTTTGGTGTCTGCATCTGAACCGTCAGTGAGAAGCATCAGCAGCCAGCCCAAACCGTTGCTCTCCGCCCGCATCGAACAGCTGGAGAAGTGATGCCGGGAGAAGGGTGATGCTAACATTACACACTCGGTTGGCCCCAGAAGGATCTGATCATCTGCTTCCAAACAAGGTGCCTGGGTCCGTTTTAGAGACCCCACACGCCCTCCAGGTTGGGGTGAACGCTGACTGCTGTGAACGAAGGGAAACGAGTCGTGAAAGCGAAGCGAGGCTGGTCCTTGAGCCCTCTCGCATCTCTCGTATCGAGAGTGGCCATCTGTCCCTGGAGAATAGTTGGAGTGGCAGCTGGGCATATCGTGCCATCAGAAAGACGGGCCCCTTCTCCTCGGAGCCGAGCGGAGCCGTTTGGGGGGGTCACTGGCAGTTTCAGGAGTCAGCCAGGGCGGCCCCCTGTCCCTGATGCTTTGGTGGACTCCGCCGAAGCCAGGCTTCTGCAGCTCCGAGCCGCGCGTGGGCAGGAGAGAGGGCAGAGGCCCAGCCCGCGCTCCCTCCTTTCTGCAGCAGTCAGGGGGACAAGCTTCCAGGTCCACCACTCCCTTGTGTTGTCTCTCTCCTCCTTCGGGGCTGCAAACCCCGAGAAGAGAATATAGCCAACACTACGGGGCAGGTCTGAGAAAGAGCAAGGATGATGTATCGGGCACCGGGAGTGCTCAGAGTGCCTGGGATCAATTAGGCTGGGCTGAGTGGCATCAGTAAAAGAAAACCATCCCTTTGATGATCATTCAGGAATTTGGGCGTATTTCACTTGCCCACAGGAATAGAGATCTAGGACGCCACAGCAAAAATTGTCATGCTTGCCTCGTATCCACCCACCAGTCCCATATGTGTATGTGTGTGTATAGAGATGTATATTTATATATATACATATACATATGTGTGCATGTATATATGTTTATAGTTTTCATTTCGAGCTGACTGAATGCCTGCAGCATTTTACTGAGTGTTTCTGGGCAGGATTTAATGGAGCTGATCAGCTACAAGTCAAGTGTCAGGGATTCCCACGGGAAGGAAATCAAGACACTGGATTCTCGGGTGCCTGGGTGGCTCAGTGGGTTAAGCCTCTGCCTTCGGCTCAGGTCATGATCTCGGGGTCCTGGGATCGAGCCCCGCATCGGGCTCTCTGCTCAGCAGGGAGCCTGCTTCCCCCTCTCTCTCCGCCTGCCTCTCTGTCTACTTGTGATCTCTCTCTCTGTCAAATAAATAAATAAAGTTTAAAAAAAAAAAAAGACACTGGATTCTCTTCCCCTGGACATGCCTGTTAGGACCTCAGTTTCCTTAACTGTGAAGTGAGAATAATGACATGAGAATAATGACACCCACTCTACCTTCTTCATAGAGGAAAGATATAATCTATCATACCCCACAAATATATGATGCTACTTTTAAAATATTATTCCGGGGCCAAAGCTGCTTAGGCCCTGACCCTGCAGGTTCTCCCTGTTTCCAGGGCCACATCCTGTGACAGGAGAGCTCCGACAGCTTCATCCAAAGGAAACCCAAAGTGCCTGGCCCCTGGATTTTATATCAGAGACTCACAAGAGTAAATTGACTAAATAGTGATGATGATAAGCCTCTACAGTGGTCCTTTGACCTCAAGATACTTTATAGACATGGACATTCATTCATTCATTCCTTCAGCAAAATTTAAAAAGAGCCTGCTTTGTGCCAGGGGCAAGGTATGACCCTGGGGTCCTATTCGTGCTGAGAGCACACACAGCCCCTGATGTCATCAAGCTAGAAGGGGTCACGGACAGTCAGTGTAAAAGCATACTAATAATTTATGGTTACAAATTCTCGAGATGACAGGAAGAAAGGGATGGGAGGCAAGGCTGAAGAGGTGGCAGGAGCCGACACAGGAACCTGGAGGCCACGGTATGGAGTTTTGCTTTTAGCTTAAGAATCCATGGAGGTTTAAAGTAGCACAATGGGAGGTGGGGGTGGGGCAGCGTAGAAACAGGATCACATTTTGTGTTTGAAAAAGTATCGATTCACTTGTGGGAGGGCAGGCTGTTCAATAGCATTTAGCACTTGGCTACCTCCGTCCTAACAGTCCCTGCGATTGAAGCCCTTTAGATTAGTACAGCTGCTTTCGACGCTAGCAGTGCATTAGAATCTGCTGCAGGATTTTTTTTTAAAGTGTGGGGGTCCATTCCCAGAAATCTGGATTTAATTGGTCACAGATGGAGCTCGAGCATGGCTTTTGTCTGTTCCCAGGTGATTGTAAACTTCATCAAGGCTGAGTGAGACCCAGTGATTCAGTGGAATGCACAAAACAGGTCCTCAAAGTGTGGAAGCAACATCAGCATCACCTGGAAACCTGTTAGGAAGGCAGAGTCTTAGGCACGCTCTCCCACCGACTAAGTCAGAAGTGCTGGGGCTGAGGCCCAGCAGCCTGTGTTTGCACAAGCGTTCTGGAGTTCCGAGGCTGGCCCCAGCATGAGAAGCATCAGCCACAGAGGGGTCACAGGCAAGAGAACCTGGGGCTTGGATGGGATTCCAGATCTAGTTGTAGAACAGCCCTGCGGCGGCGTGGAAGTGGAGGGGGCGCAAATCATGAACTTCTCTGACCCTCGGTTCTCACCTATAAAAATGGCAGGAAGGATTGGGTGAACTCAAATGTTGTCTTTGATGTTAAGGATTTATTAGCTAGGCCCACTAAACCCAACAAAGTTTTTATGATGTACTTTTACAAACTCCACATTTCTATATGATGGAAATAGAATGTAATGATTGTAGGAAACTTAGAAAGTACAGAAAAGAATAAAGAAGAAAATAAATGTCAGTTACAATTACTTCACCTGGAGATGACTGCTGCTTATCTCCAAGAGTTTGGCATGTTGGTGAAGTTCTGGTGCATTCTGATATTTTCTGTGTCATCTAATTAACAAAAGTGGGAATCATACGATATATAGTTCTAGAGCCTGCTTCTTATGAACATTATTATATCGGGAGCATGTCCCTTCATCATTAAAAGTTATTTTAATCATTTTGTTAATTTATATCATATTCTATTACATGTTTACATAAGTTAACCTCTCCCCTCTCCTGAATATGTAAGCCTTTTCTCATTTTCAATATTATTGTTATGATGACTGTATCTTAATCCATGTATCTTTTCTATCTAATTCATCTGAAGACCTTTTTTTTTAAGAGAGAGAGAGAGGGCAGGGGAGGGGCAGAGGGAGAGAGAGAGAATCTCAAGCAGACTTCACACCCAGTGCAGAGCCTGACATGGAGCTCGATCTCATGACCCTGAGACCATGACCTGAGCCAAAATCAAGTCAGACGCTTAACTGACTGAGCCACCCAGGCGCCCCATGTCTGGAAACCTTCTTAAGAGAATCCTAGAAATAGGATCTTCGGGTCAATGCACATGGGACATTTGATACATTGCCAACTTTTTTCCCCAGACAGGAGATACCTCATCCAAACACCAGCAGGCTCTCCGAGCGCTCTCCTCAGGACAGCCCCGCCGGCATGATTGATTTTCAGTTCCTACGCTGCCACGAGGCAGCAGCTGCCTATAGCTGCAGTATTTGCAGCCAGGGTATATAGCTCAGGCTGTCACCCCCTAAGGGGGCTCAGACTCAAAGGACAGAGAAGCGAGAGGGGCCCCAGAAACCTAAGAGCTGGGGCTGGAATAGTTGGGCGGGATTTTCAGGGACGGATGATGACATTTTCAATGAACCTTCTTTAAAATGCAGAGTGGAATTTACTTGAAGTCTGTGGAAGAATGTCAGGTTGATGATAACTCACCTTTTCTAGAAACTGGTACGAATAAGTTAGAATGTCATGGTCCCGAGAGGTGGGGCTGCCTGAGCCAGGTGAAGAGGGGCCCTTGGCTGGATGAACTTCTGAGGTCCCCACTGGGCTTATGACACTAGGTGTAAAAATCAGCACAGAGGGAAGGGTATTCTCTTTCTCCCACCATCCCTCTCTCCTGCGCACTTTGCACGCACCCCAGCACCCCAGTGGGCTTCAGTTCTCCCACATCTTTCTGCCCCCTGACCCCCCCTGCCCCTTGTCTTCATCTGACAACCTTCCACGGCCTTCTTGTCACCTGATTCTTTCTTGGATTCAAGGATCCTCATCACAGAAAGAAGAACAGTGAGAGGCCATAAAAAATAGAACCCAAACCCTTATTTATAAAAAGGAAAAAGGAAGTGGTGAGCTTATTTCACTATTTATTTATAGCCCCACCTACTTCCAAAAGTATCTTAAGTAGTGCCTGCTTTGGAAGAGGTCTCAGGGAAAACAAAAGTCTCTTTAAAAAAAAACAGACCAGGGAAACTGGGAATGCTAATGGTTAACGGCAGGGAAGAAAGTAATTTGGGCCCTTAACCCCTGGATATTTTTAAATGTGGACATTATTTGAATGAAGGCATTTCCAGGGTGATTAAAAGCATAGATTTATTGTATCTCCAAAAGAACTGAAAATAAGTGTTCAAACAAACTTGTTAGCACTACTCACAATAGCCAAAAGGTGAAAACAGTGCAAATGTACATCAACGAAATGAATTATGTGCATACAATGGATTATTATTCAGCAATAAAAATCAGTGATGTAGCGAGACATGCCACAGCACAATGGACCTGGAAAACAGTTTCCTAAGTGAAAGAAGCCCCGTCACAGAAGGCCATATGTTGTATGATTTCATTTATATGAAATATTCAGACCTGGAAAATCCATGGAGATAGAGAGCAGAGTAGTGGCTACCAGGGACTGGAAGGGGAAAGGAATGGGGGGGGGGGACTGCTTACTGAGTGTGGGGTCCCATTGTGGGTGAGGGAATGTTCTAGATGGTAGTCATGATTGCAGAGCATTGTGAATGTACTTCCTTAAAGCCACTGAATGGCTGAATTGTACACGTTAAAATGGTTCAAATGGTAAATTTTATGTTATGTGTCTTTAATCACAATCAAAAATACTTGTTCTTAGCAAAAAAAAAAAAAAAAGCCTAGATCTAGTTAGTTGTACCCGTGTTCTAATCTCAGCTCCACCACTGACCAGCTATGTGACCTTGGGCAAGTCACTTAAACTCCCGGTTCCCATTTCCTTATGTGTAAAGTGGGGATAATTATACCAGTACCCACCTTATAAATCTCAAATGGGTCAGTGTATGTAAAGTACTTAGTACAATATGTAGCACATAGGAAGCAATGCTGTAAAGATTTGTGTTATTAATCTAACCCACTGTGGGCAGTCTGGCCCCAGAGGAGAAACTCGGCAATGTCTGGAAAGATTCTGGATTACTACAGTTGGGGGTTCCGATGGCATCAGTGAGTAGAGGCAAGGGGTACCACCGAACATCCTACCATGCGTGGGACAGCCTCCCACGACAAAGAATCATCTGGTCCCAAATGTCAGTAGTTCCAAGGTTGAGAATCCCTGATTGAAACAGAGCATGTAGGGAAATGTGTATTCATGCTCTAATGAATGTGTAGACAAAAATAGGTCAGACAGAAATTTGTGTTAGAAAGGACTGTCGGCCAAAGTATGAAATGTCTACCATGTATGGAGAACACGTTTCAGTCATTGTGGGGGACATGAAAGAAACTAAGGCGTCATCCTTGAGATGCTTGGGTAAAGAAGAGCTCTGTGTGGCCGAGTTCTTTAAGAGGGAAATTGGACCAAGAGACGTTTGTAATCATTTTTCCTGTAGTAAGAGGCTGATCTGGGGGTCATTCACACTACTCAACAATAATGCTCGCTCAAATGCCAGCCCTTCTGGTTCCTTGTCAAGATGCATCTTAAGTGACCAGTGTGTGGGTCCTTCACGTGTCTGAATGTGTCTTGTGTCTGGGTAAATTCTAAGGAACAAATATTTGAAAAAGAAACCACTGTCACAAAGAGAAGTAAAAATTACTTGTTTTAAGTAAAGGCTCAAACAAAAGAGAAAATACTAGATTTCCTTGTCTTCAACCACCCATATACCAAAAAGAAAAGGAGACCCTTTTGCCCACTCTCTCTTTAAAGAGTTGTGTTATTAGATTCTAAAAACCATACATGCATATAATTAGCCTAGTTTAGTTCACAGAATCTGCTTTACACAGAATGGCTCACCACCAAAAAAAGGTCTCTGTGGCCTGGCTAGCAGTGAAGGCTCAGGAAGGGACCTTATTCCTTCTCTCTGTCTTTCTGCCTTTAGGCTGAGGATTACAAGCCTTTCAGAGATACACCATGCTTCCACTCAACCTCCGTGAGTGGTAGATGTCCTCTGTGGTTGGGCCATGGGAAGGAGGAGTCTGGCGGGGCCCACCACAAAGGCAGATCGCCAGAGGTTTAGGTCCTTGGAAGCTACTGCATGGTGATGGGGGCTCATAGGATGGGCAGGAGACCCCAACCCTAAGTCCCCTTTGCACAGCTTCCTCCGCAATGCTCGCTTCCCAGAGGTAAAGCTACTCCTGGCGACTTACATTTATTCAGTGCCTACTATGGCAAGGACTTTTATTAGATACTCATGAAGGGGAAACTGAAGTGAATTAGACATAGAGCCTGTCACAGTGACTTCCCAATAGGGCAGGGATAGGTATATATCTAATATAAGATAGAAAGGGACAAGCACAATCAGAAAAATGTGGGGGAAACCCTATGGGATTTTGGAGGGGAGAGTTTGCCTCTGGCGGGAAGCGTGGAGAAGCCTTTCGGAGAGTGTGGCATCTGAGTTAGAACGTTGTTGAGCGTGTCGACATGTCACATGATCCTGGAATATGCTAGAGGACGAAGCCAGCTACTGAGATGGGCGGTGTGTTGGAGAAGAGGGTTTGTAGGATTTTTGGAGGGGAGTGCAGGCAAATAGATGAGCTGGGTGGATTGAGACAAGCTCATGAAGAACCCGCAATGCCATGACCTTTTCTGAGCAGGTGTAATGGGACTAAGAAGAATATTGTGCCTCTGTGTGTATGGCGTGTGTAGAGATACCGTGGGGCAAGAATGGCAAGGGGGCAGACCTAACCAGTATTTCAGATAAAGCAGGACACGATGGCAGGCTATGGGCCACCTCGGCTTATTTAGGCCAGGACTTGATGTTGAGAAACACAGGTGCTGGACACAGATATTTGGGGTTCGAGTCCTGGGCTGTGCCACTTAAGCCAATGGCCTGTCCTTGGGCAAATCGCTTCGCCTTTGCTCAGTGCCTCAGTCTCTTCATCCAAAAAATGGGGGTAAAAGTCTTGTTTCTTATACACATGAGCTGAAAAGTAAATGAGTAAGTGCACTTAGCACATTCTGAATGTCATCTGGCACAAGTGGTTGTACTTAAGAGTTTAGTATAAAAATTGGCTCTCAGGGGCGCTTTGGTGGCGTCCGGTTAAGCATCTGACTCTTGGTTTTGGCTCAGGTCATGATCTCAGGGTCGTGAGATCCAGCCCTGCATCGGGCTCCGTGGGGGGGTGTGGTGTCTGCTTAAGATACTCTCTCACCCTCTCCCTCTGACCCCTCCTGGCTCCCCTTCTCAAAAAAAGAAAAAAAAATGGCTCCTATTATCACTGACGGGAACAAGGGTCACCTGGAAGGATGCACATCTGAATCAAGGTAGAATGATGGTAATCATCAGGAATCAAGAATTCCTGGAAAACGCCGTTCTTGCAGTGCTCTTCACAAGGCTGCTTGCAGGGGCCGGAACGTGGGGCCCTGGGTCTGCAGAGGCCAGGGTGGCATCCGCGGACCGTGCATCTACATAATGGCCCAGCTATCCACCAGCTATCCACAGCCTCCTCACTTTCCGGCTCCAGAGCAGGGGTAGTCCCAAGACTGCTACAGTGAAGAGACTTGGGACCAAAAACTTTGGTCTCAAAGGAGACTATCAGACAGATGAGGCTTTTAAGAACATGGGGAGCATTGGGCTTGGGCCCTGATAAAATGAACACTGCAGGTGTCATATTTAAAATAAGGGCAACTTTGATGTTTGGGTTTTAGTTAAGGAACGTTGTCTTGTCAATGTGCGTGCGGGGATTCGAGAGTTGGAGGCAGGAAGAGAGACTGGGGAGCATCTCAGAGCAAGACATCCTCTTCTTGTGTTGAAACTCTGGCTGTAGGAGTCAGAGGTAAAATGCTTTGCACTTTTTCTGTGCCCCACTCAGTGTTCAGACTGCTCTAATTTAATGCATGCGTTAGAATAAAAATTAAGCTTCAAGAACTAGGGCGGTTTTTTGTTTTTTGTTTTTAAAGAGAGGCAGGCTTTATCCCCGTGAGATTAAACAATCATCAGGGTCTGAAGGTTTAATCTGCTTGAATTCAGCCCAGGATGGGGTTCAGAGCCCCAAAATAACTGGATGCATCTCTACGCTTTGAACATCAGAACTAGTTGGGGTGCGTGTGTGTGTGTGTGTGTGTGAAATGTGCAAGCAAGCATGCACGAGAGGTCTCTCCTGTGGCAGGAGGAACAAAGCTGCCTGCCCCTGCCCTCCCCCCCCCCCCGTCATCAGTGGCGCCTGGATACAGCTTGGGGGGACCGCTGTGCCCATGAATGTGTGCTATTGTTCCAGGCACACGTCGGCCCCAAGAAATAGCCCAAAACAGCCCCGTCCTTATTCAGAGGCAGAGCCCCCTCCATCACTCGAACCAGCCCTCCCAGGTCACATGCCGGAGGCCTCTGCAGACAGGACGCAGCTGCCTCAAATCTGCCTAACATTAGCCGCGGTTCACAAAACCTGCCGGCGCCGAGCCCTCACGGGGGAGACGAGGAAGATGTGGGCTCCCGGCACCATGTTCTCCGAGGAACGCTGGCCGGAAAATGAGAAAAAGTGTGCCGTGGTTCGGAAGCCGAAGCCAGGCAGGAAGCGCCAGGAGCTGCTGGCCGTGGCCTTGGGGGTGAAGGTGGGCGTCCGAGGCGGTTTTCTGTGGCCCCCTCTCAAACTCTTTGCCTGTTCACAGATCTCGTCCCTGGTCCGAAGGGCCGCCCTCACGCACAACGACAACCACTTCAACTATGAGAAGACCCACAACTTTAAGGTAAGCAAGCCACGGCGCTCTCTCTTGTGTTTGGAAGGGCAGGTGGGGAGGTACGGTTGATGGTTTCTGCCCCGTCTTTGACCGTGAAGTGACGAGATGGCAGATTCCTTGGCTTTGCGCTAGCTGGCGTTTGCTTTGTAGCAAACCAGAGACCTCAGACGGCAGTCTGCTCGATGCTGACGCCTAGAAGCACCTGTCTGTGTGCTCACTTAGCTCTGGGGCACTGGGCCCGTTTCCTCCTCGTATCGCCATCCAGCGAACGAACCCCAGAGCGTGCCCCGAACCCCCAAGCGTGCTCCGGGTGCAGCAGGGAGAGAGCTTCTGGCGGGTGAACGTCGAGCAGTACTTTTCCACTCAGAGGAGCGCTAAAGAATATCGCTGTCTCTGAGCCCCAGAAAACAGTTGCCCATTTCACAGTCTGTGTTTCGTCTTTGTTTTCGGGGATGCTAACCCCTTTGGTTTATGTGTAGACAGCTGTGAAAGCAAATGATGGCAGGAGATACCATCCAGGAGCTTTTCTTTGTGCTCCGGGTGCAGGGAGGGGGGGGAAGCACCCCGGCAGCCTGGCCAAGCTCCCTCCTGGCGCAGCCTTGATCCTGCTCAGCAGACCAAACAAAAAGATACGGAAAGCTGGTGGGAGCCTTAGCGGCTATTCCCATGTGTGTTTATAAGTTGGAAACACTGCTGTCCTCGTTTCGGACTAGCGCTTGTAAAAACGGCCTGCCGTCAGCAATCACAGCCTATTTCCTTTGACCTAGTGTGTGTTCCAAGAAGGGCTGGAGGAGATTCTGATGCCAAAATGCCTGGCCAGGGATGTTGTTGAGTGGAGAAGAGATAAGATGGAGTTCGAGGTTTTACCCCAGCAAATGGGCTGACAATTTGGAAGTTGGAGAGCGTGGAGATGAAGGATCCAGGAAGAAAAGAGGCAGGGGCAGCAAATTGTGAATTGCTTTTTTTTTTTTAAACTTGCTTGCTTTAGGACCTATAGCCTGAGTAACTGTTGGAACTAGAAAGCCCTTTGTCAGAGGTGACCAGGAAAACCTCTTATTCTATCGCTTTCCAGTTCTTCGTAAGGACAAATATGTGCCTATTAAACATACATTCATGTCAGTTGGGTCTGTTTGCCCTGCTGCTGTTTTTAGAAAGCGAGCGGCTCGGGCATTTGTATCTTCTAACTGAGCTGAGAAATGGAATTATCCAGCCCTCCATATTTAGCGTGAGGGTGAAGAATTGCATTATATAGATCCTCATCGATGCCAAGCCTCTTGATCTTTCTCCCGTTGCTGAAGAGTGACAAGTCTGATTGGTGTCACTGAAAGCCTTTATGTTTTTTCTCTCTTCTGTTTTCTGTATTTACCTTTATTAATTTTTTTTTTGCCTTAAAGTGTTTTTCTGACTTTGGGTGGAAACCCCGATTCTTTGCACCCTGTGGATGTACCACCATGAGAGGAGGCATCTTCTTGGACTTGAAAATTCTTATCCTTCCTCTCGAAAATTCCAACTCTTCCGGCTTGAAGATACAATTGGAATCATGCCCTTGCTGAGATATGTATTCGCATGGGGATAGCTTCTCCCCGTGTATACTGTGTCTTGAGCTTCTGTGCAAAACACACACACACATATACTGAAACTTCCAGAACTGACTGGTTTTTTAATCCCAGACCTCTGAAGGGGAAACAAAGACATTTGAATCATTAGGATCACTGAAACTCATTTTCTTAAATAGTGCTGTTGCTAACACAATCTGTACTAATTATTTATCCCTGGGCTCCATCAACAGCTTTTCCATTGTTTGCTTGAAAAGTCGCTATTTGGTGTGATCTCTTCTAACACAGCTCCCAAAAGAGAAGGCAGAGAGCAGATAAGTCGTTAGAGGAAAATACATAAGCCAGACAGCATTTCTCGGCCGTGTCTTAAATAGACATCTTTGAGACATAGCAGACCCTTGAGTCTCTGTGTCCCTTGATTGTGGCTCTCAATGGTACTGCTCGTGCCACTGTCCTTGAGAATGAGTGGCAGGGCCAGGAGGAGGCGGTTCCCTCTGTCCCTCCTCGCCCCTGCCACCCGCATTCATCCCTCTCCCCACGCCCAACTAATTTTAAGTGGGAATTTTGCCTGGTCCTTAGAGGAATCTTCTAAAAGCTGGTCAGTGCTATAAATAAAGCGGTGGGTTTTCAGTAGCACACCACTGAATTAACCAAACAAAGAAAACTCTTATCAAAGGCCCCCTGCCATGTGCTTGGAATTAGTGTAAAATTAAGACCTAAAGCACAAATTTGTTCTTTATGCTGACATCTGATAGGTTTTATTCAGAAACTCTTGATTTGTAATTTGGGTTATTATTTAAAAGTACTGTGTACGGCATAAAGTAAGTGTTCATTAAAAAGAACAGTCACATTTTCCTGATTATCAGCACATAAGCCTCGCTAAGCCTGGTCTGCACTCTTGCCTAGGGGCTCCTATGAGAGATTCCAATCTGTCAGATCTAAATGCCTCACCCCACAACAGGATTTTCTGCCCTGTTAAGGACTACTTCCCCAGGTAAAAAGCTGTCTCCTGGCTCTACCCAGGAACTTCAGGAGGAATGAATAGAAACTCCCACCCCTACACAGGTTGGGAACTTATGCCCCATTCTGCCAGAAAGCTCTCCCCGGCACTGTGCCTAAGTGCCTACCTACTCCCCTGCTTTCTAAACAAAGCATGTTTAGGAAAAGGAAAAGACAAAAGTTAGCTTTGGGAACAAGAACTTTTGGAAGCAAATTAAAGTTATGCTTCATCTCATGCAATAATTGGGTACTTTTCAAGGCTGTATGCAGATGCAGCTGTTGCTCATTTAAATCCTAAATTCTCTGGGATTACTTCCACATACCAGGAATCAGGAGGTAGTTGTTGAAAAAAACATGAAATTGACAGGATCCTCTCTGAAAGGAAAACTCTTTGATACACAGAAAAAATACTCCTTTATTTAACTCCTTTTACATCTGCATCTCTGTTTATCTAGTTGACTGAAAGAGACACTCTCCTGTGGGTGGAAGAGCTCTCTTTGAGACGGTCTACCCTATGTTTCTTCTGTTCCATCTTCCATCTGTTTCTTCCTTGCTCATTAACTACATGTGATAGAAAAATACAAGAGCGTTTTGGGCAATGCCAATGACATGAGCGAAAACTTGGAGTCAGAAATGAGCTAGAAGTGAACAGGGTGCATGGAAGAGACTGTCCGGGAAAGAGGTGCTCGCTTCTCGTATGGGGTGGGCCAGATGGAAGCGACTGATGACCCTGGGCATTTTCTGGGCTCAGCCCACTCGGGGGCTCAGCCCTCCCCGTGTACTTCACTCCCTCCTTCTACTGAATTCTCTCCCTCCACCCAGGCCTTGCAGGACCCTTCTCTCTCCTTATATGGAATACGGATGGAGAGCAGAGCTCTAGAAAGTTCTAAAAGCTGAAGAGTAAACCACTGAACCCCCACCTTACCCTGCGTTTCCCCACGTTCCCCATCCCCCATCCATCTCCCTGTCCCTTCCCCATCCATCCCTTGCCATCTCCTTCCTAGTCCTCTCCCTTCTCCTCCCTTCCCCAGCCTCCTACCAGCTTGACTTTTCTCTATAGCTCTGACCATTGGCATGGTCCATATTTACTTGGGTGCTTGCTTTCCCCTTACTAGCTGGAAACAGTCCCTGGGGGCTGGGAGCAGGGATTTGTGTCTGCTGTCCTGCAGACACCCCCACGTCCAGAACAGGGCCTGGCCCCGAGCAGGCTGTCCGTGATATTGGTTGGAAGGCATGTGCAGCAGACATGGCATGGCCCTCTCTACCTAAGATGGCACGTTGTCTCCCACTCCCCACCGCCTGCCCTCAGTCATGGCTTGTTGCCCCTGTGTTAGCCGTGCTTGAGCCCTTCCAACTCTGGGCCCTTGCCGGGGTCAGCAGACTGTGCCAGAGAGATGGGTCTTATCAAGGTGCACCAGGCCAGTCGTCATTCCCCATAAGGCCAGCAGGTGTGGCTGGGCTGGGCTACCCAGTGCCTTACACACGGGGCTAGCAGACGAGACACAGGCCCTGGCTTACTCTTCTTGTCTCAGCTTCCGGTGTGGTGACTCTCAAAAGTGGCCCGGTCTGGACATAAGCGAAATGATTTCTCAACATCCCCTTTTATGTCGCCCACTCTCTGTAGACCCTCTTTCCGTATACACCGCGTGTCCGAGCGTGCTCAGGCAGCCCTCTCCTTCCGCGTGTGCCTACCCGCCCCGTGAGATCCTGGGCACCAGGACCAGAAGTCCAGGAGACTGGGCGTGCCCCGGAGCTAGGGCCAGGACACCTGTCCAGGGGGCGGCAGCACCACCACCGCCCAGTCTGGGTGATGTGACCCATTTCCAGTTTCTCTGTCATTGCTTTTTGCATTCTTATCAGTCCAGTGGGCGTTTGCTTTGGAACGAGACATGTTTGCTTTCCATATGCAAACCCCCTCTCTTTCCCTCATCCTCCTTAACCTCATAAAAATGTGTTAGCCCAGTTTTGCCCACTATATTGCCTGTCTTTCCGGCAGCAGAGCCTGGTGAAAAGAGGATAGATTTTGACAGCAAACCCAAGAGGGACTCCAGGCTTAGGCCACACATGGGGGACATGGCTTGGTCGAGCTGCTCCTCAAATGCAAACCACGTACTGATGAGCCCGACCCATACCAAGTGTTTAGCTGTTACTAATTTTATATCTTCTTTTATTCCAAAGGACCTATAATCGAAAGGGGCTATTCTAAATGACTAAATGGCTGATTCTGGCATGTTAAGTCCAGAGAAATACTCCTTTTGTGTTTTGTGGGGAGAAAAATAAAAGCACCAATGATTCCTGTCCATAGTAGTTGGGTATTTTCAAAGTTCTAAGAAGAGGAAACTATTTACAGGCATTTTTTTTTAATTCAGCAAATATGGACTGAGGGCCAGTTATGTGCCAGGCACTACGAGGTACAAGAAAGCCTGTGGGGACATAAGAATGTGAGCCCTTCTTCTAGTGGGCGGCTTTCAGCCGGAGTGGTTTTGCTCCCCCCGGGGACATCTGGTAGTGTCTAGAGACATGTCTGATCCTCACAACTGGGATGTGCTCCCGGGGTATCTAGGAGAGGCCAGAGATGCTGCTGAACATCCTACGGTGCCCAGCCCAGGCCCCACGTCAGCAGGGCTGGGGGTGAGGAAACGTGCACTTGATAATGGAGGAGCCCTGGAGGGTTTGCGGGGCGGTTGGGGGGGGGGCAGGGAAGTGTCAGGAAGGTCAGTGCTCATACCCTCATAAACCCGAGAGGAAGTTAGAGCAAGAATCTATCCCTTTATACAGCGAGGAGATTCCCAAAAAGCTCTGTGGCAGTCCGTGTTTTAGATATTAAGTCCTATTTTGAAGGTCGCGGGGCGGCTGCTGAGTAGACGAATCTGGGGGTGAGCGGTGCCCGCTGGAGGAACCCAGCTCCCTGGCAGCATCTGCCGAGCACGCCTCTCAGGGCAGCCCAGTCGCCCGTCACAGACGGGGCGATTCCCCTCAGCTGTTTCGCTCCCATCTGAAAAGGTTCACTTCAAGGTCAGTATTTCATCTGATCTTGCAAAAGGGAAAAGTCCAGAGTTTAACCTAATTTCTCAGGAGTTCAATGTCACATGATTCTGGGAACAGCAGTAGATGACAGGAAAGACCCTTGGCTGAGCTCGGGAGGCCCAGTGTTGCTGACCCTCCGGGGGGGCCACAGATGAGCTGCCTGCCCTCCAGCCCTGGGGGTAACTCTGGGCAATGAACCCCCCCCTACAAACCCAGTGACTTGAGCCACTTCTGGCCCCCCTCTTCTGTGCACATAAAGCAGCTAAGACAAAACTGCCTTTGACCCAAGGAGTCTGTTTCAAATTAAAGTAAAAGAATAAAGTTCTCATATTTATTTATATCATTAATATGAATAATAAAAATGACCAACTGAGGCAATAGGGTTTTAGTTTATACCAGCGATTCTCAATCGGGGTCACTTTCCCCCTACCCGGGGGCATATTTGGCACAGTCTGGAGACATTTGTGGTTGTGCCAGCCGAGGGGGGTTGCTGGCATCTAGTGGGGAGACGCTACGGGGGCTGCTAGATGTCCTACGATGACAAAGATTTATCCAGCCCCAAATGGTCCTAGCGCCCACGTTCAGAAACCTGGTTGTGTACTGACGCAGAAAAGTAACACTTCTCAAGGGTAGGGCATCACAAAGCGCATATTCTTTTTCTTGCAGTCTAGAACCTGGTCTGAGCCGATTACACACTTGGATGGTGTCTACACTGACCCATCAAAACATACTTGTTAGGAAACCACCAGGGAATACCGCCTTCCAGGCTCCGCAGATGTGAGACCAACAACATCCTGCTCATTTAGAGTCAAGTCGGGGGATACTCACGAAACGCCTGAGATTTTTCTGGACAACCCTGGCTCTTGTTTTTACTAAGTGGCCATTCCTGGGCTATTTGTCAAACATACCTTATCTCCTGTAATATCATCTTTTTCTGTTTGGTGTGGTTTTTGGAATTCCAGGCAGACTAGGCCCAGTATAATGGTCTTGGACAGACATTCTTCCTGTCTGGGGTATTTTCTTCCTGTCTAGGGTATTTTAGTTACTGCCCTAAAGTTTGCAAAGTGTTCTTTTTTTTTTTTTTTTTTTTCTGAAAAGATATTCTTGAAAATCAGTAAACTTAACAGAATGGAAAAAGCTGATCAGTGATTTTTCAAGATATGGGGTATTTCACTGGGAGAGCAGCCATCATAACTCAACCCCAAATAAAATGCGTTCAGAGAGTGATCTCAACATTACATAGAGCCTACTGTTCAGAGATTGTCCTTGTGGACCCAAAAGAAAATTGAACAATATATCAGCCATGAAAATAAACAGTGGCCCATCACAAAGAGGAAATTAGGCAGTGGGCCTAAAATAATGTTTAACTAACTTTACGTTCCCCTCAGTCCCCATTTTGTTTTATTTCTGTGGGAACGTGTATTTGTGGGGACACAGAAGTTATTTGCTATTCAAAAAAATGTCTGCATTTGTTTGGCTGGAGAAATGAGATCGAAGGCAGTGGGGATATATCAATGAGAAAGGACGTTGGGAAATATGGTCAGGGCTAATAAGCATAAAATGCAATTTTGATATGCATGATTATTTTTTTAAGTATCGGCCAAAAGTGAAATTTTAGAAAATCTATGGCTGGCATATCATGTATTTTTCCTGAAACATTCAGTAGGCTAGTTTCTATTTTGTCTGCGTAAACATTATAGCTAGTCTCCAAACTTCTAAATATTGTATTTTCATTTTTACCCCAAAAGTATGGAGATATTTCCCATGTGATTTCTTTTCCACTGAAGATGATCCAGAAAAAAAAATTCATCACTCCGTTTTGCATGCCTTTCAAAAACCAAGCCCACCCTCACTGGCCTTGCCTATTCTGTTTCCTCTTCTTGGAATGTCCTCCCTAAGTCATCTACCACCCCAGTCCACACTACTTCCCCACCAAACTCCATCTTTCCCAGGCTAGTGAACTCCTATCCGTCCTTCAAAACTCTGTTCAACTATCACTTTTCTCAGACTTCCCAGAAAGAATGTATTAAAATCTCTGTTATACTGCCATAGGATAATTATTTACGTTGTCTGTTGATTCTTGTAGATGAGATCCTTGAGTGCAGGGAGGTCTGTGCTCCTTTGATGTATTTAACTTTGTATATCCAAGGACTAGTACAGTGCCAGGGTCAAAGTAGGCAATCAGCATGTAAGTATGGAATAAATGAGTGAATAATGAGTGGGTGGATAGGAGGATGAAATAGGAAATAATTCATCTCTCTGACATCCTTTTCCCCACTAATCTCTAATGCCACTTCTGAGATAAGCCAGCTCTCCACCTGGGTGTGATTTAGTTCCTGACATTTCTACCGTGTACTACTGGTCTGTTTGCCCATCCTGCAGTGTTTTACTTTTTTGTAACTGTGGAAGTCTTGATATGTGGTCAGAGGTGTTTTCCTACATTCTCCTTATTCAAAATTATTGTGACTAGTCTATTCTTCCATGTGGATTTTAAGGCCATCTTGCCAGGTTTTGTGAAAAGCACCATGGAGATTTTGACTGACATTGTATTGGATTTATATATTTATTTGGAGGATAATTGACATATTTATAATATCGAGTATTACTATACACGAATACAGAATACCTCTCTTATTTATGTCCTTAATGTCTTTAGTTATTTTCTAATTATTTCAAATTTTGTTGTAAATGAAGTCTTCAATTTTATTCAGTAAAATGAGTTATTGCTTATTTATAGTAATGCTGCTAATTTCTTCATATTGCTCTTACATTAAGCAAACTTGATGGCTTGTTTCTTCTTTCAGTTATATATCACTTTGTCCTGTTTTATTATGCTGGCTAAACTCTGCAGGATAATGCTCAAGAGAAGCATTCACAGATTGTCTTATCTTTTTGCTGACTTGAAATTATTCTACTGTTTCATTTTTAAATGTGAGGACTATTATGTGTGTATCAGAGATACCTTTAATCGTCTATTTTTAGGAGAGTTCCCTCTATTCCTAGTATGCTAAGTGCTATTGTTATGAATGGATGTTGAATTTTATTGATTGTTGGTGTTCTAATTTTTGAAATAATTATGTTTTCTCTCTCAATTGTTATTGTGGCAAATATTAGTGATACGTTATCTACCTTAAATTCCTGAAATAAGCCCACTTGGTCATGACATTTTAAAATAATACTGATACATTCAGTAGGTCTTTTTTTTTTTTTAGGATTTTTACATTTATGGTTATAATGAAATTGACCTATAATCCTACTTTCATGTTCTCGTATAGCTTTTGAGTCAAAATTGTATTCATAAAGTGCATTCTGGACCTTTCCTTTTTTTCTCCTTCAACCTGAAATAATCTATATTGGTTAGAGATGATTCATTTGTTAAAGATTTGATAAAACTTAGGAAAATCATTTGTTACCTTTAACTATTTGAGGATAAAACTTTTACTATAGATGCAATTACTTAATGGATATAATTGAATGTAGGTTTTCTATATTATTTGGGGTCATTTTTATAACTGCTATTCTTTAAGAAAATTACCCATGTCACAGAACTTATAACTTTGTTAGTATAAAGCTAGTGTTCTCTAGATTTGTATTTCATATCTTCACTGAATTTGCATTAGGTTCTCTTTATCACTTGTGTTTTTCTTGATCAATCTTGCCCAAGCTTTGCCTATTTTAGAAATCTTTTAAATCACCTTTTAGGTTTTTTTATTCTTTTTATCTTTTCTTTCTATGTCATTATATTCTGCAATAATTTTAGTATTTTTTGTCTCACTTTGTTATTTTTCTAGCTTCCTAAATAGTATACTTAGCTTGTTAATGTTCAACCTTTATTTTTAATATATGCATATAAAGTTTCTGTATCCCATAAGGAGTGTTTTGTCTTTTGATTCCAAATATTTCTATTAAGATTTTTTTCTTTGCTGAATTTGGAGAATTATTTTAAATTTCAAAATATGCTGGGGTTTGGGTGTTTACTATAGGTCTTTAATTTTACTGAATTGTAGTCAGAACATGGTCTCTGTTGTCTCAGTTCCTTTCTATATGTTGAGGCTTGGTTTGTGCTCAGTTTGGGTAAACATTTCATGCATCGTTTTAAAAGAGTACATATTCCATGACTTGTTGGGTATGGGGTCCCTTTTATAGACAGTATATTGACTTTTATCTATTTGATCTATTAATATCTGTGAATAGATATTGTTATGATTATGGATTTGTCAATCTCTCCTTGTAATTCTTTCTGCTTTTGCTTTATATTTTTTGAGATGTGTATATTTTATATTTTTGTCTTGTGTATAACAGCTCAGGATTATTATACCTTTTTTTTAAGATTTTATTTATTTATTTGACAGAGAGAAAGACACAGCGAGAGAGGGAACACAAGCAGGGGGAGTGGGAGAGGGAGAAGCAGGCTTCCTGCCGAGCAGGGAGCCTGATGTGGGTCTCGATCCCAGGACCCTGGGATCATGACCTGAGCCGAGGGCATACGCTTAACGACTAAGCCACCCAGGCATCCCAGGATTATTATGTCTTTAGGGTAAAATTAAATCTCTAATTATTATGTAATGACCATCTTTATCACTAATAAAGAAAGTATATTTTTTATATCAGATACTTATTTCGGGTTTCCATTAGCTAGCATTTGCTATGTATGTTCTTTCTAGCCCTTCACTTTCAACATTTCTATTACATTATGTTTTGAGTGTATTTCTTGCAAAAGTTTTTTGAATATCTGAAAATTTCTGTCTCTTATTTGATGTTAGGGCCATTGATATGTATTGTGATTAGAAATGAATAAGGATTTTTCTCCCCCCCCCCCCCGTATTTACTGTGCTTTTTTATGGCTTTGTTTCCTTCTTTCTTGCTGTTTATTGCCTTGATCAAATCTTTATTTTTTTCCTTACACATTTTATAGATTCCATCCCACTCTTTCTGCATATATGCAAAATTCTAGTACATGTGTAATTAACTTAAAATCTTCCTTAGTTAATTAGCAGCTCTACTTACATACCCCAAATGATGAAAAGTGTAGAATGCTTTAACATTTTTAAGCCCCTCCAATCTTCCATGCCATTTTTTCAGTTATTTTTAAGTCCCCTGAAATTAGTCATCTTGTTATTGTTTTATGCAGACAGAACTTGATTAGATCGACCCCTGTTGCTAATTTCTAGCTCACCATGGCTTCCTGAATCCTGTTCTTTCCTACTAGGTTCAGAATGCTTCCTACAGATATATATATCCCATTGTATTTCTCTGAGCAAGGATCTGTGAGTGAACACTCTTGACGTTTGTCTGAAAATTTCTTTACTTCATCCTCGGTCTTGAATGATAATTAGCTGGGTATAGAAGTTAGGTTGGCAGTAATCTTTGAGCACTTTGATGAAATTTTTCCATAATCTACCAGCTTCTTTTTGTTGAAGAGGACTGTTCATCATAATTGCTGTCCTTTTGTAAAAATAACCTGTTGGGTTTTTTTGGTTTGGGGTTTTTTGTTGTTGTTTTTTGGGTTTTGGGTTTTTTTTGTTTTTGTTTTGTTTTTTTAGGATTTTGCTTGTCTTTTGGTATTCTGCAGTCTCTATGTAATCTATATAGGTTAGATTATTTTTCAATTTACCATGTTTGAGAGTCACTTAGCTTTTCGAATCTGAAGATGTGATTTTACTAATTCTAGAAAGATTTCAACTGTTCCTCTTTTTGAATATTTCTTCCATATATGACCCAAAGCCCAGCATCTCTCCGCTTTTCAAGATCATCACTCCTTCACTTCCTTTGCTTCTTCATTTCCAGTCTCTTGTACATATTACATCAGTTCCATCCACAAGTGAACATGCCCTCATGTCTCCCATCTTTTATTAAGATAAAATAAAATTCTCCCGTATCTCCATATCTCCCTGGAGCTATTTCGTTGCTGTGCTGGACATCACAGCCAAACTTCTTAACAAATTTGCCTCCACGTTTCTCCACTTCCATACCTCCCATTCATTCTTCATGTCACTTAAGTGTGACTTTTGCCCTCATCGATCCAGAGACTGCTCTTGCCAAGGTTACTAATAACTTCATGTGTCTGAATCAGTGTTCAGTCCTCACTTAACTGGACTTCTCCCCAGAATTGAACGTGGTTGACTACTCCTTCCCTGAAGTACTTTTCACCTTTTGGCTTCTGAAGCACTTGGCTCTCTTGCTTCTAAGTGTTGGAGCACAAAGGACTTGGGTTGAGCTCTCTTTTCTTCATTTTCTACCCTCCATCCCTAATAGTTTTTATCCATTTACACAATTTTAAGTACCATTGATTCGTCAGGGGTAGCCCAGTGTATCCTTCCAGCCCTCTCTCCTCCTCTGAGCTATTGAATCACATGTGAATTTCTGCTTGAGCTCAACACATTTAAGTTTAAACTGGCCAGAGCTGAATTCTTGAATTTCTCCCCCAGAAAGTGTCTTCTTTATCTCAGCAAATGTCATCGCCATCCACCTGGTTTCTAAAGCTAGAATCTAGAAGTCATTCTTCATTCCTTTCTCCCTCAAAGATCCACATTTATTCTGTTATAAAGTCTTATGAATTCTATCTTAAAAATATGCCTCAAATCCATCCACTTCCCATCTCCAACTCCAGCACCCTGATCTTGGCCTCTATCCTTTCTCAACCAGAAACTACTAACTAGTTTCTGAATCTCTTTCACTACGAATACTCCCCCATCTGTTTTCAACATGGTGGTCGGAATATCTTTTTTTTTTTTTAATCATCTTCCTACTTAAATCCTTCAAGAGTTTCTTATTGGACCTAGATTAAAAGAAAATCTATGCTTATTAATAAAACCTTCATGGCCTTTTCCAACCCTCAGCCTCACCAGGTTCTTCCCCTCACTCTAGTGTTCTGGTCCCCGCTGGCCTTCTCATTCCTCAGTCACACCAAACTCTTTTGCTCCTGCAGGACCTCTGTAGATTCCTTCTGCCTGGAATGCTCTCCAACCTTGCCCCTACCAGACTGGCTTTTCCCCTCCTTCAAGCAGAACAAGGTCACTTTCCAAGAGAAGCTTTTCTGACCACTATGGATAACATTGAGAGACTCTTAAGTCTCTCTAGTAACAAACATAACAAACTTTTTTTTTCTTTTATAGCCCTTGTTGTATGATTTTATTTTATTTTATTGGTCTTGTGATTTCAACAGTATATTAACCATCAGCTTTGTTGCCATAATTAACCAGCACCATCCCTTTCAGAGCCTTTCTAGTAAAATAATAGTAAGAAACCTTTGATTGCTAAATTTAGAAAATCTTCAACTGCCAATAGAACCCCTTACTGAGGGATTCTTTAAGGACCATGTTTAATCTGAGCGGGCCTCTAAATGAACCATGGCATCTTGGCTCTGTGTGAGTACCAGCGCTCCCTGGGATAGATTCTCTGCATTCCGATGAGGAGGCTTTGTCGTATCTTAGTGCCATTTCCTTACAGCACAATTACCCATTTTTAGTAACAACAATTCTGAGAGGTTTTCTTTTTTCCATTGTTTTTCAAAGCAGAAATAGTATACTGGACAGTTTGCATGTGACAAACTAAAATACCAAACCTTAGTTTTGTTGAGTAGAAACCATGGTCATGAGTTGCTCTTTTAAATTTTTTAACTTGCTTACTCTGTCTGCCTTTACAAATCTATAAGTTCCAGGGGGAGGCAACCAGGTCTGTTTTGTTTGCCACTTTATGTATATACAATTAGTGACCTATGTAAATAAAGAAAGACCTCGAAGTGATGCTTTTTTTGTTGTAAGTAGAGCTCTGATGAGCATCTTCCCAAATTGTACCCATAGTTGCCATCCTTGTATTTTTTTGTGTAAATAAAACTAGCATACTGAGTCACTGAACTCTACCTGTAAAACTAAAAATACACTGTATGTTAATTAATAGAATTTAAATTTTAAAAATTAAAATTAAAAAAAGTAGACCAGCCTCTCATTCTGTTAAAAAAGCTAATATTGTCTGTATTTCTTTTATTTGTTAATGGAGGCTTAAAACTTTGAAAGTCCTTGGTAATGTCTCATAATATTTTAATTTTGTAAAAATTCAAAACATTTTCACTAATTTTTTGTATGTTTGTATGTCTCCAAGTAGACTGCCTGTGGTGGTTTTGGCTAACGATGGCCGCATTTGCTTTCAAGGAATCCCCTAGTTCTGTGTCTTGAAGCTCACTGGTGCTAGAGAACGTGTATTTTTGTTTTGTTTTTGGTTTTGGTTTTGGTTTTGGTTTTGGTTTGTGTTTTGTTTTGTTTTGTTTTAAATCATGACTTAATACATGGTCTGGTCACAAGAGGACCTCTACCTGAATAATTAAAGTTAAACCATCCTTACTTCATGATATTCAAAATATTTAACTGGCTGGGGCACCAACCAATGAGATTCATATCTGGGCCAATCAGAGAGGACTTTCAAGTTACACACGCATAGGCCACACCCATAGTGCTGAATCTGGACCCCGTATCTGGGGAAGGCAATTCTGTAGACCGTATCCGTAGCCTTCATTTCAGCCAACTCCCTCATTTTTTTTTCCCCTCATTTTTTTTAATGCCTATTTTTTTGGTTTTAGATTTGTTGTGTGTGTGTGTGTGTGTGTGTGTGTGTGTGTGTGTGTGTGTAGTGGGGTGTTGTTTTTTGTTTTGGAAGTGGCTCAAAGCCTTGGAACCTTCTAATTTTCCCATAATCATGTCTTATTTATACCTGTCTGGATATTCTACACATGGAGCAACTTTGGTCGAAAAGATGCAATAATTGAGTTCTGCCGTACAGAACTTGCAGAGCTAAATGCAGGTTATGGCGACCGGCCCAGGCTATCCTGGGTTTGTCCACACAGTGCCTTGTTTGGGGTGGTGAGAGTCTCATTCCTTAGCTGATGGCGTGGCCCCATAATCTTAGTGTTGCTCCACATTCCTTTCTGAGTCTGGCCTGGGGCACGGTGGATCGGTAGAGGATATTCAGAGATCAAAGCGTATCTCTGTTTTCTCCGGTCTGTTTGTAACTGCACCTCCCTGGAAAGAAAAGGCCCAGTGAGGGATGCTCGCTCCCACTGAAGTCTTTGTTTCTTAATGTCATCTATGTGTTTCATGTCCAAGGCCACCTGCCTTCATATAACTGAATTTTCTGACATTTTTCTTCTTTTTGGATCACAGGTCCACACATTCCGAGGCCCGCACTGGTGTGAATACTGCGCCAACTTCATGTGGGGGCTCATCGCCCAAGGGGTTCGGTGCTCAGGTAGACACAGAACTTTCTTCATCCTTTTTCATTTATATAAAGTGACATAATGTTGAGCTGGAGATTATTTCTCCAGAGTTGGGAAACAGATCCAGATTAGCTCAAACGTCGAGCTTTCTGGAAGATTCAAGTCATCTCTCTTCTTAATGGAGAGACTATTCTAGGTGTCTGCGGGAATGAAAGGGAATATCATGTTTATGCAAGAAAAGAAAAAAAATCCAAGCAAGTACATCTCCTTATGCACCTACCCGCCACCCAAAAGAAGCAGCAGTCCTTAAAAGAAAAAGAAATCGATTCCAATGGAATGGCAAAGATAGAAAAACCACATTTCTTTTCTATCCCCACTTTACTACAAAAGGCAAGACATGACAATAGAAAATACTGGTGAACCTTTCCCACACACCAGGCATTGAGCTAAGCGCTTTCTATTTATCATGCCATTTGGTCTCACCAACAGACCTTAAAGAGGTGCAGTTACTCTCCCCACTGAACAGATGAAGAAACTGAGGCTTAGAGGTCGTCGTTAATCGCTCTTGGCCACGTAGTAAGTGGTGGAAAATTGATTCAGCTCCAGAACCCATGCTCAAAATTTTTCTGCTATCAGATTAGCTGTGCAACTAAATACCTTGATTGGATATCACATATTTTCAAAGCACTTTGAAACCTTAGGTATTTTTCCACCTAGAACTAGATGCCCACACCCAGTGCTAACAGCACATAACACATCTTATTAAAATACAGCTAACAAAAGCGCAAAGAATTGCCAAACTAATGTGTAACTGGGCTTCCTAATTCATCTCTCTACACTTTTTCTGGCAAGCAGTCCTGGCCAGGAGCAAGAATAGCCTTCCATAGTATACTGATTGGGTTTCCACCAACACCATGACTGATTGCTTTCTTGCTACTAGGGTATGATTTTTTAAAATAATTCTTAGGAAGCATTTAAAATAAAATAAGCTAATGACACTACATTATGATAATCTACTTGGCCTTACTGCCCATTTTGGTTCACAGGACTGTGGGACCTTAAATCCTTTCTCAGCTCAGAAGGGGCAACCTTAGCTTCTACTGTGTAGATACAGCAATCACCAGTGGTGGTACTGGGATGGGTCAAGGAGTGCTTGTGTATGTGGTTTAACACTACCTGCCCCCATCACAGATCCAGAAGACAAGCAGCAAACAGGCTCAGAGGCAGCCTCTCCAGGAACGTTCCAGATACCCTAATTAACACAAAAGACTTACTCACCTAGGAGTTACAAAGCATCTCATGGCTCAACCACTGTGTAAAGCGGTAGACTATCTGAATCACCCAGTGGTCATAAATTCGGGCTGTCCACATTATACCTACCAGAAATATCCTAATTGCTAGTATTATCCAATTTGAGTAGCAAATCGGTCCAATGTCAATATTAGAACAAAACTCTGGAATTTGGATTAGCTGTGAATAGCAACTTTCTCTGGGATAAAAAGGTTTTTGTTTTTTCTGTTGTTGTTTTTTTTAATATATTCTGAGGTCATAATGTTAATATTCTCCAGTGGCCAGTGTTTGGCCTCATATTTCCTCCTAGCAGCAGGAAAATTGAAACCTGATCGTTAACGGTTAGAAATAGCCATCACTGCCTCCCAACTCTCGGTATTTTACATATCTTAACTATTTTTAAGTTGAACTAGACCTTATTTTTAGCATATGGAATTGTAGTAGTTTGCAAATACTGAATATTTTTATATATTATCAAACATATTAATTTTAATGAAGTGTCAATATTTAACTCTACAGAAATACACTGTTGCTTCAGATCTTAAAATGAAGTTTATAAGGAAATTTAAAATAGAATTATCACATAATCCAGCAATTCCACTTCTGGGTCTATACCCAAAAGAACTAAAAGCAGGCACTCAAACAGATATTTGTCCACCTGTGTTTATAACAGCATTATTCAAAATAGCCAAAGGGTAGAAACAATCCGAGTGTCCGCCAACGGATAAACAAAATGTGGTGTATCAATACCGTGGGACATCATCCAGCCTTAAAAAGGAAGGAAATCCTGTCACATCCTGTAATGTCAATGAACCTTAAGGACATCATGCTAAGCGAAATAAGCCAGTCACAAAAGGACAAATGCTAATGATTCCACTTATGCGGTATCTACAGTAGTCAAATTCATAGAAATAGAAAGTAGCATGTGGCTGCGAGGGTCTAGGGAGTTACTGTTTAATGAGTAGAGTTTCAGTTATGGAAGGTGAAGAAGGTTCTGGAGATGGATGGTGGTCACAATGTGAAGGTACTTAATGCCTCTGAACTGTACACTTAGCAACGGTAAAAATGGTAAATTTCGTGTTATGTATATCTGATCACAACATTAAAAAATTGTTTTAAATGAAGTTTATAAGAACGTAGTAAAGCTTACTAAGGAAATAACAAGAATAGCTGATCAGGTAGCCTTATATTTTCTCACATAGTTGCTGTTGTGGTTTTTTTTAAGATTTTATTTATTTATTAGAGAGATCACAAGTAGGCAGAGAGGCAGGGAGAGGGAGAAGAGGCTTCCCACTGAGCAAGGAGCCCGATGTGGGGCTCTATCCCAGGACCCCGAGATCATGACCCGAGTCAAAGGCAGATGCTTAACCCACTGAGCCCCCCAGGCACCCCCTGTTTCTTTTATTTTACTGGCAGGTAGTTTTCACCACACTTCAGAGTTTAGAGAGATGAATTTAGTTGATCCTTACGATAATCCTAGGAGTAGATCCTATTATCATCCTTATTTTATAAAAGAGGATCCAAACAAGAAAACCAGTTCTATTTGGTTCAGTTTGCCCAAATTCACAACTACAAATTGATCTATCAAAATACTATTGAAGTTTACTTGAGCTTTGTTGAATTTCTCATGTTGATAAAGCCAAGATGATTTAGAACTGGTTTTTTCTTTGGAAGGAGGGTAGACAGAACTGAGCCTAAAAAATACATGAAAATCATGTAATTTTTAAAAATCATTTTTTGATGATTTTATAAAAGTTTAGATTTTCTCAAATCCTTGGTGTGGTTAAAGTGCTTTTTTGCTAAATAGCTAATTATGATATTATTATGTGTGTGCCATATATACATATGTGTGTGTGTGTATGTATGTATATATATATAGTTTTGATTAGATAGCACATCCTTTGAACAACTTCAGCATTAAATTTTTATTTTCCAGAATCTAGACTATGTCTTGTTATTGTTAGAGAAATTGAATGTCAGTGAATACCAACTGCTAACAAGGCTTTTAATGTGTTCGTTGAACTTAAAAGTACCTTTTTAGCTTTGGATCTTGATATGAGCTTTATAAATAATTACTCTAATCCTCACATTACATGGCATTGTTCTAAATTGTAAACTCTCAGGTACTCCCACCAGTATCTAGTAAGATATTATTTCCACTCACGGTGTCAAAATAAGGCAAGTAGAAAGAAAAATTGTCCGCCCAAACTGCCCAATAAGGGGAAGGTACTGGAAACTATGGGCAACTCTCCAGGAAAAGGGAAGAAGATGCCAGTGGTCATGGGTCCCTCAGACCAAAGATTAAAGATTCCTACAGAGAGAGTAATCACATCTTCCACTAAAGGAGAATCCATGGCTTTACAAAACAACCTAGCAAAAGTCTGGGTACCCTTTATGAGCCAAGACGAGCTCTGGGAATCCAAACCCAAAGATCCCAAGTCCCGAAAGAAGAAAAAAAAAAAAAACCCTACAAATAACCTAGCTATCTCAGTGAAATGTTCTATTCTTATGGTCCAGCAACAAAAAAGGGTAAATGAGAAAAATGGAATTATTTAAATTTCATGAGTAAAGATGGAATCATACTCAGCTTGTGGAGAGTATCACCTCTAAACAGGACAGATGTTCCAGAAAGATACAGCAAACCCTTGGGTGTTTTCAGTTTTATTTTTGGTAACATATAATTGGGGTCGGGCTTTGACAAAAGGGCCGGGCAAGGCTAATGTGGCTTCTTTGTTTACAGACTGTGGATTGAATGTACACAAACAGTGTTCAAAGCACGTTCCCAATGATTGTCAACCAGATCTCAAGAGGATCAAGAAGGTGTACTGCTGTGACCTCACAACACTTGTAAAGGCTCACAACACGCAGAGACCCATGGTGGTAGACATATGCATACGGGAAATTGAAGCAAGAGGTTTGGAAAAGACTCCTTATTTTAGTGATTTTGTTTTTATTGTTTGTTTTCACTGTTGTCAAGGAAACTTTCTTATAATTGTTAAATTGACTCTCTCCACTATTGATGTCGGGGAAACATTCTGAACCAGCGCGTGCGCGCGCGCGCGCGCGCGCACACACACACACACACACACACACACACACACACACACACAAGCTAAATCCAGCCAACTACATCAGTTTCTGTTTTGTACCTAAACCTTGCATACATGCAGCCAACACATGTTTGTTGAGCATTTATTATGTGCTACACATTGAGGATATAAAAGTCACAGTTCTTACCTTCCAGAAATTCATATTGCAGTATGCAAAATCAGAGGGGTAAATAAATAAATGTTATGGGTGTGTATATGAAAAACACCATGGAGTCACAGAGGAAGACATTTCAGTGTTCTCTGAGGACGATTCAGGAAAGGTTTATGGCAGAGATGAGGTTTGAATTGAGTCTTAAAAAGTGATCCCATTATATAAGATAAACTGTTGATTGAAACATACATTTTCTACCATAGAGAAATTCGCTGCTACTATCAGTTCTGTTTATTTCAAAGAAGAGAGTTAAGAGATTAAAAAGATCTATGCAATGAAAAATCAAGGCACAGAAGAGGGGCACCTGAGTGGCTCAGTCGTTTAAGCGTCTGACTGTTGATTTCAGCTCGGGTCATAATCTTGGGGACGTGGGATCAAGCCCTGCATCGGGGTCCGCTCAGGGAGTCTGAGACGGGAGTCTGCTTGAGATTCTTTCTCTCCCTCTCCCTCAGCCCCTCCCCACCACATGCTCACTCTCTCTCTCTCTCTCAAGTAAATAAATAAATCTTTTTAAAAAAGAGAGAGAGCAAGCAAGCAGGGAGAGGGGCAGAGGGAGAGAGAATCCCGAAGCTGAGTCCATGCCAAGCATGGAATTCCGTGCCTGACGCAGGGCTTGATCCCAGGAGCCCGAGACCAGGAGAGGTGAAGTCAAGGCAGCTCAACCAACTGAACCATCCAAGAGCCCCAATAAATATTTTTTTAAAAAAGAAGAGGGTGCAGAAAATAGAAACATTTCAATGAGAAGGTGCTTCATAGTAGGCTTGAGTCACCTTTCTTTTATCTGTGCTTTGTTTGGCTGCCCTTCAGTATCAAAGTGTTCAGTGATGTGGTGGATCGAGTCTGGTTGAGGAGCATTTGGATTGCTGGGTGTAATTTGGGTAACCGGACCATGTATAAAGCCCAGAGGCTTTAACCATTTTTGCCGCGTAGGTTCTCTGCTATGGTTGGTATCCATTATTGTGTCCAAACTGGTGTAATGTATTCCACAGGTACTTATGCATCGGCTAACTATGCCATTCTTTCCAAAACAAAACAAAAGAGGGCATTGTAAGCTCGTGACCCCAAGCCTTTTAGAGATAGGAAATCATTCCCTTTTCTGTGCAAGATGAAAACTAGAGCTCTTCTGTTCCCTTAAGACTTGCTCATTTCATCTCAAACTGTAAGAAGTGCCTGCTGCCTTTCAGTTGCTGGGCCTGTCAGAGTTTAGTGGGTGCTTTGGAACCTGGTGAAGGTATTGCTGCAGGGGCTGAGCTGGGTAAGAGTAGAGAAGTGGTGCCCTGACTCTGGATGAGGAGCCGGGGAAAGTATCCCTGGGTCCTACTGTTTAGAGGGCTCTGCGATTTAAGGTCAGATCATCAGGCTCTCTCGAGCCTCGACTCGGGACCTCAGCTTCCCTGGAGAAGCTGGGACCATCCCATGGTGATCCTCATGAGAGGGGACTGAAAACTCAGGCGAAGTTACCACCGCATCTGATGTCTGCTGCATCCATGGAGAGCACAGCACGAAGCCTGCCTAGCACAAGAGCTAGAAGAGCCCAGGGCAGGAATGTATGCCAGGGGAGTCAGAGCAAAGGGATTGGAGCCACAGGCCTTAGCATCCTGCACATGGGAGCAGACTCAGAGAATGGGCTGGAAGAAATTCACATGACTCCCATCCCCAGCTTCATTGCCACACCTCTGCCAAAGTCTTACCTCATCTTCCATCCGTGGCAAATTCCTTATTGTTCTGCAAAGGCTCTTTCATGGCCATTTGTTTCTGCGTGATGTGGCAGAATGAAAAGATCACGGACTTGGAGTTAGACTCCCAGCCCGGTCTCACACTCGCTGTGGTGTGACCTGGGCCACGTTACCTGCTCCATTTGAATATGGAGCACTCTTCACATTAGCCAGAATTGACTGGCCACGGCCATGGATATTGCTCAGCAAATCGAAGGTTCCATTGCAGCCGAGGAAGGGGAGAGTAGATATTGCAAGGAGAGCGGGAAGCCGCTGCTGCTCTGGCAAACTCTAGTCCATCCTTCCTGACTTCCTTCAAATAGCTCTTCCGGAAGATCCTTCCCATGGACCCTTCCACCAACATACAGGCCGGGATGGTGTCCACCACACTGTGCTCCCGCGCGCCACTGCGTCCTTGCCTGCGTTGTGTGCAGGTCACGACCACAGCGAGGCACGCTCACGTGTCCCGCAGACTAGAAGAGGATGACTCCGGGGCTCCTCTGATGGGCCAACCCAGTTAATCAGTATTGGCAGCCTGGGCAACTGTACTGAGACGAGCTCTGAGACTGAGTGGGGCTCAGGGGGAGACGGCGCCGAGGTCCGTGAAGGTCTCTGACAGTCCCAGGAGGAAGGGCGGCAGGGTCTCTGTGGTGCAATTGTTGTCTGATGCAGACCCTTATAGATGGCAGATAGCATATATTTGGTCGATATCTCCCAGGTGAAGAACAGGAAGTATAGTATCAAGAGCTTGACAAGAGTACCCTGCACCAGCTGTGCGAGCTCTGTGCACTCGTTCTTGCCGTAGCTGCAGTTTGATAGCAGCTTGTTTCCGACTCGGAACGTCTGAAATCTGACCCTTTATCCCTTCTGATGCTTTTTGGACTTGGCGAGGCCTCAGGACATATCTTAACAAATCCATAAGCTCTAGGAGCAGAAACCACATCTCTTTCTTAATCCAGATACAAGTTCCCAGAATCAACACTGAAATTTTATTTTTCCCTATCTTTATAATCATTTATTTGAAGGTATAATTAAATCCATCATAAACATTGAATATATTATCCTATTTATTAAACATAAAAGGCTATAAAATTTAGATTGTTTCAATCAAATCAGGATAATATGCAAGCATCGACGTGCGTGTTTGTTCCTAGCACTGTGCTGCACACAGTGTGGCACCTGGGCTAAGAGGATGCTGGAGAGGAGCCAGGTTGCTGCCTGAAGCAGCAAAATCTCATCCAGCTGTCTGACGAACGAGGAAGCAGGAGACTGTGGTCGATGAGAATCTTAAACAGGGGCTCACTTTGCAAAGCCAGGCAGGAAGACGACCAGATCCCTGAGGTCTCTACCGCAGCACAAGCAAATGAAGACAGATGTGCCTGGAAATGGAGACAGACAAGTCCGGCTTCTGACATGAGCATGTGTAATACACAAGAGCACTGACTCTATTTGTTCATTTCCTGATAGCACACAATGTAAATGTGAAATTAGAGTCCTTTGTAGATGTTTCAGGAAGCTAAAGTCTGTCTCTTTTTTCAACAGGATTGAAGTCGGAAGGCCTTTACAGAGTCTCTGGGTTCACTGAACACATCGAAGATGTCAAAATGGCATTTGACAGAGGTGGGCTTGTGCTCTTTTGAAGGCCAGAGGACCTATCCTTAGTGCGCTTTCTCTTGGAACCAGATATTATGCATAGTGGGAATGGGTTTCAGAGCTACTGAGCGCTGTTCCTCAGGAAGCCAAGGAATGATGGTTTACAAAACACATAGTTCTCTGCCTTTCTGGGGGATATGTTCCCTTAAAACTTGTGGACAAGTGACCACATGGGGAAGTGAGTTTAAAATACTTCTTGAATGGCCAGCCAGCTTTTGGTGCCATTATGATTCTTGATTTGGTTGCCCAATATTTATGGTCAGTCCACATGGTCCCAGAGTGTCCTTCTGTACCCCCACCTGAGGATCTCAGTGCCTCTTTTCCTTTCCCCAAAACTCCAAAGAGGAGAGCATAGGTTGGGGGTATGCCCAGCACTGAAACGGGATGCCACTGGAAGTTTAGGAGGTGACACCTTTTATTTATAACTGTGACAAACGCTCCCTAGGCCCTACTATCTCTTAGGTCAAAGAACTCGAGAGCTCATTAAAAGTACACATTGCCAGGACCCGGCCTGGGGACTCATTCAGAAAGCTAAGTGAGCCCAAGAATCTGTATTTATTAATTTTTATTCAATTTATTTAAACAAAAAAAAAAGTTCAGCCATTTTTCCCACCCCTCCCTGCTTGTCTCCTGCAACCACCAACCTGTTCTCTGTATCTGTGAGCTTGGTTTTGTTGTTTGGTTTTAGATTCCGTGTATAAGATCATACGATATTTGTCTTTCTCTGTCCCTTACTTATTTTATTTAGCATAATTCCGTCAAGGTCCATCCATGTTGCCACAAATGGCAAGATTTCACTTTCTCTTATGGAATTATGGAATAATATTCCATTATATATATATATTTATAGACTGCATCTCCTCTATGTTCATCCATCGTGAACGATTAGGTTGCTTCCATGTCTTGACTTTTGTGAATAATGCTGCAGTGAACATGGGGATTTATATATCTTTCCAAGTTAGTGTTTCTATTCTATATTTCTACTGAACAGTCCAAATAACTATAGTAAAGCCAGTCAAGCCTAGCCTACTAGATAGAACCTTCACTCTGTAGAACACTAGACAGGGTCTCGGATGATCTGGTCACCCTCTCTTTTCAGGCTCATGGCCAGTTCCTCGGCCCCGGATGCTCTGTGCCCAGCTGTACTGAAATACCTCTTCCCTGTTTTCATGAGCAAGTACCTTGGCTCATGTTGTTCTGTCCATATCTCTGCCTGGCAAACACTTACCTATTAATCAGTGTCAAGTCTTTCCTCTTTCATGAATCCTCAGGCTGACCTAAGAGTCCCATTGTCCTTTCTGGTGTCTGCTCCCCCCACCACGTTTTCACGTTTCCAGCCTAGCAAGCTTCCCATTTCCTTCTAACTATAGAGTTGCCTAACTCCCAGTCTGACTAGAGCTCTTTGAAGGGAGTAGGTCTTTTCTTCTTTGATTTACCAGTGCTTAACAGTGCCTGGCACATGGAGAGTCTCAATAGAGATTTGTTAAATATGTAAATAATGGGATCGGGTGACCCATTTGCTGTGCTCACTGTTTTCTGTACGCCAGCTTTTTTTAATCCTCAGAACCAAATTTGCTGAGACATTTGTTCTTTCTTTCAATTCGCTATGTAAAAGAAAATGCTAATCATCTCGATATGATTGAAACTTTCTTATCCAAAAAATGTATAGTCTGTGACAGTTAAATTGGACTGATTTTTACTAATGGTAAAACAAAAAGTCAAAAAATGTCTTCAGAATGGTTGCAAACATGGTTAGAATGTAACATTATCCATACACGAGGGAAGATCGGGAGTTTCCCAGTTTAAAGTCCTAGGGACAGAAGAGAAAGAACCAAGGTAAGAGAAATGTCAGTGAGCCTGTGAGAGACAATAGAAACTGAGGGCATTCAGGAATTATGATGTGTGTGTCATGTTCAAATCCAAATCCAAAGAATACTGGTGTAGCTATTTAAAGCTTGATATTTTTATTATTATTTCCGATGAGATTGTTATTCTCTTCTGAACGTTTGTGTCTAGAATATGAATTACTATGCCAAGTTTCTGCCTAGCAAATTACCAGAGGCTAGGCCCAAAGAGCTACAAGTTGATTTCACTACCCTTTTGGCTACACTTAGCCTCAGACCCAAAATGCCTCTCCCCAAACCTCTTTTTGTTACTTTCTGCATGTCGGTGTTATTAGAAGAGCAGTCAGCTGGGACTTGTATGGGCACATTGCATTCACTGTTGGATTTTTTTTTTCTTCTTTCTGGGCATGCTTTAACTTGGCAGAATAGATACTAATTACGAACTGGATCATTGATTGCTTTTCAGATGGCGAAAAGGCAGATATATCTGCCAACATCTATCCAGACATAAACATCATCACTGGAGCCCTTAAACTTTACTTCAGAGACCTACCCATTCCCGTTATCACCTATGACACCTATCCCAAATTTATCGAAGCAGCGAGTAAGTATTGAGAACTAACCTTTTGTTTGTACCAAATTGCAAAGTAGAATGCTTTTAACTGCAAGAAAATTAAAACTTAGGACTGTTTAAATTATTCCCTGAGCTTTGCCAAGTGAGGGCACAATGGGACAGTAATAGAAACCCAGGCCGAGTTCACCGGCTGAGCTGAACCAGAACCAAGCCCCCTCCACTCTCCCGGAGCTGGGCGCCAGGCAGTTCTCTCTCCACTTGGTGCCTTCTCTGCTGGAACCGGCCCAGTCAGGGCTACTCTGTTATATGTCAAAAGCGGAAATGATTCTGGAGTAAACAAGCAGATGTTCTTCAGTGAGGACTGTATAGATTAGCTGCTTTCATCCATTAAGCACACTCTGCTAATCGATTAAAGTTACACCCCAAGCTTTGCTCACTGATGTTGTTCAAAATTGACAATACCGTGTCCCGTACTATACCAGGACGTCTCAGTAATATCCTCTAGTTTAAGCTTCTCATCTACCTAATGAGACATCTATCATAATCCCATTTCATAGAGTAGGAAAACTCGTGTCCAAGAGCCGAGCTCACAGGGCCAGGAACCGAACACCGTCATCGGTGGTTTTCCTTCGGCCCCTGTTTGCTCATTAGTGTTTGGGACTTGGGTTGACTGCTGTCAAGAGGACGACCATACTGGGGTGGGAAGTAGGGGACAGGGAGTGGGAAGTGGTGCTGCACTTTGCCCGGGAACATAGGAGGGAAGGGGAGAGTAGATGCTGGAAGGCATGACAGAGAAATCAAGCACCCTTTGAGGAATTTCTTATGAAAAATATCTTTAAAGGTAAGTGTAATAATAAGATGCCTGATGGGGACAAACGGGGGCAGGCTGGGGTTAGTGGGAGATGCACTTTCCTGATGAGCTATGGCCCCTCTTCCAGGTAAGAGCATTCTCTCCTGGGTCCTGGTGGTCAAGGTCCTGGCAGCCCCGTACCCCCTTCCCCAGGAGGAGAGGCAGGGGAGCGCTCCTTGAATGACTGCTAATACCTATCAGAGCCCTAAAAAGCAGGAGCGTGCATGTTTCCTCCCTTCGTGAACGTGCCTAGTATCGACTTCCTAACCCGGACTGGACAGCGGGGTTCACCATGCCAACACTGCGGTGAACAGTGCTGTTAACGCGAGCTGTACCAGTGGGCTCGGGGGCCAGCACCCTTGTGTCGTAAAGTGTATTCAGTCACGGGAGCCGTCCAGGAACAGGCTTGTCAGACAACTGCAGGAGAATGCTACCCAGTATGGTCCAGTTTAAATGAAAGCTCATGATACTGAGATTTCAAGCAAGTCCAGCATTCAGAAGATGAGCGAAGCCACCTGTGCCACCAGCAAACATCTCCAGGACTGTAGATTCCTGGGGGGGTGGGGGTGCGGGGCCAAGGACCAGGCCCAGCCTCCTGTCACTCACCCACTGGGTGTTCAACACGTGTGTGGTTTCCAACCTCCAACCCTTTCTGGAATAAGGCAAGATACAGATGCTCTGATTAGTTTAAGTGAATGTTACCTGAAATTGCATGAACTTACTAGACTTCCCTTCCTCCTGTGACCAGAACAAACCAAGCTTCTTGTTACTTCTCTGAAAACTGTCCTGTTCTAGCACCGCACTAACTGCTTATGTGGGCTCTTCCCAGAAATCTCCAATCTGGATGAGAGGCTGGAAGCCGTCCACGACGTGCTGCTGCTGCTGCCCCCGGCCCACTATGAGACCCTCCGGTACCTGATGATCCATCTCAAGAAGTAAGCCAATAGCTCCCTGACACAGCCTCTGCAAACCCTGTCTGCCTCGGACAGTGAATGCCTGAGGAAGAGCTCCCAACCTTCCTCCCTCACCCGCTGAGGGGACAGACTCTCCTTTAAAGTGAACTCTGCCGCTTTGGGGCCCCACAAGGCCCCGCTAGGCCGGCCCCATTCGTAACCGCTAGAACCCTGACTCCGTGCCCGGAGGCGCGCCACCCACTTTACGGGGGTTATCTCTGTGCGGTGGGTATGGTTAAGGGCCTTGGGTTACAGAGGAGATTGCTGTTTAAAGGAGGTAAAATAACTGATATGAAGAGGGAGTGAAGCCAGGATTGAAATCCAGGCAGCCTGGGCGAGAGCCCACGCTCGGCCTTAACCATTGGTCTACACTGCCTCCATGTCTGCATCTGCTTCCCACACAAGCCCTATACTCTGTGTTCGGTTCTTCCTCTTTCTGCTCATCCTGATTCCAGACTCCTGAACCTGCCTTGCTTCTGGGCAGGCACATTCCCATCCTGATCCCTTGGTTTTCTTGATGGATTGGTGACCCATCACCAAGTAACAAATTGCCCCCAAAATTGGAGGCTTAAACAATACAGATTTATTATCTCACAGTCTCGGTGATCAGGAACCCAGGTGTGGCTTACCTGGCTGCCTCTGGTTCAAGGCCTCTAAGGAGGCTGTGGCGGAGCTGAGGGCCAGGCTGTAATCTCATCTAAAGGCTCAACTGGGGGAGCATGCGCGTCCAAGCTCACTCACGAGGCGGTTGGCTGGATTCAGTTCCTCGGAGGCTGCATGGCTGGAGACCTCATTCTCTTGCCGACTATTTGCTGGAGGCCACCCTCCGTTCCCTGCCATGTGGGTCTCCCCTTGGGCAGCTCACAAAATGGCAGCTGGCTTCCTTCAGAGCAAGCAAGCAAGAGCACCCAAGACAAAAGGTACACTCTTTCTGTACCCTAATCTCAGGAGTGACATCCAGTTGCTTTCATTATCTTCTCTTTGTTAGAAGTCAGTCCTTAGGTCCAGCCCATCCCTTAGGGGAAGGGCTCACACAGGAGTATGAATTATAGGAAGCAGGGATCACTGAGAGGCATCTCAGAGGCTACTGACCACAGAGGGCTCCGCTCCGGGCTGGCTGTGCGACAGCACATGAGACGGATGGAGATGTTTGGGAGCCTCTGGTTCCAGACTCTTTGACCCCAGCTGTGGCTCTCGTTCTTCACTGTACATACATGATGAGATCAGTGAGTTGGTCTTTGAGATGTTGGAGGGATCAGGGCCTTTCTGTGTGCCTTCCCCTGTTTTTGAAAGACACATAGCAGTGGCCCATTCTTAGATGAAATGAACCAAAAATTGCACTGATTAATTTACAGATCCGTTCAAAAGTGAAAGGAAGCAAGTTGAGAATACTGTATAAACTCTTGGTGTTGAAGTTTTTGTATTTTTACCTTATATAAATATTGTCGCTCATAGTTATCAGAGATGTAATAACATTGAGATCAGAAGGTTTCCATTTTTATTAATTTAAGAGTATGAGCAGTTTTTGGATAAGTAATAGACTATGAATGCCAGCCTGGCTTTTAGTTAGCCATAAATTATTTCTTTAGAAAGAAATTAGTTCTGTCCCAGTTGAATCTTTAATGCCAATAATTTTAGTATTTTTATCATGGAGGGTTTGCTAACCCTCTTGTTTGGCCAGGCATGGTGCCTGACTTAATGGGGAGATGTGAGCAATCTGATAGTGAAGAATATTCTTTTCTACCTTGCAACCTACCTTTTCTACTTTGCAACATGAAAATAATGCAAGCTGAATTGGCCTTCCTAAAAGAATACCAAGTGGACAATCTTAATTAGCTCCAAGAGAATAGAAACAAAGGGATGGCCTTCTGTGCAGAACCTAAACAGGTTTTAATCATATTTTGCCCTTCTATGGAGAACCTATTGTCTTTTAGTTCTATTAAGAACATCCAAAAAAACCTCAATTCCTGAAAACAAGAATCTAGGAGAGTGTAATTTTATCCCACTAGGAAGGTATGAAGCCAACTCTGGAGTTTGACTCTTATTCTTAAAGGCTTTGCTGTTCTCATCTGGATGTTGAAATGATGCTTTTCAATTCCAACAATAATTACTGTTCCAGCCCTCATCCTGTGGGAACTAGAAATAATGTCCAACTGCTTTCCTGTTTGGCCACATTCCAGCCATTCCCCTGTCCCGTGATGGCGGTCTGGCTATTCCTACGCTCATGACAGTCTCCTCCTACACTGACCTTCCTCCTCCGACACGAGCCCCGCCAGCAGACCAGCGATCTGCCATCGGCTTCCCTGCTTGGGAGCATACAGACCAGCAGGAAGCAGCTACGGGAAAGAAAAGACTTCCATACAAGCCTAGACTGAAATCTGTATGAACTGTGGGCCAACTCGGAATCGGCTGCCCCTTTCAACCAGTACCCCCTAATCACATTTCTACATTTATTTAGTAAGAAGGACTGATTTTCTTACCAGATTCACTAAGTAGTTTACTTCCACTAGCTGAAGGCAATGTTGACAATCTAAAAAGAAAAAAATCAGAAAGTTACCTTTTTTGAGAAGATTTATCTATTTGAGAAAGAGAGAAAGCATGGGAGAGCGTGAGCAGGGGGAGAGGCAGAGGGAGAGGGACAAGCAGACTCCATGCTGAGCCCAAAGTGGGGCTCAATCCCAACCAGAGCTGAAATCAAGTCAGATGCTTAACCGACTGAGCCAACCAGACACCCCCCAAAAATTACCTTTTTAAAAATACTTCCCTAGAATTCTGATTTTCAGTCTTCTTTTACCACTTCCCAAACCAGAGAAATTCTTGGGAGCATACATGCATAATCAGTATATAAATTCATCTACAAGTCTGTGTAACATCTCTGTGGATGTGTCTGTTTTGCAGGGTGACGCTGAATGAAAAGGACAATTTCATGAATGCTGAAAATCTGGGCATCGTGTTTGGACCCACGCTGATGAGGTCCCCCGAGGACAGCACCCTCACCACCCTCCATGACATGCGGTACCAAAAGCTGATTGTGCAGATTTTAATAGAAAATGAAGATGTTTTGTTTTAATCCACCAGGGAAATGAGACGAATGGCCCCAGCCCCATCTTGTTGATAAGGCTAAAAAGGAATAAAAACCCTTCTTACCCTTGATTTGTTTTTCAAGCAAGTGATAGAATTTCCTGGACCGCAGTGGATTGTCAAGTCGGCTACTGTGTCTCATAGACACTCGCCTCCTCCACGTGAGAACAGCAGGGGTGAAAGTGATCAAAGGCCCTGTCCTGGGTCTTTGCTGTGCCTCCTGCAGATGTCTGTTTTGCTGGAAGAGTGATTAATAAATCTTTAACTTATTAAAAAAAAAAAAAAACAAGGTAGATCTTTAAGCTTCAGTCTTATCAGTAATAAAAGGGAATTTAATTCATAGAGGTACTTGATACAGTTATACATTTTCCACTTACAAAAAGACAATTCTATGTTAAATGTTAAATGAAACTTATATTGTAAAATGTATTTTTATTTTAGCTGCAAGAATGTTACTTTATTTCAGCAAATAGAACTCAATGCAGTGCATTGATTATGACCCTGTGCACCTTGTCCTGCTTCTTGCTGTGATCCCTGAAAAAGTTTACCGTGAATGCAGTATTATCTTGACATACCTCTGTCCTTATCAGTGCTTTGCAATGGAAGTTCACCGGCCACCTGCTTTTGATAGGTTTTGCTGTTAAGCACTGGCATCTTTGCAGTCGTATAGTATATGTTTATAGCAGTTGTAGGATGTCCTGAAACATCCACAGATTTTCTTTCCATAAGTATTTTGTGAAATCCCAAAGTATGTTTTGGCATTGGTCGGAATCTTTCCATATCATGTGTGTATATCCCAGAACATGCAGAATGTGGTCATTTTACACAAAATGTTGTGGGAACACTGGTTGAATATGGGCCATGTAAAAAGTTAGCACTTTCCCTATGTCCTTTTCAGGCCAGCACTCGGGACTAACCGATGAATGGCAAGTTGTACTGTTGTCACATTTCTGTATTTATGAAAAGTGAATCTGCAGAATTACTGATTTTTTTTTCGATTTTTGTTTTATAAACAAGCCTATTTTTAAAAGTGAGACTGAATAAGTTTGGTTTTTACAAATATTTGTTCCTCCTTGATCAAAGTAGCTCTGTATGGATAATTTAATACGATTTGATCACGATAGTTTCATCTTCTTTGTTATCAATTTAGCTTAGCATGAGCTTTTTCACAGCAAGATCTCTATATTTGGTAACATAGGTAAAACATTTAAAGCATCAAAAACTGTAAATTTAAAAAAATTTTTTTCTGAAATCCAACTACAATGTCTTTTCCTCTGATTGTCTGAGATGATCCATGTACTTACTGGCTAGTCTTGTTTTGGAGTGACCAGAAGAGAATTACCGTCTGGTGGGTGAGCTGAAAGGAGGAGGCAGTGCAATCATCCTGGACAGTTCCGAGGGCTATGCGGATGGACTCCGATGGCACACGGGGGGTCCACAATGGTTCTGCTGGGTCCCTGCTATTGTTCCTCCCAACTGTACAGGTTTGTTGGTTGTAGCTTATGTACTTCTTGATACTGTCAAAAAATTATCCGAAAATGGTTTTATTTTGTGAAGTGAATAATACTTTGTAATTTATGATAGTGTAAATGGAAGGAAAAGCATTAAATGTATTAAATTCTTCTGTCTATCATCTTGGAGTATGCAAAGAAAATTGGTGTTGGGGAGTAGTGGGGGATCTAGGGGAAGAGTATTTAAAACACTGTTCCCAGATGGGTTTTGGCAATAGAGGTTCTGTCATCACCAAAACATCCTGAGGAAACATCCCACTGAGTCCCCACCTTGCTGCCCAAAGGTGGACAGCTTGAATTAGGATTCTACTGCCCCCCCCCTCACTGTCTCTAAGACCTGCTGCATTTATGTTTTTTTCAGTAAGAGACATAGTGTTTAGATCCCTCTAGGTCATCTGCAGCAGAGCAGAACAAGAGTTTTATAACCAGGAAGACTTGAGTTCAAATCCCAGATCCCCCAGTTAGCAGCCGCAGATGACCTTGGGAATGAGTTTGCTCATCTGAAAAACTAGGGAAAACATTCTAGTTGTGATATCTTAGATGAAGTGATAATCTAAAGTAATTAGTAATAGTTATTTCTTATTATTAAGAGTAATAACTTAGCAGGGGGAAACATAACGGGGTAGGAAGGCAGAAGCATGAGAAGAAAAGGGCTTGTCCCAGGTTAAATCCAAGTTCAAGTAATAATAAAGGATATTATAACAGGGTTCTGTAATACATAACGAGGGTCACCTGACTCCTTTTCTCGAATGTGATTACAACACCTGATCCCGTCTCCCTTGCTTTAGTCTGAAACCTGCTCACCCAGGCCTATCTCCCCCACCATCTGGCAGCCTGACATGGCTCCTCTTACCTGGCTTGAAATTCCTACCACTGGAATAACTCTAGTAGTCAAGACCTGAAAGGAGGCAGCATTGTTTCCAGAAACGCAGTTAAATTTCTACAAGTGGGTTGTGGGAGGCCAGACAGGAGCAGAGTGGGTGGGAGAAGACAGTTCTAAGGATGGGAGGAGAAGACTTTTCTTTCTCCCACTAACATAAATGGGCACCTAGTCTCCACAGCTGGGAGGGGGCTGATGCTGAATTTTGAGGACAGCAGGCTGGAGGGGTGGAGGGAGGGAAGAAGGGAGGTAAGGAGAGCATAGGACAGTCACATCA
>CM052887.1:52397260-52421369 GCA_028534135.1 Potos flavus
TCCTCAATATCATCAAAGCCATCTATGAAAAACCCACAGCGAATATCATTCTCAATGGAGAAAAACTGAGAGCTTTTCCCCTAAGGTCAGGAACACGACAGGGCTGTCCACTATCACCACTGCTATTCAACATAGAACTAGAAGTCCTAGCCTCAGCAATCACACAACAAAAAGAAATAAAAGGCATCCAAATCGGCAAAGAAGTCAAACTCTTACTCTTTGCAGATGATATGATACTTTATGTGCAAAACCCGAAAGGCTCCACTCCAAAAGTGCTAGGACTCATACAGGAATTCAGTAAAGTGTCAGGATAGAAAATCAATGCACAGAAATCAGTTGCATTTCTATACACCAACATCAAGACAGAAGAAAGAGAAATTAAGGAGTCGATCCCATTTACGGTTGCACCCAAAACCATAAGATACCTAGGAATAAACCTAACCAAAGAGGCAAAGAATCTGTACTCAGAGAACTATAAAGTGCTCATGAAAGAAATTGAGGAAGACACAAAGAAATGGAAAGACGTTCCATGCTCATGCATTGGAAGAGCAAATATTGTGAAAATGTCTATGCTACCTAGAGCAATCTACACATTTAATGCAATCCCTAACTTTTTTCAACGAAATGGAACAAATAATTCCAAAATTTATATAGAACCAGAAAAGACCCCAAATAGCTAGAGGAATATTGAGAAAGAGAACCAAAGTTGGTGGCATCATAATTCCAAATTTCAAGCTCTATTACAAAGCTGTAATCATCAAGACAGTATGTTACTGGCACAAAAACAGACACATAGATCAATGGAACAGAATAGAGGGCCCAGAAATGGACCCTCAACTCTGTTGTCAACTAATCTTTGACAAAGCAGGAAAGAATGTCTAATGGAAAAAAGCCTGTCTCTTCAACAAATGGTGTTGGGAAAATTGGACAGCCACATGCAGAAGCATGAAACTGGACCATTTCCTTACACCACACATAAAAATAGACCCAAAATGGATGAAAGACCTCAGTGTGAGACAGGAATCCATCAAAATCTTTGAGGAGAACACAGGCAGGAACCTCAGCCGCAGCAACTTCTTCCTAGAAACATCGCCAAAGGCAAGGGAAGCAAGGGCAAAAATGAATTATTGGGACTTCATCAAGATCAAAGCTTTTGCACAGCAAAGGAAACACTGAACAAAACCAAAAGACAACAGAATGGGAGAAGATATTTGCAAATGACATATCAGATAAAGGGCTAGTATCCAAAATCTATAAAGAACTTATCAAACTCAACACCCAAAGAACAAATAGTCCAATGAAGAGATGGGCAGAAGACATGAACAGACATTTCTGCAAAGAAGACATCCAGATGGCCAACAGACACATGAGAAAGTGCTCAACATCACTCGGCATCAGGGAAATACAAATCAAAACCACAGTGAGATACCACCTCACACCAGTCAGAATAGCTAAAATTAACCAGTCAGGAAACGACATGTTGGTGAGGATGCAGAGAAAGGGGAACCCTCCTACACTGTTGGTGGGAATGCAAGCCGGTGCAACCACTCTGGAAAACAGTATGGAGGTTCCTCAAATAGTTGAATATAGAGCTACCCTATGACCCAGCAATCGTACTACTGGGCATTTACCCTAAAGATACAAATGTAGTGATCCAAGAGGGCATGTGCACCCGAATGTTTATAGGAGCCATGTCCACAATAGCCAAACTATGGAAAGAACCTAGATGTCCATCAACAGATGAACGGATAAAGAAGAGGTGGTATTTATATACAATGGAATACTATGCAGCCATCAAAAAAAAAAATCCCGAAATCTTGCCATTTGCAACCATGTGGATGCAACTAGAGGGTATTATGCTAAGCGAAATAAGTCAATCAGTTAAAGACAATTATCATATGATCTCTCTGATATGAGGAATTTGAGAGGCAGGGCAGGGGTCGTGGGGGGTGGGGAAGGGAAAAAATGAAACAAGATGCGATCAGGAGGGAGACAAACCATAGACTCTTAATCTCAGGAAACAAACTGAGGGTTGCTGGAGGGTAGGGGGTGAGGAAGGATAAGGTGGCTGGGTTATGGACATTGGGGAGGGTATGTGCTATGGTGGGTGCTGTGAAATGTGTAAGCCTGATGATTCACAGACCTGTACCCCTGGGGCAAATAATACATTGTATGTTAATTTAAAAAAATTAGAAATTAAAGAGCAAAAATAAAGATTTACAAAATCCAAAAAAAAAAAAAAAAAAAAAAAGAGTCTGTCCCATTTTTATTGCTGAGACATACTCCGTGGATGGAGTTCCCAGTTTTACCACTCCCCCAAATGAAGGACATCTGGATTGTTTCTAGTTTGGGACTACCATGAATGAAGCCATATCAACATTCACGTACAGGTGTGTGTGTGTGAATGCATGTTTTCACTTCTCCAAGATAAATGCCCAGGAGGGCCACTGCTGGCTCATGTTTGCATGTTTAGTTTTTTAAGGAACCACCAAACTGTTTTTCAGAGCAGCGGCACCATTTTACATTCAATCACCTCCAAAAGTTTTCTTGTGGCCTTTTTCAATCTCTCCCCCATCTCCCTCCCTGTCCACCTTCCCCTCTGTCCCATATATTAGGTTGCATTTCCTAGAGTTTTATATAAATGAAATCATACAGTATATATACTTTTTTGGTCTGGCTGCTTTCACTCAGCATCATTACTCTGAGATTCGTCCGAGTTATAGCATGTATAGAGAGTTCATTTCAGGGCACCTGGGTGGCTCAATCAGTTAAGCATCTGTCTTTGGCTCAGGGTCCTGGGATCGAGTCCCACATCGGGCTCCCTGGTGAGCAGGGAGCCTGCTTTTCCCTCTGCCTGCCACTCCCCCTGCTTGTTTTCTCTCTCTCTCCCTCTCTCTCTCTCTGACAAATAAATAAATAAAATCTTTAAAAAAAACAAGAGTTCATTTCATTCTCTCATTAAGCAGTAGTCTGTAGTCGGAGAGACTACAGGTTGTTTATACATTTCCCTATTGATGGACATTTGGGTTGTTTCCAGTTTTGTGGCTATTGCCCACAAAGCTGCTATAAACATGCAAAAAAAAGAAAAAAAAAGTGATTCCATTTCTCTACATTCTCACCAGCATTTGGTGTTGCCATTATTTTCTATTTTAGCCATTCTGATAAATGGCTGTTGATATCTCACCGTGGTTCTAATTTGTATTTCACTGATGGTTAGTGACGCTGTGCATCTTTTCATGTGCTCATTTGTCACCTGTATCTCCAGTTTAGCGAAACATCCATTCATGTCTCTTGCCCATTTATTTTTTTTATTTAATTTAGAGATAGAGTGCATGTTGGGTTGGGGAGCAGGAGAGGGGGAGAGAGAGAGAATCTTATGCAGGCTCCATGCCTAGCACAGAGCCCAACACGTGCTCGATCTCACAACTCTGAGAGCATAACCTGAGCCAAAATGAATAGTCAGATGCTAAACTGACTGAGCACCCAGGCACCGCATTGCCCATTTTATAATTGGGTTTCTTTTACTATTGAATTTTGAGAGTCCTTTATATATTGTTAAGTGTAAGGCCTTTGTCAGATATGTGGTTTACGAATATTTTCCCCTAGACTATAGTTTGTCTTCAGTTCCTCTTAAAAGAGTCTTTTTCAGAACAAAAGGGGTTTTAGTTTTAACGTCCAATTTAGTAATTTTTTATTTTATGGATCATACTTTAGCCATGTCTAAGAATCCTTCACTTGCTCTATGCTGCAGAGGTTCGATATTTTATTCTAAAAGTTGTATAGTTTTACATTTAAAAATCCATGACCCATTTTGAATTAATTACAGTGCAGTGAGTAAGGCAAGTTTCACTCTGTCTCTGCACAAAGGAACTCTCCAGAATAAGAGTGAAAGGAGGTCCCAGGAGAATAGGTGTGTGCAAGGCACAGAGGATAGAGACCGGACTGGAACCATGTGACAAAAGAGATAGCCAGACCGAGGACTGCCACCACCATGCCTTCTGCTGCAGCACCAGCTGACCATGACCAAAAACAGGGAGTCCGACAAGAAAGGGGCTCAAAAGCCAGGAAATGGGGAATCCAACTCAAGGCATTCCTAGAAGAAGGCTGTGCAGCAGGCCAGAGAGAGAGATCAGTCCGTCTGGAAGAAGAAGGAGGTGTCCAGGAGTGATATTTGGGGGAAAACCAAAGGGAACACATATATATTGATCTGATTGAACTTGTAGAAAAGTGTACCGAGAAGCCACTGGAAGGCGTAAGCAAGGATTAGAAAGAGGACCAAAGGAAAGGGGGGGAAGAGGGCCCTTATTAACTTCAGGAAAAGACAAAAGTAAGAAACCAAATACAGTGACCTGTACACTATAACACTTAGTCTGAACAATATTTATCCATGCACAATAGTATAAACATGCAACAGTCGACTGAAGAAAGGCTGTAACAGGACTCCAGCGGGAAAATGGGAGAGGGAAGCAGAAGGCACAGTATAAGAGAACCAAGTCCTCAAATACCATCGTAGGAAGTTACTAGAGAATGTCTAATATTGATAAGTCAAAAGAGAGCACAATACACACATTACTTAGAAATACAGAGATATGTTAATGCCAGGAATGAAAAGCCAAAGTTGTTGAAAGTGGTTGCAGAAGGAACCACGGAAAGGAATGAGATAAGAAGCTCCTATAATTGGTTATAAGCCTTTAATAACATTTGGCTTTTAACCTATCTGTGCATATATTACTTTAATAAAATAAAAGCTAGGGGTGCCTCGGTGGCTCAGTCGGTTAAGAGTCAGCATTCGGCTCAGGTCATGACCCCAGAGTCCTGGGATCGAGTCCCATGTCTGGTTCCCTGCTCAGCAGGGAGTCTGCTTCTCCCTCTGCCTACTGCTCCCCCTGCTTGTGGGCTCTCTCTCTCTTGCCATCACTCTCCATCTCTCACTCTCTCTCTGTCAAATAAATAAATAAAATCTTAAAAAAATTAAGATAAAATAAAAGCTAATTTTTGAAAATAAGAAGTAGGGCCATGTTGTCTAACACAGCAGAGGACACGACACTCTTGTTCTTTTCCTCCTTCAGGCACGATTTGCTGATGCAGGTTATGTATCAAGATTCCAGGAACTAATGGAGCAGCGCATGTGAAACCTATTCCTTGGCTTGTGCTCTAGCCACAGTCGGCTAGTGACCTTCCTTCTAAGGATTTTGTCTTATGATTTGTTAATCCTTTTCTGGTAACAGTGCTTCCAAGCTTAACTAAGCACACTTCCTCCTTTAGCTACAGGTAATGCAATTTCAGTGCAGACAGGATAAAGAACATTCTTGAAACACATGCAGAAAACTTCTGCTTGATTTGATTTCATCATTAAGTATGTTCCTGAAAAAAGTTACATTCATAGCAAATAGTAGTGTATTAAATACTCTCCAGTAAATCTTAACATCATATTCTTGGAGGGGGGGATATCTGACCCAACCAACAACAACAGTGCTCTCTTAAGACTCTCCTTATTTTCAAAAAACCCTTGGAAGTGATTGATTTATACAGTTTGTTCACATAATTCTCCCACACCGCCAATGAAAGAAATTAGTCAAGGAGAAACTAACATTTGCTGAGTGCCTATTATGTGTCAGGCACTGTGCTAGGGACTTTAATAAATGTATTGTCTACTTGAATCTTGGCAACCACCCAGAGAAGTAGATAGTATTATCCCCACTTTACATTTAAGGAAACCAGAGCCTAAAGATATTAAGTAATTTTCCCAAAGCCACATAGCTAGTAATTCAAACCGACCATCAAGACTTTTCACAAGAAATGTATGTAATTACAATTCCCAGAGTCAATTTGAGCTTTGAGTGCTCTGTGATTCCATAGGGCTTTAATATTTAAACAGTCACATATGATTTAGCATTGTTCCAAGTGGGAATCTTAGAGAACACTGACCTCATCAGAATTTTTTTAGAGTATGACGATCTCTTTTGATGTAATAGTCTTGAAACCAACAAATGTTTACTGATCTGATGATTAATTAAAAGGCAATATGAGATTCAAACAGCAATATGAGAAGAACGCTGTATTAGGGAAAGAGTAACTAAAACCGAATCAAATCAACCCCACCTTTTAAAGTCTCATGACCTTGAGCAAATTGCTTCAGCTTTCCACAATAAAACTGTCAGACTTACAGTAGCTATCTCTCAGGGTTCTTCTGCATTAAAAAAAGCGAAAAGAATACTATCCATTTTTTAATAAGCTCACAGTAAAGTGAAAAGTCCATCGTAAGAATTTTAAACTTACAAGAGGGCACATGAGTGGCTCAGTTGATTAAGCATCTGTCTTCGGCTCAGGTCATGATCCCAGGGTCCTTAGATCAAGCCCCACACGGGGCTCCTTGCTCAGTGGAGAGCCTGCTTCTCCCTGTGCTTGTGCTCTTTCTCTGTCAAATAAATAAATAAAATCTTTTAAAAAAAAATAATTTTAAACTTACAATTCTTATAAAAGGTTCAGAACTGCAGTTCAAGCAATTTCTCCCCTCCATGTAAAGGAAATTACATCAAATGGATAAACCTAAACATTCACTATGAATGTACAGTGTGAGATTTACCTGTGTTAGCTCTGAGCAGAGTCAAGTCCCAAAACTTTGGTGACCTGCCCTGACAGCCTGACACTGATAAAAGTAGGTATTTCTTATAGATTTCTAACTATGTAAGTTTGACACTGGCCTCGATACAGATGGGGAAGCAAAAAGATTCCCTTCTTGCCTCATGTTTTCCTTCCATCAGATACTCACCTTCTACCTGTAGGCATGTGACATAGTGAGCTGACACACAGGCCACGAAAGAGAAAATATAACCTGGCAAACGGAGCATAACCCAACCAACCCCTTGAAAAGAGAAATTAATGACAGCCGATTGCAATTTACCCCAGCCCTGACCTGGAACCAGGTGACCAGCCAGAGAACATGACCTTGGATGGTAACACATGATTTCTATTGACACTGATGATTTTCTAACAAACAATAAAGTTGAATTACCTTTGTTTCCTGAGTCAGGATGTGCTGGGGAGTCTTGCTTGTGTCACGATGTCATGTCCTCCAGATCTTTCATTTATTCCCTAAATATAATATTTAATAAAATCTCAGCAGCCATCCTCTGGTATTACATTTTTCTGCCCCATCCCTGTCCCACCACCTCATGCATCTCCTTCAAAGCATTGCAACGTGATAGTATCCTTCCAATTTTGTAACAAGAACAGCAAAAATCTATCAGATAATTTGGTCCACTTAACACTACTCACATCTCAGAATTAAAATCAGGCTATAACAATATGCAATAACACATGGAAATTTTATTACATTGCCATTGTCATTACATTTTTTATGTCAGTCATATTATAACCCACGAAGCATTTATATTTATGCGTTTGATGATCACTCATTCAACAATCTTAAGAACGGTTACAGCCCGGCAGCATGTCACATCCTTAAGATTCATTAATGACATGTCTTAGCGCTCATGGAGAGACACACAGCCCAGGGATTAGTTAGGTCGCTGGACTCTCAAGCCAGTGTCCCCAGGGTCAAATGCTGGCTCTGATACTTACCAGCCAGGTGACTTCAGGCAAGTAACAAAAGTTCTTAGTGTGTCAGTTACCTCATCTAAAATAGTAATGAATAATAACGGTGCCTATTTCACATGGGCTTTTAGGATTAAATGAGTTAATATTTATAAAACAGAACTGTACCTCATACACAAGAAGTGCTATGATCATTATATAAGTGGTCACTAAATAAAATGGAATTAATTCTCTAGTGAGGGAGTCAGACAATAAATAAGAAAGTTATATCTAATCGTGGGGGACAAACACCAAGCAAACAATTTGCAATATAATTAAAACACACCCATTCCTGTCAGTGGCAGGCTGTTATTTGGATGAACTCCTGCTGAAAACAATTGGGCACCAAATCAACTTCAGGTTTCGATAGCCTCATGGAAAAAGAGGGACGGAATTAGAAGCATAGGGCTCACCCAAAGAAGAGCGATCCTCCCGTTTTTTACCCGAAGGGCCATAACCTCAGGGTTTAAGCAACTTACAAATAAGCTGTACCCATGCTTCCCACCCCCCACAGGTCTGCATGGACAATTACGCTGCTTTAGAATGGAAAAGATCTGTTAGGGGGGTTAGGGGAATAACGAGTGGATTTGTCCCCAGAGGCTGTGACCAAGGGCTAGTGTGCTCATAGATCTCTTGCTTTTGTTGTCCCCAACTCTTCAAGCCATGAACTTAGTGTAAAGTGGTCCCGTCCGCTAGTACCCCTAAAATCTAGAAAATCGTTTCTAGAGTAAGTTACCTTTGCTTTAGGCCTTAACTCTTCATACAAACAGTTTTTTAAGGAAAATGAGCATGCAATAATATCCAAGAGTACAGAGAAACAAGATTGACAAGTAGGAGGAAGAGTGGGAAATTAGAAACTAGAGTCAGCTGGAGTTGCTTGAATTTCAGAGAGAGGCGGCATGGTACCAATCAGCCTTGTTCTGGTCAGGTGTTAAAACCAAAGCGATTTTGACTCACAACTTGTGTACTTCTCCATGTGCCTTCATGTTAACCTGACCAGGTACAGGATGAGAGGCTATAAAAAGTAGATCCCAGCTTCAGGCACAGATGTAATGCCCACTCTCTGAAGTTTATAAAATAAATCCCCCGACACTGATGTGAAAACATAGAAAGAAGAAAGGGAATATCAAACTACCAGGACATTGGTAGCTAGAAAGGAACACACCATGGGAGATGAGCATCTAATTTTCTTTTCTTTTTTTTTTTAGATCCTCAGAAGACTTTATTTTTTTCACTTAAATTCAATTAGCCAACATATAGTACATCATTAGTTTCAGGTGTCATGTTCAATAATTCATCGGTTATGTGGAACACCCAGTGATCACATCACGTGCCCTCCTTAATACCCATCACCAATTACCTCATCCCCCTACCCACCTCCCCTCCAGCAATCTTCAGCTCATTTCCTATGAAGTCTCTCAAGGTTTGTCTCCCTCCCTGATTTCTTCCTATTGTTTTCCCTCCCTTCCTCTATGATCCTCTGCACTGTTTCTTGTATTCTATATATGAGTGAAACTATGATAATTGTCTTTATTTCGTTCGGCATCATACCCTCCAATTCCATTCATGTCGATGTAAATGGTAAGTATTCATCCTGATTGCTGAGTAATATTCCATTGTATATACATATACACCACATCTCCTTTATCCATTCATCTGTCGATGGACATCTGGGCTCTTTCCAGTTTGGCTATTGTGGACATTGCTGCTATAAACATTGGGGTGCAGATGCCCCTTTGGATCACTACAGCTGGGGTAGCAATCCTCACATCAGACAAATTAATTTTAAACTAAAGACTGTAGTAAGGGATGAAGAGGGATACTGAATCATACTTAAAGGGTCTATCCAACAAGAAGATCTAACAATTATAAATATTTATGCTCCTAACTTGGGAGCAACCAATTAATAACAAAATTAAAGAAACACATTGATAACGATACAATAATAATAGTAGGTGACTTTAACACCCCACTCACAGCAATGGACCAATCATCTAAGCAGAAGGTCAACAAGAAAACAAGGGCTTTGGATGACACTCTGGACCAGATGGGACCTAACAGATATACACAGAGCATTCCATCCTAAAGCAACTGAATACACATTCTTCCCTAGTGCACATGGAACATTCTCCAGAATAGATCACATACTGGTTCACAAATCAGGTCTCAACTGGTACCAAAAGATTGGGATTATTCCCTGCGTATTTTCAGACCACAATGCTTTGAAACTTGAACTCAATCACAAGAGGAAATTTGGAGGGAAAGCAAACACTTGGAGGTTAAAGAGCACCCTAATAAAGAATGAACGGGTCAATCAGGAAATTAAAGAAGAATTTAAAAAATTCATGGAAATAAACAAAAAAATGAAAAAACTGTTCAAAACCTTTGGGATACAGCAAAGGTGGTCCTAAGAGAGAAGTACATCGTAATACAAGCCTTTCTCAAAAAATTAGAAAAGTCTTGAAAACACAAGCTAACCTTACACCTAAAGGAGCTGTAGAAAGAAGAGCATCTAATTTTCAAAGAATGGAAGCATCCATAAAAGGAATGAATGAAGGGGGGCCACGTGGGTGTCTCAGTCGGCTAAGCATCTAACTCTTGATTTCACCTCAGGTCATGATTTCGGGGTGGTGAGATGGAGCCCCACAGAGGCAGACAGGCTCTGCACTCAGCAGGAAGTCTGCTTGAGGTTCTCTCTCCAGCTCCCTCTGCCCCTCCCCTGCTCCTCTCTCTCAAATAAATAAATCCTTAAAAAAATAGAGTAATGAAGGAAGGGAGGGAAGGGAAAGGATGAAAAGAGTAAATGTAAAAATCGGGGCAAAAAGAATAGACCTTAACCATACTTAACCATACATGAAACGAATGTAAATGACATTTTCTTCATTTTTGATTAGCTGTATTTCTTAAACTTTCTCATTGTGTGTTTTCCATTGCTCAGTTCCCACTATAAATGCTTTAAGGGAAAATAATCAATTTCCCAGCCTCCAAAGCAATGCCAATTTTGCTAGGTTTACAAAGGCCAAGTTCAACCATGAACATTCTTATTTTAATTTCTAGTATGCAAATCTTGCCCTCTAGGAATTCATTCTCTTTCACCTCTGAATATTATCATTTACTGCACTTAAAGGTGCACCTGAGAAAGAATTAGAGAGGAAGGAAGGAAATGTCCTTATTCAAACCATCAACACATTTTGAAAAATAAAAAATGACAAGATAAAATATTATGAAAAGTAAGCATTGACCAATCTAAGCATATTTAAATTCTGTAACATTAAAATTCACCTACTATTCACTGGCTAGATAAACCAACTTTCCAATCAAAGTGGCTTATTTTACAGATGCATTCTCTAACTCTATAAACTTTCTCATCACTTAAACATTTCACTAAATCCTCCTTCCATGAAGAACCTTCCAGTTTGGTCAGGAAAAAAAAGTGACAATACTATCTTTTTTCCCTTTTGAACAATATAATTTTTTTTTCTCTAACTAATAGACTGTTTCAAGGAGGAACACTTTTGGCTGCTAGTAACAGGAAACTGTATTTAAATCTGTGCCTAAATCATAGGAATATATATTACCTCACTCAACCAGTTGTCTGGACGTAGATGGTTCCAGGGTTCTTTCAGGGGCTTATCAATATCCTCAAGACCCGGACACTTCTCACACTTCCATGCCATCCTCCTTGGCATGCTGGTTTTTATTCCCATTCCTGCTGCCTCACTGTTGCAAAATGACTGCCACAACACCAGACATCACATCCTCATGCTATGCTTAAATGTAAGAATCAAGGGTATAGCAAAAGATAGTCTTCACTCAGAAGGCTCTGTCCTTTATCCAAGGAAGAAACATTTCCAGAAGTCTTCCTTATGGCCCCAGAACTGTATCATATGGGTACTCCTAGTTACAAGGGAAGCTGTGAAAGTATCTCCTTTTTAAGCCCTCCTCCTGGATCCAGTGTCTTCATCTGTGATGGGATGGCACTAGAATGACTTGTCCTATCCTCCCCTCCCAGGGGGTGGCCTGCCTCTGTTCCAGTCCTGAAAGTTTACAATAAATATGTGAAGTTGCCTCACTTTCAAATACACACTGTTGTGCCTATCACTTAAAAATCCAAGAACGTTAAATTAAGAAATTAATGATACAAAGTATTCATATTTTGTCATAGTTCAGGCATTGAACTCTATAAAACTCTATAAAACATAGTTCAGGCGTTGAACTCTATAAACATTTCTTTCCACTAATTCTACATTGTAAGTTATTTGAGGTAGTCATCATGCCTTTCACTATTTTTATGCTTCAGAAAGTCCTCAGGACAAAGATGCTCAGATGTCAGTTGCTCTATACCCACTCCTTCAGAGGAGTTACTCATGACCTGAGGGAACATCAAAATAGTGCTTTGAAAAGGAAGAGCATCCTGTAAGATGAAGCAGGTTGTACCTCTGCTTTCATTCGTGAAAAGGACCTATGCCAATGCCTTTCTGCCCAACCAATAAAAAGTACACAGATGTACCCAGGAGCAAAAAGCCCCCTGAACCCTTGCAGAAATCCACTGGCTCACTTCCTCTAGCGGCTCAGGGCTAGATTTGTACTCCCCAGGTGGAGTGGCTGTCCACTGGACTTCCAGACCTGGGGGAAGGAAATTCACATCCTCACTTGGTCGTTTTCAGTCCCCAAGACTCACAGGGTGCGATCTAAGGCGCTAGTGAAGACCTGAAGACCGTAGGAGCTGGATCAGACCTCCTGGGTTTGAACCCGGCTCTGTTACCAGGAGTGCAACTCTGAGCAACCATTTTGCTTTCAGCTCTAGGGTCTCCTCCCCTGTCAAGTGAGGAAAACAATAGCAACCTACGTCCTAGCGCTCCTGTGAGAAGTAAACGAGTTAACCCCCAGAAAGCGCTGGAAACAGAGCCTTGTTAACAGCTTGTTAACACAGCGAACTTGTTAACATTACGCCTTTCAACTAAGAGTGCCTGCAACTCCGCAACATTTTGCCTGGAATTACAAAACCAGGATCCTGGGAGCTGAGTGGCCGTGGCCGGGGACCCGGACAGGAAGGGAGAAAAGAAATCAGGGCAGGGGCAGAGGAAGAGCTGGGGCGACATTTACATTTACGCAGCGGACCCCACCTACATGCAGCCTCGGCGTCTCGGTCTAAGGTCTCCTCTACCGTTTCTTCTTTGAGAAGGAGTCGGACCCGCGAGCGGCCCCGCGCGGCGTTTCTCCAATCAGACACCCCAGGCCGGCGCCACGTACGCGACCTGATCCAATCTCGTTCCCTGGAGGGCGGGAACGCCAAGTTCCTACCTGCACCTGTGGCAGCTGTGGCCTCCTCCTCGGTTGTTTGTTGTTGGGGTGTTTTTTTTTTTTTTCTTTTTCCCCCTGACCCCGGGGCTCTGGTTTCTCGAATCACTTGGCGAATAACCAGCAGGTAGGCAGATAGATGTCTCTTCCTGTGCAGAGGACCGACGTGTAAGCAGGTTCGTGTAAGCAGAGTGAGCCGCCGAGGTCCCATCTCCCCGCGGCTGCCGGGCGGCGCTAGCAGGGAAGAGGGACGCGCCCGAGAATGAAAGGCTTACTAACCGGGAGAGCCTGCGTGGGCATTCACCTGGGGCAGTGAATCTGGCACCTGTTTGCTGGGCGTCCTCCGACTGGAGCCGAACGCGGCGCCACCGCTGCGGCGGGCAGAAGTTGGAGGCGCCCGGGGAGACCAGCAGCAGCAATCGGCTTAGCTGGACTGCAGAGATTTCGGCTGACACACCTTCCAGAAAGAAGCCCGACCTCCCCAAGACTGCGCGGGAGGGACGCTGCGCCGGGCTTCCAGGTTGTCCCAGGTGCCTCCGTTCTCTTGGAGGCGAGGGCTACGTGTAGTCGTGGGATCCTGGGAAGCCGGAACAGGTGAGCGATTAGGCTGATTCTGCGTCCACCAAGACAAGAGCCCATTCCGGGGTGTCAACCTGGGGTGCTCCCCCCAGCTCTGGGGGAGAAGTTCCGAGCCGCAGGCGCTCCGCGTACATTTGCGTAATTTGCAGTCTCTTCCTTGCGCAATTAGTGCAAAGTGTTTCTGCGCATACAGTTGGTCGTGGAAAAGAGAATGTAGGATGGAAGACCGAAGGCAGCCATCAGGACACCCCAGCACCACCACCAATGAATAACTTGGGGGTGCTTCTCCGATCTGTACAATAGAGGGAGCAGGATGTTTGCAAACCCAACTGCAAACTGCGTTGGGGGTGGGGGAGCGGGGAGGAGTGGGTGCCTTTTTACGGGAAGAACTTTGGGCGGTTTTATCTTCTATTGTTTTCGAGTCGCAACCCGAGTGTGCCCTCCGGGCGTCCTGGGGAGGAGCCGGGGCCCAGGTCTCTGCTTCGGAGGCGGCCAGGCCGCCTCGCGTAGGCGCTCAAACTTTCCCAGCGGTTCCGGGAGAAGAGCCTCCAACAACAAACACCGCTAAAGTTTCGCTCCGCGGCGCGCCGGGCAAATCCCGGGAGCGCCAGGCGCGTGGGATGGGAAGGAGCCCAGAAGAAACCTGGAAATGCTCCGCGCACAAGCGAATCCGGCGTATTTGTAGAGTTAGCGCCCACAGACCCAGCGCAGAAAGTGCTCGCAGGACTCTCGCTTCCGATATGAGCACCTTCAGGGGCAATAAACAGCTTTTTCGCTCCGCAGAGCGCTGTTTTGAAAGCTGGGGAGAAGCACAACTGTTTGGAGTTCCTGGTTGCGCACAGGTTTTTCTCTGGAGGGAGGAATTGGGAGGGCGGGGGGGGGGGCACAGAAATCTTTAATTTGTAACTAAAAATCTCAAGAGTAGGTTTGCCTGGTACAAACAGGCTCGGTGCATATTTTAATAGAGAACTAAGTGAAGAGGACTTGCCACTTGGCCTCATCTTAACCAGCCGCTGGGGGTGGCTTCAAAGAGACGTAAGATTGGTCTCTGGGGAATAAAAGGAAGCGTAGGATGGCGGTTTTCAAGGGAAGTTAAGTCTAGACATGCTTCTCTGAAAGCGACACGGCAGAAGTTCTGTCGAAAACAGAATTTAAGTGAAACAAAACACCGTGAGCTTGCCCCTCGCTCTTAATGGCATGTAAATTCCCCCTGAAAAATCACATTGAAAAAGATCCTGTGATAGAAGTCTGTGGGGAAAAAAGCCTTTGAGAGAGATTTCGGAACTGTTGACAGGGGTCTAATATTCAGTGCTCACCTATAGCGGGGATGCGTTCGCTCCCCGGCGCCCTCCTCCCAAGTGCTCATCCAAGAGGAGGCCCCTTGACCCGCCAAGTGGGTCACCTTTGGGCGTCCCTCTACAGTCAGTCAAGGTGACAGGACAAGCCAGCTTCCCTCTCCAGCCGGGAGAGGCCGGGGAACCTGCCCTGGGAGGTCCCGGGAGCGCGGAATACCGCACCGGCCCGGGAGGCCAGGCCACGGTTGAGGCGGGGGCGTGCCAAGTTGTCTGGAGACCAGACGGTGGCGCCCTGGAGGCCACTGGTCCGCCTTCGCCCTCGGGGGTGCAGCGGGGCACTCGGAGGGCGGCGCAGCTCCCGCGCTCGGCTGCGGGCTCTCGGACCCCGCCGGTCGCGTGCGGGGCGGAGCGCGGGGAGGAAGTGCGGCGGGGGGCACGTGACTTAGACAAACCCCGTCACCAGGTTCTGTTTGCTTCCCCCGCACAGGCCGCTGCCTAGGCTCGCACCCCGCAGACCGCGGGCCCTTCCCCACCCGCCGCGCCCCGGGCCCCTCGGCCGGCGGGCCATGGCCGACAGCGGCGGCACGGGCAGCTCAGGGCCCTGGTGGAAATCGCTGACCAACAGCAGGAAGAAAAGCAAGGAAGCCGCGGTAGGGGCGCAGCCTCCCGCGCAAGCTGCCCCCGGGGAGCCCTCGCCGCCCGCGCCGCCCAGCCCGGACTGGACTAGCAGCTCGCGGGAGAATCAGCACCCCAATCTCCTCGGGGGGCCCGGCGAGCCCCACAAGCCAGACAAGCTGTGTGGGGAGAAATCGGGCAGCAGCCGCCGCAATTTGAAGATATCGCGCTCGGGCCGCTTTAAAGAGAAGAGGAAAGTGCGCGCCACTCTGCTCCCTGAAGGAGTCAGGTCCCCGGAGGAGGCGGGCTTCCCGGGTGACCCGCACGACGACACGCAATAGCCAGAGCGCTTCCGGGACTGTGTCTCTTCCCACCGCTCCTCTCCACCCCCAGTTCTAAACCCGAGCGTTCTGGCTCGCCCAATACCTGGTGTCCCATCCCTCCAACTTCAGAGTATTCACACAAGGCCTCCGATTTTATTTTCCTGGAAATCGACTGAGTTGTCAATATTTCATGACTCAAGGAGGCACTGAGTATTTATCTGTGGTAAGAGAAGATACCTGCCACAGAGGAAGTTGGCATAATTATTTTTTCCCAAAAGTTCTCCAGTGACCTCCACCCCTTGGGCCACCTGGGGAGTGAGAAGGGTACTTCTCTGAGTTGGTAGCCCAACTGGGACTGCACAGCCCCTCAAAGGAGGAAGCCAGGAAGCCTCGAGCTCTGATTCAGGACTTGCTATTGGAAAGCAAATTAACGCCAGAGAAATGCACTTTAGACGTACTGGGGTAGACTCAGACCTTACATGAGAGAGGGCAGGAAACCTTAGGTAGAAGCATTTTAAGTAAGACAAGATTGCTTTTAATGTTGAACTACAAAACTGTACTGCCTATTTTAGTGTGAACTATTAAAATTGTTGCCCTGTAAAACTTAAGGTGACTTTTGTGTTTTTTCCATTGCAAGACTGAAGTCCATCATACTTAAAAGCAGGCATACAAAATTCAAAGTGACGGAGTTAATCATTTGCCACACAACATAATAGCTACTCTCAGAAAGCTACAGGGAGGAGAACATTTCTGAAAACTAGTAACACCCAGGCTGGAACCAGTTGGCCCAATATCTCTATGTACTAACTAAATTTGAGAAAGGGAGGGAGACGTACTAATTATCCTAAATTCTCTTTGTTACTTCAGCACATGTTCATACAGTAGAGTAACTCACAATGCCAGTAATAATTCATTTTAGTATCCATCGTTAGCCTCACTAACAATTGTCTGAAAATACTCAGTCAGACTGAACTCATAGTTTGTGCAAAACGGGCTTCTTTCCCACCCACCCCTTTGATTCAACAGCTTATTTCTTTAGTCTGACTTATGCATTTATCTGGTTTCAAAGCCTTTCGATGTACGAATCTGAAGATTCTGAACAAAAATCTACCTGTTTGCTTTTGTTATGAACTTCAAGAAAAGGAGTAAATGAATACCACTTGCTTTCAGCAAATTACAAGAGAGTTATTGTGGTTGTTAAGGGCCACTGGGATCATTCTCACCACAATTCAGTTCATTTATAACCATCCAGAAATACATAGCAAGGAAATTGTAGTGGTGTGTGTGTGTGTGTACACACTACACACACAATTTGAGAGAAACAAAAACCTGCCCCTTTCTATAGAACACATTCAGAAGCTCCAATCAGGTTAATCCAAAGGAAATTGTTCATACAAGGATTATGAACACCTTACATTAAAAGAGAAAATATATGAGCTTTTTTTTTAATCATGAAAAGACTTTTTTTTGTTGTGTATTTAGAACTGGGAATACGAAACCAGAGTCTCATCAGTGTGAGCTTCCTGGATGAGGAAGACTTTATATTTAGTTTTAAGTGGGCCTCCCATCTCTAGACTATGATGAAGAAGAGGGAGAGGAGAACATGCTGGAGAAGTTCATGGTAAGGAGGGGACTGTGGGCTGGCAGGTCACTGGGAATAAGCAAGTAGAAGCTGCCAAATAAGGCTTTGGAACACCTTCATAAGGCATTTTGATTCCACTTTGTAGAAAGAAATCAAAATTAGGGTGGATAACTATCCAGAGTACTTTTCCCCTCCCAGGAGGACCAATAGGTTAGGACTGTACCCATTTATAAAATCAAGCCTAGAATTGCATAATTTTAAAATTTTACATTAACTCTTTCATTCATGCTTTTATTGTTTTAAAAAACTTTTTTCCCTTAAAAATTCCTTTCGGTTCACAAAACATTGGCATTTTCCTAGGTTCTATATCTTGTTTGGGATTGCATCCAAGTCTATAATTGCTGCAGATAACCCATAGCAGACATAGCAGTGGGACTTATTCACATGACATCTCTACCTCACTGTTCTGGAAGAATTGAAAACCATATTAATGGCAGGTATGACAGTGAGTGCAATACACAATCTGCAGTTGAGGTTTGTAATTGCAGAGTTTTAAAGCAGTGCTAATTATGCAGTGGAAGGAATGCACTGATTTAATCCCAACTCAGTGAAATCAGAAACCAAGCAGAATTGGTGGGATGAAAAGATCATGGGTAAGATGAGATAATTTGACACAGTGTCTTGCTGGGATTTATCTGCTTTACAGATGATTCATTACGTTCTCATACCATGTATACAGATTTAAATTTTTTAAACCTCAAGATAATTTATAGTAAATCAAGGGAAAGTGTTGAATTAAATTTGGAGTTCATTAGATTAGAGACTTTTGTTTTCTTTAAACCGCCTTACAAATGAAATTTCACCCACAAGTTTGGAAATCATTAAAGACATTTTAATACCATGCTTCCAAACGATATGGGGAAAAAAGGGACAAAAATCTAGTTGTGTGTTTGCTAAATCATAACCATGATAATTATATACACAGGGTAGTTTTCGCCTCTGTGCCTCTCCTTGCTGAGCAGTGACTCGGTATCACAGGTCACCTGAACATCCCTTCATGGTCATACGTCCATTGTTCACCTCATTCATCCCATTGTGATTTGCATTTCAAGAGCAGAGACCCTGTTTTATGTATGCAGTTAGGACATTCTGCTTCAGTATAACACTGGGAAGTACTGCTTGTGCTTCAAAACACAATGTGAACTCAGCAAGCAGATGTGATTTTGCCACATCCTTAGAAAGGAACTATAAGCCTAATGAACACTAGCACTGACTAAAGCTTTGTCAGAAATAGTTCTCCTGAGGGACACTTGGGTGGCTCAGTTAGTTAAGCATCTGCTTTCCATTTGGGTCATGATCCCAGGGTCCTGGGATCGAGTTCTGCATTAGACTCAGGGAGCCTGCTTCTCCCTCTGCCTGCCACTCCCCCTGCCTGTGCTTTCTCTCTCTCTCTCTCTGACAAATAAATAAATAAAATCTTTAAAAAAAAAGTTTCCCAAGATGATCAGAGGAAAATTTTGGTGGCTTTGAATAAACAAATAATAAAAATGAGCAGAAAGAATTTCAAATAAAAAGTGAATCAGAAAGGAATAGGTAAAAGAGTGGGATAATAATATCCAGTGACCACAGGACCCTTGCTATGAGGAAAAGAGAGAGAAAATATTATTTTTCCCTAGCTAAGTCAGGTCAGCCAGATGTCAGAAACTAACACGAAAAAAGGTGCCCTGATAGATACAGTAAAGGAAACTGATCTTTTAAAAGTCTATTTGATTCACGGAGCATTTTATTATAATTATACAGAAATGCAGGCGATTGTTCCTTGGAATAAGCTCAAGTTTATCTCTATGGCAAGTATAAAGTGGGGCAAGAGATACTTTATACGGTTTGAGTATCAACATACAAGGACCTGAGACTAGAAACAGGGATGCAGCCCCCGGGGCAAACTTTGTCGTTGATAAGCTGGGCTGTCCATTAGGCATCATTCTTCTCCTCTCTTCTCTCTAGTCCCCCACCCCATACTCTCTATGCCTCCCAGCCATTGCACGTGCATTCCTGCTAGGCTCAGAGTCCCAGAAGAGGGGTTGCTGGGAGGCACAGGGGACTTCCCTGGCCTCCTGCAGGCACAGCACTTTGTCGAGAAATGGCCCTGCAGATTTGGAATATGGGAAGAATAGTGTTCACGATGAGAGAAGATTATTACTAAGGAGATAGGATGTAAGGAAACGACGTAGGCCTTCCCTAGCAGGGGACAGCTGACCATTTGTATAGAAATGGAAACAGCTAAAGACCATGATAAATAAGACAGAGGACATAAGAGATCCTTCCACATATTCAAACCAAGGAATTCAACCCTACTTCCAAATCGAATTGCACAGCAGACGACAAAATCATGGACCCATCATTACCATGTCAGAGTTGTTGGAAAATCTCACGCAATAAAGAAGCTCCATGAAGAAGTGGTTTTATCTGAGATGTGTAACAAGATTATTGCCCATGAGACAGAAATTTCTGGCCCTAAAACTAGAGAGAGTCATGTTGAAGAAGCAGAAGGTCTCTGTCCATGAGAGGAGCCACCGACTGACCTGTCCACCGAATACGGAATATGGGGCCCATCTTGGACCTCCTCATGCCTTTTTTGAAGGGATTTTCCTTGAGTTACAATACCCTGGATCATTCATTTCTTTCCAGTTCCAGTCAACAAATATAAGTGCTGATTCATACCCTACAAGAATGGCAGCAAAAAGTTCCCACACGATTTTCCAAGACACTCAATCATAGTTGTCTCTCTGACTTGTTCTCGAGTCTTTGACAATCTGATGTCAGTTTATTATTCTGTAAAATGATGGGATGGAGGCCGTATTCCAGCTTTAAAATGCTGTGAGTATTCTGCTATTTTGAGCAGCTGGTTGTAAAACTAGTTCATATAATGGTCATTGTTTACTATAAAACACAAAGGCACCTGTTCAGTGCTGATGGTCAGGTGGGAGCCAGGGAGGAGAATTATAAACTGTGATAAGGCTCCCGCCTTATGGTGTGGTGCTACCAAAACCACGTCATCATCTGGCCAACAGTTGGGGTGATTCTGCTCCACAGGAACCTCGAGGCTCATTACTAATGTTAGAATCAAATATTTAATAATTTGTCCTGTTACCTCTGCTTAGCATATTCTTTGCCCATCACCTGCTGGGCAAAGCCTCAATCTACCGTTAAGATTCAAGAGTCTCCCTCTGGGTAACTGTCAGGGACCTCCTTCCCCCAAAACACTACTCCTGGGAACATACATGAGTCTGGGTTATCCACCACTGCTGACCATATTATGTGTATGTGATCCCGTGTCTTTCTGTCCCTTTAGTCGGGGAGCTCAGGGAAATTCAAGGGGCAACGTTTTTTCTTCATTCCCCTGCATGAACTCCTGGATCATCTGCTAGGACATGGACCTTCCAGATGGGTAGCAATGTGCAGCTAGCATGTAGCTCTTGGTAGGGCCATAATCTTTTCTCTTCTAGGGAGCCAGGCTATGTCTGGCTGGTAGAGAAATGTCTGAGAGTTGTGAATCAATCGGTCAGAGTCTGATCAGGAGAGAGAAAACACAGAGTAATTTGAACAGGGAGCACTTAACCTAAAGAATTATTACCCATAACAGGGATGGCTAGTAAGAAGTAATGAGAGATTGGCCGGTAAGAAGTAAGGAGAACCCCCAAAATACAGGAGTGAAGATAAATACAGGAATGCAGCTACCACCCTGGAGCTGAGATAGACTGCTCTTGCCTCCAAGCCAGCCCCCCTTGCCCAACCCCATTGGAAAGGGTATCGCCATGAACCACTGATTGGCAGAGAAGTAGCTGTGGTGCCACACTGGCAGAACTTTCTGGAAATAAACCTTCTAGAACTGGTCCTGTGTGCCAGGGAGCCCGAAAGCACTAATCACTAAACTATTTGCACCCTTTGGATAAAAATACAAGAAACATCACTGCATTAATACAGTGTGGGAAGAAATTTAGGTTTCTGTAGGTTGGTAACATTAGTTTCCTGAGGGCAATTGCTTGGCATAAAGTACTTTTGCAAAGTGAGAAAAAGGTATTCCTTCCTCTGGGTGGACTTTGGCCCTCACACATTCCCACAGCAGATACTCTTGTGCATTAAACAACCTACAAAGCCTTACATGGCAGCCTGTGAGTCCATGAATAGAATGAATGAGGCTCCAAAGAGGATAGGATTCAGGAAAGGGCAAAAGGGCCTGCCTGACAGAAAACCTAGGTTCTAGACCCAAGTTTTTCACCAGTGGTTGTGTAATCTCAGGCAAATCACTTACCTGCTCTGGGCTTTCATTTTCTCACTTATAAAATGAGAAGTTCAGACACTGCAAGTTCAAAAATTCTATTATTGTAATGTGTATATAAAAGAAACAGTGTCTACATTTATATTTAAAAAAGAACTCAGATCTCCAATACCTGCAACGAATTCCAGAGAAACATTGCAATCAACCGCTCACCACTGACATATTTGGGGGGAGAGGTTGTGATTAGATCCACCCATATGGATCCGTATCTATCCACCCATATCTATCCATACCTGTATCTATCCATATCCACCCATATCTATCCATACAGAGGAGGAGTATGTATACAGTACAAAGCATAATATAGCTCCTACTCTTCCTCTCAGTTTTAACTATGACATTGGGTGCTCCAGTAAGAGCCCCCAGATGGAGTTAGGTCCCCCTCGTCTGGGTTCCCGCATGGACCACACCGAATCCTATCCCACAGACAGTACTGTCCCTTTCTCCACCACCAGATGGTAAGCTATCTCAGGGAAGAACTCTGATTCCTGTGGGCTCTGCCGTGCCCAACACACAGTGCTCATTGTTGAGTCAATGAGGATTTAAACCCAATTTCTTGCAGGAGAAGTAGACTGGTAGAGTAGTTAGAACAGTGGTCTCTGAAGTCAGATGGGTTAGATTTAGATTCTGGGAACCTATCTGGGAAATTATATGAGTTACATAACCTAGCTATGCTTCAATTTTTTGTTTGTTTGTTTTTTTGACTTATTTGTGGGGTTTGTTTTCCCCCAATTTTATTGAGACATAATTGACACATGACAGTGTATTAGTTTAAGGTGTACACATGATTTGCTATATTTTTATGTCCTGAAATGATGACCACAGTAAGTTTAGATAACATTCATCATCTCACATTGCTACAAATTTTTTTCTTGTGATGAGAACTTGTGAGATCTACTCTCTTAGCAACTTTCAAATATACAAGACGGTGTTGTCAAAGATAATCACCCTGCTGTACATTATATCCTCAGAGCCCATTTATCCTACAAGTAGAAGTTTGTAGCTTTTGACCACCTTTACCCATTTCCCCCACCCCTTGCCTCTGGCAACCACCAGTCTGTTCTCTATTTCTATGAATTTGATTTTTTTTTTTAGATTTAGATATAAGTGAGATCATCCAGTATTTGTCTTTCTCTGTCATTTCATCTAAGCTTTAATTTTTGTCATCTTTAAAAATAACCGTATCCAATTCACTGGTTTGTTATGAAGGTTGCATGGAAAGCATACAAAACTGTACTCCATAAATGGTAAATATTAGCCGTAATGGTAAAATGATAAATGGTAATGGTAAAATGGCAAAAATTTAGCCATAAATGGCTAAATAAATATTAGCCATTATTACTATAATCGAAATTCAATTCTATTTATGCAATATTGGTGCAAAGGGAGGAAGTGGGAAGGTAAAATATGGCTTGTCCCAAGCCCTGTATAACTTCGAAGAAGACCCTGCAGCAGTTTAGAAATTCAAAGCCTTTCCTATAACTTTATAAATCCAGGGGCGCTCAAGCCAGCTCACTCTGACTCTCACATCTAAAACAGCATCATCTTTAAAACTGTTTACATGTTCGGAAGGAGTCACAGATGTCATGGGCCTTGCTGATCTAAAAGGAAAACCAGCTCTCCAGATGCAACCCCAGTCTTACTGTTGCAGTCTTTAAAGTGACTATTTTCATTCTGCTGATTTTTTTTCTTATCATGTTATTAATACAAATTCATCACCAATCCTTTGAAAAATACTAAATTAAAACTACACATAACCCCACTGCCCAAAGTAAGCACCTCTGAGTGTATTTTCTTCCAGTTATTTTTTAAAGCATATGTTATGTGTATGAGTTTGTAGATGTGTTTAAAACCCTGAGATGAAGCTTTATTTGTAATGCTTTTTCCCGGTTGGGTGAGGGATGATGGGGAAGGAGAGGTGAGCTTCAGCCTAAAGTGACTGAGGTTTGACCATTACTTTGTCCCTCTGGAGATGAGCCCTAAGAAGCCTTTGTACAGCACTGAGCCCTGTTGACACACCCCTCCTGCCAGCAAGTCTCCCCTGAGCACTTGTCACTCAGCCCGTTCACAATCTCCTCCTCCCAGTTCCTCAAGCCAGAAAACTGGAAGTCATTCTTGGCTCTCTCCCTTCACTCAGTTCATCAGTCTGTTCTGTATTTCTAAGAAACCTTTTCAAATCAGAACATCTCTCTCCATCTCTCCTGCCACAGAGTGAAAGCAACCCCTCCCCATTTCTTGTGCCTGGCCCAGCCCACAGCCTACTCACCCGCCATCTCTCTCCACCCCGGCCCCACTGCGATCTGTTCCCCAACCCACCATAGGATGAACTTAAAAAAAAAAGTTGAAGGCTTTTTAAAAAGATTTCAAAATGTTTCCAAATGGAAAGCTACACCGGGCATCTCCTTCCTCTGTTTAGCGCTCTCCGATGAGACAATACCCTCAGGATGAAATCTGAAACCATTAAAGTGCCTTAAAGCAC
>CM052887.1:52421869-52455696 GCA_028534135.1 Potos flavus
AAGAACTTATCAAACTCAACACCCAAAGAACAAATAATCCAATCAAGAAATGGGCAGAAGACATGAACAGACATTTCTGCAAAGAAGACATCCAGATGGCCAACAGACACATGAGAAAGTGCTCAACATCACTCGGCATCAGGGAAATACAAATCAAAACCACAGTGAGATACCACCTCACACCAGTCAGAATCACTAAAATCAATCAGTCAGGAAACGACAGGTGTTGGCAAGGATGCGGAGAAAGGGAAACCCTCCTACACTGTTGGTGGGAATGCAAGCTGGTGCAGCCACTCTGGAAAACAGTATGGAGGTTCCTCAAAAAGTTGAAAATAGAGCTACCCTACAACCCAGCAATCGCACTACTGGGTATTTACCTTAAAGATACAAATGTAGTGATCGGAAAAGGCACGTGCACGCAAATGTTTATAGCAGCCATGTCTACAATAGCCAAACTATGGAAAGAACCTAGATGTCCATGAACAGATGAACGCATAAAGAAGAGGTGGTATATATATATACAATGGAATACTATGCAGCCATCAAAAAAAAAAATCCCCAAATCTTGCCATTTGCAACAACGTGGATGGAACTAGAGGGTATTATGCTAAGTGAAATAAGTCAATCAGAGAAAGACAGTTATCATATGATCTCACTGGTATGAGAAATTTGAGAAACAAGACAGAGGATCATAGGGGAAGGGAGAGAAAAATGAAACAAGATGAAACCAGAGAGGGAGACAACCCGTAAGAGACTCTTAATCTCAGGAAACAAACTGAGGGTTGCTGGAGTGGAGGGGAGTGGGAGGAATGGGGTGGCTGGGTGATGGATATTAGGGAGGGTATGTGCTATGGCGAGAAAAAAATAATAAATTAATTTTTAAAAAGAAAATAAGCATATGAAAAAATTAAAAAATAAATTAAAAATTTTTTTTAAAATATGTTAAGGTATCTCTGTGATTTTTATTTGGGCTTCCCTAATGACTAGCAATGTTGAGCCTTTTTAATGTGCTTATTTACTCTCCATATATCTTCTTTGGTGAAATGATTTGGTGTTCAAATCATTTGCCTATCTTTTTAGGGTTTGCTTTCTTATTACTGAATTTTGAAAGCTATTTATATATTGTGGCTATAATTCCTTTGTCAGATAAATGATTTGCAGATATTTTCTCCCAATCTGTAGCTTGTCTTAACAGTGTCTTTCATGGAGAAAAGTATAGTAAGTTTTTAAATCAGTCAGCATGAGACTTCCAATCTTGTTTTTCCTTTACAAAATCATTTTGTCTATTCTAGTTTCTTTGAATTTTCATATAAAGTTTTATATGTAAAACTCTTCATATAAATAATTATATGGTCAAAAACTAAAAAGAGTCCTGCTGGGATTTTTATTGCGGTTGTCATAAATCTATGCATCATTTTGGGGAGAATTAACATGTTAATATTTCATCTTCCAGTAAACAAACACAAAATATCTCTTCTTTATTCCTCTCTGATTTCTTTCATCAGTGCTTTATAGTCTTTAACATGCAGATTATGCAAATATTTTATTATATTTCTACCTAAGTATTTCATTTTTTGCAGCCATTATGTGATACGTTTTTTTAAATTTTGACTTCCAATTGTTTGTTGCTAGGATATAGAAATATGATTGATTTTTAAAGTACTGACCTTGTAACCTATGACTTTTTTCAACTCACTTATTAGTTCTAGGAGTTTTTTTTTTTTTTTTTAATATACAGTCCTTGAGTTTTCTATGTAGAAAACCATGTTGTCTGCAAGCAGTAATAGTTTTCTTACTTCTTTTCCAGTATATGTAGGCTTTATTTCTTTTCCTTGCCTTATTGCACTGATATTGCACTGACTAGGACTTCCAGTACACTGCTAAGTAGGACCGGGGAGAATCTTGTGTCAGTCTTGAACTAGTTCCTATCTTATGACAAAGGTGTTCAGTCTTCATTAAGCATAATTTATAATGTATAATTTATAATGTATAATTATGCATAATTTAGCTTTAAATTCTTAGTAGATGCCTTTTTATCTATCATAATTATTTAAAGAACTTAAGAATTGACTTAAAATATGCTATTTTCTATTTATACGTGTATTTACCATTTTCAATGCTTTTTATTATTTTTTGTAGGCCTGGGTTTTTTCATCTGGTAGCATTCCCTTCAGCCCCACTCTAACAAAAAGTGTAAGTGGAGACCCAGAAGAACGGAAAAAAGAGAAAGGAACAACTTTTATTTATTTGGTAATATCCCCATTTCACCACTAAAGCTGCCCAGAAAGGCAGCTGGGGGTAAATTTTAATCTGAATGACCTATCTGTATGGCAGGGCAAACATCTGATTACAGACACCTGCTCTTCTTTTCCTCCCAGGAATTACCCTCCTCCCTTTTGGAGCCTCAGGCCCCTAACCCATTCCTTAGCTCAGCGTGGCCTACAAGCCTCAATTGCCTGGTTTGTTCTTGAGTCCCATATCTTTGAGCTCTCATATATATGTAATTAAATTTGTTTTTCTCCTGTTAATCTGTCTCATGTCAATTTATCAGACCAGCCACAAAACCTAGACAGAAAGAAGGGAAAAGTTTTTCTCCCCTACACCATCATTTTAGAAAAATATTTTCACTGGACATAGAATTCTAAAGTCTAGTTATGGGTTGCTGGGGTTTTGGGTTTTTTTGTTTATTTTTTGAGTTTTTTTCCTTTTAGCATTTTAAAGACACCATTTCATTATACCTTCACTTACATTTTTAAAAATTATTTTTTAATTATGGTAAATATGCATAACATTAAATTTACCATTTTAAATATTTTTATTTGTACAGTTCAGTGGCATTAAGTACATTCGCACTGTTGTGAGAGCATCACCACCAGCCCTCCTAATTTCTCTGCATAGCACTTACCACCACCTGATATTTTTGTTCATCTTTAGTTTATTATCTATCTCTCCCACCAGAATGTGAGTGTACCAGGGACAGGACTTTGTCCTATTCACAGCTATATCTCAAATGTCTAGAACATGATCTGGTCCATAGTAAGTATTCAGCAAGTACACATTGAATGAAGGAAACCATAGCAAGAAAACAAGCAAAAACACTACTCTCTTGTATAATTTAAGGAAGGTGATTTATAATGACAGAATTTTGAAGTGTCTTTGAGCGTATGAAGGAATTTGAGATCATCTGGGTTATCATTTTTTTTTTCTCTGAGCATATCTAAAGGATACAACCCAAGACAAGACTGTGAGCCTCAACCAGAAGGAATGCCCTTGCTAGGGAGAATATCAGAAGGGGGAGGGAGGAGAGGGACTCAGGTAAGAGTTTGTGGTTTGAGAAATCCTTCCAAGTGATAAGCCTTTTGTAGGGAAGCACATTCATGCCCCTCTTTTCCTGACCTCCTTCCACTCTTACTCGCAAAACCCCTTTGAAAAATACTGACCTGATCTCACTACTTTCTTTTAGAGACAATGACCCTGAAAGGTTAAAGATTTGCCCAAGGTCAAGCAGTTAATGGCAGAGCTGAATTAGAACACAGTATTCTGACACCATTCTATAGATTTAAATAAGGAGCGAAGAGAACACAGATTGTCAAGGTCCATGTCTCTGGAGAAGAGTTCTGTAGTGATTAAGAGCAGGGAATCTGGAGCCAGATCATCCTGGGCTCATATCTGGTCTGTGTAACCTTGAACAACTTATTAACCTCCTTAAGTTTCATTTCCTCATATGTAAGTTCTGGATTCACTTGAATATCCAATGCCCAGCTAAAACTCAGCACATCAAAACTAAATGCTCTATTTTCCCTCACCCCAAAATCATCTTGTCCTCCTCTGTTCCTAATTTCATTAAATGCCAGCCTTGCATTCCCAGAAATCAATGGCTGATACTTGGCAATACCTTTCTCCCTCGACCTCCCTCACACTAACACCGAGGTTGACCACATCTGCACCCTAAATGTCTTGCCATTCAAATCGCATTTCATCCACTCCCATGTCACTCCCCTAGTGTTGGGCTATCATCATCTTTTTTCCCGAATGACTGCGAGTTGACTAATTCGCTTTGTTGCCAACGGTCTCGCCCCCTCCCATCATTTATCTACACAGTAACAGCATAATCCATCTAACATATGTGTCGGATCATGTCACTGTCCTCTCTGATCCCAGGTTCCACTCCTCAAGCATGGCTTTGATGAGCAGCCCAAACTTCCCTTCTGAGGTTGCATTTCATTATCCATGTTTGTGCTCTCTGCTTCTCCATATTAAAAATTGCTGTCCTTTGAAAATGTCATGCATATTCTATCCTTAGGATATTTCTTCATGCTTCACGTTTTCTTCTGAGACTATTCTTGATCTTCTTTTTGTGGCTAACTCATACTATTTTGATATCAGTTCATCCAGAGAGTCTTGTGTGACCCCCAGCTTCTCCTTAGGCCCCCCATAAAATCTGTGCTTCCATGACAGCCTGTCCTTCCCCATCATATCCCCCACCACCCCATATCCTAACTGTTGATCTGTCTACACCTTCACCTCTGTAAGTCCATGGACCGTGCCTCATACATGCACTGATGTACCTCAGGGGCCCAGCAGTGCTAAGCACATAATGGCTGCTTAACAAATATTAGCTCTTCTCATCATCATCACCACAATGACTGAATAAACTCATGGTTTTCATAAAAAGCTAAGCATGATGTACAGTTGATAGTAACAAATCATAGTTTCGACTACTTAATATTTTTCATTTTTTTTTCACCAAAATTTAACATTTCTGAGCACATCTATTATAACAGAACTCAAGGCAAAACACAATCACATATCTTTGGTATCTTATCATTAAATAACAGGTAATAACAATAGAAAATACTTAGCATCCACACGTACACATCGGTGTTCTGGTGGCATTTTCTCCCCAAATTCACTGATGTTCTTGAGGAGGAGCAAAAAACTTCCTGGGAGTTCTCTTGTACTTGTTGACTCAATCTAGTAAAGGTCAGAGATTACTTTATGTGTTTAAAAAATTCTTTCTGTAAACAAATCATTTAAACTTCAACCACACCCTAACTATCCCAAGAACAGAAACATTCTTAGTTGATAAACAGCTGGTAACAGGCATCCTTATCTTCCCTAATTCTCTTCTTTAAAATACACTGAATGGCAAAGGTCTTATTATAAGGATTGTTCCTCCTTCTATAAAGTTGAGAGAGGCAAGTTAATTATGATTGAGTTTTAAGATAATGCAAGATCACACATAACTAAGGGACTCCATTTAAAATAATGACTCTGAAGCAGAAAAAAAATCAGCTAAATTGTAGCAAAATCTTTTCTTTAGACTAATTCTAGAAATATACTTAAGACAAATAGTTTTGTTTCTATGGGGGATAAAAACTTCAAAAGACTATTAAGTTTCCTTCTGGATAAATTTTAGAAGGAATTGTTGATTTTGGATTCACTGTGAATGTTATGGTGGGGTTTTTTTTCTAATTAGCAAAATTAAATGAGAACAACGCATCATAAAAAAACATTTCTATACAAAACTCATTTCATTTATTTCACAAGAAGAAAATAAAATGCTGAATATTAGTATTTTATTTTTTATTGATTGCATGAAGTAAGATTACATAGATATGTGGTCTTATTCTCTCATACCTGGCATTCTAAGCAATTAAAATATTTCTATGATAAAATCTTAACCTCTGTATTTCAATACCCCCAGGAAACATTACTTATCAAAGCTGTATATGTGTAGATATGTCCCAATGTAATAAACTGTAAGTTAAGAAAAGTCTGAATATACAAAGCAGGTGGCTTATGGACAGAAGTTATTTTTTTATTACCAAAATACTCTACAAAAAGATTTGTCAACAATATTCTTCAACTCAGAAATAAGTGTTTGTATCAGTGTTTGTAAGTGCTAAAAAAATGCAGGGGAAAGACTGAAGATTTGAAATAAAATAGAAGGTAAATTTATAAACAAATAAAAATGCAAATTTGACTTTACAATGTAAACTGATGGAAAAATACAATTTGCTTTGCCAAACACTGATTTGTATAGGAAATAGTATAAAATCTGATAAAAGGAAACATGCAATTCTTTCCTTAGCAGTTATATATTTGGAAGATTTTGCCTCTCAAAAAAAGAAACAACTTTAGTCAGGGTAAAATATAAACAGACTAGACAATATAGCTAAATGAAATGTCACCAATGTTAATTAAGCTAATCATTTATTTCTACCTTATCTCATTTCACAAAGAGTGTTGAAAAGCTTATAAAAATAACAAAAAACAATAAAGTAAATATTTAGATACCCAAAACAAAAGAAACCATAGCTTTATAGTAAATTTACCTAATAAATATTTTAATAAATCTTTTAAACTTAAAATTTTAAACTTAATAAACATTTTCTAATGTATTTGATCACTGATTACCAAAAAGAAAAAGAAAAGCCTGTAATCTCCAGGACAGAAATGTGGGGGTAAGCTGCTTGGGCTGAGAGGGAGTCGTTTTTATACTCCCTAAAATATCTCTAGAATAACTAAAAAACATAAACCTAATTAACTCAGCTTACCACAATTTCTCATATGGTAGAATATAAATAATTCTATACATTTGAATTAAATATAAAAATTTTTCTCTCATTGCTTAAAATGTTGGGCATATTTTAAAAGAATATAATTTGATAGGGTATTGAATTATTAGCCCCCTTAAAGCACAGAGTCATCAACCTCTGGGCACCCACATATCTTGGTTTGGCTTAAGAATGGGGACCATATCTTGTTTTCTATGTGCCTATAACAGTGCAGGGCCTCAAGAATATTATTGAGTGCATGATTTAACAAATTAACAATACTTAACGATCTCTGAGGATAACATGGAGGAAAATTAACATCTTCAGCCAACTGAGACTAAATGAGACAGTTGTCAGATTGAATATGATGTGCTTTGCTTGTTTATGCATTTTTCAGGGTCTAAAGCACATAGAAATCTTTCTAAAGTAAAGATGATCTGGAAAATCCCAACATTATCCTGAGGAGTCCAGGTAGAAGCATTGTTCACCTAAAAGGGAGATTTTACAATCTCCACATTTGCAGATAAGGAGAACTAGGTCTAATTGAGTCACTTTCTAATCAACATAGGTAATTAACATTATCAGTGGCAATAATACCCTGTTTCCCAGTCCAGGGCTCTTTCCACCACACTGGCTGCTTTTATAATTTAATTACAGAGATGATCAAATAGGAAACAGCACGTTGTCTTGGTTCGTATCGTTTGTTTTTACTTGATTTCTTTTCTAAATTCAAGATGCATTGAAACTGGATCTGAGCATTGAAACTGGAAAACAGGGAGATGCTGGGAAGCTCCCAGAAGTAACTGGGGCAATAAGATAAATGAAACAGACCAACACCTTGCTTCACTCCCACATGGCAGCAGGAGGGGAGTGGATCTGGGAGGATTCAGGTTTGTCTTTGACAGCGTCTGACTCGGTCAGTTGTTGTTGGTTAAGGATACTGTTGATGTTGACATAGCCAAAGAGATCTGGACAGAATATTATGTCCAAATGTCCATTTATCAACTAGATAACAAACTTTTGGACAGATTTCTGGAGTAAAAATGTTGCTTGGAATGTAGTCCGTATTCCAAGTAAGTGCTTTTGCAGTAACACTCACAAACCATTATAGCCCACGTGCGCTCACTCTTCCAAGCAGTAGCTAAGCAGCATTATCATGCTGGTGCAATCAAATCATTGCTGATCAAAATTAGTGCTAGCAAAACAAAAGATCAATTATAGGACCATTAAGCCCTAATTAAGAAAAATGTACTTTATTGTATGGTAACAGTTTTCTCTAAGTATCATTTCTCACTAAATTACAGAGTTAAGTTTTCAGGGTCTCAGTGAATTCGGATAAGTCACTGCACAAACACACACACACACACACACACACACACACGCATGCACATACATACCATGTATATAAGCATACAGTTGGTTCTTGGTAGTCACAGTAGTTATGGTCTATAGGGTCACCACGAACACTGGATTAGCACATATTGACCCCTTGCTCCTTAGGGAAATACAGGGGTAGGTTCCTATGTGCCTTTGGGCACAATACTTTCTTGAATTGATCAATGCATAACCTTGTTTTCATGTGATTCTGTTTAAACACACTTTATTTACTATATATTATTGCTTCATTAATATTGAACTCAGGACCAACAGCGCTATTAACTCATGCCTGAATGAAGCTTACCTAACACGTGTATTTTCTCTGGAGGGCACATCATCACCTAGGGAACACTAGACAGCACTTTAGATACTTGGAGGTCATTATAAACAGCAAAATCATCAACAAAAAACACATAAGGAGGCACTAAATAGACCATGAAAAGGACCCTGGTTTACAGGATGAGAGCTGAAACAAGGCATCAGCAGGTCGCCCTGTTGAGCTCAGCTGGGAAGAAGGTGCATATCAGGGGACTCGAATTTTTCACTGCTCTCTGCCTACCTGTGAATGACTGCTGAAGTGCCCGAGGATGGATTTGGGGGGGACAAACAAATCTGAGCAAATAAGTGGATTCACAAATACAGATTCTGTAAATAATGACGACCAACTGGACACATAAACTACATGCGTCCGTGTGTATGTGTATGTATTCACGTGGGCATTTCTCTGATGGTCAAGGAAGTTCAGTCCAGCGCTGTTGGCAGTTGTGACTGTTTGCAACCACGGAGTCGTTGCCATAATGTAACAAGACCATGTTATTCCTACATAGCAGGTTGAATATGTAGGTAACCCCGTGTTCGGGGGTGTGTGAGGGGGGCGCAGCCCTAATTTTCCCAACCTTCTTATTTTGGCAGAGTTAGAACTGTACCTTTTCTTGAGCCTTTCAAACACTGCCCTATCTCTCTTTGTTATGCTTGAATGAGATAATACTAAAGTTCCTATTTTGTTGAAAATAGAAGGAAATTGGAAACTTGGAAGCCTCCCCTATCTTTCTGGAGGGAAGAGAGAGTGAGCCTACAGCTTTGCCCTGGTCAAGAGCAAGCAGGCCTCTTGTGTTATTTGGCATGAATCTATGTAGAGAGGAAGGAGTATATAGATTTTAGATCTATTTGTTGCCTGGCTCTCTTATTTTCTGTGTGATCAGCGTCTGTAAGATGAAAATAATAGTGTCCACATTGTGGTGGTGTTATGAGAAGTAGATATCGTTTCTGTTGAAGACTTTGCATTTTGTTCTCATTATCATGAATAACAGCAACAATAATCACCATCATATTAAACATGGAGAATATAGCAAATTCAGCCCAAAAGAGATGCGGAAGCAATTTCACAAAATAAACACCTCACCGGCCATACTAGATTTGGGTCTGCTGATTTGAAAGTACAGCACAGCTGGTGTGCGTCCCTAGAGAACCTCGTCATGATAAACTTGAGCCTGTGGCGGGACTACTTTCTCCAACACGCTTGTGCGCCAATCACTCCGGGCTGTCCAAGCCGCCTGCTGTCCCCAGAGCATTCGTGGTCGCCCCACTCTCCGCAGAGCTCTGGTGTTCAAGGTCCATGTAAATGATTCCACAAGAGAGGGCTGATCTTAGCTGAAGGCCAAGGGAAGGAGTGCTCAGTGCTAGTGAGGCTTCTGTGCCCCTCCTGTCTGCCCTTCACTCTTCTTGGTTTTGCTGTACCATCTGCCTCCCCATCCCAGCTAGTGATTCTCTTCTGCTACAGCTACAGCATAAAGAATAGTAGAAATTTTGAGGCTAAGGTGCTGTGATAGGAAAAGACAGTTGCCTGAAAAAAGATGGAAATCAGAACAGAAATTATATAATAGACATGTTAACACATATATAACATATCTAATACGATATGTGTGATAGAATATAAAGAGAGATCCAGACATTTGCTCTGAACTGTTATCAGAGAACAAAAGAGTAAAATTCCTAAAAGTCACATTTTCCTGCACAAAGATAGGAGAGATCCACAGAATCACCATCCGTTTTCCATGAGAATGGGCTACCTAACACTTGACATGACCAGAAAAGACCAGGTGGTGATTTGTCAATGAAGCAGCAGTGAGCGTTGGCTTGTCCTCCCATTGAACTGGTCATCAGTCACAGAGCATCTGTGGGGTGCCAGTCACTGCGGGAGGCACAGCAGTCTTCGCTTCTGAGGAGCTCATTGTCCAGAGGCATCATTCAGAAGATTTTTTTAGAGACTGTCCATATCTCCCAACTCAGGGATTCTAGAATTCTGCATCTCTATGTTTGGGGCTGACTCGTAGCAGGTACGCTCTTGGCTATTAAAATGCTGAAACCCTGTTGGTTACAAAAATACTAAAATATTTCCATTCTGGTTGGTAAATAGCCACTGTGGCGGCAACTTTAATAAAGGACTGAATGAGAGGACTCTGTGGGCTCTAGAGGGGGAGTGGGAGAGCCTTACTGTTTTAAAGACTCCTTGCTGTTTATGCTCCTTACTTTAAGGGAGTAACTGCAGAAATTTTCCTTGGAAGTGATTTTTCTTTTTTGATGGGAAAATGCTTTGGTAGACTTTAGGCTTACACTTCACCTAGGTGGGAGTAGTTTGGACAGAACAAGGCAAGAATTTCTCTATGGAAACAAGCTACCTTCCTTGGACACATTTGTTGTGCTGTGGGCTCCTGGGGTTTCCCCCAACTGGGTAAGAGGTAGCATGGGGGGACCAAGGAGTGGGGACTCAGTGAGAGGCAAAGATGGGAGAAGAGGCTGTGGTTTAGTGGGAAGCAGATGCCAGGGATTTGCAGAAAGGCCCACCTGGGCCGGGAGAGAGGCAGTATTTGTGATGGTCATATGCTGAGATCCTGCTGCTTTCTGCCTGTTTTCCTTTTCTGCATGCAAAGCCCCCATGCAAACCTCCAATCTTCAGTCAAGTCTGTTAGGCTAGCTGCTTCGCTTCGTGATCCCTGGGGGTTAGGAAGGGACTGGCGAGAGAAGTCTTCAGCTCGCAGGTGATGGCAAGGACGCCAGGGGTAACCAGTGGGAAATCAGGAGGTGCTGAGCCAAACAAGAAGGGATGGGCGACAAGCAGAAGCTCCAGGCAAGAACGTCTAAGATGAGTGAGGGCTGAGGCACCATGCTTGGATTCAAAAGGCTGGAAAATGTGTGGAAACTTGACATAGTCCCCTTTTCTTAGTAAATGTCAAATTGTAATAATCATTAATAATTTATTTAGGAGGTTACCTGTTATACATAACTGCAGTCTTAACTAAAAATGAAATCTTTGGGAGTGCGTATCGGTCACCCACAAATACCAATAAACTACAACCCAAATCAGAAGACTTGCTTTTGTTTTTGTCGGCCAGTGGCCATCAAAGGACTCTTAGGGCCCCCAGAGCAGCATGGACCCACTGGACCCTACAGGGACCACCAGCTGCCTGTTTTCTCCTCACCCCGTGGTCTTACAGACTGTTCCATCCTGACTTAAGGAGCCCTTGTGTTAACATAGGGGCTGACCACCAGTGCCCTTGAGACACAGAACAGGACAACTGTTAGAGGTCAGTCGTAATCACAAAACTGTAACATTTTTGTTCATTCTGACTATATAAGGAACTGTGTTTTATAGTAATTCCGGAAAATATTAAAATTTACCAAGAAAGTTTTAATATTACCTGTAATTTCACCTCCTCAAATCACATTAATATGTGTGTGCATTTCCACCCCCCAGGCTTTTGTCTATGCATTAAAAAAAACAGTATGATATATACAATTTTATATTGTTTTATTTTCACTTACCATATAATGAATGTTTCCATCATTAAAAATCCTCTGAAAATATAATTTGTAATGACTACATAATATTTTTGTATGAAATTTACTCAACGGGGTCACCTGGGTGACTTGGTTAAGCGTCTGCCTTTGGCTCAGGTCGTGATCCAGGGTCCTGGAATCCCTCTCCTTCTGCTGCTCCCCCTGCTTGTGCTCTCTACTGGCTCTCTCTCTCAAATAAATAAATAAAAATCTAAAAAAAAAAAGAAAGAAAGAAAAGAAATTTACTAAATGTAATAGACAATTTAGTTATTTCCAAGATTTTAGTGTTATAAACACACCCAAAAGAAAAATGGGCAATGTCACGAACCAGGAGCTCAAAGAATTTGAAATGCAAATGTCCTACGAACATGAAAAGATATCTCAATTTATTAATATTAAAGAAGAACAAATTAAACACAATCAGATATTATTTTTCCTTATAAATTGAAAAACATTTAAAATACTTGATAACCCCTCACATTGAGGAGGACACAGAGAACAAAACATTCTCAAAAACAGCATCTTCTAGGGCATTATGACCATTGCACTATTGTTTGTAACATAGAAATGGCAAACAACCCAGATGTCCATTAATAGAGGATTAATTCAATAAATCGTAGTAAGTTAATACAAAGAAATGTTATGGAGTCTTTGGAAAAAATGCGATAGATTATAAGATTATATACATTCCAACATGAAAGATGTCTAGTATGTATTGATGTTTTATAAAGTTAAAAATTAAAATGATACTGCAAAATACTTTGTACTCTATACACTTACTCTGTTTAGTGTGGGAGACTGATTAGTTTCTGGAAAAGGGAGCTCCCGCTCAATCAGCCGGTTATGCAGGTCATCGCAACCCTGCGCGTAGGGGGTTACAGTCTTACATTCGACACTGGTAATTGCTTCTCCCTGCTCCTTAGAGTCCTTGAAATAGTTGCATGATTCCAGCTACAGTTTATGTAATTGGAGGCCCATTCTTCCAGGTTAAGGTGTTGTTTATGATGACCTTCACATGTCAAAGTGTTCCCACAGTCACCAATTGCCTGTTAATCTTTATCCTCTGTTTCATAGACCATTGTCCTTAATAGCACCATGGAGGTTCAACACTTTCATTTTCATTTCTAGCCTGATTCTCTTCTTTTGTTTCTTTGGGCCAAATGTAGCACCACAGATAACAGCATATGTTTCAGTATGTACTGTAAGTGTTAAGCACTAGTAAACTTTTTGCTAGCCAAGAGTAGGTTAAAGTTTCTTCCAGAATTCAAAACAAATAGTAGAAAGAGAAGCCACAGGAGCACAAATAACATGGATTGACTGACAACCTGTAAGAGACCTGTGGAACTCTCATTGGCTAAGGGCAGTTGCGATATGGAACATAAACCCTCATTGGCCAAAAATGTGCAATTGAATCTGCTCTGCTGGCTTTCATTAGGGTGAGAACAGTACACAGTACAGAGAAAATAGAAGAACTATAGCAGTAAACTGTAACAGTATACTAAATGAATATGTATTTTAGATAATATTCAAGAGACAAAAGATGGTATTTCAAATCATCATCATTCAGGTGAATTAAATGAGATGCTTCTATAAACCCATTTTTGTAAAAAGAAAAAGTATTGCATTAGTAATAATGCTAATATATGCAAAAAAAACTATTTGGAGGAAATTACAGCAACCAATTAGCAATGTTTATTTCCAGACTATGGGAATTTGAGACACTTTTAGTTTTTTCATTCTATGTTGATGTATGTGCATGCATTCCTAGAATTTTGAGGTTGTGAGTTAAAAAAAAAAGTGTATCTAGACAAGTTGTCATTGGTCTGGAAAAGCAATAGGTATGCAAGAATTCAATTGAAAGGTCTCAACTGAAACAATTCCTTAAAAAAATGACGCTCTGAGAGATCACCAGTTGAGAACTCAAGAATAGAAACTCTTAATATCAAGAGGTTAGTGATGACCTTTGAAACCCATGAAATATATCATCAAATCTAAATAGTCATTTTACAAATTGGTAACAAACACAAAAGCCTAAATCAATTCTTCATAAAGAAGATATATAATTAAAAGATAGTTTAATAACATCTTAGGTTTGAATTACCAGTATATATGAACAAATAAAACATGAGACAGAAGAAGATGAGATGAAATAAAGTGGTAAAGAAATGGCACGTCTTGATGGAGCCAGTGTCAAAAAGCTTCATTTCAGTAAGGAAGTTAGTAATTCAAGACACATAAATTAAGTAATACTGCTACAACTGCTAAAATTCAAAGATGCTAGAGTAGATAAAAACAAACAAGATACAGTTTGTATAGTAAAATAACCATAAAGAACAAAGAAGTATTAAAGAAAAGCATAAAACAGTGTGATAGAAATAAAAGAAACCTGGATAATTGCAACAACAAATATAAATGAATTAGATTTCTACATTAAATAACAAATAAAAACTGTTAGTTTGAAAATTTTTTTAAGAGAGAGAGAGTGCAAGTGGCAAAGGGAGAAAGAGACTCTTAAGCAGACTCCACACCCAGTGCAGAGCCCTATGCAGCGTTCAATCTCATGACCCTGAGATCACGACCTGAGTTGAAATCAAGAGTCAGATGCTTAACCGACTCAGTCACCCAGGTGCCCTGACAGAAACTATTAGTTTGAGTTTTAAAATGCAATCAAAGTTACTGCTTCTACGAGATTCAATATAAAATGACACAGAAGAAAGAAAATGTTCTAAAACAAAGTTAACAATATAGAGGAGGCAATATTGTGGATGGTGGTTGATGTTCATAGCCCCTGCCAAATTTCTCATGCATTCTATGTATTTTTCTTGCACAGCACTGTTGCCTTTCTGGCTATTTGGCCTTATCTTGGCTCTTGCTGTTGTTCACCAGGTAATAATTGTGCAATAGAGAGATGGTTGCCTGAGTTTCTCCTTGGTTAAGACTGTTTTTCTGAGCTGGAGGGCAAAAAGATGGGACCCTACCCAAAGAAACTTCCTACTTCATTTTAGGCTTGCTGGTTTACTCTCCCAAAGAGCAGAGCTCTAAGAGCCTTGTAGTTAGTGTGTATTTCAGTCATTCCGGCAATAGTGAGACTAGTATGCTTGGTTTGGGGTCATTTTCTAAGTTTTCTTTCCCTTACTTTTCTTTCTTTTCTTTTCTTTCTTTTCTTTTCCTCTTTTTCTTTTCTTCTTTTTCTTTTCTTTCTTTTTTTCCCCTCTCTTTCTTTCTTTCCTTCTTTCTTTCTTTCTTTCTTTCTTTCTTTCTTTCTTTCTTTCTTTCCTTTCTTTCTTTCTTTCTCTTTCTTTCTCTTTCTTTCTTTCTTTCTTTCTTTCTTTCTTTCTTTCTTTCTTTCTTTTCTTCCTTTCTTCCTTTCTTTCCTTTCTTTCCTTTCTTTCTTTGTCTGGGTACCAAAATTCTTTATTTGAAGGATGGGACAAATGAAAGAACTTAAGTAGATGTTTCAGGATGGTCATTTCCTAAGTTTTAATGAGTAATGGAGCAAGATGGTATCAAGGATTTCTAGGCATTTTAAATCAACAGCTCTCTTCCTTTGTTTTGAAAGTCAACTGATCATCCTCTGTTCTGACTTTCTTGTATCTGTCCTATACCCCAACGCCAACCCCGACCCCCACCCCCAGCAGCCTCCCCATGCATTGGCATCCATGGATCTAGCAGTCACGGATTATGTATTGGTAGTTTCAGCCTTTCTTCACCTATCCCAATGGTACATGACACAGAGAAAGCCATCATTTGACTGGGGCACAAACGTGAATTGTGTGCTGCTAGGCTGGTGTGTGGGAGCACTAACATGGCTACTGAATGAACTGGGTAACTGCCTGGCACTCCCATCCCTGTGACTTTGAAGTCTGCTACTCACTAATGCACACCCAGCATTTCTGCTGAAATGACCTTTTTAGTTGCTTTTCTTCATGGTAAAAAAAACTGCCATTAAGTGAGAGAGATGAATTTTGGTGATAATTGAAATGGCCTATGATATGAAGTATGCAAACAGAATATGTGAAGGAAACAAACTACATGAGAAAAAGAAGAGCCTGCATTAACATCTTTCGTACGTGCAAAGTTAGTTATTACAGAAAATGTCAGGCCCAGCTAAACACCAAGGGCCCAATACAGTGTGTAGCATAGATCAGTTAAGTTCCTGATTAGTTATTTTGAGTGGAGGTTATGGGAGCTGTAAACATTTCAATCCAGTCCCACAGTTTGAGGAACTAAGGCTGCAGAAAATAACATGTGAGCTGAGCAGTTTTCACCACTATTCTCATAGCTACCAATTACTGAGCCCTTGCTAGGTCCACGGCATGTGTTAAACACATTTTATCATTTAATCCTCAAGATCTATCCAACAGGTTTGTATTATTATCTGCAGTTACACATAAAGAAACAAAGGCTCATGCAAGTTCAGTGTTTTTCCAGGGCCGGCCAGCCCACCTGGCAGGTGCGGAGTGGAAATTTGAGCTGTTCTAACCGTGACACCTCATGGCCTCCCTCTGGGGTACTAACAAAGCCCCTTAAACTATACTCCTACTTACTTAGGGGAAAAATCTGTAATGGGGGCTCTATTTTGTCTACAGGTCCAATAAGAGTAGAGTAACATGTTGCGCTTCCTAAGAGTAAGGTGGTTCGTCCTGTTCAGGCTACTTTGCAACAGACCAAGAGAAGGAACCAGGTGACAATGGCCTGGATTATACACAGAGCAAAGTCTTTTGCTCTCCCTTATCCTATTACAGAACTGCACCCAACTGTTGGCCCTCAACACAGATGCTGAGCATTATACAGCTGGGAGCAAACTGAGAACTCCTTGAGTAAAACCATTTCATTTTATGGGTGAGAAAACTCAGGGACAGAAATACTAAGGAGCAAGTCCAAGGCCACAAGGTTGTTAGTGAAACAACCAAGATTAGAATTCAGGCCCCCTGGCTCTCACCGCGGCTTATCCCACGGTCCCAAGTGAATAGTTGTGAAAAGTAACCCCTTGCTCTGTTCTACCTTTGACATTTTTATAAAATCTGTGTGTCAGGTTAACAGCTAATCGACTCATTCTTCTTTGCATTTAGGGAACAACGTTCTACCAGGCCTACTTTCTAATCTCAGAAGAAGTAAACGAAAGGCATATAAATGGAGTCCACTATTTAAAATGAGCCATGTGCAGATGAAAAAGAAATGTCTTATAAAACTCAGTAAAGGAGCACACGCCTATAGCACACAGGGTGACTCAGAGGGCGTGGTGAGGGAGCAGAAACAGAAAACTGATAATCACCCGGCAGGCCAAACAAAGCAAACGCCATGGAATCTCTATTCTTCTTGCTCAGCGACAAAGGCTAAAGGGCAGCTGGTGCTCCGAGGCTGATATTACAGCCCCTGCAAGGAAGTGGTCATGAACAGAAGAGCTGAGTTCATGATGCTGAGCACATTGCGCCCACACCCTCTGCTGCCCTCCTTTCCACCCCTTGGCCTTGCTTTGGCATAGGCCTGGGCTCTCCCGGTTGGAAATGGCCTCCGTGTCCCATCATTGACAATAGGTAGGGATTTGTCAGATTCCTACTGATTTGTCAGGTCAAGCCGGGTGGTTACTACCTGTCTATATCTTACAGGACAAAGTCCAAGCTCTTTAGCTTAAGACCTGACGTCACCCAGACCCCGGCCAGGCTGACTGATCTCCCATTTTCCCCGCCATGAGTCCCCATCCTATTGGTTGGTCTTCGCGGTGTGCCCCAAATATGCATTATATATTCTTACCTTTACTCCCGCTACCTGAAATTCTCATTCCTTTCTCTCCCTCTTCTCCATGTTTCTCTGCCCTTCCTAACCCACCAGACCGTTCATGATGCTTTTCTTGAGCTTCCCAGTACACCACGTTAGTGACCCTTGGGGCTGCCGCTGCTGGTGGAAACAGATAAGACACATTGTGTGTCCCTATGCCAGACACTGTCCTAAACGCTTCCCACTGGATTATCCCATTAATCTACACAACAATGCCATGTGGTAAGCATTGATTTCTTGGTGGTGAGCAATAGGAACTCCAACTCCAACTGGATTAACACGTGAAAAAGTTACTGTCTCACTCAAGTGAAAAGTCTAGGGATAGAGATGGCTCCAATGATGCCACCAGGAACCAGGCTTTCTTTGTGTTTTGCCTCAGCTTCGACAGAGTGGCTCCTTTGTAAGGCTCTGAGAGGGGATTCAGAGCTCCAGGCTCTCATCTCTCAATACCCAGTCCAGTGGAAGGCAGCGGGAAACTTTGCCAGGATGTCCCACAAAGGCCCTTTACTGCCTCCATGCTAGGAAGAGGTGATTTGGCCAATCATTGTGACCAAAGGAATGGGATTTGAGCCTGACTTTTCCCAGTCTCATCACCCCCTCTAAGCACACAGGCCAAAACTGGGGAAGAAATGCTTGTGCGAAAGGAAATAGAGTCGCCAAGAAGCCAAAAACCACACATGTCACGTGGGAGTCCCATGAAACATTTTGACAGTGAAAAAATTTCTGCACATTAAAAATAAAATGGGTCCCGCTTATCTAGACAACCTGGGAAATATCTTTATTAGTAAAGATATTTTCTGAATGACAGAAAACCATTTGGAGGTTGGCCATCAGCAAGCATTTCCTGAAAGTTGTCTTAGGTTGGACCGGAAGATGAAAACTGTGAACTCACTTTCCAAGTCAATGCACAAAGGATTGTTTGAAAGCTGCTAACATAAGATTGCATTTTATTGTTGGAACTAATGCAAAAATGGACTTAAAATTTGTTCGTTTCTCTCAAAGGATTATTAGACTGGTAATCTGAGTAAGTTTGCTGTTTGTTGTTAGTTCCAACTGACTCAGATATTGTGGTAGCCAAGTGCTGACTGATCATACATTTTCACGTGGAACATGGCTACTTAGCATATGGTGGTTGCAAAGCAGATTTACATGCCTGGGTTTTGCTGCTTACTGTTGCCAATGAGATAGCAGCTCTTTCTTCTCTTCTTGGGTGCCCTTTAGCCTCCAGCTAACTCAGCACCATAGCAATTCTTAAGCCAGTTTGTATCTCACTGTACAATTTCTTGTCTCTGCCTTGTAAATTGCCTTTGAAAATCAACAGTAAATTGACCTCCATAAGAAAGCATACAAATTAATTCACATGTTCATGGCCTGATCTATTCTCTAAGCCTCCTCTTGAAATAGTGCAGAAATGCAAAAGAAGTTTCCTACGTTACAGTAATGTAACACTAATAGGTCTGTGTCAGACACTGGACTGAGTCTTTTATCTCATCTACTTCTTACAGGTGCTCTGTGAGCATGAAAATAACTTGGCTCCATTCAACAGATGAAGGAACTGAGGTTTGGCGAGATTATCAAAGTCAGTTACCCAAGGTCACTGGGCCAAGACTCAAACCCAAAATGTGTTATTGACAACTAAGCAGGCTTTCGCAATAATGAGCATGCACTAAAATAATAAGATCAGTATAATGGTGAGGATAACAGGGAAGGAAAGAAGCACTTTGATTATTCATGCACTGGAACAGTGAGGCACATTGCCCCCCAACCTCAGGAGAATAGGTACTTCATGCTCTTACAGTGAGTCGATTACAAATATTTAGTTAGATTTACATTCTCGAAGTGGCAAGTTGCCAGTTTGGCTCCCCTTTATTGTTTTTCCCCTCTGTGGACCATGCAGTAAATGCCAAGCCCTCCTCCCCTCTCCCACCCCAACACAGAGGAGGTGAAATTTGCAAATGTTGGTGTCAGAGGCAGGAATGTTTACATCTTGCCTTAAATGGTTGCTGCCCCCTTCCCGATGCCCTCCTGCAGCCCCAGATTCAGACAAAGTGGGCAGGATGTAGGTAAGGAAGGCTAGGCAGCCTGCCACAGCTAGTCCTGTTTTTCTTGTTTTTGAGAAACAAGGTGGCATCAGAAAGGACTCTAAGGGTCATCTGGGAGACCCTCTCGCTCATTGCAGGACCCCTACCCACCCATCCCCAGCATCTGAACAGGTCAGTATTTAATGTGTGCCTGACTCCTCCCAGTGACAAGTAGTTCTTGAAGAATTAACCGGAGCCTAAAAAGTGCTCATGTCCCATGAATAGCTTCTTCCTGAATGTCAGAGTGAAAAACCTCACCGATGGATACCTTCCCCCATACTCCAAACCTCTAAGTAGCCCTGAGCTATGTTCCCCGTTATCCTACTTCTGCAAGTCAGGGAGAAGACACCTTTGACAGGCAGAAGGTAAGTGGGTGTGGTGCCAGTCTCTGCCCAGGTTTTATGTATCTCCGGCATTCCGAAGCTGGGCCGCCAGGAACATTCACCTGCTCCGTGGACACAGCCCTTAAAGCCTCTTGGTTTACAGAGGAAAGGACGGATCTCTTGGCTTCACCATAAGAGACAAAAATAAAGCCCTCCCCTTTTTAGTCAAATATTAACTCACTTCCCCTTTCCTTCTCCCAGTCTCAGGTAAACATTGAGGAAATGCAATGGTGGTGAATTCCCAGGCTCTTTTAAGTGATTGCTGCAGGATTCTTTAAATGAGTGCCACCTGCTGGTTTGCTAGAGTATGATCGATCTGCAGCCCAAGCTTCTCCCCAGTGTCATGGGCAGAAGGGGGTAGAGAAGATTAAGGTAGTGCTCACTTGCTGTGCAGCGCACACTGTTGGGCGAGATAATGTTTGTCATTGTCTTGTTTAATCCTCACAACCTTGTGTTGGAGGTGGTATAATCTGTCGGAATGAGGCTCCAAGGGATTAAGCCCCAACTGGGCCTGGGACCCTAATCCTCACCTGTCTGACACCAAAGCCAATACCCTTTCCATAACACACCCCAAGGAAACCATAAAGCCACATACATGTGGTTTACAGGATTCAGACGCCAGAATTTAGTAGCCGTGACATTGACTATCGTGATTTTGAGGAGACTTTCTAGTTTAGTGGTGGTGGCAGGGGGGGGTGTTTTGTTTGTTTTTCTTAGTTTAGACTTTAGGTTAGATTTCTAGATTTAATATATCTTTAGTTTGGAAGAGGAAAAATTCATAAATATAAAGTTGAACAGTAATATACATTTTAGGTATGTGGCTTTCTGTTTCCATAGTCAAAACTGATAGAATTTATAAGATCCACTTCTGTTACTATTAAGACTATGCCTCCCCTAATTTTTCAGTTTTCAAATGGGAAGTGTGTTTACATTTTGGTTCCCAGAATTTTGTTAAGTTCATTTTTTCATCAACAGTAAAAAGAATGCACTATCTCCATCATCGTGTTCTTTGAGACTACTAAGTTCAATTAAATGTCAACATTTCCCACAAAATAACCGACCAAAAACAAATTTGGGGCTGTTTTTGATATCATTGAAGCTTACTGCATTTAAACAGCAGAATCCTCTCATGGAAATCCACAGAAACAGAACTGAAGGTCGCCTCAGAAGACCCTCCTCCAGATGTGTTGGTGGAGTCCAAGGTCACAGGGGTCGTTGAACTAACCCTGATATTCGTTGGTCCATGGGACCGGCCTGAGTTGAAAAGTGACACTACATACCTTCTAGGTGCCATCATGGTTGCTCAAGGGCCTTCTTTCTCTCAACCAGCATCACACCGGCCCTGCGAGGTTCTCAGGATATATTTATGACTGTCCCTTCTCCCACTCTGGGGGGGAAGAGAAGTCTTCCTCATTGTGTTTTTGTCAAGAGAGCAGAGCACCATGGTTTTTCTTGGAATGGAGATTCACTGCTGGTTGTGTGAAAAGTCCTTGTAGATGAACTTCTTTGGGGCTCCAAGTTTTCTAGGACTCTACCAGAGTGATGAGAAGGGTCTCCAAGAGGACTTGGGCATGTAATGAAACGGAGATTAGTGGGTCCTGTGCAATTCAGTCCTGATTTATTAATGATCCTGCAATGTCTCATTTCAGATTAACTATGATATTTGAAACAAAGCTCTCCAATTTCTCACTAAGGTATCGGAAAGAGAGAGAGAGAATCCAAAGACAACAATCCAACGGACTCATGAAGTCCGAAAAAAAGTCTTTGCGGGAATGAACAGGAAGAAAATGACTTGCACTTCCCCCATCCTCCAGGCAACAATTGTGGCATGTTTATGTTGAGGACTCACGGAGACAGGGGCATCTACCTGGACCAGGGGCATCTACCTGGACCATCTAGTAGGTCAGCAGCTGGATGGGAAGTCCTTGAGCAACTTTTGCCTCCACAACCAGAAGTGGCAGTGCGAGAGAGAGCAGAGGAAGAATAGAGACAAGTGGGAGGCATGGGGGAATGTAGAGGGGGAAGAAGGAGAGGAGTTAGGAAGGAGGGGAAGAGAAAAGGAGGACAGAAAAGACAGGGGAAAGAGAGAGAGAGCTGAGAAAGAAGACAAAGGGGACAGGAGAAGCAAAAAGAGAGCCAAGGCCCATGGCATCCATTCGTCCAGCCTCACTTGACCAAGAGAAGGTCTCCTGGGGGGGGGGGGGGGGGCAGGGCAGTGCCCTGGTTGCATAGTAATGAAGCCAGGGGCCTTGGAAGTCTCTGTGTGCAAGGCTGGGCTGTCTCAATTTCACAGTCGAGCTGGCCAAACCTGGCCACTGGGGGCCTCCGGGAGCAGGCATGTCACCTGGCACCTGCTGTCATGGCCTTCCCTTACTCTTTTTGCATGCAGGATGGACAGTCCATGGGAATGCAGTGGAAAATCCCCCGGGGAGTGGACGTGCCTTCCCACGACACTGTCAATGTCCTGAGAACCTCCGTGTGAGTGTCGAGTGTCCAGCCCTTGGGAGGACTGCAAAGAAGAGGAAACACAATGGTCAGGCTGGCCAAAGGGAAGCCTCTGTGCTTTGCCTTTTTTTTTCTCCCAGGCGGTGAGAACTCCTTTCCCCCTTTCAATTTGCTTTGTCCAAATTGGGGACAGGTGCTGCTCTGTGCAGCTGTGCGTGGAAACAAGAACCTTTCTTCTTTTTGCTTCCCATGCCCTCCCCCGACAATTTACAAGAAAGTTTGACCCCAGCCTTTTAGAAGTCTATAGAAACCCCAAGTTGACTGTGAATCACAGAAAATAAGACATTAAAAAGGAGAGAGGTTAATTAGAAAGGGAAACAGAGATTTTTGGAAGGGTCAGGAGACAGGTTATTTGCATTTCTGGTACCAGCTTTAGCCACCTAGAAAATGAAGCAAGAATTGAGGGGGCACATTTTCCTCCACCTATGTCTCCTGTGTGCACAAAATCTCTAGCCACTATCCCATCGGAATCATAAGGTTCCCAAACTGAAAGAGATCTGAGATCATTTATTCGAATCTTTTCATTTTCAAGATATAACAAATGAAGCCAATGAATTAAATCCCCTGTCCTGGGTTGACCAGCTTCTCCGCGATGCTGGCTATGGCCTGGGATATTCCTTGAGTTTCACCAAGCCACACAGCTGAATGGGTCCCTGTGCCAGGGACAATGGGGTTGAATTTCTACAGAGACCACTTCCTGCATTTGATACAGGCAAAGGGAAGAGGGAGAGGCTGGCCTATTCACCATCGGCTTTTTTTTTTTTATTTAACAGAAGAACATAATGAGACTCTGCCTGCACTTTTGTAGTTGAACAATATTATTTTACCCAGCACTGTATCTGGTGCTGATGGAGGGACAAAGAGGAAAAGAGCAGGTATCCTGCACTCTGTAGACCCCTTGGTGGCAAAGAAAATACTCGCATCACTTTCTGCAGCATCTGACCTTGGGGAAAGCGACTAACATTTCCTCATCTGTAAAATGAGGTCATTGGAATTCCTGTGTGGGCTGGACTTCTTTAAATTGACATTAATCCAGGACATAGCACTATAACTCTTATGTAAATACTAAACATTTAGGCTTGGTGTTGTTAATTTGTATCAATGTTGTGATACACATTTATGTCCTGTGACCAATAAATGCCCGTGGAATGGGGGAAATGAATGCATTTTCAAGTTCCTAAAGCCAAGTCATTCCAAATCCTACTCTCTTGCTTTTAGAGACGTTGAATATAACTATTGTTCTACTTTCAGTGTATCCTCACGGGACAATTTGGCATCTGGCAAAAATTCTTATAAAATGGAAGAGGATGGAGGTCAATGCAACCTCCACTGACTCCTTTCCCACCAGAAATCAAAGCCAAAGTAATGAAAATGACTTATAAGGCCCCACATGATCTGTAGTGCCTCCACACTGACCTCCTAACCTGTGGTTTCTCCCCTGCACTCATGGTGTTCAAGTCAGTCTGGCTCCTTGGGCACAACAAGCAAGATTCCACCGCAGGGCCTTTGCACTTGCTATTCCCGCTGCCAGAAATTCTGTTTCCCCATTTGCTCATCTCCCTCACCTTCAAATGTCACCACATCAGTAATGCCTCCCAGGAACATAAGATTTAAGATGGTTCCACCTTATCCCTGCCCCTGGCACTTTATTTTCAGTTGTGGGTTTCATCTCTATCTGATAGACTATATATTTTCTCATTTATTTTTTTGATTGTCCCTCCCACCCTCATCTCACTAGACAACAAAGAATTTTGTCCATTTTGTCACTGCCATTTTCCCAGCACCCAGATCAATGTTTAGCACACAGGGGGCCCTTAGTATATATTTGCAGAATTAATGAATCTAGTAATTAAATACTACTTTATGTCTTACTCATATCCTTAAGGGATCTGGTTGATAAATAAATAAATAAATAAGGCTCTCATTTACTAAGCACTTCCTAGGTGCTTCTTCTAAGTACTTTCCATGTGTTCATTTATCCCTTAAGACCTATGAATTGAGAGCCCTATGAATTAAGGTGTGTTATTCCCATCTTCTTGGCTGGTCCCTCTAAACACTAGCGGGCCTTAGGATCAGTCTCTGAGCCTCTTCTATTCTGTAACTGTACTCACTTCCTAGGGGCTCTCATCCCTTTCTGTGGCCTCAAATATTTTCTACATCTTGACTTACTAAATGTACATCTCCCACCCGAGACCTCTCCCCCAAACTCCAGACCCGTTTATCCAGCTGTGTACTCAGTACTTCTCTTTGGATGTCTAGTACATATCTCAAACTTTTAACATGTCTAAATTCAAACCCTTGGACTGTAGCTCTTCTCTCGCTCTGAGAAGGGCAATTCCATTCTTTTGGTTTTCCAGGAAAACATTATAGGATGGTAGAAATAGTCTTTATCTTGATACTGGCGATGGGTTTTCAACTCCATGAATTTGTCCAAACTCATAGCATTGTATAGTGAAAGTGTGGCTTTTACTGTACGTAAATTAGACCTCCATGAGCTTAACTTTTAAACGGGGGCTGCTCCTCCCTCTGCCTGCCGCTCCCCTGCTTGTGCACGCTCTCTCTCTCTCTCTCTCTGACAAATAAATAAATAAAATCTTTTTTTAAAAAAAGTTGTTAAAGATGATATTTTATTACTGTGTCAATGTAACTTTTTTCTCCAGATTTTAAAAGAAATTTAAAATTTCTTTAAGTTTTATTTAAAATTTTAAATTAATATTAAATTTAAGTTAAATTCAAATTTTAAATTTTAGTTCACAGATTTTCTTCAGATCTTAAAAGAGATTAAAACTTTTTTTGTGGGCCCCTAAAAGCATTGTGAGCCGTGGGCCCTGTGCCTAATGGGAAAGTTGACCCTGGGTGTGACCCAAGCCTGCCAGAAAGGAAAATCGGCATAATCATTTCCTACAAGTGAATGACCAGGAGTAGAAATTATGCATTTAGTTCCTAGTGCTGTCATTGATTTTCCAATAGTTTCAAATAAGCAAGTTACTCTCTCTGGGTCTCAGTTCCCCAATGTGTGAAAAAAAGGGTATCTAACTCAGTACTCACTTAAAACTTGCTCCTAGGGTCTTAAATATTAAAAATTCCTTCAACAACAGTCCTGTACTAGGTACTGGGCAGAAGATGAGGAAGTCTGAGATAAATCCCATACAGCCCCTAACCTTGGTGTGCTGCTGAATTCCCACAAAAGAATACTCATTAAACATGCACAAAATAGGAGATTCTTGAAAAGGTGCTTGCTTTTCCTTTGTCTTTTTATATTATTCTTTCAAATATCTATTACTCTGCATATATATCTAGCGGATGGCTTATAACCACAAAGATTTAGTTACAAATATAAATTCTGAAGAAATCATGCATTTCCAGTGGGAGATTTCTATCAACAATTCAAGTGAGACTTCCTGCAATGTATGTGTGTCTCAGCTGCTCATGAATGTCTCCCTAAGTCAGTGCATGCCACTTTGAACTTTTCTCGGACTCCACTTCAAGAACTGAGTTGACACTGGTGGTGGTGGGTGTATATAACATGGCATGATTACAGGAAAGACCTCTCACCAAGAAACATCTCCCCTGCTAACCTTCTACCCATGCTTGATGACCTCCTGCTGACTGTTCCTTCCTTCAGGTTAAATGTTGCCTTTCTCGTATAAGATCTCTTTAAATTTTCAAAAACTCCCTTTACTTATGAAGTCAAATGGTTTTCCACTGGGGCAATGCAGGCACTAGGAATCAGGTAAAGAGAGCAAGACTGAAAGAGGAGAAAGTACACGGGAGGAATCCTCAAGACAACCTCCCACCCCACTCAACTACCATTACAAGTTTACCCTAGTCTTGAGAAAAATTCCTTCCCAGTCGGTCAATAGTTTTTATCTAGTACCTCCTGTGCTGAAAGCCTGGGTTGTGAGGGCAAGTGTCTGCGTCAATCTTTATTAAAACTCTGCTGTCAATATCACCAATAACAAACTCCCTCAAGTGTCATCCATAACACATTGCTCTGCTTTTAGAAATGTACAATGGATGCACTTCTTTCCCCATTTCATTTCTGATTTTATTCTGGCAACCATGGCCTCAGAAGTAGTTTGAGTAACACCACTCAATTTCCTAAACAAGCAAGACCTTGAACTGTACTCATGGTGGACTCTTTCATTATCCTTATTTTCTATTTAATTATGTTTCCCTTGATAACTGATCCCTTTTAAACTAATAACTTGAATACATCAATCACTCACTTTAAAATTATTCTTTTCTCTGCCCACTAGTTCCTCCTTCCTTGACTCCTAGAGATAAAATGGGATGTTGCTGATGTCACTTCTGAGAGTTTTATTCATTTCACTGGGATTAGATGTTGAAACTTCTACCCCCAAAAAATCAAAATAATATTTCTCATCAAAAGAGTTTTATAACCTTTTATAACCTTACAACCTTAACAACTACAAGAGTACACATTTAGCTCTTTCTCCTTAATATAATGATTCTTTATATTTCTCTATGCTCTTCTCGATTTTCAGGCATGTGCATACTTTTTACTTCTGTAACCTAAGCTTCCCAGGTCATACAGGACTGGGCAGACAATTCAGAGGGTGTGACTTACTCTTACAATAGAGTCCCTTATAATCATATCCCTGATTTTGAACTTCTTCCCATTCCGTTCCCTCCCCAGCAGAATCACTAGGTACTCCAGCCCTTCTCCCTAACTCCATTTGGTCTCTGAGAAGGGTCCACGAGTGAGGTTGACATGTGCATGGGCTGCTTGTGGTGCTGGATTAGAGTTGAAGATATTAGTATATTAGTATGAATTTGTGATTATTTTCCTATATTTACAGATATAAACACACAGAAATATAGGTATGTATGTATTCTTGGGTTATCATGCATCCATTTCCTAGATCTGTCCACTGAGAGGGCCTAGAAGCAATGACACCCCAGTAATAATGAACACATCTAACAATAGGACCTTAGGTTCTAAACATCATTCTCCAATAAAAAGAAACAGGGCTCACCAGAGAAATGATGAATTCTAAATCCTGAAGCAGGAAAATACAAGATAAACCTGGAGCATATTTGTAGCACCAGAATAAGAAAGTGTTGTTTACAAAAAAAAAAAAAAAAGTGGGGGTGGAGGGTGAGGGGAGAGTGTGCAAAGGACAAAGGAACCAGCCTGAAGGAGCCCCCAGTGGCCAAAGCTGGAATAATTTGAGCAACAAAATAAAGATTGTATTAGATTATGACCCAAAGCATGGATAACTACCCACCAGTTCATACAGAGTTGAATAATTAAATAAGCAGGGAGAAGGGGAAAATCTTCCTTACATAAAGAAGTCCAATTAATAAACACAGAAGAAATGAGAGATACAGAAAATCACCTCGAGAACACCAGAGTAACAATTGCTGGGGATAGGACCCATAGATGGATGTTGAAATCAGTGGGCAAAACTGGATATTTGCATAGCCTCAAAGTAATCCCTCAAAATATTTCTTATTGTGGTGGTTTTAATTTATGTTCACATTTTTAATGTACTTTTCCTTCCAAAAACTGAGGCTTAATTCCCTTGCCGTGATTAGAGGCTGGATTTAGTGACTCTCTGATTAATATTTACAGAGAGAGAAAAACAGTAACCATACAGTAGAGAAAACTGGCAGCCACTACCTTGACCAAGCGATCAAGGTAAACATCACCAGAAATAAGTCATACTGCTATCACACGTCCCCTGATACGAAGCAACAAGAAGGGCACCCAACCTCTGTGTTAGTCTTCCCCTAAGTCCATAACCCCAGTTTAATGATGAGAAAATATCAAACAAACCAGAGGAACTTTCTACAAAATACCTGACTAGTGCTCTTTCCAAGTGTCAAGCTCCCAAAAAAACAGAAGTTTTTGCAGATTGGAGGAGACCAGGGAGATATGTTGCATAAATACGATGTGATTTCCTAGTTTGGATCTTTGAACAGACAAAGGCCATTAGTAGAAAACAGGTGAAATCCAAATGAAGTCTGTATTGAGTTATTAATGAGCCTATGTTGATTTTTCAGTTTTGATAAATGTACTGTGGTAACATAAGATGTTAACACTAGGGGGAGCTAGTGAAGGGCATATAGGAACTTCATGTACTATCTTCGTAACTCTTTGATAAAGCTAAGATCACTTAAAAATTTAAAAATTTGAAATATAAACAAGTAAATTTTTTTCAGTGTCCTCCATGTGATTTTCATGGGCAGTCAGGGTGGAGAAGCCCTTACTCTAGGTAAAGGCAGAAACTTCAGCTGAGTCACAAAGTGATAAAATATGAGCCATTTGAGGGAAATGTAATAAGGGATGGTGGGGAATGAGGGGAGAGAGGTAATTGGGTCAGATTATAAATAGTCTCTTTACCACGTAGGATAAGAGATCAGTCCTTTACATTGTAGGCCCTGGGAAGCCACTATATTTTTTTTTCAAAGATTTTATTTATTTATTGGAGAGAGAGAAAGCATGAAGGGGAGAGTGACAGGCAGAGGGAGAAGCAGGCTCCCTGCTGAGCAAGGAGCCCAATGTGGGGCTCGATCCCAGGACCCTGAGATCATGATCTGAGATGAAGGCAGACGCTTAACTGACTGAGCCACCCAGGTGCCCCATTGTATTTTTTAAGCAGAGTGAACTTAGAAGTCGTATTTGAGGTTAGTTTTAGATAACCTAACTGTCACTTAAATGCTTTATAACAAGAGCAATTACTGAAAAATATCTTGCAAATTTATTATTTGAAGGATGTGGAATTACGTGTAGATGCCATACAAAAGAAATTTTTTTAATGTCCATGTGCTTTCCTTTGTGCATTTCTACGTTATGCCACACACTCACTAGTTAGGCATCCTAGGCAGAAGCTGGGAAGAGCTAGGATCGAATAGCAGAAATGCAATGGGAAAGTAAGAGTTAAAGGTAAGCTTTCAACATGCAACGTGGAATTTTGCAGGAAGTAATTTGGAAATTAGGCTGAGCCAAGCCTGAGGGGACAGACCGCGGAGTTCCTTGTAACTAAACTCCAGACCAGAAAGAAAGAAAAAAGGCAAATTCAGCCCTCTAGCCCCAGGAGTGACCCTTCAGTGGTTTTAAATTTTTCCAGAAATAGATCTTCATTAGAGGTGGCATCTTCCTCAGAATCTTCAGGACAATGTCTCTGAGGGGAGGGACAGGCAGGATTGTCTGGTCAGTGACCCTGTGAGCTCAGGTTGCCCAAGTGGGCTCACTGGGGCCAGGTAAATTCACCTTCTGGAAGGAACAAGGGCTTCCTTTCCTCTGACAGCTTGAAACCTGTTTCTTCAAGGGTTGCTGAAAGCTTACAGTTAGCGATGTCAGACAACCCCTTGCTGAGCTGGATGTCACCCATAGTGCTTTTTGCCTATGTTCTGAGAGCTTACTACCTATATGCAAGGTGTCCTTGTCTTTGTACTATAAGAAAACAGACAGCCAGGAGGACAGAAGATCTCCCCTAAAACAAACTCACAGCTGTGTTCATTGCCAGATCTGTCTAGTTGATAAAAATATCCTTCAAAAGGGGCACCTGGATGGCTCAGTAGGTTGAGTGTCAACTCATGATTTTGGCTCAGGTCATGATCTCAGGATCACCAGATGGATCCCTGTGTGGAGCTCTCGCTCAGCAGGAAGTCTTCTTGAGATTCTCTCCCTTTCCCTCTGCCCCTCCCCCTTCATGTGCATGCTTGCTCTCCTTCTCTCTCTCTCAAATAAATAAATCTTTAAAAAATATATATCCACCAATGGAAAAGGGGGAGGAGTAAGATGGTGGAGGAGTAGGAGACCTGGGTATCCTCGGGTCCCAGGAGTTCAGCTAGATAGCCATCAAACCATACTGAACACCTAGAAACTCAACAGGAGATAGAAGAGAAGAAGAGCAGCAATTCTAGGAACAGAAAAGCGACCACTTTCCAGAAGGTAGGACGTGCAGAGAAGTGAATCCGAGGCGATATATGGGAAGATAGACTGCGGGGGGAGGGGCAGCTCCCAGCAAGCGGTAGAGCAGAGGAGCACAACATCGGAACTTTTAGAAGTCTGCTCCGCTGAGGGACGTAGCTCCAGAGGCTAAGCAGGGGGTGGAGCCCTCGCAGAGACAGTGTGGTCTCAGGACGCTCGGGGTCAAGAAAGACCAGGGGTATCTGAATGTGGCAAAACCCATAGGTATTGGAGCGGGGAAGCCAGCTACAGAGACAAAGCTGAGGAGGGAGCTCTCAGCTGGGGTTACTTTAAACCATGATCCGAGGCACAGTCGGGCCACTACTCTTTGAGCAGGGACCCCACAAGTGGCAGATCCGGGGAGACTCACCTTCCTCCATCAGGACGAGCGGAGTGGGAGGGCACTGCAGGAATCTGCTGGGTTGGAGACTCCAAACAGGACTGTGCGCCAGAGATAGAAATGCTCGGTCACAGGCTGGGTGAGCTCGGAATGCAGCCGGAGACCAGGGAGACAGGTGTGATTGACTGCTTTTCTCTGAGGGCGCACTGAGGAGTGGGACCCTGAGCTATGGGGCTGGAGACTGGAAGGCCACCATCTTCATTCTCCTCCTCCAAAGCTGTACAGAAAGCGTTCGGGGAACAAAAGCTCCCGAGAGTGAATCCGAGCAGATTACTTAGCCTGGCCCCTGGCAAGGGTGGTGCAATTCCACCTCAGGCAAAGACATTTGAGGATCATTGCAACAGGCCCCTCTCCCAGAAGATCAGCAAGAATATCCAGCCAAGAACAAGTTCAGCAATCAATGAGAACTCCAGAACTCCAGAGCTAGGGGAAGGCAACACATAGAATTCACGGCTTTTCCCCCATGATTCTTTAGTCATTCAAAGTACATTTTTTTAATTTTATTTTTTTTCTTATCTATTTTTTAATTTTTTCTCTTTCCTATTTTAACCTTTTTTAAAGGTTATATTGTCAATACCTTTTTTAAAAATCTTTTTATATTTTTTTGTTATAGTAATATTCTATCCCTTCATTGTATTTAACCTTATTTTTTGTATACATATGGGTTTTTCTTTCTTTAAAATTTGGGATACAGTTTCTTCTAAAAGATGAAAATATACCCTAAATCTAGCACATGGCTTTGTTCTAGCCTCCAGCCTGATCACATTCTTTCTTCTTTTTATTCTCTTTTTTAAACCAACTTATCTTATCAATTCCTTTTTAAGAATCTTTTTTCATTTTCATCTTTACAGTCATAGTCCATCCCTTCATCATGTTTACCCTTATTTTTGTATATATATAAGTTTTTCTTTCTTTAAAATTTTGGGAGGCAGTTTCTTCTAACAGACCAAAATACACCCAAAATCAAGTGTGTGGCTCTGTTCTATTCATCAGTTATATATGTTATATATATATATATATCAGTTATATATGTTTTATATATATATATATATAATTTCTTTTCCTCCGTTCTTCTCCCCCGGTTTCGGGCATGTTCTGATTTGGTTAGTGTATATTTTTCTGGGATCCTTGCTACCCTTATAGTATTTATTCTCTCATCCACCTGTTCTTATCTGGATAAAATGACAAGGCGGAAAAACTCACCTCAAAAAAAAGAACAAGAGGTGGTATCGATGGCTCGGGACTTAATCAAAACAGACATTAGTAAGATGTCAGAACTAGAGTTCAGAATGACGATTATCAAGGTGCTAGCTGGGCTCAAAAAAAGCATGGAAGATACTAGAAAATCCCGTTCTGGAGAAATAAAATCCCTTTCTGGAGAAATAAAAGAAATAAAATCTAACCAAGTTGAAATCAAAAAAGCTATTAATGAGGTGCAATAAAAAATGGAGGCTCTTACACTTAGGATAAATGAGGCAGAAGAGAGAATTAGTGATATAGAAGACCAAATGATGGAGAATAAAGAAGCTGAGAAAAAAAGAGATAAACAACTACTGGACCACGAGGGGAGAATTCGAGAGATAAGTGATACCATAAGATGAAACAATATTAGAATAATTGGGATCCCAGAAGAAGAGAAAGAGAGAGGGAGGCAGAAGGTATATCAGAGCAAATTATAGCAGAGAATTTCCCTAATTTGGGAAAGGGAACAAGCATTAAAACCAAGGAGACACAGAGCACCCCCCTCAAAATCAATAAAAATACGTTCACACCCCATCATCTAATAGTAAAACTTACAAGTCTCAGTGACAAAGAGAAAATCCTGAAAGCAGTTCGGGACAAGAGGCCTGTAACATATAATGGTAGAAATATTAGATTGGCAGCAGACCTATCCCCAGACACCTGGTAGGCCAGAAAGGACTGGCATGATATATTCAGAGCACTAAAGGAGAAAAATATGCAGCCAAGAATACTATATCCACCTAGACTGTCACTGAAAATAGAAGGAGAGGTACAAAGCTTCCAGGACAAACGAAAACTAAAAGAATTTGCAAACACCAAACCAGCCCTACAGGAAATATTGAAAGGGGTCCTCTAAGCAAAGAGAGAGCCTAAAAGTAACAGACCAGAGAGGAACAGAGACAACATACAGTAACAGTAACCTTACAGGAATACAATGGCACTAAATTCGTATTTTTCAATAGTTACCCTGAATGTAAATGGGCTAAATGCTCCTGTTAAGCAGAGGGTATCAGAGTGGATAAAAAAACAAGACCCATCTTGCTCTCTGCAAGAAACTCATTTTAGGCCCAAAGACACATCCAGATTTAAAGTGAGGGGGTGGAAAACCATTTACCATGCTAATGGACATCAAAAGAAAGCCGAGGTGGCAATCCTTATATCAGATAAATTAGATTTTAAGCCAAAGACTATAATAAGAGATGAGGAAGGACACTATATCATACTTAAAGGGTCTGTCCAACAAGAAGATCTAACAATTTTAAATATCTATGCCCCTAACATGAGAGCAGCCAACTACATAAAACAAATAATAACAAAATCAAAGAAACACATCGATAATAATACAATAATAGTACGGGACTTCAACACCCCCTCACTGAAATGGACAGATCATCTAAACAAAAGATCAACAAGGAAATAAAGGCTTTAAATGACACACTGGATCAGATGGACAGCACAGATATATTCAGAATACTCAGCAACAGAATACACATTCTTCTCTAGTACACATGGAACATTCTCCAGAATAGATCACATCCTGGGTCACAAATCAGGTCTCAGCAAGTACCAATATTCCCTGTATATTTTCAGACCACAATGCTTTGAAACTATAACTCAACCACAAGAGGAAAGCTGGAAAGAACTCAAATACATGGAGGCTAAAGAGCATCCTACTAAAGAATGAATGGGTCAACCAGGAAACTAAGAAGAATTTTAAAAATT
>CM052887.1:52456196-52516074 GCA_028534135.1 Potos flavus
TTTTTTCATATACTTTCTTTATTCACCTGAGTAGCCAAAAAGATCTCTCATAGCAATGAATTGTTATTTCTTCTCAGTCACTTTTAACCTATAGGTTTCTCTCTCCTCCCTGCCTTTTTTCCTTACAATTTTTTGTAAAGAAACTGGGTCTTTGTCCTATGCGTTTCCTGTGGTCTGGTTATTGCTGCTCATATCCCCATGGTGTTATTTACCATGTTCTTCTGTCTCCTGTATTTTCTGTAAATTGGAAGTTGGATCTAGAGCAGTGGTTCTCAAAAGTAGCCCATGGGGATCATCTGGGAGATTTAAAAAAATCCTAAAGCCCAAGGGAGTTCCAGGTCAACTACATCAAAGACTCTGGGATTTCTAAAAACTTCTCAGATGATCCCACTATGCAGCCAATACTGAAAATCACTTCTCTAGAGTTCTACTCCTATTTAGTTTCAATTTTTCCCTTCTTTGACAGGAGGTGTTTGCTGTACACTTTACACTGGATATTTGAAATTTCCAAAGTGACCTTTTGTTTTACAACACCGTGAATATAGAAGTGTCTATGATCTTGGACTAATCAGAAGAGTCTTGAGAATGGCCTTGTTTTCCATCCAGCAGCAAAAGATGATTACTCCCACTGAACAAATTCTAAAGGGACAACGGGAGGAAAAATAAAGGATGTTGGATCATGTCACAAATTGTCCTTGAGCAATGAGCCAGTCACATGTAACTGGATAGGGAAATATTTAGAAGGACACACACAAAACTCATAGCCGTGGTTACCTCTGGGAAGTGACTGAATTTGGTGTGGTACCAGAGTATTTGTGTCTGTGTCCATGACAAATTTTAGTCTTATCACCAACGTTTAAATTTCAGATTGAAAATAAAATCATGTGTTAATTGTGTAAGTGTTTTAAGTTCATGAAAAGGGAAATGACAGTGGATTTTTTAACATTAAAAATTTCATATTTTTCCATTATAAAAGTATTATATTTTCACTAGAGAAAATTTTAAAAATAAAGGAAGAAAAAAAATAAACTATAAACTATAACTTCCCCACTCCAGACTTATTTTTATGTATTTTCAAAATTAGCTTATTATGGACAAAATATCTTTCCTTGATTTTTAAACTTCCTCCCTGGTCATAGCCACCAGATGCCCACCTATTAATTTTTTTTCTGCTTGAAAAATTTCAATCACAACTCATAATAATTATTTTATTACATATTATAGCAATTTATATTTATCCTAGGCACTCTTATCAGCTAACATTCTCACAAAAACTTGATAACGTGTATTCTTTTATCATTCTCATTTTAGAGATGATAAGGGGTTTAGAGGAGATAAAAACTTTCCCAAGCATTTGGTGATGTCTAATCCCCTTTTCTTAGCTTGGAGGCTGGGATGAAGCTGGCTACGAGAGTGTCTCCTCTGTGAAGTTGCAAATATTTCAAAATCAAGAAATCCCTTCAAAGTCCTCAATTAAGCAGTGAGCCAACAATGATAAATCAGAGAAGTAGGAGAGCTCAGAAACTGGTCTGGAAGCCACAAAACCAAGCCAGAATCTGCAAACTACAGAGATACAAGCAGGAACGAATGCATGGAAGGGATGGATGTTTCCAGGCTGATGTCTGGGGGAATGTTGTCACTCATGTCTATATTTAGTTTGCTGAGATGAGTCAGGTATGAGTGGACAGTCAGGATCTGGGACCAATCCATTTCATGTACAACTTAATACAGAATGTCAAGTGAATGCCTCCTTGCTTTTCTTGAGTCATTGATGCCATAGAGTTGTAGGGCATTGAGTGGTCTGCCCTCCCCACCCTACCCCCTGACTACTGTCCCCAGAAATAGCCAGCAGAGTTGGTTGTAAAGGTCAGGACCTTTACTTTTCCCGGGTGCTCTGGAACAAATAAAGCCATTTCCTCCTGCCACTGGGAGTTGTTGTTCTTGATAGGGTAATCATGGACCCTGACTTATGGATTTGTGCACCTAAAAAGGGGTTTACTTTATTTAGTTGAGTTTGGAACAAATGCTCCTAATTGCGTGTTGCAACATTATCCCATCTCTCTGTTTCTCAATTATATTCACATTACAGTTAACCACTGAAAAAATAAAGTCAAATTGAAAGATGTAGCAACATGGCTTTCTACAACACAGAAAAAAATCTTAAAGATATTTGAAGAGACCAACGTGTTATTTATTCCACTATAGTTTTATTTTTTAATGTAATTTTATTTTTTATTATAAACAGCTGCCAGATAACCTAAGAGCCTTTTTAACATATTTTTCTTGGTATTGACAGACAGAAAATCTATTTTGTGCAAGTGGCAGCAGAGGGCGCTCTTCCTATAGATTAGTTTCTATCAGAAATTTCTTCCTAAAGGAAAACTGTTAAAATGTCTCCATGTTAGTAAGTTTATGGCTCCTCCTAAATATGCACATATAATTTTATTTATATGTGTATGTATAATATCTGTTTATGTGTTTATAGAAATATATATTTATAAATATATTTTAATATGTAAATAAATATATTTGTATGCTTAAATTATGTACATATATGTTTAGAAAGAGCCATAAATGTAACATACACAAATACAGATAGATAAATAGATTACTTTTATGGTTTCTCCCCATCCATTAATACTAAAACCACATGTGATTATGTTCCCTTAAGTAATAACCACTTTTTTCTCCTTAAGCATGTTAACTTCCTGTTTCACATTGGGAACTCAATCTCGAGCACAGAAAACTGGGACTTTGGGGTACTGCCCTCTCATCCTCCGGTTGATGTGCTTATTCTTAGGGTCCTCTCTGGAGAACCAGAAGCCATTTTTGGAGCATGTCCAGGAGAGAAAGGAGGCACGTTTGGTTTCTCTTGTGATGGCTTTGATTATGCTCTGCTGTGAGCTCCAACACTCCTTCCTTCCTTTCTCTTTTCTTTGTCTCCCCTCCCCTCCCATCTCCCTACTCCTCCAAGCCCTTCTTCATGATTACATGCTTCTATCATTGTCCTCCATCTCCAAAGCCATAGGCATCACTGTCTAAGCTACCCACTTGTAGCCACTCTCTAGGGTGGCCCCAGTGATTCTTGCCTACTTTGCTTGTATATCCTTAGTGCCCTCTGGCCTCCAGCAGGGCTGATCTGCTTTGGGAATGGTGGTGTGTGACTTGCACAATTAAGGTGACAAAAGACACGTGGCTTCCACCTTGCTGTGTCTTGGATCACTGAGCCAGCTGCCATGCTGTGAGAGGCTCACGTAGTCCCATGGAGGGTCCTTGTTTCAATGAACTGAGCTCTCCTGCCAACAGCCAGCAGTGGCTTAGCCACGAGAGTGAGGCACCTTGGAAAGCCAATCCTCCAGCCCTAATAAAGCCTTCAGATGATGAGAGCCTGGTGGCCATTGTACTAGAGCCTCATCAGAAACTCTGGGCCAAAGCCACCTAAGCCACTTCCGAATTCTTGACCCACAGGAAATGTGACATAATAAATGCATATTGTTTTAAGATGCTAAGTTGGGGGTAATTTGTTATGCATCCATAGATACAAATACTCCTCTCCTCCTGCCTGATGACGTGTTTAGCACTGCTAGTTTGTGATCTCACATACTAGTGGTGTATGCTCTCCAAGGCTCCCCATTGATTTCAGGATAAAATCCAAATCCCTGACACTGCCCGAGATTGAAAGAGGGCTTCGATCACCTCCAATTTGACCTCAGTCTGTACTTTCTAACTGATTAAGTTCTTCTTTCCCTGCTTATCTCTTAACTTGGGCAAAAGACCCTTCAGGTAAAGCGTCTGTTGAGGGGAATGGGAACTACCTCCTCAAGCAATAAGGACTGCCCTGAGCCAGCAAGACTCCACCAGACTGACTCCGGGACAATCATCAGCCAACCTTAGGCCCACCTGCATGTACCCAAGAATGTTTGTCCCACATTTTCCTTATACGAACCTGGAAAGGTTTTCAGCACTTTGGAGACAGTCTTTAAGATGCTAGTCCACTATCAGCCCGTGTTGACCTCACTGAAATTAATTCCGTTTTGGTTTCACCACCACTCATTTCTCTGCCTTTGGATTCTGTCGGCAGTGAGTGGCTGAACCTGGACTGTCTGGGACCCCAGGGCCACGTGCTTTTGCATTCCTGTGCCCTGGCTACAAGACCTCCCACAATCTGGCTCCTGCATGCCTCCCCCGCTTACCCACTCTTCCTTCCCTCCCCCAGGGCCAGCTACATGGAAACACGGTCATCTCCCTACATGTGGATGGATACAATTGACTGGTAAAATACAGATTGCCTAGCTAAATTTGAATTTTAGATGAACAACGAGTGATTTTTCTTGTTATACCATATTTGGGACATACTTACACTAAAAATATTGTACGGCACACACTTATTCTAAAGGGCTCTTCACTGTTGATCTGAAATTCAAATTAAATGGGGCATTCTGTATTTTTAGTTGCTAAATCTGGCAACCCTACAGATGTGAAATGCTTTCTCTCAGCTCCTGCCTGGATCACTGCGCCTCCCTCTAACTTCCTGTCTTGCAAGACTCAGTAGCCCAGAAATCCATGCTTCTAGAAAACCTGTGCCGACTGCTTCCAGCACGCACACACCCAGAATGGGTTAAGTGTGCCTGCTGCAGGCTCCTGCCCTCCACCCTATCTTCCCTCTCACACACCACACACATAACAGTTACTCATTTTCGTCCAGCTCTAGAATGAACTTCTGGTCAGACACCATCTATGTACCCGCAGCGGCAAAAACATAAACCGATCACAACTTATAATGGTCGAACTCTTTCAGTAAGCTAGTCACTCTTCTAAGATATTTGCATATATTCACTCATAAAATCCTCACATCAACCTGAAGGAGGTACTACTAATACATCCCATTTGCTTTTATCGGTGAGGCAGCTGAGGCACGAAGAGGTCCTGCAGCTTCCCCCAAGTCGCTCTGCAATGGCAGGGAGGTTGAAGTTCAAGCCCAGGAGTCTGATTCCAGATTAGAATCCAGCACCCCTGACGCTGAGCTAGCAGCGGGCCCTCTCTGCAGTGTTCGATGAGTGGGGTTTTCTTTTGGATGCACACAAGAACTCATTATCTAGCTAAGTGTTTTCAAATAAGGTAATTTTCTTTAAATGGGGACCATGTTAAACTTGGTCCTCTTCATCTCTATCCTTCCTTGCTCTCTCTCCAGCCACTGTCACCTAGCACAAAGCATGGTGCTTTCCTCACGGGCCAATAGCAATGAATCAATCAGGTCTGTTTTTCCCTCTTCCTGTCCTGACCACAGATCAAGCGTGCCAGTGGGCATCGCATTCCCTATGGAGGAACGGTCGCAGCACGTGCCTTAGGGCTAGAAGCTGACAGAGCACCGTGGTTAGTAGCACGAGTTCTAGAATGAAGCTTCCTGAGTTCCCATCCCAGCTCTCCTGCTCATTAGCTGGGTGAACTTGGATGAGGTCCTGAGACTTTGATTCTTCATATTGGAAATGGAAATAGTTATAGTTTTCAATTCACAGGATGTCATTGAGGAAATGAGATCAAAGGGCACAAAACATGCAATGCCTGGGATATAGCGTGTACTCAATAGTGTACATCAAAAGCATGTCAGCTTTTACAACTGCAATGACTATTCCACTCACTCCAGTGATAAGCCTATGGAGGCCTGGCACCCCATGAATTTTTGTGACTTCCTCCCTGCCTTTCCCCTGTGCGAAATTTCAGACAGGGATTAGAGGGGTGGGTTTGCACTGATATCTTCCAGGGTTTCAAGGCCCAAACTTCGAGATCTAAATCAAGAACCCAAAATCAGAGGAGGAAAGCTGGCCCCACAGCCCAGAGGGAACTAGACTGAAGCAAGAATACCCCCGCTGGCCCTCACTTCCTGTCCCACTGTGTAGAACTGGGGGGCTGGTCTCCAGACTCAGGTCAAGAAGTGGCTTGGCTTCTGGGTGGCCAGCCCAGGAAAAGCCACGGGGCGCTCCAGGAAATGAGGCAAATGAGGTCTGCGGCCACGTAACCTTGCACATCTCCAAGGCACTGGTCTGAAGGGATGCTCTCTACCTCCCGAGTGGCCAGAAATACACAAGAATCTCGATGTCTTTTTGGGTAGCGGTCCAAGCTCACTTAACTATAGGGGTGACCATGATGAAAATGATGGCTAACATTTTTGAGCACTTACTACACGGAGGTCACTGTGCTCACTGCTCACCATATGTAAATATGGTACCTCACTTATTCCCCACACCAATACCATCATGTTTGGTACTAACAGTAGACTTATTTTACAGATAGGAAAATGAATTAATTTGCCCAAGTCATACAGCAAGTTAGAGAAAAACCAGATGTTTAATTCTGTGTATGGAAATAAACTCTTCCACTGCCCTCATCCCTATGGCTCCAGGGCATCTGTTAAGGGACTAGGTCAACACTTCCAGTAGATCCTTATGATATAACACACTTAGAGCCGTGGTTCTGACCGCACATTAGAATCACTTGGAAAGCTGATTCACTGGACCCTCCCCAAACCAAATGAACTAAATTTTCTGGATGGTAGGACCAATCATTGGACATTTTATAAGGTTTCTCTGGATGATTCCATTGGACAGCCAGAGTTAAGAATCAATCTCCTAAGGGGCATTCTTAATGGATATATTAAGCTTTAAAAAGAAATTCCTAAGACTCTCATATCAGAAATCTATCTGGAATAGTGTTTGTTCTACCCTCTCCAAGGAACAATCTCGGCACAAACTGGAGGTGAGGACAGCTCATGGAAGGTTTCAGAAGTTTTTGATATTCATCTACAATGCCTGCATTATACGATTGGTCCACTTTAATGCAGAAGTAAGTGCTTCCCTCAGGCCTTAAGGGAAAAACTTTCCCTAGGTGCCTGTACTGCATTTGTGTGAACCGGAGAGTGAGTGCCTCCTTCAATTTTTCCCCCAGGGTATTAACCTTGACTCACCCAAGTCTTGACTCTGGGAGGACTTCTTAGCATATTCTGTAATGTGTAAGACAAAGAGGAAAAAGATGAAATGGCTCACATCAATGTATAATAATACTCTACATTTATATAGCACTTGTACCTGTTCTAGTTGTTAATTTACAAGCAATAGAAACCAACTGTGGTTGAGAAAATAACTATTTGAAAACATGTGGAAAACTATTTGAAAAAATAACTATCTGAAAACATGAAAACTATTGAAAACATGTGGCCAAGGAAAAGCAGTGGCCTCAGAAAAGACAGAAATCAGGGTGCCTATAAGGATCAAGGATGCAGAAACTCTTCAGGAAGCCACCTTAGATGTGCTAGCTTCTATCATTTTGAGATTCTATGATTCCTCTCTCAAGATTCAAATCCATTGTAAGAGGTTCTATTTGGCTCCTATAACGAAAGCTTAGCACCTTGGCAGACAGTTCCAAGAACACCATTTCCAGTAGGAAAGTTTCCCAAAGCCCAACCAGCAAGGTGTTACAGATGGGGTGGGGGACAGACGCCGGGAAGGCAAAAACAGTAGATATTCACCCTCGTTCTGTGTCATTGGCAAGGTGTTCTGCACCCATAATATTCTATGAGCTAGTCGATGCAGGATATCTAGATTCCAGGTAAAGCTCTATCCTGACTCCGCCACTCCCTTAATGTTAGCAACAAGTACTTAGTAAATTAAAAGGGCGCTGTAAATATACAATGTGTTCTTATAATCTACTTTCTGAGAAACACGGGCTTGGAAATCAGAGAGAAAATACCGATATGACCTTCCTACCACTAGACATACAGAAACACAGCAAGGAGGAGATGTAGCCAGACAGGACCTTCAAGTTTAGCTCCTACATATGCCACCTTTATCAACATCTTGTCCAGCGTTTCAGATCAGACCATTTCTGAGCAGCAGTCTATCTACACTGATAGACAGTACAGCTAGTAGTTAAGAGCATAGCTCTGGAGCCACATTGCCAGAGTTGAAATTCTGACTCTGTTATTTACTTGGTGCGACTTAGGGAAGATGCTCACCTCTAAGCTCAGCATTCTCATCTGTAAATTAAGTGTAATAATAAAATAGCACCCACCACATGGGAGCACCGTAAATATTAAGAGTTAATATGTACAAAGTGCTTTGTTCAGAATCTGGCCCATAGTAAGTACTAATAAGCGTTTACTATTATCAATACACCATGGTTTCAAAGTTCTTGTTCATGGAAAGAGCTTCTGGAAGATTATAATGAATGGCCCATTCCCTTTTATAACATTTGGATTTGCTTCAGAGAAAGCCCTCTGCCCAGGCCATGTAACGAAGTTCTCCGGGAATGGACTGGGGATTTGCTCACTTCTTCAGCCCATGTCATCCCCCCTTCCTCGGCAGCAGAACATGAAAATCACCAAAGGTGATCCGAGATGACAGTTCACGGCACAATCTGCTTATCTGTGAAGATCAGCTGAGAACCTGCTAATGTGACCAGCTTCTTCTGCTTTGGTCCTTTCATGACTTAGAAGTACAAGTACCCTGAGGTACCCTGAGGACTGTGTCCTCACCTCCATCATTGCTTGGCCCACGTTCTTGCCCAATTTCTTTTCTTTTCTTTTTTTTTTAAATTTTTAAAATTTATTTGATGGAGAAGAAAGAGATCACAAGTAGGCAGAGAGGCAGGCAGAGAGAGAGGGGTAAGCAGGCTCCATGCTGAGCAGAGAGCCCAATGCAGGGCTCGATCCCAGGACCCTGAGATCACAACCTGAGCCGAAGGTAGAGGCTTTAACCCACTGAGCCACCCAGGCGCCCCCCAATTTCTTCATCTGCTAACAGTGGCCGTTTTCAGTGAATGGAAAGACAGGATACCCAGTTAAATTTGAATTTCAGATAAACAGTGATTATTTTTTATTTGTTGTTTATTTGGAATTCAAATTTAACTGGGTGTCCCGTATTTTATCTGGCACCCCTACATCCACCCATTGTGAACACACTTGATGCTAGGCTTCCTAACAGCAGCCCTGTCTAGCCCAACAGGACCCAAGATGTGAATAGGATTGCTTCTATTGAGCCGTATATGCCAAGCCAAACACAAAGAACATTTCCTGGCAATATAAACCCACAAGATGCTTGCACATTACAGATCTGTGCTCAAATACATTGGGGAAACTCTGCATTCCCTTCAACTCCAGTCACCTCCATCCCAGTTTAGAGATCATTCTTTTCTAATATTTTGGTTCTATCTTTTTATTATCTATATAATAATATTATTATGTATATTATATGTAATATTACATATAGCACAACATATGTAATATTATCTATGTAATAAATGCGTATTTCAAATATTAACTTTATACACAAAAGTTTATTTAGATTTATCCCCTTTTAAACCAATTTCCTTGCTCACCATTCCTTCTTATATCTAAGACCTTTCTTCTGGGATCAGCTTTCTCTTCCTAAAGGACACCCTTTTTGTGAAAACTAACTAAAAGTTCCCTTTAGTGAAATCTTTTGGTGCCAAATTCTCAGTGTTTGTGTGTCTGAAATGTCTTCCTTTTACCTCTTTCTTGGAAGAGAGTCTGATTGAGGACAATCCTCAATCCTTTATTTTCTCCCAGCATTCCACTCAACATTCCACTGTTTTCCAGCTATGGTGGTGTGAGTAAGAAATCTGCTGTCATGCCATCAGTAACGGATATTTCTCTGTATGTAATCTGTCTTTTATCCTTGACAAGATAAACAATCTTTTCTTTGTTTTCATAGATTCATTACAATAGGTTTAGATATGAATTTATTTTTACTAATTATGCTTAGGATTCATTATGATTCCTAAACCTAATAATTTATGTTTTCTATAAATTCCATACTATTTCCTGCCATTATCTATGTATATATTATCTCTTCTCTCTCTATTGTCTCCTTCTGGAACTCCTATTAGACATAGTAACACATGCACATTTTCTGTTTCTTTTAAACTGTCCATATTTGTCTCACTATGCTGCTATCTGAATAATTTCTTCAGATTTACCTTCTGGTTTACAAATTCTGTTTTTAACAGTATCTTATCTGCTACTTAATCCGACATTGAATTTTAATTTCAATAATGATTTTATTTCTACAAATTCTAGTTGTTTCTTTTTCAAATCTACCCGTTCCTTTGTAAAAGCATCTAATTCTTCATGTTTTGATTCCCTCTTTTCTTTATGTAAATAATTTAAATACTTTTATTTTATGCTTCATATCCACTAATTCCAATATCTGAAATCCTTGGAGATAAAATTGTGATATTAATTGTTTCTGCAAACTCATAATAGTTTATTTCTTTACATATTCTGTAATTGTGAATTTTGAACTCATGTCCTGTGGACTTCATCTACGGAAATACCAAAAGGCTTGGGTGGAGAATGAGTGTCTCCAGAAAGGAATTTAGTTTTCCTATTCAAGGAACACTAGAGTATCATAATCTGAAATTATAGTAAGTTAATTTTTTTTACCTTGTGATTTCTCAGATGATAGAGTCTCTTATTCTGAAATATAATGTGAGACTTTTCCCACACAAATAACATAGCCCAACATAGAAGTATCCCTTATCATCTCTGTTTTCTTGAATGGATTTTTTCTAGTTTTTCCTTTCATCTAACAGAGTAAACATTTGAAGATCCAAACTTCATGGAAGTGTCTCGGTTCTAACTTCAGTCTCTTCTGCAGCTGTTAAAACTCAGAGTGCTGGGTTTCCAGGATTGGAAAAATGCTTCCAGTTTATGTGTGGCTTTAGCACTTGCTTACTGGCCTGGTTTCTCCTTTGTATTTTTGCCCCTGAGAACTTCCCTAACTTTGCACAACTGTGCATTTTACTTAAATATTTTACCCAGAACTTCTAGGTGTTTTGTGAAGAAAAGGTTTTTAGGATGTCTGGTTCACTATGTTACTAGAAAATGGAGTCCCAAACTGCATTCTCTAGCTCACTCTTGGAGATTCACCTTGCATGTCAACCAACATATTCAGATTCCTTAAGTAAATAAACCAATGAAGACTTGTTTAAATCAGTATTCCTGGATTTTCTTTTTCTTTTTTTTTTTTTACCCTGAAACCCATTGTTCAAATAATACTTATCTTTTAGAGTTAGTAATTCCTGGAACACTGTTCAGGAAACAGTGGTATAATAATCCCAAGAGTGATAGTGAGTGAGACAGACTGGTGTCTGGTGTCTGGTGGTGGACAGAAGCCCTTCTTGACAAGCTTGGGGAGTGGCCAAGGAAAACTTTACCAACTAATCATTCTTGCATTCCTGAGGGCTTTTTTGCTTTTTGTTTTGGGTCCTATATGGAAGCAGAAACACTGTATGTTTGCTCCTCTCTCTGCCAGCACACAAGGCTAATATCTCTTTTTCCACAGGGAAAGAAGGGAAGTACTTTGCATTCTAGCCCTTGTTTTCATGCCCAGAAGTTTCCATGTTATTATTCTGGATGTTAAAATTTTCCAAACCCAGTGACATGCAGTGTTTCAGTGGAACAGTTGTATAAAATCTGTTCTGCCATTTTTGAATAAGGAAACTTATTATATTTATTTTTAGACCATAAAGTGTCTATTTTTCTGACAGCTCAGGAACAACCAACATTGAAATACAACTTTGCATAAAGCTGCTCCTGACTGAGGGACAGAAGTTAAACTAGTTCTCCAAAAGTTGACAAAAGTTTAAATGAGCCACCTAAATGGAATATAATCCTATGATTATGTTCAATTGAGTCACAGTGCATTAAATGAACATGTCATAAAATTCTTTCACACCCGATAATAGACAGTCCATGGACTTCCAGAACAAGAGTTGTCTAAGTTGTGGAGTTGCATAGTTAGGAAAATTAAATCTGTGAATATTTTCAGACTGAAAAGTAGAGCATTGTTATGGAAATTATAATAATGCATTGTTAAAATCAACCTTTACATAGAAAATAAATAGGAGAAATAAGATTTCTCTAGGAAATATTTTTATTGTCTGATTGTAGTAAAAAATTTATCAGAATGGGGTAAAAAATTGAGTCTTTTCCAGCCCTAAGGTCTGTCTTTAAATTTCCTTTACTTCCTTTAGTGCTACAGATTTACTAGACAGGCTTCTAAAACAAATAATCTAGAATAAACAATGGCTATATTATTGGCAATATCTTTCCAGGGTGACTGGAAGACGTTGTACCATGTAATTAGAAGGCAAACCTGGGCAAAAGGGTTAAAACTGTGTTCTTATCCTCCCCACAGGGTTCTTGACATGATAGCAGAGGCTGAGGATGTTGCTGTTGCCACGGGGGCTTGGGGCCTTGTAACGTGTCATATCTAATTCCCAGGGAACAAGCAGTATTAGGTTCAAGAAAAAGCAGAAATGGGCTCACCCACCTCACAGAGAAAGAGAAACCAGTCTTGATGTCATACAGTGCCAACCTGAGTCTGGTTCAAGGTGGACCACCTGCATCCATCTGACATTAACATCATCTACCCAGGGGATAAGAACATGATTGTCTAAGGCCAGGTAACCAGTTGTACAACTGCTAAGTATACTCAACTCCTGTATCATTGTCTGAGGGAGTAGAATACTGATAAAATTCTTTCTGTCCAGTCCAAGTTAGGGATGATATAGAGACAGGTCCACACAATAGGCTATTGCCTGAGACACCCATGGAAGATTCTTCTCCATTCCCTACCTAGATCTGGAATGGAATGGAAGAAAAACAATTCACCCTCTAGCCCCACCATCTTCTTGGGTCAGACATGTTCACTTCCAACCCTACTCTCAGTTGATCCAGACCGTCTGAACTTTTCCTCAACAAAAGCTCTATGGGAACAGGGAGGCATCACTTTGCTATCAGGCTACCTTCACAGACCTACAGAGAAGAGGGGATCTGCTACATGTGCTTATGTCATAGCCATGTCCACATCACAGAGGAAGAGCATGATAGAAGCACAGAAACTCAACACAAACTGTCAGAGTTGTCTGCCTTGTGGCAATAACCTTGAGATGACTTCACAGGGGCAGAAAGCACTCAAGTTCACATCCATGAAGCTGTTCCCAAACCAGGCAACCCCACCTGTCAGGCTACCCAACAGGGTTAAAATGGGTATGAAAAAAGGAGGAAAGTGATTAGGTATAGAGAGACTCAAAAGTTCTAACATGCCCAGTGGGCTCTTCACACCTGCATTGCTCCCTGCACCCAGCTTCGTGAAGCTCATTCACCAGTTGTGAGCTGGCCTAATGTACGTGACATTATGCCACATTCATCTCAAGCTCCCACATAGGAGCTCATGGTGGGTCCTGACTGCCTTAGACATAGTATCATGACTTAAAGTCCTACAAGTTCCCAGGTAGGGGGGAAAAAAGTAAAAATAAGTAAATAAGTAATGGAAAGAAGGTTTACAGTGTTTTTTTTTAAAGAAAGGTAACTTTAATTTGTTTGCAATTCTTAATTCATGAAGCTAACGTTACGATGTTTATTAAATTTTGTGAAGAAAGAGCTCGGTAACTGCCAAATTTTATAGTCACGCAACAGAAAGACATTTTCAGAAGCACTTCGAAGTCAACATTGGTAAATGGAATTCATCATTTCCCCTCAAAATCCCACCCTTCTCTGTGTTTCTCTTTATGAACGGCATTACCATATATCTATTTTTCCAGACCAAAGATCTGAAAAGCTTTTTTGGCTTCTTTCCCCTTCCTCATGCCCCACATTCAAATACCAAGTTGTGTCCCTTCTATATTCTAATGAACCCCTTCCTTTTCCTTTATCCCCAGTTCCTCCTCCCTAGTTCAGGTGACCATCAACTCCCACCTGGATACTAGCATGGCCGGTTAGACTGTCTCCCTCCCTACTCTTGCCTTTCCTCCATCCATCTATCAATGCAACCAGGCTCTTTTCTCACCAAGAAACTTTCAAACTCCCTAATATTCTTTAAGGAGTATCTAAACACTTTTTCTTGGCCTATCATCCCTGTAGGATCTAGCACATGCCTTCCTCTCTAGACACTTCTCTTGCCTCTTTTCTGCTCACTCTGCATTCTGCCCATGTTCTCTTTAAGTGTCGAAACACACTGTGCTCTCTCCCATCTTTGCACAGGATTTCTGGCTAGTTTCTTTTCAACTCCTGGTCTCTACTTAGATATACCTTCTTTGAGGAAGCTTGCTTGAGCCTATAAGTCAGGTTAGATGGTACCCCATGTAATTCTATAGGACTCTGTATGTCTATCAGAACACAGTATTTTTGCTGCAGGTTACGGGTCCGTATCTTTTCCCCAGAAAGTAAGTGCTACATAGCACCAATGCATAGCAGAGTGCTTCCATATGGACACCTAAACAAATATTTTGAATATATGAATAAGTAAATGAATGAATGAATAGATGTTCAACTACTTATAAGATCTACCTCTTCTATACTCCTTTTGGAAATAATTATTTAAAGATAAACCTGGGCTGAACCAGAAATAATAAAGATTAGCATAACAACAATGGGAAAATTGCAGTTCGAAAGGATAAAAAGATCTCTCCTTATTCAGTTTGCAAGCCAACCTCAGGAATCTAGTTGAATTATGTATTTCCAAGTGGATCCTGCAGTATCAGGATCCTCTATGTTCTTTTTATTTCCTCTGTGTTCTTTTACTTAACTAGTCATCATATTCCTCTCTTCCTTCCCCAGTGTAATGCTTCTTGAGCCATAATCTACACCCAACCAATCAGATGGAATCTCTTGACTTGTTTGATGACTATTTGAAACAATAACTGCTGTTGTTCTTCCAGAACTTGCTAACAATGGCTAAATTTTTAACTTGGCTGGAACACTATGCCAGAAGAAATACTTAACAAAAAGTCTCCCCTCCCACCCCTGCTTTATAAAACCAGACTTACATGGAACAACATAATGGACATTTTTATGGCTGGGCAATTTTAATAATGACATTTTGGATCCTTAAATCTTATTTTAAATGATCCTGAGAAGTTTTTTTTTTTGTTTTTTTTTAATTGGGAAAATTTAATAAACTGCCCAGGGGTAGATACTACTCACCAGATCTCTCTTCAGAGCATCGGGATCTGCCAAAATTCCTGGGTCAACTGGAATTTAAAGTACATAAATATGATCTTGACAACATGCTCTTGGCCATGTAAAGTTATATAGGAAAAAGACAATAAAGAAATATATAAAAATATAAGAAGAGGTTATTTCTATATATTGGGAATCTAGGAGATCTGAATTTTCTTTTTTTCTACTTTCCTGTATTTTTTGAGTGAGCATTTTTTGTTATCATTTAAGGTGGACATTACTTTTACAAAAATCAGAACAATTTACAAATGTCCACAACATTAACTAAGTGAAAAAAGAAGTGTATAAAGAGAAAAATGGCTAGGAGGAAGAATACCAGAATTGAACAGTTTCTATATGATTTCTGTTTTCTGGCTTTTTATGTTTTCCAAATTTTTTATAATTAACAGAGCACATACTAATGAAAAAAAAAATCACTCTATTTTCTTAAGTAAAAGGTAAGTGATTACTACAAAGCAGTAAATGCCACCAAAGGAAAAACAAAGTTCCAATAGTAAGCAAGATTATTGGAGGGGAATTCTCTGTGAGCCATGTGATAGGAATGGCCTCATGGAAGACAGAGCTTTTGCTAAGCCTTAAAGTGTGGGCAGGTGTGACTGAGCAAAGAGGAAGGGGGAAGGAACTTTAGGCCAGGGAAGGAGCCTATTTACCGTGAGGAGGCAGAATGTACTTACTTTAAGGGCAGTAGTGGGTGATGAGCATGAAGTTGAGTTCCATTCAACTGGGTAAGGCTGTGGGTATGCAGCGAAGTAGCTTGAGTTTATTCTGCAAGCAAAACATCAGCACTTTATACCATAAATGTCCAAGCAGCCCAGGAGATGATATGCAATTATAGTTGACCATTGAACAACACAGGTTTGAACTGCATGGGTCCGCTTATACATGGATTTAAAAAAATAAATACAGTACAGTACTCTAAATGTATTTTCTCTTCCTTAGGATTTTCTTAATAACATTCTCTCTTCTGTAGCTGAATTTATTGTAAAAGTACAGAATGTAATATATATAACATGCAAAATATGTGTTAATCGACTGTTTATGTTATTGATTAGGCTTCTAGTCAACAGTAGTTAAGTTATGGGGGAGTCAGAAGTTATGAATAAATTTTCAGCTGCACAAGTTGGGGTCAATGCCCCAAACTCTATTGTTCAAGGACCAACTGTACATTCAGGTGGTTGTTTCCACCAACCATTGGCTCAGTTCCAAAGTCATCAAGACTTTCATTGGTGTCATCCCATTTCATTTTATGACCTATATTCCACCGTCTGCTGCCTTCTCTTTAATATTCTTCCCCTCTCTGAAAGCTCTTGATTTCCTGGCTACTCTCCCAACCTCCTCCATGTAGAGAGTGCCCTACTTTACAAAACCATCCTAAGTTCTTACTCCCATCCACTGCATCCAAGAGCATTGCTCTTCCCTTAATGTTATTGATAGTGGATGAGAACTTATCTAGTTATAGTAATTCATAATGAAGAAGAAATTATTTATAAATTTTAACATTTACTTTGGTATTGAAATTTTAATGGAGGTCCTTGTTAACCCATTGTAGTTAGAATAATGGAGGAAAGGAGGTAAATTTTTTGAGATACTTGCATCATTCTCAGACTAAAAAAGCCAATTCGACCTCCCAGAGCCAACAACTTTGGAAAAGTGGTCGATCCTTTTACATACTTGTAAATTCAAGACTGAGAGCTACAGGAAGCAGAATCCAGGTGATCATCTGCATTCAGGCCAATGTCAGGGAGTGTTGATGCTCATAACAGATATTACTCTCCTCTTACTACAAAGGTGGTCAATGCAGGTGAGTAATGCAAGTGAGTAGTGGTTTGACAAAGACATGCCTGCAGTCTCAGGACAGAACCGGGAATTCCTTTGACCCCTGGAGTTGGATCACATGTTTTCCTGTCTATCCTACTGCCCTCCTATTCAGGGCACACTCAAGCTGAGCCTGTGCCCACATCCAGGAAGGAGGAGAAGAGAAGATATGCATGGATAGCGTTCTGTGAACTGGAAGGGGGGAGGGAGGGAGCTGATGTGTGGAACAGATGCAAGGGCTGGTTATTATTAGTGCCCTTGGTAAACAGGAGAGCAGCTTACCCAGGGATGAAATCAGCTGTTTTTGTACTGGGGCAAGTTCCAGAGATGACTGCCTCTGCTCTCTTCCCAGCTTGATCTGACTCTCTGAAATTTGAAACTGCTTTTCCTGCTTCTAATTTCTTCCCTCTCAGTGTACTTGCTGAAGCCAGGTACATAATAGGATAATAATAATAATAATAACAACTACAACAACAAGTATTGTAACTATCCATCCAAGAATAGTTCTAAGACTTCATATATGTAAACTCAATTTTCCTTATAACGACCCTCTGATAGAGGTGCTATTGTTGTCACTGCTTTAAAGATGAAGATCCTGAAGCCCAAAGAGTTGTTCAAAAACAAAATTCAACTAAGTAAGTATAAATATCTAACTGGCTCTATTGAATCAATTCATGAATCCAGCAGCAACACATCTAGCCAATAGAAGGAAGATCTGAACAGCTGTACAAAAAGGAAGGTTTAAACGTAGAAAGAAGCTGGGATAAGGAAGTCATAAACAGAAGAAAGGAATATTTCAGGTAAGGTCACCTTTCTTTGTAGAGAGGGTAAAAATCTATCATGTAGATTCCCTCACGAGTGCTGATCAGGTAATTCTCCATTGAGTGGCTAAAGGTCACATCCCTGGGAGGGGCTGAAATTGCTATTTGGTTAAGTATTAAGTCTTGAGTTGCTGACGTGGGGCTTAGCATAAGTGACTCCATTGGAGTCTGTAGTTTCTTTGTTAACAGAGTTTAAGTCATTGTCCCAGGTCACCCAGCTGGTAAGTGGCAGGGCTGGGATTTGAACTCTTCCTAACCACTCTGCTGCCCTGCCCTTGTTTACCTTGCTTACTTCGTTTATCCAATCATTTTGATTACTGGCTTCTTCTAGTAATGACTCTTTGTGTCTCACCGTAACCCACATTATCAGCCCTTCTGCCACCTGCCAGAGTGTCCCCTGGGTCAGTGTTTCTCAATCTTAAATGTACTAATGGATCACTGGGGGGGTCTTGTTAACATAAAGATTCTGATTCAGTGGTTTTGCGGGGAGCCTGTGATTCTGCATTCTTAACAAGCTTCCTAGCCAATGCTGCTAGCCCAAGCAAACTCAACATAACACCTGACTCGGTGGCACAGGTACCAGCTCTGTTTTCCTCTCTGCCAGTGGTTTCACACGTATGGGACCGCCTCCGAGGCAGATCTGTCCCCTCCTGAAGCTACCTAATTCACCTATGAAAAGCCTTGCATTTGCAAAAACAATCTACAATCCCCGTCGCTGCCTCATCCTCCTCCCTGCTTATTCCCCCTCTCTCTGCCTCTCCCTCCCTCCTCACTTGTCCTTTCTCCCTTTCCCCTTTGTATTTCTTCTCTCTCTGACCCACTACAGCTTCAGCTGAGTAAACCTCACTACAGTTCTTGTTATTGGAGACTTCTCACTAAACAAACACAGCATGTGCTTCTTGCCACCCAGAGATTCTGTGATTATGATAATAATGTCTACAACAATCTTTAACCAGCCTGAAGGCTGCTCACTGCCGTGGGATGTGAGCACAACACAAAAAGGAGAAACGTGGGAAGAGAATTAGGAAAAAAAAAGCTTGGAAGAACATTCTGTACTGTATATATGATTTACAAGGGGCCTTGATTATTTATTATGAACATTATTCTTCTTCCCTATAATCACAAGAGAAAAGAAAACATATTGTTTCACTTGAGGGATATTACAGAGTACCGGGAAGCCTCTTGGAGTCCACAAACCGCACAAAGAGGACAGCTGTCACGTTCACAAAGCCTGAGGAGCTAAGGAGGGCACCACAGTGCTCCCTCCACTCAGCCGGGATACCCACGCCCAACGGCCAACAAGGCCACCTCGGGGGCTCCCGCTTTATCATCCTCCAACACTGTGACTTTTTTATTTCGTGGGAACTTTTGATAATTGGAACCTGATGAAAGGGAGGGCTTTTGTGCATATAATGATACAAGCAAACACCATCTCCTTAAAATTCCAAGGCTTCACAAAGGCATGAAAAGGGGACCTTGGATTAAAAACTACCCATATGTTATGGACTGCATGTTTGTGTCCTCCCAAAATTCGTTCAGCTTCAGTGTGATGGTATTCGGAGGTGGGGCCTTTGGGAGGGGATTAGGTTCAGATGAGGTCACGGCAGCGGGGCCCTTATGATGGGGTCGGTGCCCTTCTAAGGGGATGAAGGGAGCTCTCTTCCCCCACCCCATTTGAAGATACAAAGAAAAGCCAGCTGTCTGCAACTTAGGAGAGGAGACATACTAAACCCAACTATGTGGGCAACCTGATCACGGGATTTCCAGCCACAAGCCTGTGAGAAAGAAATTGTTTAAGCCATTCGGTCACGGTGGCCTGAGCTAAGACACCATGTAAGAGAAGCATGTTAAGAAAGACGAATGCCGGGACGCCTGGGTGGCTCAGGGGGTTAAAGCTTCTGCCTTCGGCTCAGGTCATGATCTCAGGGTCCTGGGATCGAGCCCTGCATCGGGCTCTCTGCTCAGCAGGGAGCCTGCTTCCCCCTCTCTCTTTGCCTACTTGTGATCTCTCTCTGTCAAATAAGTAATAAAATCTTTTAAAAAATAATAATAATAAAAAAAGAAAGACCAATGCTGGCGAAATTGTACAGAAACAAGAGGTAGCATCGTTTAGTGTAAAGGAGTACAAAGAACATTCAGTACATGCTGGCTCTGCCATCTTTAGGACTGCAAATTTGGGCACATTACTTAACCTCTCTCAAGTACTACTACTTATCTCACAGGCTTACAGCAAAGAACTAATGGACTGAAGCATGTGAAGGTAACTTGCAGGAAGCAGGCATGCAATAAATATTGGAGGATGGTACCACTCTGCCTTGGAATGCAGAAGGGGCTTCTAAAAGGGATGGTTTTTCCTCAAAATAAGAGAGATCCATGTGTCTGGGTCCAAGTAAGAGAGGTCTTACCCCTGCCCTTTCCCATGGCTGCTGACCAGTTGACAAGAAGGGCTGTCTGCCTCACCTGATAGGAGAGCACACCTTCCACCACATCCTAAGGAAAACACCCCCATGGTTAGACTGTCCTCTGGGGCATCGAGGAGCTGAAGAAGCCCAAGGAGCCTGAGAAGTTTGCTTGCAAGCACAATTTGAAGCCCTTGGTAAAAATGCAACTCAGGACAATTGTATTTCTACCCTGAAGTGTTTTTAAAATACTTAAAATCAAAAGGTCAAGGCTTCGAGATGCATAATGACTGGCTGTTTATCTCCATTCCCATCTGCTTCTGGTACTTTTGTGAACATGTTCTGACCTCACACCGTGGGTGGAAATGCAGGAAGGATGCTGTCTGTGCATTAGCGTGAGCCTTGAAACCTGTCTAGAGCACTTCTGAAGTCCTGCCCAGATGACATAAATAGACATAGACTCCCTTCCTATCTCAGCTTATCTCAGAAAATGGCACTGTAATTCTTGGAATTAAAGGATTTCAGTGTGCTCTAAATCACGTGTCAGGTATTACTAGAAAAAGAGCTTGTGATGATTAAATGAGAAAATTTGAGGCCAATCATAGACTTAAAATGAAAGCAAAACCAATGAAGCTTCTAGAAGAAATTAGAGACTGTCTTCATAACCTTCGAGAAATGCAAAGATTTCTTGAACAGAACATAAAGAGAACTAATCATAAAAGAAAAAAATTATAGAAATATTTCTCTTTAGTAGTAAGCCCTTCTGTCCTTCAAAAGACCCCATTAAGAGATAAGAAGCAGGGGCGCCTGGGTGGCTCAGTTGGTTAAGTGTCTGCCTTCGACTCAGGTCATGATCCCAGGGTCCTGGGATCGAGTCCCGCATCAGGCTCCCTGCTCAGTGGGGAGTCTGCTTCTCCCTCTGCCTCTGCCAATCCCCCTGCTTGTGCTCTCTCTGTCAAACGAATAAATAAAATCTTAAAAAAAAACAAAACAAAACAAGAGAGCAATAGGAAGCTAACTATGAGATGAGAGAAGATATTTGCAGTACATGTATCTGACAAAGAGCTCCTATCCCACGGTGATCAAAGACTACTACAAATTAAGTTTTAAAAGGCAAAACCAAAAGTTTAAGTGATCAAAAGCCTGGAGCATGTACTTCATAAAGGAAGATTCCCAAATGTCCAATCTGTGTGTAAAGAGGTATTCAACATCGCTAGTCAGCAGGGAAATGGAAGTTAAAAATCGCAGCAATACACCACTACTCAGCCACCAGAGTGGCTAAAATAAAAGACTGAGTGTGGGAGAGGAAGTGGAGCAACTGGAATGTCCATCTCCTCCAGGTGGGAATGTAAATTGTTTCGGACATCTTTATAGGTGACCCCTATGAAGATGGGGACTCCTGAGATAAAAGAAACCTAGTGCTAAGGATAAAAATAAGGTAAGTGTGACCTGGGGAGATGAAGAGCAAATCTCTCTTACACTTGAGGCCACCCTTATCTCCTGGTTGGTGCCCTTGAGGACTCCAGCTGGCCTTTCCATAGTTCTCCTCTCCTTGTTACACGTTTCTTTCTCTCTTACCCTTGGGCTTGGATCTCTAGGTCTGGGACTGTTGATGTGGTTCCTCTCTCATCACCACCTCCCCCACACCCCACCCCAAGTTCCAACAGTGTTTTATTACTTCAGGGGGATAAACAAAGAAATAAGCAGCAGTTTCACAGATTTACTTCCTATTGCTGCAAAATGCTTGCCTATATAGCCCTTTTTTGTGCTGACAAGGTTTTGTCAAAACATACCCAGGCTTACTGTAGACCCAAATGTATTCTTTTACTGTTATTATTATTCATTAAGCATGAATGCTTGTATTTATCATCTCATGTAGTATATTATCCTTGATCTTTCTTCACACCCGTTGCTCAGTAATTCTGTTATGTTCCTGGTGCCTCGTTCCTGCTCCCTCTCCCGACACCCAGTCCTCCCTCTATAGCCTTTTCAACTTAACACTGTTCACAGTTCCATGAATTTCTCATTTAGCCAATGGCATCATTTTCCAAGAACAATTGGGGAATATTGGATCACAGCCTTCTTTCACCGCCTGTGAACATTTCTATGCTTGAAGTTAATGATACAGTTTTAGGGTGAATGTTTAAATCCAGACCAATCTCAATTTTCTTTAGATTTAGTGCATAGTGCACTAAAGTTCATGGGAATTCTTTTTCTGGATGGAGCCTGATATTTGGTATACTAAATGCTTTCATGTGTTTAATTCAAGTGGTCAAAGGAAGGATAGATTTGCAGGCAAGACCATTCCTAGGAAATTTATCCCTGAGGTTCTCAGTAATTTTTTTCAGTGTTGTAAACGCTGCTGATCTCCATCAGTAATAGGAACTTGCAGTACAAGATGGAAGTTTCTTTTGTTTTGTTCTCGTTGGAATTATATGGATGGGTTCTCTTACTGTGTGGCAGATGCCACTTATTGCCTACTCAGTAGTTGTTTTCCACTATCACCACCCCACTCCTTTTCTGAATGCAGAACCCTGATTTTGCTCCAGAAAATACTCAGCAATAGATCTACATCAGCCATGATGATCTCATTCCCCCTGGCCTGTGATTGGTCTACAGATGGCCGTCTGCCACAGTTCAGCCAATGAGACGTAAGCAGACCTCTGGTTGGTAGAGCTTTTAAAAAATGGCTGCCTTCCTGGTAAAAAGGCCCATGGCCATTTGCCCTTCTACCTTTCTTTTCCTCCTTTCTTCTTCCTGCCTGGAACACAAATGTGATAGTAGAAGTGGAGTAGCTACCCTATGAGCAAAAGGAAAAGGCCAAGAGAAATGTAGAGACATTCGCCTTAATGATGTAAAGTTGCTGAATTAACAGCAAGCAACTGCCTACCTCTGACATCCTGTTATGTGAGAAAAATAAACCTCTAAGTTTTAAGTCCCTCTAATTGGTCTTCTGTTACTTGAAGCCAAAAGCACTCCTAGCAAATGCTCTCCTTTATCATGGTGAGGTAAAGAGGAAGTAATACTTATTGAGCGGCTTCTGTACATCAGGGATTGTTCATTAGCTCCTCAGACAACCCTATAAAGTTGCTCTTAGCATCTCTGTCTACAGATGAGAGGACTGAGTTCAAAGAGGTTTAGGAAAAGACAGATTCGGGATGAAAGCGAGGCCTGTCTAACTCCAGTGTCCAGCCTCTTGTCACCCCATCACATGGGCTGCCAACCATTGGGTCAGGCAGATGGAAGCTTGCACTGTTTTAGCTGAAGTATGAGCCCTTGGATAGTTGGAAGTAGGAGCATCTGGTTGTTTGTTTGGATTTGTTATTGTCTTTTTTGTTAATACTCTTAAAACAGTGTTCTACAAAGTGCTGGTCTAGAAGAGATTTACTATCCTGCCACTCCTTTGGTTTTGTGTTCAAAAGTCAGGTAGAGGAATTATGCAAACAAATATAGGCAAAGCCATAGACTTTCTACTTGAGGAACACACAATTGTGTGTCACTGTCAATTGTTTCAAGAAATTCTATGGGAGAATAGAGTCCAGTTTATTAAACAGGAGTAGAACTAGCCCTCCTTCCCCACCTACTCCATGTAGATAGAAGGTAGGATTTAGGAGGTCACAGCCCAGAGATCTTCCCCACAGCCTGAGAGTCTCAAATGTTCACCATTAATGCTACAAAATGATAAGACAAGAAAAACCCCAACTAGAAGAAGCACATCTTATTTTAGGAATTTCACCTCCCCACACCTCCAACCCCTGCTCTTAACACATTGCCAATTGGTTATTCAGTTGGTACTCATGAGCCCAAAAGGAAAAACAGTGGGCAGGAAATAAGAATGTGTCACAGTGAACCGAGGTACATGTGCATAAGGCCACAGAAGAAGGAGAAAAGTGATGGAATTAAAACATCGTACCATTAATAATGCTTTCATTCATTCATTCAACAAATATTTGAGGCACTATTCTAGGTGATGAGTACAGAGCTGCAAAGAAGACAGAGGTCTCTGTCTTCTGAAACTTCCATACTTCTTAAACTTCCATACTTAAACTTCCATATATAGATATATATATCTGTTATATATTTATTTATATATATTATATATATTTATTTATTTAAAACTAGATTAATTTATTTTATCCATATCTTTTTTATTATCTCAGCAATAAACATCATGAACATTTTTTTAAAGAGTTACAGATAAAGAGTGAATGGAGAATGACCCTCATAATTTCAAATAAGTCAGAAGAGCTTCTTTGAAGAGGTAATATTTGAGCAGAGTCCTCAATAATAAGAGGCCACTATGCAAAGATTGGGGGTAGGGTGGGCTGTTTCAGACAGCATGTGGGAACAGCATGTACAAAGGCCCTGAGATGCAAATAAACCTGATGTATGACTGCGATTTGGGCATAATGAACCAGAAGTTAGGAGATGAAGTTGGAGAGACAGGAAGGCCAGACTGCATAGGGGTCTGTGGGCCTTGGAAGAGAATGGAAGGCATCGGAGGGTTTTACACAGGTGAGTGACCTGATCTGCTTTACCTTTTTAGAAAAAAAAGACCACTTTGAAGCTCTCTGGAGAATGGACTGTAGGTAGGCCAAGTGTGGAGGCAGGGAGGCCAGTTGGGAGGATGCTGCAGGCATCTAGGTGGGAGATGATGGTGGTTCAGACCCTTGGAGTAGCAGTGGAGATAGGAAAAGTTATGGCAATTGGGGTAACTTTTGAAGGCAGAACAGGGCTTGATTTGGATTCATTGTAGGGGTTAAAGGAAAGAGGGGTCAAAGATAATTCCAGGCTCCTTGTGGGATGGTGGTTACCCTTTGCTGGGAGTAGAGAAGGCTAAGGTGGACCATTTGGGGGAGGATACTGTGGAAGGGGGTAGGACTTGTGAGTTCTATTTTGGACAAGTTACATTTGAGAAACTTAAGAAACATCCAAATGGACTTGCTGAATGGGCAGTTAAATACTATGGCAACAATCATAACAATAACTGTGGTTATTAATTAGGCACCTGCTATGCACACATGTCCTTATAAATGTCATCATGCTTGGTACTCAGTCTTACAATATAGGTGTCACCACTGTCGTAACCCCGAAATTCAGATAAGGAGAAGACTTTCCCAAAGGTCAAGGTACTTGTCCAAGATCCTATAGTGGGTAGGTAGCCACCAGGCCATGAACTCAGAGCTTGTGGTTCAAAGACCCATGTTTTTTCCCCGAGTTCATCCAGCAATAGGGTTCCTCGGGGAGCTTTTAAGACCCTTTCTGAAGCTATTGTGCTAATCTAGGGGGTGGGGCCTGCTTTTTAGGGGTGAGGCTTCCCTAGGCCAGGCCACTAAGCTTTTTTAGGGCTCTTTCCCTGGGCAACCCCAATCCCCTCTTCAAGAGAAAGGAAAGAGATTTTTCATGGACTGAGATGTCACCTTCTGTCTAAGTTTATTAAATCTGAAAAGCTCTCAATTTTAGTGCAAAGATTGATTCTTTCCCATCTCCTCTCTCAGGGCTTTTTAAAAGTCTGACATTACTTGACCACACAGAAAGGATTCTCAAATGTACTTGTCGTAAAGGAGAGAGGTTGCTGCTCAGTTTCTGGACTAGAGAAAGGGCAGCTGCCAACAAGAGGGCATTAAGGCCTCTGCCTCTGGTTATTTAACCTATAACGATTTCTTTAAAAGCTCCCAGAAACCTGCGTGGTGGAAAACAGTGAATCCTGTCATTACTCAAACCGAAAATAAACCATGATTCCATCTTCTAAGGGCAGCCAAGCAGTGATATTAGCAAAATAAAGATGGATGGTGGAGCAGGAGCCTTTGCCAAGGTCCTCAGAAGGAGGAGAATAAGACTCCCAGGAAGAAAGAGGAAGGTCAGACTCGGTCATCTTGTTTCTTCACACAAGAGGGTACAAGCAGGTTCTTGTGATCTTGTAGGTCTGTCAAAGGACACAGGGACACACTTTATAAAGGACACAGGGACACTTTATACACTCTAATATACTCACACAGTATAGTAGATATTCCAGTCTGAGGGATGGAAGACCTAATTGGGCAGCATTTGAAGCTTAGTCTCAAGGAATATTTTTCTTTTTCAAATCCACATGAGGACACAATACAGATTTTCATCCGCTACCTCTCTCTTTCTCTGTTTTTCTCCCAGATAATTTCCAAGAGAAAAAAATCTGCTTCCTCCAACAGAATGCAATAAATGGATGTTCTGAGCTTGAACAGTTGCTTTGTTTTGCAAACCCCCCTATCTTGCCTTTTGAGTTATATCAAACCTGACATTATCCAAGCGCTTTTACATTCACTGATTTTTCAACCTGGTGAAGTTTGTGGACAATTTCAATAATGTGTCCGATTCATTTGTGCTGGAATCATGACAATCCAGCCCACTGGACAACCCTGGGGCCACTGTTCTGTCCGTCTTTTCTCTCCTCTTCCCCTGCCCTATTTCCCTAAGAAAAGGGATAAAGGGTAACCTTGACTACTTACTGGGTTGCATGCCTTATTTCTCCCCCATCCCTCACCCGCCAGTGGACTTCAAACCCAGAAACAGTCAAGCAGCTTACAAAATCACTTGTCACTGTCGGCTCAACCAAGTAAACCTTCCTCCTGGAAGGGGAGGGGGTGAGGAGTAGACACAAACCTCCCAGACTCATTGATTTCAACTTCCTAAAGCAGCTGAGCTCATACCATGTGTGAATTATTATTTGCAAATCGACATCCCCCAAAACAACCATCAGTGTGTTATTAAGACAGAAGCCTAGAAGTTTTGATCCTAATGAGCCCTCAACTTCAGAAAGGGCAAAGTGGGACTATTGGTTTGGACAGCTAATTAGCTTTTGCCTCCTCACCTGCTTAGAATTTTCTCATGCCACTAATTCAATAACCTAATTAACACAAAGACCTTTTTTTTCTATATTTCACATATAGTCTCTCATTTCTTTATCATAACTGTACATGAGCTAGCTTTATTATTACCCTTATTGTCTAAGGTTCATGGAGGTACTGCAAATTAAAGCAGAGAACAAATTTTAGGCTTTGACATTGAATTCTACATGTGCTGATCCATTGCAAGGGATTAGCCAGATATGGTCTTAAACTTGTCTTAAGATGCTTTAGTGTTTTTAAGACTTTTTAAAAGCTCAAACCGATAGCATGATGGTTGGTTTTAGTCTTTAACAGGTGGAATCCTCTGATGCATGTCTACAAACTATTAAACACTTAGAGACGAGAAGAGGTAGGGTACTGGAAGGTTTATCCCACCTGGAGATCCCACACTTCCCTGAACACAGTTGGTGATCTATCACTATTTAATGGATGAATAAATGTCTGGGTAGTCATTACAAACTACAGTTAATTTATTTTAAAGCAAGTTGGGATAAAATTGTATCCCAAGGGTTGCCTGTGTGGCTCAGTGGGTTAAGGCCTCTGCCTTCGGCTCAGGTCATGATCTCAGGGTCTTGGGATCGAGCCCCACATTGGGCTCTCTGCTCAGCAGGGAGCCTGCTTCTTCCTCTTTCTCTGCCTGCCTATCTGCCTACTTGTGATCTTGTGATCCCTCTCTCTCTCTCTGTCAAATAAAGAAATAAAATCTTAAATTCTTAAAAAAAATTGTATCCCAATTTGGGTGCCTGGGTGGCTCAGTCATTAAGCGTCTGCCTTCGGCTCAGGTCATGATCCCAGTGTCCTGGGATCGAGGCCCACATCAGGCTCCCTGTTCGGCAGGAAGCCTGCTTCTCCCTCTCCCACTCCCCCTGCTTGTGCTCCCTCTCTGTGTCTCTCTCTGTCAAATAAATAAATAAATCTTTAAAAAAAAAATTGTATCCCAATTTCAAAACATGTAATATTAGCAAATGCCTAAGAAAAATAATCGAGAAAAATATATACCACATGTTTAATGTCTGACACAACATAATTAAAAAGGAAAAATGAATGAAAAAGAAAACACATTACAGTATATTTGCACTATAGTTAGGAGTGAAGCCAAACAGATCTATCTATAAATTCCAGATCCTCCACTGTCCACGGTATGACTTGGGACAAGTTACTTAACCCCATTATGCCTCCTTTTTCTCACTTGACAAATGGAGGTGATAATAATGTGTACTTCACAGTACTGCTATAATGATTAAAGGAGATAGTGTGTAGCACTCAATTAACTATTCTTACTATTGTTATCATTCTTATTATCATTTTGCCCTAATTCACATTTCCATGAGCTGAAAAATCACTGTATCATGACCCCCTTTATCAGCAGATATAAGGCAGATCTGGCTGTAATTGCAAAAATCAATAGCATTCATCACATGGAATGTGGAGCTAGAACTTAGTTTTCCCCATCCTTCTCTCTCAACTCACCAAAAAAAAAATAATAATAATAATAAATAATTAAAATATAAATAAAGCAAGCAGGCAAGCAGAGGAATTGTTGAGACAATAGTTATATGGAAGAAGAAGAAAAAAAGGCAACCTGCCTTCAACCCATCTGGCATGTACCAATGGCAGATGGAGGGATGGCACAAGTGCCTTTTTCTGTGAGTCTCCATTCCTATCTTCTTATTTTCTGGCTTGGTACTGGGGGAGGAGAAAAAAGCTGTCTGCATTTTATCTACAAGGTACACTCTGGGTATTTAATGGTAAATCATTGTTCACTGACTTCCAGAGGCAAATCAGGAGAGAGGGCAGTAACAAGATTCAATTTTTTTAAATAACCAAGAAAGCCAACCAGAGACATTTCAGCCCTGAGACAATAGACCCCATGGAGGATAGGGGAGATGGTAAGGGATTGAAAATTGTAGGATGATACGTAAATCTGCATACTGAACAGCAACATTCCCTTCCCCTACTCAGACACCAGAATTTCTACAGCCAGGTTTATAATCCTCACGCAGGAGGTTAGAAGATCTTTCTTTGGAAGAATTCAATTAACATAGACCTAGCTTCAAAGGCTGGAGATCATCCAGTGGATGGGCTGCCTCCTTCCTGACCTCTTGCAAGGGAACTCATGGGTCAGCAAGCCTCGTCCATGAACATGGAGCTTCTAATCAGGGGTGAACTTCTAAAACAGGATTTGACAACTAAAGGTCATCTGGTATTTGAGGAAAGCTTCTAACATGAAAAAAGAGAGATTCAAGCAAGCAGCAAAAGGAATTGAAGACACTAGAAACAGCACCAAAAGCAGAAGAAAGCTTCCCCCCAAAAGTACAGAGATGAGAGAAGATGTTGCATCCATGAAATAAGATCACGGAAAAGAAAGAAAATTAAAAATTGGAAAGTAAAAAAAATGAAAGCCAAAATTAAGAAAAATTTTCAAGTAAGACTCCGAGAAAGTTTAACAAAAAAAAAAAAAAAAGAAAGGAAAACAATATTAAAATTAGAATATCAATCCAGAAGGTCTGCATCAGATAAGATTAGGTTTGGCTACATTTAACAGAAAATGTAAAATGTTAGCGGTTTAAATGTGCAAGGATTTGGATTTATTCTCTTTTAAATGGAGGTAAGCATACTAAGGGTGGTATGGCGGCTCTAGAGAGACTCCCATCTTTTTACTCTGCCTCTTTCAGCATCTGGCTTCTATCCTCAAATTCACATCATGATCCAAGGCAGCTGCTGGAGCTCTGGCCATAATGTCTGCATTCCAGCATCAGGAAAGAGGAAGCCAGGAGGGACAAAGGGTCCCTTTGTCTTCTCGGCTAAGTCAGCTCCAAAAGCAGTGTTTCAATAAATCCTATACTAACCTTTTCACTGGTATCTCATTGACCAGAATTTATTAACTTGGTCTCATCCAGCTACAAAGGAATCTAGGAAATGTGTTCTTTTATCTAGGTACTTTACCACAGCTGACCAGTAAGTGTTGTCCTACTAAGGAAGGAGAGGATGCAAATATTTAGGTAGGGAACTAGCAGTCCTTATTACAGGGTCCAGCTTCTGATTAATAGGAAGTCTATGAGGGATAAACAGAGAAAATGGATAGGAGGAAATTATTCAGGGGTGTCTGGGTGGCACAGTCGGTTAAGCATCCGACTCTTGGTTTCAGCTCAGGTCATGATCTCAGGGTCCTGGGATCGAGCCATGCATCAGGCTCATGCTCAGTGGGGAGTCTGCTTGAGGATTCTCTCTCTCTTTCTCTCTGTTCTTCCTCCTTCCTCTGTTTCTCTCTCAAATAAATAAATCTTTTTTTAAAGGAGGAATTACTGAAGACCAGTACAAAGAGATCATATCTCCATGTTGATGAACTACCAATTCCCAAGCATAATGAGTGAGAAAGGACCCCACCAAGGCCCATCACAAGATACCAGATTACTGGATAAAGAGAAGATCTAAGGTAAGTTCACAAACAAAGGATTGGGGCTAACAACTGCAATGGACTTGTCAACCACACCACTGAGAGCTGGAAGACCATGGAGAAATGCCATCGACATTTGCAGGAACATAATGTTCATCCTGGAGTTCCATACCTGCCACGACCAACGATCAAGTGTGTAAAGTCTCAACCACTAAAGCATGTGCCAGGCAAGAAGCTGAGAGAGAAGAAAATGTGGATTCCAAGCACCAGGAAATCCAGCATGGGAGGGATGGGAGGGCAGCTGGTTAGCAGGCCTGAGGAGCAACCAGCCCAGTGTGGAGGAGGAGAATGAAATGGATAGATTATCTGGAATTTGTACTGAGAACCTATGGGAGGTGTAAGAAAACTCAGCAATAAATTCGAAGAAAACTAAAAACAAATCCAAAAAATGAAACAATTACAAAAGCTAAATCCTTATCCACTGTTAACAGAAGTTAGATGATCATGTCTAAAACAGATTAATTGAGCAAGAGCACATAAAGCATATTACTAAAATATGGACACAGATAAAAAAAGAAAAATCTAAAGGAGTTGGGAGTAGTTGCTTCTGCAGCAGAGGGAAATTGGAGTAAGGAAATTCTTTTTCATAAGCTTTTCAGCACTATTTTTAAACTTATGTGTATTATCACTTTGATTTTAAAAAAATCAGTTTTTAAAATATGAAAACAACTAACCAAGTCATTGTCCTTTTACTAAATTATCCAAACTACTTCAGTGGTGTCCTTCATTGGAATTACTGAGAAATAAAATATTAAGTGAAATAACCAATAGATTAATCTGAATTTATTTATCTTTTCTAGGAACTCAACACCTCTATCAACTGATCCTATGGATTCTAAAAATCAAAGTTTCTATGTTCAAAGTCTATCTGTCTCAATCACCTACAAAAGTGTCCTACAAAAGCACCTACAAAAAGCGCCATTTTATTCAAGAAGGTCAACACCATACACACACACAGACACACACCACACACACACAGCATTTCTGTCCATGTTTCATTGATTCAATTTGAAGGCTTTAGAACAAAAGATCTACAGGAATGGTTTCTCAAGTACCAAACTGTTAAATTCCTAGGTCCTTCGTTTAACTGTTTAACTACTGATTAAAAAAAAAAAAAAAAAGCCAAGAAGTGTTAATGAGATAAACTGTGGAGGGAAAGAATCTGCCAAACTGAATGGGGAAGGGAGACAGCTAACATAACATCTCTGCAAAGATGAGTATTATTTGAAAACTCACTGTGCAAATTTTTCACTGAGAACTCCAGCTAAAGCATTTTCTTGGGCTCATCAGGACAAAAGAATGCGTGTGCTGTGTTTACATGGCCCAAGTACCCGGATGTTTTCTTTCCTTCAGTTGGAAAGAGTTGTTGGTGGAAGGGTCCCGGGAAGCTTTTCTCTCCTTGGAGATAAAAAGCTGGAAGACTGCTAATGGGCCTTTGAAGTGTGTTTGACGGGGTGAGCAAAATGAAAGCCATGTGAAGCCTCTCTCTTTGATTCTGTGCTGCCCCCAAGCAGGACAAAGGAGGGTTTGATTCTGCCATACCTGAGTTCTGTGCCTTTCCTCTCTTGGCTCACTTGTAATTTCACTCCTAGGGAACGTGTCTTTTTATTTTACAGATGCAGATTTTCATACATGAATGGCTGCTAGCCCTCAATTTCACTCCAAATAAACACTGGATTTTGAAACCCAGCTGCCCACACAAGTCATGTCACTTCTAGGTCGACCCATCAAATGAGGAGTGAACCACAACTAAGCTTCAGATGCCTGGGTCCCTGCACTGGACTATGTGTGTAATGACAAGGAAATTCACCCATGAAGTAATACTAAGTGAAAAAAGCAGAACATTTGTGTGTACATATGCTATATTATATGCATGAGTATGTGTGTTTCAGAGAAATACATTAAAATATCACCTCTGCTTATCTGTATTATAGAATAATTATGAGTTATTTGCAAATTTTCTTCTTTGTGATTTTCTGTGTTTTCTAAATTTTCTCTGTATGGAGCCAAGAGCGTGCATTACTTTATCATTAAAAATAAAATAAAAGAAACCTTGACTAGGACTCTTTTTTTTTTTTTTTTTTTCTATTTAAGGCAAAAGGAACTTCTAGCATATTTTCCACCTGTTCGCATCTTCTATGTTATAGTGTCGCCTGGTTGGATGTGTGGAGATATACTGGGAGTTACACCCTGAAGTTCCTATGCATTTTTTCTGTGCTGGACCACATGACCTTTGATATCATAATCTGGCTTCCCTGCTGGGGTTCTATTCTTCAGCAGACTTTTCCAGCAAAGTGCCTTCCTCCACCTTCACCAAGGGCTTCCTGACTATTTGCTTAAAGAGCCAAGAAGAATAAATATTTCAGGCTGATTAAGATGAACTTTGATTTAAGAAGCATCTCTTTTCAAATGTTTTCAGGATGCAGTTTTTTATTCTTACTAAGCAGTAGAGAGCTGGTAGGCAAGGAAGGCCCTTAGACAAGTGTGCTATTCTTTCTGCATGACATAATATCTTCCTTCAACCTTATGTTATCTCAGATCGAAATTTACCAGCACTGGAAAAAAACAGGAATATCAGTTTTTTTAATGACAGGGAAACACAGCCAATCTGATATCTGAACTTGTTACCTTATAGATGTAGAAAGAGGAAGACTAAGGTTTCCTTTTTTTTTTTTTAAAGACTTTCATTTATTTGACAGAGAGAAACACAGTGAGAGAGGGAACACAAGCAGGGGGAGCGGAAGAGGGAGAAGCAGGCTTCCCGCCGAGCAGGGAGCCCGATGCGGGGCTCGATCCCAGGACCCTGGGATCATGATCTGAGCCGAAGGCAGAGGCCCCAACCCACTGAGCAACCCAGGCACCCCTAAGGTTTCCTTTTTTTGAGAACTGACCAGCCAAGGCCTCGCTGGGTCACCTGGGTGACTGACCTTGCAGTCAGAAAAGCTGTTCCTCTCCTTTGTTGCCATTAAGTGACAGTTTAACACTGTGTCACATGCCACCCTCTTGTTACCATCTTAATATGCAGAATTCCAGGACTTTCAAGAACAGTTGATTCTTAATCATCCTTGAGAACAGAGTGTCTCTATTTAGGCAATACAAATGCAACCAGCCCAAAATGGCAGGAAAATTATAGCATGTTTATTTAATCTTGGACTACTTTTTTGCTTGAACATTTGAAATATGTGGCTGTTGTTCAGAAGTTTGCACCATTTTCAACAAAGTAACAAAGCTACGGAGTTGAGCTCTGACTCAGGAATTGCTCTGAAACTGTCTTTCTTATCCTATCATTCTGTTCCCATCTGTTCCAAAATGTCACACCATGAGGGTTAACCAGAGTCCTTTCTCACCGGGACAGAAATAAAGCAACCACTTCAGCTGACTTAGCACCTCTAAGTTCTTATTTTCTGGTGCAGAAAATTCCCTGGGCAGATGAGAAAAGGAAGGCTAGATATTTTTTGAAAACTAATCAATCAATGAGATATTTATTGAGTACTGACTTATTATATGACACCTAATGTGCTAGGTGCTGGTGGTATTGAGACAATGACGCCATTTCTGCCCTTAAAGATGTAACCAAGAGCTATGACACCACGATCTAAGTGCTGCAGTGCAGAGGGACAAAGAAGGTGCTAGATATTCAGAAGAGGGGCCCCTAGTCTACACTGAGGGTTCAGAAAGCTTTTCGAAAGTAAGTGGGCACTGATATTGAAGAACGAAGAGGAGTTCTCCAGGTAGCAAAGAGGGAAAAGGTATTCCAAGACAAAGAAATGGCTTGGGTGAAGACAGAGTCAGGAGCACATACGGTGAATTCAAGGGGTCCCAAGCCCTTTGGGAGAGCGGGGCACAGTGTAATACGGAAGGGAAGACGAAGAGTGGAAGATGATGTGGGAGGGACAAATCTTGGAGGCTTTGTAGGCAATACTAAGTTATCTAGGCCCTATCTTGAGATCAAACAAGAGCAATTAAAGGATTTTGAGCAGGCGAATTAGATGATTAAATTTTCCCTTTCGAAAAATCACTATGGATACAGAGTAGAGAACAGTTGGGAGGAATGGGAAGAACACTGGAGCCAGAGACACCAGTTTAGAGATGATGGCAGTAGACCAGGCCTGTACTAAAGAAGGTGTCTGGGAGGCAGCACGGACAGGGTTTTGTGATAGATCAGGGGGTGGTGGTGGAAGTCAAGAAGGTTAGGATGAACCAGGTTTTTGGCTTGAGAGAATCAGTGAGTGAGAGTGCCGTTAACAGAAACTAGTGGTCCAGAAGGAGGATAAATTCCACTTTACAGGGCTTCTAGTATGACACGATAGCTCTTATCAGGATGGAGGTTGCATTGCCACAACCACGCAGAGATGGTGATGAGTCATTGCTATAGTCATGCATTCACCAAATCTGCTCTGCACCAGGCACTGTGCTGGGCAGTGAGACAAGAGTCCTGTGAAACAGGATTCCTTTCCTTTCACAGTTCTACTCCTTACCAGCCCAGAGACTCTCACGAGCCCATTACCTACCACGTTTCCATGTCAACATCTCAAATATGGCGACCACAGCCTCAGTTTCTTTGGATGAGCATTGTGATAACACTGGGGAAAGGCCTTGGTAAACTGTCACCACTAGAACCTGAATGACAATTTCAACAAAGAAACTGAAAGCAGAGTTTGCCTTGTAGAAAATGGACCACGTTGGCTACAGAAGAGTCAAGAAACAAGAGGTGAAGAAAAACTAATCTTCTTAGCAGTGTGACAGACCCGGATGGAAGTGAGGAGGGAACTCAGAGAGTCCATCATGCCCCTCCTACACCACATTGACTGCCTCCTTCACCGACAGTGTACAGGGACGTAACTTTGGATAAAGGGAAATACTCTGAAATACCATGGGGGAGAATGGTTATCAGTAACACCGTTCATTTTAAATAATAATTTCTTCTTGTTGGTGTTTCCAATAAGTACAGATTAATTTCAGATATGGTTCAGGAAAACAGGTAAAGTTCCTTCCATTCCTATGGCCCTTAGTAGTGAAACAAAGTGCTTTCGATTTTATGAATTTCATAGACTTCACCTCTTGGTATTCTGATAATGACTCTGAAGGCAGAAATTATTATACTCGTTTTGCAGATGAAAGAATATTTGGGGTATTTGACAAGTTATTGAACATCATACAGCTATAATAATTATTTTATATATTTACTTAGAAGGATCAATAGTTTTGAAAACTTTGTGAAATATTGTTCAGCAAATCCCTTCTCAGTTTCTCAAACAATAGGTCTAAGAAGGTATTTCAGAGAATTCCTGGCTCCATTTCCAACTCCCTCTCTTTCCTAAATCTTGAGACCCTTTTCTCTACTGGTTCTTTTAACCTACAACATGGTAGGGTCTCTACCCTCCCTCACTCTTTCTCCTTTTCTAGGTGTGATCCCATCTCTCTCCTACTCTTCTTGGTCAAGATTTCTGAAAAAACTGGAAATGTGGTCTATACTCCCCCAGTTTTTCTGTATTTCAGCCCACTAAATCAGGCTTCCCCTTGGCCTAGTGCACTGAACTTGTAGTTATGAGGGTAACTCATGACCTCCCCTTGTCACATGTTTTGGCCCTCGAATGTGACTTCCATGCAATATGACACTATTGACCATGTCTTCTCTCTGCCTGGTTTCTGTGGCCCCTTGCTCTGGGCTCTTTCCTTGCCCTCTCCCTTCTCCCACCTCCTTTGTGGACTGGCTCCTCTTTCTCTGCCTGTTCAGTAAAGTCCTATGTTCTCCATACACCTTAACCTTCCTCTCTTCTCACCCCACAAATGAGGAAGGTAGATCTCAACCTTTTTGTGTTTGCAGCACTCTCTGGAACAGCGGAATTTGTGGAGGCAATATGATGGAATTTAACTGCATCCAAGATAGTGAACTATCCCCTTGTCGCCCTTTGGGACAGTGTGGCTGTTTAATGGCATCGTTAAAACTATAATAAATGCTGCAACAGAAAGTTACACAGGATTATGGGAGCTTATAATAGGAGAAGTTGACTTAGTCAAGATCCAGGCGAAGTTTAGTTGAGATCTGAAAAATGAAGAGCAGTTCATTTGGGTGATATTCTCTACAAAGAAGGAATAACATGGGTATAGGACCTGTGACGAGAAAGAATGTTCCCTGTTCAAGGATCTGAAAGCAGGCCCGCATGCCTGGAGAAAAGAGCTGGGGGGAGAGGCCTGAGCAAGTCATGCTGGAGACAGTGAGGGCCTTCAGACAAAGCTCAGGATCTTTGTTGTTATCATCCGAGCAAAGGGAAGTCACTAAACTACAGATAATGGGGGTTAATAAGATCACCTTTGGGTTTCAATATGATCTGTCTGGCCACACTGTAGAGAAAGGTCTGGAATAGAGAAATAGCATGTTGCAGAGTGATCAGCTGGGAAGCTGCTTGTGAAAGCACTGGGGAGAGGGGACACTGGGGCCCACGGGGAAAACCAGCCAGACCCAAGAGACGAAATCCATTTTGGGGACGAGTGACAAGGGAAACGCAGCTGAGGAAGTTGCTGGGTGGGCCAGGTGGACATATGGACAGATGGGCAACACTGAGAATGGGATAGGTTTGGGACGAAGACCCTGAGTGTGGTTTCAGACATGTGGGGTTTGAGGCTCCTGAACCGCCAAGCTCTGCCAAACATTCTCTTCTCTGACGTGGCCTCCCTTCCCCAATTTCTGACAGGGAAAACTCCAGTCCCTCCATGCAAGCCCAGCCCAGGTACTATGGTCTCCCTCCTTCCCCACACCACACAGAACTCATCATTCCTTTTCCTGTACTACCTCTCTGTCCAAGGCAAACTCCTCTCTTACAAGGAACTGTAAAACTCTATTTGCAAGCTCATGTCCTCCTCTAAGCTGTTTGCTCCCTGGAGGCAAAGCTGTGAATTCATCTTTGCACCCCCAGAACCAGTCCATTATCACCATCTAATAGCTGCTCATAAACACTTGAAGAATTGATGTGGATACATGTATAAAACATTAACGATTTCTCTAGCACCTTTCCCCTGACAAGCTCAGGAAGTCATAGCAGTTGGAAGTACATGTTTACAAGTAAAGGGTATGAAAGGCGAGCTATTTCAGGCATTTGTGAGCCGTGGGAGGAGAAGAGACATTTGCCCTTCACCAGGTCACTGTATCAGTTGGGAGTCCCTTTGGCCACAAGGAACAGGAAACCCAGTCTAGTGGCTTAAACAAACAGGGACTATTTTTCTCACATGGCAAGATGTTCAGTGATGGGCTGTTGCTGGCATTGCTTCAAATGCCCAGCAGTGCCAGGCTATTTTTCACTCAGTCATCCTAGTCATATTGGCCTTGTGGCTTCATGTTCACTGTCTCTTGGTTGTCACCTGGTCGCAGCATCCCTAGACATCCCTTTTGTGTTCAGCCATGAGGAACATGGAAAATGGAATGACAGAGCCAGCAGCCTATCCATTCAACTAGCTCCTGCTTAGGCCGCTCAGTCGAAGCCCCGATGAGAGCTCTCTGGCCTTATGGAAGCGTCTTCTCTGCTAATTTATCTTTTCTTCCCTTTTTGAAAGATTAGAATTCTAGTCGTTATGTGTTTAATGAGAATAAGCATTAGGGATTCGGAGGAGAGTGTCTAGTCTGGTTATGTTTCAGGGTTTTTTTTAATGGTGCTCACCTGCGCAAAATTGTTTCTGAATTTTAGGATGAGCACAGTTTTTCAGATTTCATACCCATGATCATTTAATGGGTTCAAAAGGAAGAAACGCAGGAGGAACACAGCACAAATAGGCAGGAAGCAAGTACCTCATTGGCTTCCACTGACTACACATATGCCCTTACTCACCTAAATGTAACCGAAACCCATGTTCTTGACAAGCCAGGAGTGAGAGACATCCGGAGTGAATTATTTATCCTTGCTATGAACATGAGTAATTAAGAAACCAGCTAAGGGCTGCGTGGGAACATACTTTGACAGCAGCTCCTCCACAATCTGAACCTGAAAACGGCTTGCAACCCATGTGTGAGATCCTTCCTGCTGGTGTTAACTGCTTCTTTCCCTGTGTTTCCATGCACTTCATACAAGCCTTGGCACAACGCTGAGCACAGGTCTCTCCTCTGCTCCAGCCCAGTAGTTCCTTTAGTGTTAGAGACCCTGCCTCCCTCACCAGCGTACCTTAAAGACCCTGCAGAGGGCTGGCTCCTGGTAGATGGTCAAACACTGCAGGGCTGAGTGAAGAATCCGCGAGTATCCTCTTAGTTCCTCCACCAGTAGGAAGATACAGGACATGGGAAGTAGGAAATCCTCACCAAAGGGGCACTGCACCTAGAGGAACACATCCAGCCTTAGACACAAACTTTCTGCATGTTCCAGGGGGCCTGCACATGAAGTGTGACGGGCACGTGCTGGCCACGCCAAGTTCTTCTGGCTCACACATTTCAGTTTTCAAACACAGTCCGCTTCCTCTCCCCTTAGGCTTCACCTGGGACAGTCTACTTCCCCAGGCCCTCCTTCACCTGGCTAATTCATGCTCATCTTTGGGCATCGCCTTCTGACGAAGCTTTCCCTGACCTCCCCCAAGTCAGGATTGGTGCCACCGCCACGACCACACCCTCTTGGTTCTGGACTGTACTTGCCCATTAGTTTGCCTTTCTAGACCGTGAACTCTGAGAGGGCAAACTCTGAGAGGGTGATTCTGTTCTCTTTTGTCACCACAGCTTATGACGCCTCCTGGAGCATAAGAAGGGTTCCAGACGTCTTGGAGGGAATTGGTGAAGCAGCGGCGTGTCCCCAGCGTGGCGGCGCCTCAGGCCCCCTCTCTCCGCGGCTGGGACTCGGGACGCGCACCGGGAGAGGCGCGCCCCTGCGGCTGGGACCCGCCCCCGGGCTCCAGAGCCGCCCCGCCCGCCGGGCCGCGTCCTTGCGCGCGGGGCGGCGGCGGCAGGGGCAGGAGCCCGCGGAGCAGGTGGGGCGAGGGCCCCGCCTCCGCGTCCCGGCAGCCCCAGAGCCGGCGGCGGCCAGGGAGCGGGGCGCACCAAGCGCAGCAGCACTGAGCGCAGCGTGGCCGCGGCGGCGGCGCCTGGAGCACCCGGGCTGCGCGACGGAGCCCGGAGCCTGGAGGCGGCGGCGGGGACGTCGGCCGGAGCTTGAGTCCTACCTAGCTGCAGGTAGCGGTGCGCGCCGGCGTCCGGGTCCGTGCCGGGCTGGGGAGGAGGGGGTGACGCGCTGTGGCCGCGGCCGCTCGAGCCGGTCCCGGGACGGAGTGGTCCGCGGCGCGGACAGTGGTGAGGCGCGCGCGCGCGGGTGTCCGGGAATCCCCGCCCCCCGCCGCCCGCCGCGTTGCGCCCTCCGAGCAGAGCCGTAACGGGACGCGAAGGGAACGAGGTCACCGTGGGGTTGCCTGGTGACTTCCCCTGACCCGGCTGTCCACTGAGCGGCCCCTGGCGCGCCCAAGCTGCCTGGCTTGGGCTTCACCGAGCTCTCCCTTCCTCTCTTCCCGGCTTCCCCCCCAGAACAAAAGGCTGGGGTCTCGCTGAGGAGGGGGCAGTCTCAGGAAGAGCTGGGGCGGAAGAAAGAAGAGCTAGGACATGGCAGGACTGGAGATGGCTTTGGGGATACAGAAGCCAGTCCTCCCAACGAGGAAGGCAGTCCCGGAGGTGTGAAGTGACTTGTCCAAGGTCACACAGCTCATGCATGGTGACCTAGCTGGGACCTGACAGAAGGTCTCAGGACTCCCCTCCCAGTGCTCATCTCCAGGCCCCCGAGAGCAGTAGGCTGGCTGTGCTCCAGGGATTTAGATCTGACCACACATGGGCTTTAAAGTCCCCTGAAGGAGTCTGAGAAGGTGGCAGAGACTGCCTTTCTCCCAGACCCCGGAGGCGGAGGGGAGCAGGGTTGCGGGAGCGGACACTTGGGAAGGGGGTGTGAGGAACAAGCCCAGCCCCCGTGGGCAGGCAGGCACAGGCTCGCAGGAACAGTGCCTTCTGAGCGTGGCGTGCCAGCCGCGTGGGTGTGCCTGCAGCGGGAGCTGGAGCCGCGTGGGGACCGAGTGTACGCTGCTCCCTGGAAAGTTCTACTGGGAGAGGCCCCGAGGGCTGTTCCCCGCTCGCTGGGATGCCCCGGCAGCATCCCTCACATTCGGGATGTTTTTGCGTTTTGTGACAGCAGCATTTGGAAGCAGAGTTACTCTGTAGCAGGAAGTTGGGCTGTCACTTCGCCTCCCCGAGAGTCATTAGCTACAAAATGAGCGCCTTGTTCTGCATAACCTGTGTGATTTAGAAAGTTCAAGCCCCTGTCCTTATTTCCAAAATCTTTTATCGCTTCAGAAGGAAGGTTGGAAATACATTTCTTATGGTCAGCCATAGTAGTCATCACTGGGACCCCAACCTTCCCTGTTTTTTTGTTTGTTTGTTTGTTTTTGTAACTTTAGGCAAAGCTAATCATGGCTATACAGGTTAGAAGTGGGGTTGCCTTTAGGCCTTGTAATGACGGGGACAGGGCATGAGGGGGGTTGCTGGGGTGTTGGAAATCCTCCCTCCCTTGCCTTACCAGTGATTCCACAGGTGTACACATAAAGATATTGATGAAGTCATTCCCTTGAGATTTGTGCAGTTGACTTATGTGTTACCTCGATAAAAAAGTAAATAAAAATTTAATGCTAAAAATCCACTCACTGTTTTAGCACACAGATTAGTGCAGTTTCCCAGGCAGTGCATTTTAGAGATACATTTAAAAACCACAAAAACCGAATCAGAAAAGAAAAAAAAAAAGGACAGGAGAACAAAAGAAAGTTGAGAAGTAACGGGAAATGAAACATACGCTGCAGAGGGCTTTACCAAATGCCTGTATGAACATCACCTCGTGGAAGTCGCAGTTCTTTAAGGGAGAGACTGTTATCCTGCCAATTTTACAGATGAGCAAATAAAAAGTCACACACTTTTAAAATGCCCTATATGCCTTACTCGGAGGAGCCAGGGTTAAGAACCCGGGTACACAGACTTCAAATTCTGTACCTACCACCATAAACAGACAGTTTTCGGCCACCTGAAGCGGCGACAGGAAACTTGAAGGTTGGCTTCCTCCCCTGCCCCCTTTTGGTTCCTTTCCAGGAGTCTCTGTTGTTTTCATATAATTGTGCATGTGAGATTTTGTCACAGACTGAAGTTAGCCAGCAGCAGAAGGGATGGAGGAAGCGTGTGTGTCTAAGAACATACAGTTTTAGAAACAGGAGAAAGCCAGCTGGCCTAGCTTGCCAACGCTCTTTTTAGGAGATTTATTGTTCAGAAACCATATAGAACAGGTTGTGATTTTGCGGTTACTCAAACACACACACACACATACACACACACACACACACACAATGAGTAATATAACCTAGCAAAGGTATGAGAAACCAAAATATAATTAAGTCTAGAGGAGAACACGTAGTAGAATTTTCACCAGGGAGAAAGAGTCAACTTTCCTACATCCTAGAATTTTTAAAGATACTTTATAAATATCTTACTTAAGTAAAAACAAAAAAAAATTACTTAAGTAAAAACAAAAACAACAAAAAAAGCACACACTTTACAGAAATAACTCAGCAGAGGAAGAAAAGTTGTTTTCTAGCCAACGTGTTGTAAATATACATTAAATTTGGTGCGGATGTATTTGAAACTTTAAGATACAGTAACATTTCTAGAGAGAAACCTTATCCTAATGTGTGGTCTTTTAGTGATTTTGTATTTCTGCCTAAAATTCAGTCCTTAGAGAAGTAGAAATGTGTTTGTTTTACCAGCCAGTTTCCTATTGCAGGGTTGAATGTTTGCCTTATTCTTGGAATTATGAAGTTTTGGGGTAAAAGAGCGTGGGTTAAGTGGGGCAACTAAAGAGGTGTCTCTGAGTGAATCTGCTTAGCCGAGTGCCATCAAGCATGATTCTGCATCACGAAGTTATCTTTAGGCGAGTTTCGCCTTGTCACAGTAGCATTCCTGCCATCTGGCTGCTGGAATATTTAGAAAGGAATCGTAATGTTTGACTGACTTTGCTGATGGCATGACAAAACAAACTTTGAGAGGGAACTATTAAATATGAGTTCGGATTGGTGAGAAAACGATTAGTTACTTCTTATTTAGCCACTGCATGAAACTGAAGAGACGTACCATTCCCCGCCAGTGCTGGGCAGGTGCAGCCCATATGGTTTCTCTCCAGCTTCAGCCAATAACGCACTTGAGACTCCCGTTTTGCAGTTGTACTTGGGTCTTTCCTTAGACCTGTTCAAGCAGGAACCTGACCCGTTACGCAGCAGGGAAATCGTGTAGTTATGTGCCGCGCCGAAGTGCCAACCAGACAGAGCGAAGCAGAGCAAACGTGGGAAAAATGCCGCGCAGGCATTGTGTGGACCAGGTTCCGTGGAAGATTTTCAAGTGCAACTCGAAGGAATAATCACCATGCGTGGGTGATCTATTCCAGCAAGACAGTGAATCTGAGATGGTGCCTTCCAGAAAAGAGTGCTTATGGACCGTAAGTAAGTCAGCTCCTAGGGAGAAGCTCAGAGGAAGCAGTAGCCAGCCTCAGTTCTTGAACTTCTGAGAACATGTGTCCATATAAGTATGTGTGTGCGACAAAGCAAGATGCCCAGGCCGCTGTCCGCTGTGCCTTAGGAGCTAAGGGCTAATATGTACTGAACGCATAGTACGTGCCAGCCTAGGCTAAGAGCTTTCTATGTACGACAGCATCACGATAGCCCTACAAAGGAGCTGATTGTTCTTACTCCCATGATCCACTGTGACATAGAGACCAAGGCTAATCTGGTCATAGAATGGTCGTGTCACACCCTGCTCTGGTCTGCTCTCAGCCCATTTATAACCCCGAGGTACCCTTTGCCTCCCCGACTTTCGCTTATTATAGCTGAGCTCCTGAAGGGCAGGTACTTGTCTGCTTCATCGCTGTTCCCAGAACCTGACCGTGCATGGCACATGATGAGTACTGCATGAACAAGGGAGCACATATATGAAAACCTCTAGGTTCTAAAAGCAAAACTCAATTATTTTTGGATTAAGTGCCTTTTGGCTTTTACTGTCTTATTCCCCCCTGTTGATATGGATCATCAGGCATGACTTTATAGACAAGAGGTATAATAGATATCTCCTTTAAAGCTGAAGGATGCGAAGCTCGGCCTATAAAATCAGAAGGCCTCTGCTTCTTTTAGAAATTCAATATTATTATTTCTTTTTTGTAGAAATTTTGTCATTCAGAATGCATGGGCTTGAATCATTTATTTGTTGTATGATCTCGAACAGATAACTTTTCTGTGCCTCGTTTTTCTCATCTGTAAAATGGGCATAATAATAGTACTTATCTCATATTGTGGATAAATAAGGTAGGTTCCATGCTGAGAATAGTACCTTCTTCATAGCAATGGTCAATAAAGTAGCTGCTATTATCTGATGCTTTTAAAAGTTGTTTGCCTTCAGTATTTCGTAGTCCATAAAGCATTTGAGGAGATTACAAAAACAGGTGGTAAACATAAAATTAGTAGAGAATGAAACCAGGGTAAAGAGAACACACACACTGGAAAGCAAGATAAAATCAGAGGTAATTTAGAGAATGAGACTATATCATAAGGTGTAGGTGGTTTCTAGAGATGAGTTTACTATAAAGCCTGGTGTAGTTTCTGGAGAGAGGATTAAAAATTTGTCAGAGCTTCCCAGTAGCCAAAACAAAGAGGAAAACACAAATAGTTACTTGATCCACAGTGACCATGAGATAAAAACAGATCAGTTGCACAGCTTTTCCAGGTCCTAAAACCTGGGATAACTTTCTCCTGGCAGGTCTTCAAAGCAATCACTGTTGTCATAGAGATCTAAGTAATCCACATGGTCCCTGCCGTGAAGACAATGGAAGTTTTGTGGTAGAAGGCAATAATAAATGTTTCCTAGGACATTATGGACTGCAGTTCCGGAGACATAATCCCGGAGCACAGTCCAGCCAAAGCTCTTCTGCGAAGGGCCAGAAAGCTGTGGTTTGAGGACATGCTATTTTCTTAGCTATGTTTACTGAGGGCCTGGGGGAGTAGAAAGATTCTTTCTTCCACAGATTATAATTCTTAGGAGAGTCATGTGAACAATTCCATCTTTAAGAACATTCATTTTGGCTAAAACCATTTAAATATGCAAGCTCAGTTTACCTCATCCAGAAGGGTGTTTCATGCACATATGCTCATTAATAGAGTGTGTATTCATGAATTTTCTTAATACGGTAGTCCCGTATTAGCTGCAAATTTTATCACACTGTTTGGAAAAAGAAAGATCCAGTGCTCTATCCTACTTCTTAAGCCCCTTAATGCTTTCAGTACTTCTTGGTAGTAAGAATTAATATTTTCGGGGTGCCTGGGTGGTTCAGTCATTTGAACATCTGCCTTTGGCTCAGGTCATGATCCTGGAATCCTGGGATCAAGCCCCATGTCAGCTCCCTGCTCAGTAGGCTGTATGCGTCTCCCTCTCCCTTTTCCTCCCTTCCCCTGCTCTTTCTCTCTCTCAAATAAATAAAATCCTTTGAAAAAAAGAATATTTTGTTTTTAAACTTTCTTTTTAGTAATTGAAATGGTCATGTCTTTGTAGTATCACTGTATGTAAGTTATATAGTAATGTAATACTAATGTATACAATAACACTAAGATATATTAGTTCAAATGTGACTTGTATCAGTTAAGATTGCATTCAGCCACCAAAACAAACAAATGAAACAAAAACAACATACACATCACAATCTGGCTTAAACAGACACACGTTTATTTGTTTTATGGAACCAGACTAGACTCCCAAGCAAGGCAGTCCAAGGCTGATGCAGGAGCTCAAACAATGCTTTCCATCTTCCTGATACCGTCCTTAGCCTGTAGGACCTCATCTTACATCTGGTTGCCTCATGGTCACAAGATGGCTGCTGTATCTCTAGGCTTATAATCAGGAAGAAAAGGAAGGTGTAAATATCCAGAGGGAGGGTCCTTCCAGGGACTGGAAGAGAGGTGTTACCTTTTTATTCAGAAAGTGATGCCCTCCCTAGCTATTTCCACCTATATCTCATTGGCCAAGATGATGTCACAAAGTTGCTCGAAATATAAGGAAGTCTAAGAAAACAAATATTTTTAGCTGGGTAAATTGCAACTGCCACCTTCCCACCCACAAATTAGGGGTTTTGCTATGAGGAAGAAGAGGGAATGGTTATTGAATAGGCAATTAGCAGAATCAGCCACCTGACTGACTGCCATTATTAGCCATGTCCCTGACTTAATTAGAAATTACAGAAGACAACTCAGCGGTTTAAAATGTTCTGCGTTTCCAGATCTTCATACAATTAGCATGAGAGAATGAAACATACCCAACTGCCTTATGTAAAGATTCCTGAATCACTATCACCAGTCCTGATTCTTTCCTAAATTTCAGATCTAAATTTCCATTTGCCAAAAGCCCCTCGTATGCTTCAAATTAAACCCACTTCTCCCTGACTGTCTACACCCCTTCCCACCATACACACACTTTCTCCCATCTCCCTTATTTAGCTTGTCTTGGCAAGAAGCACTGGGTTATCCTGGCCTGATTCTTCTCCCCCGTTCCAGAGATCCAAACTAATATTCTTGGTTCTATCCCACTAACTGTGATTCTAATTCAATAAATACCCACCCTTGCTCATGTGGATCCCCAAATTGATCTACATATTTGCTGCTTCTCCCTATAATTCATTTTCCGCACATGGCCCCCAGGATGCTGTTTTTAAAACACAGGTATCTAACATCTTTCCTGTCTTTGGAAGCCTACAGAATAAAGCTCGAATTCCTTGACAGCCTGTCTCTGTGACACCATGCTGGCGGTGACCAGCGGCCACACACCCCATACATGCACTGGTGACAAAGCTTTGCTCATACCCTTCTCACTCCCTTCAACCATGGAAGGTCTGCTATAGAGGTTTCCTATGCTTTTTATGTGTCTATTACCCATGAAAGCAATTAATTCATGTTTCCAGAGCACTGTATATTTCTATTAATATTTTTTGCCCTGGATTCTGTTTTGCCTGAAACTAACCATGTGGCACCAATTGTGTTTTGTAACAACAGCCTTCTCGGGGTATAATTCACATGCCATAAAACTCACTCTTAAATTGTGCAGTTCAGTGATTTTTGGAATATTCAGAGTCATGCAACCATCACCATCATCTAATTTCAGAACATTTTCGTCACCCCAAAAAGAAACCCATTAGCAGCCGCTCCTCATCTTCTGTATTCTCAGCCGTGACAACCCCAACTTTTTACTTCTTTTTACTTCTGTGGATTTACCTATTCTGGATTCATATAATTCATCCATTCATATAAATGGGACCATACAGTATGTGGCCTTTGTGACTGGCTTCTTTCACTCAGTGTAATGAATTTTGGATTTTTCCATGCTATAGCATGAGTCAGTCTTTCCTTCATTTTTTTTTTTTTTTTTTTTGCAAATAATATTTCATCCCATGGCCATTTGGTATGTCCATTCATAAGTTGATGGACATTTGGGTTGTTTCTACATTTTGGCTATTACGAACAACGTTCCTAGAAATAGTCACGTGTCAGTTTTGGTGTGGGCATAAATTTTCATTTCTCTTGCGTAGATACCTGGGAGTGGAACTCGTGGGTCTTATGATACCTGTTGGACATCGCAAGGAACATTGAGACCTTTCCAGAGTAGCCGCGCCATTTTGCATTCCCACCAACAGCGTGCAGTTAGCTCTGCCAAAGGGAGTAGCAATGCAGAGAAGCTGGCAACTGAGTGTGTTTTAAAGGATCAGTAGGACTTTCCCAGATGGCAGAGGCTGTCATATGCAGCCTGAATAACATGGACAAAGACATAGAGGTGTAAAGAAAAGGTGTGTAAGAAAATGTCGCAGGGGTGGTGTGGGTAAAGTCTCGGTGCGTAGAACAGAGTGGAGGATGAGATGTAGAAAGAATTTGCCACCATCAAAAGGAGCCACGAAAGGAGTGTGTGTGAAATCGGGGAGTGATGCCCTGTGGCCTGAGAGGTGAGGCCTCCTGTCACTTGGCTGTCACTGAATTGTGCCTGCTGCCATAGGAAGGGATCTGTCTGGTGAGAGAGGAGGGTGGCCCCTTGCAGCCGACTGAGGTTCTAGCAGAACATCAAGGTGGACAAGAGACTAGAGACCCCAGAATCTGCTTGGTCCTTCTCTGGCCCAAGCTGGAGCAGTACGAATAAGGCGAAAATACTTAAAGTCTCAGAAGTGGAACTTGAAAAGGATGGATTTGTCTTGTAGCCTTGAACCCTCTGCCACCTCCTGTCCTCACATTATTTCCTCAGTGATTCTCAAAAAATCATTTTCAGGAGGGCTCACCATCCTAAGGGAAAAGTTGCCACCTTAGCCTTAGAAAGTAAAATCACCCTCCTCATAAACTCTAACATCCTCAGATAAACTAATGAAAGAAGTGGCAATTTATTGTGTAAACTGACTCATTTTTTTATAACATCGATTATGGGTTCCATTGCATAATAAAGTCCTTTTGTATACTTAAAGCATACCTCGCTTTTCCAAAATTAGAGATGCTATTTTTCAGAAGCATAGCTGTTACATAAAATGAGGCTTACTTATAAATGTGCGATTAATATCATGTATTTTTAATAAGCCTAGTTCTTCTTTCAGCTCATTCAAAGGCAGCAAAAAAAGAAAAAAGAAAAGAAAGAAAGAAAAAGACAGGAAATCAATATTTTCTCCCTTCACCCTTGGGAACCACGCACACAATGATTTTCATGGCATTTAGCTATAATTTAAATACCTGAGTCAATGATAAATATTATCAATAGCTCCATTTTTTCCCTTCGCCAGATACTGTGCAAATATCATAACAAGTTCGACGAATGATCTGGGAAAAAATTGGCATTTCAGTAAGAGACTTATGAAAGGAAACCAATTTATGAGCTCATTGTAGGCGTGACTTTCTAGGTTTCATATTAGATTGTGGTTGAAGTGTGTCTTCATTTTAGAACTCACATAGGCAAGACTGCATTAATCCTTTCAGCATTTCACCAGATGATTAACTACAATGCCTGATCAGGGCTGAGGAGATGCAGCTTCAAGAGCTGCTGTCATCAGGAGGCAGTTTCCCGGGTGTTAGAAATCCTTCCCATCACCTAGGCGAGAGGTGAATGGGCGCTCAGCATGGTTTCCCTTTCACGTTTGTGTGTCAATTCCAATTTTAAGTACAGTACGCCATTTTCATGGATCCAGCCTGCTGAAGTTAAATGAATTTATAGACAAAGAGCCTTTCAGTAAAGGACACAACGTCCAAGGGTGTGGGACAGAGAGTTTCAGCATCCTAGATATTCTGCAACAGAGCTTTTCAAACTTTAGCAGGCACAAAAATCACTTGTTGGTGAGATACTCCCAAAGATTCTAATACAGGAGGTCTGGGGTGGACACTGTGCCTTTCGTACATGTTTCCAGGTTCTAGAGCTGCTCAAAGTGTGGTCCCCAGACCAGGTCTCACCTGGGAGCTTGTTAGAAATACAGAATCTCAGGCCCCGCTCAGACTACTGAATCTGAATCTACATTTTCTCAAGATCCATACCTCCCTTCGCACTGTGATTCTTTCACCGTTAAAGTCTGGGAAGCATCGCTCTAGATCACTGATTCCCAAAGCACAAAGGTGCATTTCAGGTTTAGATGAGTTTAGATGGTACATAGATAGCATTTTATTTTAATAATTATTGCATTCATTTTTGTTACTACCTTCTATTTATGGCGGATGATACTGGTTTTCCATTTATAGTGATAATTTAAAGTTTCTTTTCCAAAATAAATATTTAATTAAAAGTAAGTTTAAGTGGCATGGGAATGTGACAAAAACTGTAAAAGCTGTGTGGCTTTTTTTAAAAATTTTAAATTCTTTATTTAAATTCAGTTTAGTTAACATATACCATATTATTAGTTACTGGGGTAGAATTAGTGATTCATCAGTCGTATGTAACACCCAGTGCTCATGACATCAAGTGCCCTCCTTAATGCCCATCACCCAGTTACCCCATCCCTCCACCCTTCCCCCTCCAGCAGCCCTCAGTTTGTTTCCCAGAGTTCAGCATCTCTTACGGTTTGCCTCCCTCTCTGTTTTTATCTGATTTTGTTTTTCCTTTCCTTCCCCTGTGTTCATCTCTTTTGTTTTCTTAAATCCCACATGGGTGAAATCGTATGGTATTTGTCTTTCTCTGACTGACTTATTTCACTTACCATAATACCCTTTAGTTCCATCCATATCATTGCAAATGGCAAGATTTCATTTCATTCTTTTTAGTGGCTGAGTAATATTCCTCTGTGTGTGTGTGTGTGTGTGTGTGTGTGTGTGTATGTATGTGTGTGTGTATGTATGTGTGTGTCCCGAGCCCCACATTGGACTCTCTGCTCAGCGGGGAGCCTGCTTCTGCCTCTGCCTGCTGCTCCTCCTGCTGGTGCGCTCTCTCTCTCTGTCAGATAAATGAATGAATGAATGAATGAATGAACAAATAAATCAAATCAATCTTTAAAGAGCCCAATGCAGAGTTCAATTCCAAAACCCTAGGATCATGACCGGCGTTGAAGGCAGATGTTTAACCAACTGAGCCATCCAGGCACCTTGATTTTCAATGTTTTAAGGAACCTCCATACTATTTTCCAGAGTAAAAGCCATGTGTTTTAAGTGACTTAAAAGCCATGTGTTTTTAAGTGACTTAAGTTAGCACAGCGCTTAAGAGCATGGACTCTGGAGCCAGACATCCCAGGTTTGAATGCCAGCTCCTCCACTAATTCACTGTGTGACTTTGGGTAGATTTCTTAACATTTTTGTGCTTCAGTTTTCTCATGTGAAGCATGGGGACAATAGTAGTATCCATCTGATTGGGCTGCTGTGGAGCTGCAATGGGTTAATATACAAAAAGCCCTAAGAACAGAATCCGATTCATAGTAGCGGCTGTGTCAGAGCTGACTTGTTTTACTGTTTTCTAGAACTCAGATGGTCAAGGATTTTTTTATCCCGTGCTTTTTATTTCCCCTCCCCTTGTCCCCTGCTTCCCTGCTTACTCAGCCCAACTTGTCCCAACTCCCCCAAAAGGCTAAATATTTCCAGTACTTGCATACCATTGAGGATATATACCAGTGAGGGGATCGACTTCCCTTTGGCCTAGCCAATGACAGTGTTAGCTGGGAGAGGTGGTGTGTGGGATGTGAGATCTTATAGGTGGGAAGTCCCAGGAGAAGGCAATGCCCAAAAAATTCACTTATCACACAATGAGGAAGTGACAGCAGAAGTGAGCATTCATAAATCATTTTCACCGTCACCTGGAGAGAAGGGTTTTTTAAAAAAAATTTTTTTCTTCATTATTTTCCTTATGGCTTTGGCAACTTTGCTACGTGTTTTTTGAGAAGCGTTTTATTTGTGCCTTGTATGCTCGTGGGCATGTGTGTTGTGATTTCCTGGCCACAGGGCACCTTTGAGAAATAAATGACTGATCTGTAGGACCCTGCTGAGACCATAATGTGATTAATGGGGCTGTCACATGGGGCTCGTTCGCCTTTATTAAAAGTTCAGAGGTGAGAAATCTCTGCTCGCCCCCCCATTTCATAGCCAAAGAAATAAGAGACTCAGTGGGACAGTGACAAAACAGAAGTTATGAATGCACAGAGAACTTTATTTTCTGATTCCTACTGAAATGTATTTTAAGAACCAGCAAAAGCAGCTTTTGTCAATTAGTGGCAGTAATCCTTCTTGCTTGTATTTTTAAAAAATAGGCACATATTCTACTTGTGAACAACTGTAATCTGACCAACTACTATTGGGGGGAAAAAGGGGAGCGTATGGTTTTGACAAAAGCAACTAGTGTATAAAATTGTTTACCATAAGTGATTTCTCTCTGAAAAAGCTCAGTTGGTGTATATACCTATAGAACTTTTTATATTCACAAGCTGGGCAAGCCCGGTCCACACCTATTTCTGAATCAGGTGGGGAAGGAAGGGGAGCAGAGGGGTAGGAGGGAGGGCTCATCCCCCACTCCCACACCCTCAACCCCACCAGCTCCTGGTAAAGAGGTCGCACTATGGCAGTTTGTGGATGCTGTGTGACCTACAGGGATGTTCTGTTGGCCCACTGATTTTTAAAAACGCTTTTTGAATTCGTTACCCATATTCCCAAACTGGACTTACCACAAAAATCTGGATTTGGGGCCTTTGGGGGAAAACTGGGAGGATGGGGCCAATACTGGGCTTGCATTCCCACTGTAGGGGGAGCCTCCCGCTGCAGACCCAGGCTGTCACTCCTGTGAGCCAGGGCCCCTCCACACCTTGTCCATCCACTGTTTCCTCGCCTCTGACTCAGTGGTCACAAGTTGGCTCCCTGCCTGCAAGGGATGCTGGGAAAAGGAGCTCCTGGCTTCTGGCTAAGGGAGGCAGGACTCCTGTGAGAAATTCCTCAGGCAAAGGAAAAGTGTTCAAAAGATGGTGGATAGCTATAACGAGGTAGATGTCCACCCCTCCCTGAGAGAGGAGACACTTGCAGAATAGTGTAGTGTCATTTCAGCCCCTCTGTGATTCTAGCCTTTTTCTCTCCTCCCCCTACACACAGAACCTCCCAGGCTGCTTGCATTCTCCCACTTATGTATCTCTGCTTATGCGCTACTCCCTCCAGCTAGAACGGCCTCCTGTAGCCACCTTTTCACCTGCTAAGGAATGCTGGAGCCTCTACCAAACATTTATTTACTACCCCCTCCCCCGCCCTCCTCGTGTTTGAATTGATGGCGACATATCTTAGCGCTCCACAGCCCTCTTGGGGCATGTGTCCTACTCCACCTTTTATTGTAGTTATTTGTGGTGATGCAGGTGGTGGTGTGATGATGATAAATATAGCTTCCAGTGACGAGTCTGCTTTGTGTCACCACCTCTGCAATAATACTCTTCATGTACAGTCTTTGTTTTGGTCCTGATGACAAACTGAGTTAGCATTATAGATAGCTTACAGATTAAAAAAATGAGACCCCCTGAGGCTAAGACCAAGGCCACACAGCTGGGAAAAGGAGAGGCACAAGTAGGACGCGGGTCTGTCTAATGCAAAGGACAGCCCTGTCCCCTGTGCTCAGGGGTCTCACGTGGAAATGACATTAGGCCTGTTGTCCCCACACCTTTTAAGAGTGCTTGGCTATCTAACCTGCCTCTCAACGCTGTTTTTCAGAGTTGTTTCCTGAGTCGGGAGAAAATATAAAAAAGCCTTTGAGAATCTGGCTTTTTTTTTATCCTAGGCATTTTTTAAATACATTGCAGAGCAAAGGAACAGTTTTAAGTGTGTTGGGAGAGCACAAAGCTTCAAAGAGCTCATGGGTACAGCCTGTGACTCCCTGGAGCTCTGCATTCTTAAGTGTCAGATTTTAACAAATACTTCTCTGGGTAATTGCTTAATTATTTGACCTGTCAAGAAAAAGCCTTCACAGCCATCAAGTCCCACATGTAAAAATATCCTTTGATCCTAGAGTTTGAAAAATCATTCCGGTGAGTTCAGTGACACAGAAGCCCAGTGGCACCTAATTCCTCTCAGATTTCTCAGGATGCAATTAAATGGGCAGCAAGGGTGCCTCGGTTCAGGAGGAGCAAGTGGAAGAATTATACTTACCTGTATGAGGTCCCTTTCACTTGAGGGTCTCAGAAATACTTAAAAATCTTTGCCAGATGGAAGCAGAGAAGTATTATGACCTGAATGATGCCAAGTTATTAAAACAAAGAAATGAGGTTTTGGATCAGAGAGGCCAGAGCCTTAACTCATCTCTGGTACTCTTTCTGAAATTTGGTAGAAACGAGGTAACGTCTTTGAGACAAAATTCGGCTCTCCGTCATGGGAAATGCCACCGTCTACCATAGAGTCATTGAGGGCATTAAACAAAACACTGTATTATAAGTACCTTATGCAGTGCCGAGCCCATCTAAGGGATTCAAAAAGTTATAGAGTCAACCCTCGTTATTTACAGATTCCATAGTTTGCTAATCACCTACGCATTGAACTCTGTTTGCAACCCCAAAGTCAGTATTCACGGGCACTGTCACGGTTGCTGGAGGAAATGCACAGAGTGGGGAGAAACTGGACTCGCCCCGTGCACACATGCGTTCCCAGCTGCGGTGGAACGAGGCAGGACTCTGCAGTCTTGGTCCAGCTCTCATACTGTGAACCTGTGTTCTTTACACGTTCTGTTTAGTGCCATGTTTTTCAAATTTTTGTGCTGACTGTTGGTGAGTTCACTGTTTAAAATGCTCCCTCCCAAATATAATGCTGACATTCTATCTCATGCTGTTGAGCACAAAAAGGCTGTGATGTGCCTTACAGAGAAAATGGTTGTTAGAGAACCTTCCTCCAGGCGTGAGATATTAATGCTGTTGGCATAAGTTCAAGTTAATGTACCAACAATATATATTAAATAAGGTGTCTTTAAGCAGAATCACACATAAAACAAGATTTTATATTAGTGAGTCGCAAAAGTCTTGTGACTCGATGTCCAGAGGACTCTGATCCTGTGTTTCTGTGAAGAGCAGTGGTTCAGTATTTGCTAACTCCGTGTCTGTGGCAACTTTATAGACTATAACTACCACAAATATTGAGAATTGGCTATATTCTATTAAGTTCCTATATTGGGTAGCTTCAGAATTAGTGGCTCTGATAAATTAACTCCAAACTCTTCCTGACTTAACACGGTAGAAGTTTATTTTTTCCTTTTCATAAAGTCCAGTCAAATGTTTGGCAGATGGCCTTAAGGAGGTGAGTCAGGAACCCAGATCTTGACATCTTGCGGCTGAGCCCACACATCGGACCTTTCCTTTCAGCCAATGGATGGAGGAAGAGAAAGAAAGCTGTGGGTACCAGGTCTTTATGGGCCAACCTATGCGTGGAAGATACCATGCCTACCTTCATTCTGTTGGCCAGAGCTCAGTCACATAATCACATCTAACCGCACAGGACACTGGGAAGTATGATCCAGCCGTGTGCTGAGGGGTTACGTGAATAGTTCTGCCACAGTTCTCCTTAATTACTTCCTGTGGTCATTTTTCCTTAGATAAATGGCCAAACCCTTAGGTAAGTGACATTTAAGTTTCTAAAGTTACTTTTCTAATCCCTTTCCAGTTCTTCACCAAGGGAAGCAGCTCTGTCTCCTCTCCTCTATCTTGCTTGAAAGATGTAATCCTCATATAATGAGACCTCTATGTTTCTTCTTGTACTGTGATACTTCAGCCAACCTTTAATCCCTATTGTAAAGTTCTGACTGAAATTATTTTGCCGCTGAATTAAGGATCACAAAAAGATATAGCCAGTGCCTTTTATGAAAGAAATTGTTAAAATACAAATAACTGATCATTTATATTTGTTCCAGCTAAACTGTAGGCTCACATCCAACTTGCTTTAGCATTCAGCCAGTAAAATGCCAACTTTATCTGACTCTACGTTATTGTCTAATACACACAATTTATTTTATTGTACAATAAAATAACATTGACACTACCTAGAAGAAGTATCTACTACTACTGGGGACCTCTGCTCAATTTTAGTATAGTTTTATTCTCTGGACTCTGATGAGCATTATTTTTTTTTCAGTCTCTCTTCCTGTTTTACTGTCAAGGAAAGAAACAGTGACACATGGGACGCCTGGGTGGCTCAGTCGGTTAAGCCACTGCCTTCGGCTCAGGTCACGATCCCAGGACCCTGGGATCGAGTCCCGCATCGGGCTCCTTGCTCAGCAGGGAGCCTGCTTCTCCCTCTGCCTTCTCTGCTGCTCCCTCTGCTTGTGCTCTCTCTCTCTCTAACAAATAAATAAATAAAAATCTTAAAAAAAAAAAAAAAAAGAAACAGTGACACAAAAATTATCAGATGCTAGTAACTTTGAGGGGAATACTTTATAAGAAAATTGTGGTCTCCTCCAGTGATCAGCTCATGAATCTCTTTGGAACTCTTTGAAAACTATCATGGACTCTTTCTACATGAAAGTTGAACTTATGGAACGCCTGGGTGGCTCAGTTGGTTAGGCCACTGCCTTCGGCTCAGGTCATGATCCCAGGGTCCTGGGATCGAGTCCCGCATCGGGCTCCTTGCTCTTCAGGGAGCTTGCTTTCCCTCTGCCTGCTGCTCCACTGCTTGTGCTCTCTCTCCCTCTCTCTCTCTCTCTCTCTGACAAATAAATAAAATAAAAAAATCTTAAAAAAAAAAAAAAGTTGAACTTACATGTATGTCTTATACCACTTTAAATTTTTTTTAAAGATTTATCTATTTGAGAGAGAGAGAGTGAGCGTGTGAGCGGGAGGAGGAGCAGAGGGAGGGGGAGAGAGAGAATCTCAAGCAGACTCCCTGATGAGTGAGGAGCCCAATGCAGGGCTCGATCTCATGACTCTGAGATCATGACCTGAGCCAAAATCAAGAGTTAGATGCTCAGCCGACTGAGCCCCACCCAGGTACCCCACTGCTTTAAATTTTTGTACAATTTTAGGGGGTTCTTAACACTGCTGAAAACAGGGTGATACCATATGATCCAGCAATTCCACTCCTAGGTATATGCCCATAAGAATCAAAAGCAGAGTCTTGAAGACATACTCGTACACCAATGTTCATAGTCTTATTCATGGTACCCAAAAGGCGAAAGCAACCCATGTGTCATCAACAGATGAGTGAATAAACAAAATGTGGTGTATACTTACAATTAAGGAAGGAAATTCTGGCATATGCTACAAAATGAATGAAACCTGAAGACAAATGAGACAGACACAAAAGGACAAATATTGTATTTAAGGTACCTAGAATAAGCAAATTCACAGTAATATAAAGTAGAATAGAAGTTACCAGGGACTAGGGGAAGGAGGAATGGGAAGTTATTATTTAATGGGTACTGTTTGGGGTGATGAAAAATTCTGGAGATGATAGTGGGGATGATTGCACAACATCATGAATGTACTTGATGCCACTGAATTGTACAATTTAAAATTATGAAAATAATAAATTTTGTATTATGCACATTTTACCACACAAAAAAATCATGTTGAGAAGAGGCTGGACTTTAGAGCCTGATAAGCCTGGATTCCAATCTTGGATCCACCCATTACTAGCTGTGTGGGATTTGGGGCAAAGTACTTAATATCTCTGAATGTCATTTTTCTTACCTATAAAATTGGGATTAAACTACTGACCTTAGAGGAAATTAATGTGATTAGCCGGTCACATGGCAGCCACTATCCACAAAGGTAAAGAGAGCATGTTTGAAGTAAGCAAAATCCAGGGGACTAAGTTAAGAACAAAGTACTAGGTTACATAATTGCTTTTTGCCTCTACGAGATAAGAATATTACCATGGAATAATACAAATGCCTCAGGAGTTTAAAGCTAAAGAAATGGGCACAGCCCTTGTTCTGGCCTTCCGCTAACTACAGAGACAGAAGGAGCACAAAACCACCCCTGCCTAAGTCTGATGTTTATTTCTGTTTCCACTTAAATTGTTAGATTTTCATATAGGTTTTCCTCGTTCTTGTGAACTATGGGGTTTTTTCTTTAGTATACATTTTAAGCTTTTTCATTGTGTCTTGTTGTGGATTCTAAGACACACACACACACACACACACACGCTCCACAGAGAAAGACCGCATTTATTTGGAGATCAGACATCCTGTAATATTAAGTGTTTGAAACATAACTATATTTGCAGAATTGTACCCCAAAGCCCTGTATGTAGCAAATACCAGAGTGTATAGAAACAACACAGCCATGGCAAGAAAAGTGAGAGCTGAAACTGAAGAGAAGGAAGCAAGAAAATGATTAATGCACTTTGCAAGCCTTGTTCAAGGCTGGTGTCGTGAGTAACGTTGAGCCTGTGACATTCAGAAAGGTTAGATTTCATTCCATTTGCTCTGCTTAGGAAAATGGGAGTATGTACAGAATATTTTTAAATTGCCTCGAAAATGGTAAAACTGAAAGTTTAACGCTAAGGAGATAGAATGCAGTTATTTAGAAAAATCCTGATGGAATGAGGTGTCGCCATGGACATATTTATATATTCTATTTATACTGAGACATAAATAGCTAAATTTTATCAGTCTTATCACCTAATTCTCTTTAAAATGTAGGTACTTCTTCTTTTCTAAGATTTTATTTATTTATTTGAAAGAGAGAGTGCAAGCGAGAGCACGAGCAGGGGGGAGGGGCAGGAAGAAGGAGAAGCAGATCTCCCAGGACCCCTGGATCATGACCTGAGCTGAAAGCAGAACCTTAGCCGATTGAGCCACCCAGGCGCCCAAATCTAGCTGCTTCTTTTGTTCCTAGCACTTGACACAATGCCTGCCTCCCAGGGGACCTTCAGTAGTTATTGAAAGAATGAATGAGAGCAAGAACGACTGAATGGACAAGTGAAAGAAGGAAGCTATCCATGAAATGCACATGTCTGCATGACGCCTATTACCGGTGCAGGAATAAAGACATCCTAATTTAAAACTCTTTTCTCCCTTTCAAGGCAGAAACCATTCTCCTGGGACCATTCAGAAGCAAGAACCACCAACGCTGTGACCTATGCCAGTGCCACCTCCGCCACCACCTCCTCCTCTGCCTCCACCTCCCCCGCCCCTGGGGGCTCCTCCCCCTCCCCCACCACCAGCACTCCCGGTAAGCCCTGTTGTCTTCAGTCTGGTTTACTGCTGAGCATAAGCTGCTTTGAATACATTTGAGCAGAAGGTTTTCAATGTTGGGAACCTCAGGTGAGAGGCCCTGGGGAGGTGCACACTCAGTGAAGAGTGTGGGGGAGCGGGGGGTGGGGAGGGTCCGCTTCCGATGTGCGCTGTGGATGGAGGTCGTCACGTTGCTTGGGCTTTGGAAGCCTAGTTCTGGATCCACAAGAGCAAAGTGTCCTAGGAAACGCCGCAGTGAAACACATCTCAGATGATATTTCCCCATCTACACAAGACTGAAGTCAGTCCATCCCATTTTGTATTACTAAATACTATTCTTCGGTTTAATAGTTGGGGTTTAGGAGAGGCACAGAGGGCAGCTACTTTGCTTTAGAACAGAGATTCTCAGCCTTGACCCCACTGATATTTAGGGCCAGATCATTTTTGTCGTGGAGGGCTGTTCTGTGCATTGTAAGATATTTAGGAACATCCCTGGCCTCTACCCTCTAGATGCCAGTAGCGCACCCAATTGTGCCCATCAAAAACGTCTCTAGATTTTGCCAGATCTTCCCTAGAGGTGCAGTCATCCCTCTCTTATCTTAGAAGAATATTTGTGCTTAATGCTGTCAATGAACCTTTCTTCTGACAAAAGTATAGAGCTCTTCTTCCCCCTCAGCCGGCCCTCCACCGGCAACGGCAGAGAGCCAGGTCTAGCACTGACCACAGCTCCTGTTTCCGGTGGAAAATGAAAGACACAGATGCCGTGGTGACGTGACATGCAGAGGCAGGGCTGCCTCGGGATAATATGAACCAAGTCAGCAGAAGCCAGGAATAGAGAGAGCATCGCCTGCCATCCTCCCCTGGAGAGAGTGGAGGGCGTGCCTGCGTGCCGCCCCCTATGATGTTAGTTTTGCCCTCTGACTGTATCTGATGTGCTAGGGACACGGACCCGCCTGAAACTTGGCTCTTGCCCTTGAAGGGAGTGGAAAGAAAACACATATGTGAATTATATCGAAAAGCTCTCCAGCCAGTATAGAAAGAATAGTAGTAAGTGTTGGAGTTCCATTGCTGAATCTGATCCCACAAGGGATAAAGGAGATGAAATTTACAAGTGAAGGAAATATACATGGGAGGGTCATGTGGCTCCTGTATAGACTTGCCAGCACTGAGGAAGTGCCATTTATAGTAACTTCAGATACCACAACCCTGTAGAGGTAGCCAGAATAAATAAACTTATCAAAACCCATATTGTTGGAGATTTGGGGAAATAAGCCCTTTTAAACAGTGCTGGTGACACTCAAATACCTGAGACTCAGTACATGTGGAATGAGTCTTTCTGGAGTGTTCTCTGGCAGAGAACAATAAAAATCTAAATGTATAATGCTCTTTCCTCTGGTTCTTGAATAGCTTTATTTTTGAAACTGACTTATGAATTTAACCCTAAAGAAACCAAAAAGAATTTATACAAGGATGTTCACAGCAATGCTATTTATTCTAGTGAAAAATTAGATCTTAAATGGTTGATGAGAACTAAATGAAATTTATGAAGTCATGCTGTTAATTAAAAATTGCATTATGTCATAGAGTTAATTAAAAATTATATTTATAACTGTGCTGATTATGGAAAGCAGATATGGAATGATGGATTTAAAACAATGCACATTTTGTGCATAATGAGATCAACTATATAATATACATATGTAGCAAAGATCAGAAGAGAATTTTGAGTGCTGATAATAAAATTTTAAATTTCATTAGGCAGTTCTTTTTCTTTAAAGATGCTTAAGTTCATAGTGAACAAAAATAATTCTATACTTGGTCAATTTTTTTTTTT
>CM052887.1:52516574-52533116 GCA_028534135.1 Potos flavus
TTGCTGGTCAATTTTCCCAAGCACCTGGCAAGCCCTTTCGATGTGCAGATTCAGCCTTCTTTAACTTAGAAATTTCTCTTACAGGGGCGCTTGGGTGGCTCAGTTGGTTAAGCAACTGCCTTCGGCTCAGGTCATGATCCCAGAGTCCCGGGATCGAGTTCCACATTGGGCTCCCAGCTCTGCGGGGAGTCTGCTTCTCTCTCTGACCTTCTCTCCTCTCATGTGCTCTCTCACTCTCTCTCTCTCAAATGAATAAATAAAATCTTTAAAAAATAAAAAAAAATAAAAAAATAAAAAGAAATTTCTCTTACAGTCTTACATATTGAGACCATTTGCTCCATCTTTTCGTTTTCTTCTCCACAGGCTCTGATTATATACATGTTGTTTCTTTTTTGCCTGCGTCTCTCTTCAACCACTTCCCCTCTGACCCGTTCTGTTTCTTTGTCTTAGTGTCTGTGATTCTTTCAGTGGTTTCCCCACCTTTCCTCGATGTTCTCTACTGAACTTCCTCTGAATATCTTCTTCCTCAGACATCTTGAAATTTAGTCTAATTTCTGAGACAGTTTTATCGTTTTCTTCCAAGTTTTCCAGAGTATACTAAATCCTTTTCATTTCATTTCTGTTTTAATTTCTGATCCAAGGACCTTTAAAAAAGTCTTTTTCCCCAAATGCTTGAGGATATAAAACCAGTTTGGTATGCCATATTAGACAGTTTTCTTCTGCTTCATGGCGTTTTTTCCTACGGGGTGCGGCATGTCTTCAGCTGAGGTATTTATTCAATATTTCGTTTTGAAAAATTTCAAATATCGGAAGCGTTGCTGATGTGCCATTGGGCCTGGATAAGTGGATGGACATTTCAGGAAACATCCTGTCAATGCGGCTGATCACATCATCAGCCCATTGAGGTGGTTGAGACAGGAGCCGCGGGCTGAGCCTTCGGTCTCCATTTAACAGATGCTCCCATCTGGTGAGCAGAGCATTTCAAGGACTGTTGATTCAAAAGGCCAGACGCCAGACCTGCGTGGTACTGCAACTCGTTTGACCATTTATATGCTTGAAGGAGTTGACTAGAGAGAGGAGTTTTGTCCTGCACAGGATCCAGGCCTCACAGCCCATTGTTATGGAGAGGATGGTTCTCAGATGGCTTGCCTACCAAATTGCTCAGACGTTCCCACTCATTGAGGTCCTGGTTGACCGAATGCAAGTTGTCCTGGAAGTGCGCAATGAAGGCCTTCTCCCGGCCCTCCAGCCTCTCCTTGTTCCGCATGCCATTCTTCAGGCAGTCAAACCCCCTGCTCACGCTGGAGCATAGCTCCTGGATGGCCCGGGTGGCCTGAGCAGAGGCCTCCAGGTTCGCTCCTACATCTCCCACGTCCGCCATGTTGCCATCGCCCAGGATATGTGTTTTTCATAAACAGGTATGTGGAGGGGAAAAGCAAGTCCAGGTAAAGGTAGAACAAGATTAGTTGTGTGTGGATAATTTTTGAAGCTGGATCACTCTACATGGGGGCTCATTATACTACTCGACTTTTATATATGTTAATTTTGCATGATAAAAGAAACTGTTAACATCGATAACCTCAAAATATGCAAAATAGAGGTGGTTTAGCACCACCAAGGAGGGCATTATGTAGCATGCTTTCACTAATTCAGATGGATAATTGAGACCAACTATTATATGCTTTTTGTTTTATTTTATTTTTAAAGATTTTATTTATTTGTCAGAGTCAGAGAGAGAGAGAGCGCACAAGTAGGCAGAGAGGCAGACAGAGGCAGAGGGAGAAGTAGGCTCCCTGCTGAACAGGGAGCCCTATGCGGGGCTCGATCCCAGGGTCCTGGGATCATGACCCGAGCCGAAGGCAGACGCTTAACCCACTGAGCCACCCAGGCACCCCTATTATATGCTTTTTAATTAAGAAAAATAAAAACCATGTTGGCACAGAACATCTGTTTAAAATTCTGTGTTGCCCTCCTCTGCCGCCGTGTAACCTAGCTCCTGTGTTTCCAGAGATTAATGTTAAGGTTTTTAGCGCCACTTCCCTGCAGCAGACGTACTATCTCTAATCACTGAGTTACGGAATGTTTTGGTTTTTCCCTCCTCAGACTGAACACTGATAGGAATGACTCTGAAGGGGAGTGTCAGAGAAGCAGTGAGCTGGACGTCCCAGTCTCCCTTTGCTACTTTTTTTTTTTCCTTTGCTACTTTTTATTTAAATCAACCTGGAGCCCTGGTGGGAGTGCCAGATTACAAACAGTTGATTGTGACATTGTTGCCTTTACTGTCCCCTGCCCTGGTACAAAGACACCTAGCGCTGGCTGGTGTTTTCTCCTCAGACAAAGCACAGAGGATATTGTGGGAATTGCTAAGGCAGAACTTTCCCAGCCGGCAACCCTTCTCGGCACCAAGGTCATCCCACCCAGATAAGAATTTTCACCTTCAGCCTTGTCCCCTCACCGACTGCAACTGCGTGTTACTTGTTGTTGTGTTGCTGAAAGATTCTGGAGGGTGGGGAGGGGTGAGGAACTTTAAAACTTTAAAACGAACTCTGAGGCAAAAACTTTGGGCCTAGAGGTAGCTTGGAAAATGTGTTAGGGCTTAAAAAAACGAACAACAACAACAAAAACAACAAAACCCGAAAACCGTGTGGGTCCACGAGCAGGTGAACCCCGCTTCTCAAAAAGTCAGATCACAGGCATCCGGGGACTTCTTTATACCTCACAACTATGAAATACAGACTTTTGCCCTTTGGGCCTTGCAGACTGTCACATTTTTTAAAAACTACTGTTGGTTTGACTGGGAGAAGAAAAAGTACAATCGTGCTGGGGGTCAGATCTGTGACAGGAAGGGAGTGCAGCTGCCCCTCGAGGCTTGGCACACAGAACAAAAATGGCCCAGTAAAACCCATTCCTTTAGCTCAAGGGCCCCTCGTGCAAACACAAGCGAGGACTGGTAGGTGAGTTCCCTTTTTGTTTTTTTATTTTTTTACCATCAGTTCATAACTATTGCTAAAAATGTACACCAGAAGCACTTATTATATTCACAGAAAGGATTTAATACAAAAACAAGTCAGTTGCTAAGGGGAAAAGATCCACTGAAATGTGGCATGTCTTTGCTCATCACCTCAAAGGCCAGGTTTGGACTTACCTAGGGGAGCATGTGTCCTTCTTTCCCCCCGCTGAGGATAACTGGAAAGTTAGAGTTAGGAGGGGGGAAAGTAGAGACTCACCACCCATGGTAGTGGTGATTCCTGGGGGGGGTGGGGGGGGGTGGGCAGAGAGCACTGTGCCCGCTGGACACACATGTACTGTCCCCAGGAGTGGAAGCACACCTGAGCAGGGAGGAGAAGGCTGCAGGCTTCCCTGTCAGATGGACCTGACCCCAAGCTTAGTGGCTAATGGAACCTGAGCATATCCTTTTAGACCTCAGTTTCTTCACCGGCAAAATGGAAATACTACTGCTCTATGGGGTGGTAAAGGGATTAATGGGAATGATGCTTTGAAAACCTTAGCCCAGTGCCTGACACAGGCAAGTATGCCGTTCTGTGAGGGATAGCCCCTTGACCCCACTCCCCCACAGTCTGGGTTAGGGCATGGCCTCACTGGCTTTCACGCTGGTCTCGCCATGAGGACTTAAACCCTCCCCGAGTCAGTTCAGCTACTTTGTTGTCCGTCCTACCTTTGGGGGATTTGGTCCAGGAACGTTCTGTGTCTGTGCCAGGAAAGACTGCCCTCAGGAGGATCCTGGGGGGGCAAGGGGAGGTCAGGAGGGAGACAGAGATCAACAATTTTCCTGTTCCCTGGGGCCTACGGAGCAAGATGTGAAGGTCATTTCCTGGCGTCCAGAAATTTCCTCTTGGCACACTGGTTTTCCCATTTCCATTCCAGTAATTTCTTAGCAGCGTGCAAACTCACACATCAGTTCCTCTTTCCCGTCTTGGCGATACCACTTTAGCCCAACCTCCTCTTCCCTATTTTTGACCAAATACTTCCTTCAGTCTTTCATTCCTGACCCTCACCGGGGAAAAACCATGGCTGATGGCTCATCACTAGGGCCACACAAAAGCACCCCTTCCCTTAACATGAATACTAGGATTTTGTGTTCAAGGCGCATAAATTTTCCATTAGTAACAGGGCCAGACTTGCCCTGTTTGGCTTGGTTAAGAGTAATAAAGTGACTGACATGGAAGACTCAGTGAACTTGACGAAATTCAATGGCGTTCCTTCCTGCTGCCCTTTGGCCCTGAGAGGTGTGTTGGTGAGACCAGCCACGTGTCCGCGCTGCCTGGGCTGGCCCTGAGCCGGGGCTGCAGAAGCCCAGCACATCTATCTGCCTCACCTCTACCCTCTGTCATCTGGGGCTCATCTGGGGACTTCCCAGCCCTTCACCTCTCAGGCTGCACAGTGGGGACAGTCCTTACATGGAGAGAGGTGGAGTCGCTCGCTGTTGATTTTATTTCATTTGGCTTCATCAAGAATTTGTTTCACTTCATTTTCATTGTTGCTAGGTAATGCCTAAAGAGAACGGCTCTTCTAAACCTTTAAACATGTTCTTCCAAGGCTGGATTCTCTAGTGCAATACTGGGAGAGGCTGGGCAAGGGGAGATACAGGGGACCAGTGCCCTGTGGAGGATATGAGGAACCAATGAGATTTCCTGTGAAAACTCTAAGCTCACACAAAAGCACACCCTCCCTTAGTTTAGCTTTTAGGTGAAATGAATAGCTATATTAGGATACGCTGTTCTGAAATGTGTTCCTTTAAGGCCCAGACCCCAGGAGCACCAAGGCCAGCAAGAATCACCCAAGCAGCCAGTTCCTTATTCTCTGCTTTGATGTCCAGAGCACTCACCCTCAGGGCCCCTCGGACCTGCTGGAACGTCTTGTAATTTGTCCCCTCCCTAGCGGCGGGCCCCTTTACCCATTTTTACGAGGAATCCATGCATTGCACCAAACCTCTGGTTCTGTTTGCTGCCAAATGTAGTTGCAATTTCTGCCACAGACCCATCATGATGGCCAAGTGACAGGTTTTGAGGACAAGCTTGGAAAAAAGGGGGTGCATCCGTAATCATCGGGCATGGAAACTTTTCCTTGGCAATTATAATCGTACCTTTGTATTATTACTCAAAATAGTAATCCTGCTGTAAACAGCCGGACCATTTAACAGCTTCTCATAGAGCCTCATTGGATCTTTCCTCATCAGCATTGTCTAATTTGGGTTTCCCTAGAAGTAGGCCTGGAGACGTGGGTCTGGGTACAAGCAGTTTATTTGGGAGGTGATTCCTGGAAGCCCCGGCAAGAGAGTGAGGAAGCAAAATAGAGGAGAGAGGAAAGCAAGTGAAGGGCATGTGGGAACGTGCGGCTTCATCCTGCAGGAGACCCCCGAGAGACTTAGAATCTGCCTGCATTGTGCTATTGAGGGGCGAGGGACTGGGGGCTCTGTCCACCCACCCTTGTCATGCTCTGGCACTCTGGGCAGTCCAGCAGGGGAGTGCAGGCCCGTCCAGGGAATTCTTCTAGCAGAAACCAACCAGCAGTTAGCATGTGGGGGGCCGTCTGGTGTCAGCCGCTGGGCTAGGTCGAGCCAAGCAGGTAGGTGTGGGGACCCAGCAGCCTCTGGTACAGTCCTTGCCAATTCACGGAGGAACAGCTGAGGCCCAGAGAAGTTAAGTACTTGCTCAGAGTCACACAGCTCGTGGAGTCTCAGGACTCCTTCATCCGCATGCCGTCCCTCACACTGCGTGGCCTCCAAGACAGTGGTGATGACAGAGGTGGCTGGGACATCCCCTAAAAGCCCAAGGCAGCCAGGGTTAGGAGGCCCGAGAGCAGCAGTGGCAGAATGCCTTCTCTGATATGCTGCTCATGTTTCCGTTTCCACAGGGACCTTTGCCTGATTAGCATAGCCCCTTCTTTAGAGGTAACACAACATAGTGGTGAAATTTTCCTAGCCAGCCCTCCTGTGTTCCTGTCCGGGAAATTGAGTGGCCTTGGGCAATTTACTTAAACTTTCTGTGCCTTTGTTTTGTTCTCTATTAAAATACCATCTGCTTCCTAATGGCTGATGCAAGGACTAAATGAATTAATACATGTAAAGTGCTGAGCGGGGAAGAACAACCCGACGAGTGTTAATCGGTCTTGTTATTGTGCATGTGGACCTGTCACTAGCACTTCCCTGGCAGGGATTCACGTGAACTCATTATAAAAACGAAAGCTCCCATTTTGTCCTGCGCTCGTGTCTGGGAAGCATCTTGCCAAGTTTAAACACCATGGCCCTTGAGACGATCTGTTTATCGCCTGTCTTCACCCGGTGTTGAGAAACTCCCTAAGGAGGGAGGTCGTGCCGGCCTTCCCCTCCATGGAGCGGGCAATGCCAAGGGTAGTGCTTGGCCTTGGGAGCTGCTGCGGAAGTGGGTGTTCGGTGAATGAGGGCGCACCCTCCCAGGGGTTCACTGGTGACACCGAAGCTCATGTTACCCAGGCAAGCCACCTGCTGGTGGTGACATCAGCATAAAAAGAATTTAAAAGGTTGAACCAGAGACGTACTCCTCCCAGAATTTTCTCTGTATTTATAGAACACTATTCTGAGGCCCTCAAAAGAATTTTCAGCTGTGGCTCAGTTCTTTAATCCCCAGTGGGATGAAATTGGAAGCTAGGAGATGGAGTGGGCCATTCCAACGTGCAAGGTTAACGTCTGCCAGTAATTACTGGTATTACTGTGTCGTTACGGATAGCACCGTGTGACAATAGGTGGACTAATTTTAACATCTCTTTGACCCTGACGCACTGTTAAAATGGGTCCGGGTCAAACGGGGGCAGGAGGGGGGTCCTGTTTTAGGTATGAGGAACTCGGACCCACTGTGGCGTGCCGAGGGCCCTGAGGCAGAGCTGACCTAAGCCAAGGGTGGCAGGGCCCAGAAGTGGGAGGTGGGTTAGAGCCGCACAGCCTAGACACCAAGTCACAGATTCGGCATGTTAGGGGCCGAATTGTGTCCCTCTCCAATTCATACGTTGAAGCCCTAATGGCCAGTACATCAGAACGTGACTCCTAGGGTCCCTAAAGGGAAAAGGCAGGTTAAATGAGGTCATCAGGGTGGGCCCTAAGCCAATGGAACTTCTGTCTTTATAAGAAGAGGCAATCAGGACACAGACAGGGAGGAGAGGGGTCTCCGAGGAAACCAACCCTGCCCACACCTTGATGTCAGACTGCTAGCCTCAGAACAGGCCTTGGGACTCTGGTGGCAGCCCTAGCAAACGAAGACACAGTGCCTTCATTCGTAGGCCGTGCAGAGACCTCTCACGGGCTCCACCAGCTCGTGACACCCCCCCCCCCCCGGCCACTCCACCACACCTCCAGGATGTGTCACCTGGGGCAAATCTGGTTCCAGAGTCAGCCAGCCCCAGATGGAATCCGCTGCTTGTTTCTTCATACCCTGCTGCATGTGCGCCTCCTTGCCGCCAAATGTTTGTGCTTTTTTTTTTTGGTTTGGTTTGTTCTTGCTTCTCTGTTTTGTCTTATTCCATCTACTGTTTAGAAGCACACGGAATCTCTGATTAGAAGGGGCCTTCTACCCCCACGACCTTGTTTAAAAGCCTCTATAGCCTTTGCTACGAATGACCTAAACTGCTGAGGTTGCAGCAGGAATCGTGCATTTCAGAATCCATGGACCGATAGATAGCTTTTATTTCTGGAAGCGCAGATCGAGAGTTGTGTCTCTTCCGTGCAATCTTAGATCGTTTTAGCATCCATTATGGGACGGTCTTCCAGCCATCACGAGCAGATCTCTCTGCCTGCTCGCTGCACAGCGGCTGCTGGCTCCCTCCTGGGACCTCCTTGGTCCCAGCGAATTCTTGCTGCAGTGGGCGGGGCTTGGCTAGGTGCATGGCTAGACCTGGGGTAAGCCTTGGAAGTTCCTCCTGTAGACCTGGCCTTGCAAAAGTGCAAAATGACTTCAGGTGTTTAATGGTACCAGAGAATCCACAAGAAGCGAAAGTTAATTTTTTTTTAAATAATCATCTTACTTTCCCTTTTTCTTTCTCCTTCACTTTTTCTCACTCTACCTTCCTTCTGTTAGTTACTTTATGACTGTTGTCAGAGTGAGCAAAGAGAAGTACAAGACACCCAGATAAACTTGAATGTCAATGAAATAGCTTTTCTACAACTAAAATTATTGTTTTAGTATAAGTAGGAAGCAAATATGGACATACTTATAGTTACTTTTTTTAATAAAATCTTTTTTTTTTTAATTTTATTTATTTATTTGACAGAGAGGAGAGAGATCACAAGTAGGCAGAGAGGCAGGCAGAGAGAGAGGGGAAGCAGGCTCCCCGCTGAGCAGAGAGCCCAATGTGGGGCTTGATCCCAGGACCCTGAGATCATGACCTGAGCCGAAGGCAGAGGCTTTAACCCACTGAGCCACCCAGGCGCCCCATACTTACATTTTTTTGTTGTTTATCTGAAATTCGCATTTTACTGGGCACCCTGTATTTTATCTGGCAACTCTTTGTCTCTTAATCTCTGTTCTTTTGTGTGTTTCTCATATATTCAGGCATGTATGTACACAGAGATTTAGCTAGATAGAGATCTCTCCCTCACAGGCTTTCTTTAGGTCTTTTGCCCGTGTAAACCCACCACACATACTCCCTGCCTTCATTCATACGTGCAGGAGCAGTTACGCATATTTTTCTTTCCACCTTTTTTCGTTCCTCCACATCCTCTCCCCTGTTATGTTATCTTCCTTATCTAGTCTTAAAAACTATATAATGTCCTCTCCCTAAATGTTGGTCACACTTAATAAATTTTGTTTCCTTCCTAGTTTAACATTTTGAGAAGTAGAATACTTCTAAAAACCAGTAAAATAAGGTCATGATCAGCCTAGATATTCTAATTTGCTTTTTGTTGTTCTTACTTATTCATATTCATTTTGCCTTGCTGGATCACTGGCTCTTAATAGGAAAATGGGACCATACCCTTGTACAGAACGGTGGTAGCTCAGGACACAGGTCAGGTAGGAACCTCGTGGGCAGCAGAAGAAGTTTGAGGATTTTTTTTTTTTTTTTACTTCTGTTACATTTCATTAGCAAATCTTTTTCAAAGATATTTTTCTTTGTTTTTTTTTTTTAAAAGATTTTATTTATTTATTTGACAGAGAGAGAGAGAGATCACAAGTAGGCAGAGAGGCAGGCAGAGAGAGAGGGGGAAGCAGGCTCCCTGCTGAGCAGAGAGCCCGATGCGGGGCTCGATCCCAGGACCCTGAGACCATGATCTGAGCTGAAGGCAGAGGCTTAACCCACTGAGCCACCCAGGCGCCCCTCATTAGCAAATCTTAAAACTTCCCAGTCAATAGGCATATTGACTCTAATGTCTGGGTTTTTTTGCAAATCATTATGCTAGGCTGTGGGATTCTTAAATCAGTGAAGCCCATTGGTCTTCACCCTTAGATAAGACATATGCAAAGGTAAGAATACGATGGAATATGTATTCATTGCAGCAAAGGATAAGGAGTGTAGGTTGAGCCAGAACGGAATGATGATCGACCTTCATCACTAAGGGTTTGGGCTAACATGGCTGCCTTGCTCACCAGATGGAAGACAGAGCAGGAGCGCCCAGGGCACTCACTCTGGAAACTTCCACTTCTTCTCATTTTGCACCCTAGGCACCTCTCTCACTTCTCTTTTGTCCTGGCTCTGTAACATAGTGCAATTAAACTTGGCTCCCTCATAATCCAGCACTTCGGAAGCTCAACCAAGGTGTTTCTCCTTCAAAAAGAATTATAGCACCATTTTTTTTTTTCCAATTTGAGAAAAACAGAACTAAATGAGTTTATTTTTCTTCATTTTTATTTCATTGTGTTCCACCTCATTCCACAAAAAAGTTGACACGGCCATTGTTTAAATTCTGCCTCCACGAACTTTTCCTAAACCCTTTTCACAGTAGTTGGCGTGTATGGTTGGCTTGTTTTTCTTTTCCGGTTGAACGGTTGTCTAATTCACTTGTTAACAAAAAAATTTAAAGAACTCTGTGCAGGCATCCACCAAGGCAGTCCTTAAACACCCTTTCCAGACCTCCAACTCTTGGGGACCAGCTGTCGGCCATTGATGGTATTTGGGGCTTCACCACTCCTTGACCTCACCCCTTCCCCATGACCTTGATGACTAGAGTGCTTTAATATTATGATTTTTCTTTAAAATTGTTCCATTTAAACATTGGAATCTGAAATGTTATCTGTGTTTGTATGTGGTTTGTTTTTAACTGACTTTATTTTTCAAAGGAGTTTTAGGTTCAGAGCAAAACTGAGTGGAAAGTACAGAGAATTCCCTTATACCTCCTCCCCTTGCACTCGCGCAGCCTCCCCCATATCAACAGCAGATTTTTCATCAACACTTAAATTCTGGGTTTTGTTAAAGATTCATCATCTTTAAAACTATCTCTTGGAAGGCATGGCTACTTAAAATGAACAGAATAACCAAAGATTAGTAGCATTTTTTAAATGTGATTTTTTAAAAATGTTCATGTATTAATATTTTACAGGGTCTTACATATTTTCTGCCTGTACAGGAATTTTTCGTTCCTAAAATGGAATTAAGTGTACTAGAGATCACAGTTGTAGCAGGCACATCAAAGGCAATTGATGTTTGTTGACTATATTGATATTCTGTTCCTTAAGCAGTCCTGTGACTTCCAGATGCTTTGTCATCTGAACGGTCCTTGGCCTGGGAGCCAGTAGGTTGGTGGTCTTTAAATGGCTTTTCCTCAAGCTGGCTACACAGTTAAAAATAAGGCTACACCCCCTTTCTTAGGGTGCGGGGTTGACTTCTCCAAGATGCCAAGGAGGCCGAGATCCGTCAGTACAAAGGAAGGACAGTGGTTGCAGATCTATCTCAGTTTGCAGGAGCAATTGTTGGAACAGCCTACATCACTCTGATTACATATGGCTTCCATCAGGAGGCCTAATTTTAGGAGGTGTAAGACAAAAATACAGTTGAGAAAAGTGAATTAAAAATAGCCCTCCCCCTTTATTCTGTTACAATTCATTCCCTCAGATGCTAAGTCTGTTCAGTTTATGCAAAAGTCTTTCCCTGTCATAATTGTCATGAAGACTTTTGACAGTTATTAAGCAAAATGAAAGCCTACATCTCCTTTCGATTCACTGCAGCTGTCATGACCTGCAATTTATTTCTGCTGTCCCCTAGAATTCCTGGCGTTCTGTGAAACAGGTGCTACTGTATTTTTAAGGGAGGGTTTCAGGTGGCCCCATTTTATTAAAAATACACAAGGTGTGTCCCTAATAAGAATATGTTGTGTGAATCACATTTCATGTGCTCAGGGGGGCCTCTTCTGTGATTCTCATGAAAAAAATACTTCTGTAAAAAAAAAAAACACCTGACACCAAATTTTCACATTAAAGAACTAATTTTACTTTACTGAATATTCGTAGTGTTTATTATCTAGAAGACGTTGCGCTGAGCACTAGAAGAGTTGATGGAGACATCATTTTTGCCTCAAAGAACTTACTTGGGGAAGACGGATATACGTCAAGATGTGAAACATAAAATCTCAGCAACTGGCGCCAGAATTCTTCCCAGGCGGGACCTGTCTGGGGAACATATCCTGACAAACTGTGGAGGGGTTGACAGGGAGAGTGGAACTTGAAAGCAAGAATGAGGCAAAAAATAAGAATGGCTAAATTGCACCACACAAAGCAAGGAGAAGGATTTGCTTCATCCCTAAGTAGCTGGGCAGAGGGAAAAGAGAGTTCAGAAGGGAAATGGGGGGAAGGGGCCAGAACGCTGGTTTGAGGAAGGTGACTAAGGGGATGCTGGGCCAGATGGAATCCTCCTGTGGTGTGACGAGCAAAGGCCATTCGAGGGTCAGGGATGCCCAGTACTCAAGGCAGGAGTGTTGGCTCTTGGAATGGAAAGCCCTTCTGTTCTCCACCCACATTTCAATAAAGTCTCCTGTGCTCCTGAATGATTTGTGTTACGGGTTTCCCTGAGGGGCGTGGAGGAAGAAAGGAAAGGCTCCCAGAAGGCTGTGGCTTGTGTTTCTGAGACCATAAGGAGGAGAGCAGAGACAGGATGTGTGAAAGAAGGAACATGGAAGCATATGTCCCATGAGACATAACTTCCCCTGTGATTGCAGAAGCCTTTGGGAGGCTTTGGGTGTCAAGAAGGGCTCTGAGCCAGTCTCCTCGAGATCTCAAGGGCTCAGGAACCCCCAGCTGATAGCTGCTTGTCTAGGTTAAACTTCCGAAATGTGTGGTTATTGTACAATATGGATAAGAGTTGAAATTCTGAGTCGAAATTCTCTGTGGGAGGGTTCATAGCTAGGCCTTGAAAGATGAACGTGACTTTAGTTGGCAGAGTTGGAGGAGAAGAGCAGAGCCTGCAAAGAGAACACATGGGTAATGACATTGAGATACCAAGTGCATGACCAATACAGGGAATGGGGGACCAGGCGGGTATAGACAGTATATAAAATGGCTGGGGTGGGAGGTGGAAACATGGAATGTGGTCAGATTCTGGACAGCCTAGAACATCAGGCCTAGTGAGTTTTGTCCGAATTCCGTGGATGCCTCATCTAGATGTAAAGAAAACTGGAGAAACCACATGAAAGTTTAACTGGAGAGTGGAGATTTCGAAGGCACTAGGCCCATCAGGAGACCATTTAAATTTGTAGCTCTCAGACTTCCCGCCTCTACCTGCACACCGGAAGGTCGACCTCCTTGCGTTGCTAAGAATGGAGCTGTGGTTTAAGTGGTGCAAGTGAGAAGCAAAGAGGGAACACAAAATGTGGTGGTGGGCCTAGAAAGGGCAGCGGGAATTAGAAATATGTCCTGCAAATAAAGCTGATCATAGGCAAATTTGGCCAATGATAGAATATCAAGAGTGTGATGTAGGGAGTTCTTGGCTTTGAGCCTGCATGACTCAAAGGGTAGTGCTGAGATCCACATCATGAGATCCGTATCGCAGGAGTGCAGGTGTGAGTGTGTGTGTGAGACGTGCGCACGCACGCACACACTTGGGGAGGAAGTGTGTGAAATGGGGAAAGGATGAGTTTGTTTTGGAGGTAGTGAGTTTAAGGTGCTAGCGGAACCCTTGCGTGGAGATGTTCAGCAGCAGAAACGTATGCCTGGGACCTCAAACTCAGCACATTCTGAAGTGACTATGTTGCATAAGTGCCAGCAAGCCTCAGAGGTGGGTGGAGTAGATCCCAGATGCTCTCTTGGCACATTTCTGAGTCTTATCCAGCTACTAATATGTGGACGTATCGGGCTTCCCTTAGCTCTGTTCCTGCCCAGAGGAGATGCTCCATGATTTTTTTGCTGTTGAATGAGTGAGAGCACTAAGCCTCCTTTTGACAAAGCTAGAAGAACAAGAAGGGTTTATACTTTTCTTGCAGATTATGGCATGGAGATAATTTCCTCTATTTATTTACATTTGGCTTTTTGTCCATATACATATAAGTGTAACAAATATTTTCCGAATAAAAGAAATAGAACTTCACAAAAGAGGTTTAAAATATGTATATAAGAAAGAAGGTGGGGAGTGGAGACCAGATAGTCTTAGTTCTGCCTTCCTGCCTTATTTCCTTTTTTTCTTTATCTTGACCTGTTAGTGTCATATTTCTGCCACGTTCTGATTATCATTTATTTATTTTAGATATTGTTTATTGTTTATTCATTTTATTTTTTTAAATTTTGTTTATTTATTTGACAGAGAGAGCACAAGCAGGCAGAGTAGCAGGCAGAGGGAGAGGGAGAAGCAGGCTCCCTGCTGAGTAAGGAGCCTGACACAGGGCTTGATCCCAGGACCCTGGAATCATGACCTGAGCCGAAGGAAGTTGCTTAACCAACTGAGCCACCCAGGCACCCCTGTTTATTAATTTTAGATACCATTTCCGAAAAAGCAGCAACCTGAGGCTGTCTTTGTAAAAGCCTTGGACCACAATGTTGTGCTTTATAGTCAAGAAAGTCAAGCAAATACGAATTGAATTCCTGGCATAGAGCAGTCACTGGGTTTAGGGTTTAAGTGGTGAAAAAGGAAGGCATTCACATTCACCCCTCAGGGTTGCTGGGAAGCACAAGTGTGACGATAGATAGAGAGAGACTTGTAAGCTGTAAATGTGTGCAATTATAGGGCTGTTTAGGCAAAGATCGGGCAGGTGAAAGAAAGACCCATGATGGTTTTCAGAAAGTACGTGATGGAGAAGGTGTATTTAAGCCAGCAGAACCACTACATGTTTGTAACCAGAGAAGGGACAGATGAAAACGGTGTTGGGGGAAGGTTTTCTGGTTGGTGGAGGATGGGGTGATGGGATTGGAGAGAGAATGCCTTGAGTGCTTTGCAGGGAATCAGCCATGCAATCCTGGGACGCGCCTGGTGTAGTTCCTACATGGCATGGGGATGTTCTTCGGGCACTTCATGGTTTCCATAGGCCCCCTGGGGGTTGTAACTCTGAGTGATTTCTTCTTCCCAGCTCATGTTCATGTTAGCATCTTTGCCAGTAGTACCTTATTCCATGAAGGCTGCGCCGGTCTAGACAGTTCACAACTCAGCTGAGGCTGGGGGAAAGGTCAGCCTTCCTTCTTAGAAGAAATGTCAGACATGGTTGCTCCCAGGTGTTCAAATTTACTCATATTGTAAAAGACTCACTCTAGGAAAAAAAAAAAAAAAGACTCACTCTAGGGCCATCAAGTGACGAGGGGCCAGAGAGACCCTGGGGCAGCAGACAAGCAGGGTCACTTGTTGCCCCCAGGATATGTTATCTCTGTTCTGCAAATGAACAGAAATCAACACTGGGTGAGCAGCCCAGTGGGCACATCTAACTAATACATGCCCGTGGTTAAAAAATGAGCTAGTGCCGAGAGTCAATGCTCACAGAAGAGCAGCGGCTGAGTCTGAGTATAGTTTTAGCATTTTAATGGTGTTCACTTTCTGGGTGGGGAAGTAGTCTGTTTGGGATGTGTTGAGTGTAAATTACAATCTCTAAATAATATACCAACACTCTCATGTATTTGTTACATTGAGAAATCATCTATTGACTTACCTGCTATGAGAGATGAAAATTTAACTCCCTTCTATTACCCACCTCCCCTTCCCCTTACTCTTTATTTTTTATATTAGTGGCATTATTTGTACTTCCTTTAGTCATTACCTTGTGTATTCGTCAGGGTTCTCTAGAGAAACAGAACCAACAGGAGATATGTATTTTTTACCAATAGGATATATTTTTGAGGAGATTTGTCATAGAGATTGGCTTATACGATTATGGAGGCTGAGAGTCACAATTTCCCATCTGCAGGCTGGAGCACCAGTGAAGCTGGTGGTCTAATTCATTCTGAGTTCGAAGGCCTGAGAACCAGGATTGCCAGTGTCCAAGGGCAGGAGAAGATGGATGTCTCAGCTCAAGCACAGGGCAAATTGGCCCTTCCTCTGCCTTTTTGTTCTATTTCAGCCCTCAGCTGATTGGATGATGCCCATCTGCATCATCCAATTGCCAGATAGAGCATCATAGTTGCCAGATAGGGCTTTCCACTCTTCATCAACAGGGCCCAGAACTCGAGTGAGGTCCCAGGGTGATGACAGAGATATATAGACCACACACGGAGCACCCAGGTCTGGCATCCTCGGGGCCAGCCAGAGAGGTGGGGAAGCAGGTTCCGAATTGATGAGAATATCACCAGATCCAGATGTAAGATTCTTTTGGTAGACTTAGTAGGATCCAATCCACCCTCAGATCCAGAGGCTTCCACCGGCCTCTCCACACAAGGGACTTAGAAAAGTGACCACGAGAAAAGAAAGTCTAGATCGATTTACGTTATCATCCATAATAGGTACAACACTTTGAGAACATCTTGAGCTTTCTAGAAATTTTGGAATTTCCCCCTCTTGGGTATTTTTGTTACTTTTGTGTCCTTTCCTGTTTGAGCAGTGTTCAAAAATCTTGATCTATTTCAGAGTCAACAATGGGAGGCCATATGCTGGAAACCCTGCCCTGTGCCCTACAGGCAGCAAGGAGGTGTAAAAGGAGAATAGGGGGCTGATCCTTGGGAGGAGAGAGGTGGGCCATCACGGTTGCCCCGCGGGCGGTGCCATGTCACCTGACGAGGGAGTTTCAGGTATAAGCTGTTTACAGTTGAGGGTATCAGCCTCCAAGCTAGAGTTACTCTCTGCAGTTTCCATTTTAAGTGCTCTCAGTCGTCCTCTTGCCAAGACGGCTGCTGGCGCACATTTGAGGCACTAATGAGACTGGCCTCAGAGTCCATCATTCAGCTCTGGCTGTCCTTGCTGGCCCTGGCACAGGCCTAGCTAGCACTTAGCTCCTCGGGCCCCGGCCTTCTCAGCAGCAACACCCTCCCTTCCTTTGCCTTCTGATACCCCTTCGCCGCTCCCTCCTTCCTGCTCTGGCTGTCACACTCCTTGTGAAACAACACTTACCGTGGTCCCAGGCCAGAGGATAATCGGACCACTCTCCCGCCCAGCTGCGGGCTGGCCGTGTATTCCTGGGTTTTCGCCTGGTGATTTTCCCAGGTGATGTCCTCACCAAGA
>CM052887.1:52543209-52592845 GCA_028534135.1 Potos flavus
GAGATGACTGGCCTGACACATCCATATGGTCTCTCAGCGTCTAGCAGAATATTTGGGACTGTTTTTCCTGTTGGTGGCAGGGTGTCAACAGAGAGGACAGAAGTATATAAAGTCTCTTAAGACTTAGTCTTGGAGTTGGCACAGTATTGCTTCTTACCGCACCCTCTCATCCAAGCCACAGGACCAGCCCGGAAAAAAGGGTGGGGAAAGACACTTCACTTCTTGATGAAAGGTCTGCAAAATCACATTTCAAAGATTATAGAATCAGGAGTGAGGGGATAATCAAGGCCATTTCTTCAGTCTACTGCAGTCATTTGTGTGTTAGTAGGTATCAAATATTTTAAAAGCATTGCATTAAAATTGGGCAATTATATATTTATTATATGTAATAGAAGTGTTTTTCCTATTATTGTTCTCTTTAGCCAACAAGCGGGAATAAGCTCCAAGAATTGCATTAATCAGGGAATATCAAGCCCCAAATATTGCTGGCATAGAATCTTCTGGGGTTTGCTAACTTTTTCAATGGGCTCTGTGGCTGTTTGGCATAATGGGATGCATTTGCTTCTGTCACCTACTGACAAAGCCCAGCAAAGATAAGGGCGCTAGGATGCTTTGAGATCCAATTTGAACCTTCTCAGAGGCCATTGCCATTCCTCTTTTTTGCTAAAGGTTTAGCAAAGAGGGTTGGCATTTCCCAATACCTTCTTCTTCTTCAAAATTCCTGAGTGGTATCAAGTAAACATCCTGTGCAATATAAATTGCCCACCGGTTCCTCTTCACAGAAGTACACATAGGAGAAATAGCCCCCAGTCAGTTTTAACGGAGACCAGCCGAAGGAAGCTAGCTCATCTCCATTCTTACCTGTCAACACTAGGACACAGGTTTCCGATGCTTGAGCCACTGTGTTAAACAAGGATAAATTTCTGTAGAGGAGATGGAAATCCATTATGCAGTGGCTGATGATGCCTGCTACAGGATGGTAGGACAAAGCCAATGAATAGGTGCATGGGTGGGCGCCATGTCAGAGTAGACAGACCATGGCTGTCCTCTCTCAGAACCCTTCCATCAGCCCCCTGGTCATTCAGAAAAAGGACTTTGGCCTTTGCCACCTCTCTCATGTTACTGCCTACCACTCTTGCTAGCACACATCCTCCCTTCCAGCCACATGGCCCTTCTCGCTGTTCTTGCACACACCAGGCCTGTTGCTGCCACAGGGCCCTTGCACTGATTGTTTTCTTGACCGAAAACACTCTTCCTCAGGTGTCCACGTGGCTCATTCTCTCCCTTCCTTCAGGTCTCTGCGCAAGTGGCACCCGATCAACCTATCAATGAGGCTTTATTCATCAACCCATATAAAATATCAGCCTTACCCCCTTACTCCATATCCCCTCTACCTTTAGTTTTCTTGTATTACCGATCACAATCTGACATATTATATATTTACTGGTTTATTTGTTTGTTTCTGTCTTCTCCCTCTAAAGGTAAGCTCTGTGAAGGGAGTAACTATGTTTTTTTTTCACTGCCTTAAAAATGCCGGATGCATAGTAGATGCTCAGTAAATATTTGTTGAATGGAATGTGGGAATAGGTAGCATGGTTGCCTAGAGCCATCAGGCCCAGAAAGCACAGAGTCCGGTGCTCCCAGTACTTTTGGCAGCCCATGAAAATGTTTAGATATCTTTTAAAACCAGCAAAAAAAACCATGAACTTTTAGAGTCGAAGACTGTATTTGTCTTTATAGCAATACAGCCATAAAATGTCTTCAAAAGTCATAATGTGGTCCCGGCTTAGAATTCTGAAGGAGTGATCATTAAAATAAGATGGGGGGGGGGCACCTGGGCGGCTCAGTCGGTTAAGTGTCTGACTCCAGCTGAGGTCATGATCCCACAGTCCTGGGATCAGCCAGGCATCGGGCTCCCTGCTCACGGGGGAGTCTGTCTCTCCCTCTCTCTCCCCTTCTGTCCCTTCCCTGGTTCATTCTCTCTCTCCCAAATAAATAAATAAAATCTTTAAAAAAATTAAAAAGTAAAAAATAAGATAGGATGAGGAACACTACTGGGTTCTATGGAATGTGTAATGAGACTTCCATGCGTCTAAGGTCGTCTGGAAACATACCCAGATTAAAGGAACATATGCATATTTCATCTTTTGATAACCCCCAGGCTCTCGATACACTCAAGCTGGCCTTTCCCCACCCCCTTTTTGGTCTCCTTTTGTGTTTCAATTTGAATTTCTAGGGTTAACGTTTATGTGATGAAGGAAAGCCTCCTCCTTCCTTCCCTTGGCTCTTCCTTCCCTCAGCTCTCTCCGCTGGCCCCCTGCTATCTGGCTTCCTGGCCCGCACTTGACACTGTTAGTTCCTGTCCGCGGGTCCTGCTGCTGCCGGCTCTTTGCTTCATCCTAGAGTGGGCCTGAGCAGAAGCCAAATGAGGATTTGTGCCCACCTTGCCTCTGCTGTTCATGTCACGATAAAAATAGGTTTGCCCACTTCTCATTTGCTTGGCTGCTTAGTAAACAGAAGCTTCTGTACTTTGAGTCGTTCTAAGAGTTTTGGGATCTTGGGCACATGGTGTCCTCAGTCATTTGCAAAGTCTGCATTGGTTACTCAGGGGCCGATTCTGCTCCTCGAACTTGTTAGCCCCTTTAAGTTCATGGAGTGAGTAGGCATATAGGGAGGCCTCGCCTTGTTAGGGACTGCCTTGGCCCTCCATCTCCATCTCTGTGTGCTGTGGAAACAGTCTTGGAGGCGGGAATCTCTGAGCCTGACCCCTGCCGTAGACCGCACATGAAATGTGTAACGTTAGCATTGCGAGTGGTAGACCCCGTCCTCGGCAAGGCCAGGTGGGGGCCTTGCCTTCTGGTCACGGTCTGCCAGCTGTTACGGCAGTGCCTGCCTTAGACCCTGAGGGGATCAATGATGTCAGGCAGGGCAGAGGCATCGGTATGAAGACACTGTCTCTTCCGGAACAGCCCCAAAGAAAACTCTCAACAGCGGACTGGGGACAGACATCACCACCCTGCCCCAAGAGCAGCCATTTGGTAGCGAGACTTGCAATGAGTAGTGCTGCCCAGGTAACTGTGCCCTCGTAGCCGGGGAGGGGAGAGGGGGCATCCCTGTGGAAGGCTGGATGCTGCCGTCCTGCCCACTGAGGTTCAGCCCCAGCGTCCCCTCTGCCACACCTCACTTTGATTGGCCTGGCTTTTGGCATCAGGCCCTTTGGGGTACGATCTTGCACCTGGTTGGGTAAACGCAACTGGAGACTCATCGGCTGAAAAGCTCAGAACCGCCGCCAGACACTGGGGTTTATAACCTGATTTGAAAGTTGTGGTTTTTATTCTGCAACACCTGGGAAGCTGTAGGTGGGAGAAGCCACCGTCTTTTCACGTGTTCTCCACTTGTTTTCATCGGGGTCATAAAATAAAAGGGTGCGAAGATAAGAAAAGACAGATTCCCCGGAATTCCATTCGGGAGAGCATTGTATTTGTTTGGAAGGAGTATTTTAGCGTGCCTCCTGAGCGGGCGGTGATGCTGCAAGGACACATTTAAGCAGTGATTGCAGACCTTCCATGCTTTACTAAACGGGGAGGGGAACATTCTTCTCCATGATGAGAGAGGGACGAAGCAGGAAGAGTGCAGTACAGTGCAAGGGCTTTGTGCAAAGAGTGGCGAGGCCCCTCCTAGGGGGCACCTCCCCCCAGTCTTCCGTGAAGCACACAAAACACACATCGCCGTGAACAGTGTGCTGTCGTGAGTTCCCAAGAGGCACTGGGGTTCCAGTTGGGGTTTGTGGCTCTGTGGAGTGAGGAGACCCAGGAGACAGAGAGCCTGTTGCAAATGGGCATGTGTTTTGGAACTTCCAGAGGCCAGGGAACTGGGAGGTTCAAGGTCACTGGACCTGGATCCCCAAGGCAGGGTGACTTCCCACCGACTTCTGAGCAACCTCATATATTCAAGGAATGATTCATCTTCTGATCTTGCTGCAGAAAACAAATGCTCACACCATGCTGGAAATGAGGAAAGCCTCCCTAGCAAGGAGATTCTGGTTGGTACACTTGAAGGTCCGAACTAGGATGTGAGGGCTGGGTCCCCAACTGCACTGACCTAGTGGGTAATGGTGAATGAGTGTGAGGGTGGCCTTGGAATGAGGAAGGGCGAAGGAGGTCAGAGCCGCCCAGTGCCCTGGCCCGGGAGACTTCTGGGCCTGACCTGGGCTGGGACAGGTGCTGCCCCTGAGGCTTCTGGGTGAACCTGCAGGATGACAGCGCCCGCCGCGCGGTTCACAGACATCATGCTGGACGGCGTCTGTCCTCGCTGCCCGCAAACCTGGGTTTCTCCTTCCTCTGTCTCTGAGCTGACTCAGAACTTGTTTCCCTTCCAGGTGGCAAGACAGGGCAGGCCCCTGGCTCCCGCGCACCTTCTCCCCGGCTTCCCACGAAAACTCTCGGTGGCCCACCTAACCCCCCGGCATCTCCCAGGCTAGGCAATGCCTCTGAGGCTCACGGCGCCACCAGGACAGTCCCTCCTCGCCCCAGCATGCCTGCGCCACCACCTCCCACCCCGCCCCCACCTCCTCCACCCCTACCCCCACCCCTGCCCCCTTCCTCCCCCACCAAAGCTCCGCTTGTGTCCCCACCTGGCCCGCCCACCAAAGGGAACACCCCAGGGCTTGCACCCCCTCTCCCCTCCGCACCTCCCCCTCCCCCTCCACCTCCACCCCCACCCCTTCCCCCAACTCCACCCCCACCCCCCATGGCCTCTGTTCTCAGTGACAAGGCCATGAAGCCTCAGCTAGCCCCCTTGCACCTGCCGCCCATCCCACCCCCACTCCCTCTCCTCCCCCCTTGTGGGTATCCCGGGCTCAGTGCAGATGCTGCGAGCCCTGTCCAAGATCTTCGGGAGCCTCCCGCCCCACCGCCTCCGCCACCCCTACCCCCTCTTTATGCCTCCTGTACCCCGAGGTCATCTGTGCCTGCACCTCCTTTGCCAGGAGCTAACAACAATAGTGAAGCTCCACTCCTCCTGCCCCCCAAGTCTCCCAACTTCCAGGCCCAGCCACCCAAGTCCAGCGCACAGGCCTTGCCGGCACCGCCGGCCCCTCCAGGATCGCAGCCGTTCCTGCAGAAGAAGAGGCCCGGCCGAGGCCCAGGTGAGCCGCAGCAGAGGACCACTCAAGCCTCACCAGTGATTAGGAAGGTGCTAGGGACACAGCCAGAGGCCTGCTCCTAGAGCAGACCCACCCTCAAGATGTCTTAACTCTTGGATGTCATTTTAGAACAAAGCTATCAGTGCCCCTCATGGAGCTCGGTCAAACTTGTTGTATGGGACTTTATGTTGTATTCGTGTTAGAGACAGGAAACCAAGGGGGAGCGAGGCTGAAAGACTTGTCCGAGATCACACAGACCACAGGCCGGGCATTCTGGCTTTGATCACCTTGCAATTACTAGCTGTGTGACCCTGGGCAATCCCTTAGCCTCTCTGGGCTTCCTTCTCCTCATCCGTAAAATGGGGCCAGCAGTAGTTGCCACCTCCTGTGATTGTTGGAGCAGGGCCTGGCAACACCGAACTCTAGAGAAGGGTTATTTCTTCTTACTCTTATCGTTCATGCACCCGAATCTCCTGTCTGCGGTGGAGGCGGCTGTGGGTGCGGTCTGTTTCCAGAACCGGGCGTCTGCTGTCATTTTTGCCGGAGTTACTACAGCCTGGCTCCCAGCCGCCGTCGGCACTGGTCCTCGGCAGACTGGATTCGCATTCTGTCTTCCTTTTGGCACATTCTCGTGCTGACTCAAGAAAACTAAGGGTCTGTATTTCGAGCCAAATATTAAAAATAATTCCTTCACATACCTAGCAGAGAGGATTTTGGATTGAGCATGCATTCCCATAACTGATTTCCACATACCGGGAAGGCTTCATCCACCTCTGTGTCCTTCCTAATGGAAAGTGTACCCACATACACACATATCCACACACACACATTCACACGCACCCATAAACACCACGATCCACACACACACACACACCCCAACACACATCCACACTCACACGCACACATGTTCCTCGGTCTTTAAGAAAATCTTTTCACAAAGAAGTTTTCTTAAATGTATTTCCTCAGATTAAAAACAGCACAGGCTCACTATAGAGCAAATAGAAAGAAATTGCAATCACCAACAATAACATCACCCAGAAATAAAAGCTGTCATAGTCAGGTGACAGCTTTTCATTTCCTTTTTTTTTTTCCAGAAGTATCTACAGATTTACAAAGTTAATACTATTTTGAATATACAATGTTCTATACCGTTTTTATTTGATATTACATTATAAGCAGTCTTGTCGAGTTGTTGAAGTTTATTCATAAGCATATTAAACCAATCATCAGCATTTACCAGATTTCTAGTATTAAATTGATTCTCTTTTTTGTTATTGTGACTAATATTGGAGGAAACACTTTTGTAGCAATTGTCATCCACCTTTTGGATATTTTGAAAGGACAGGTTCCTCAGAAGGAATTCCTGGTACAAAGGGCAAGAATATTTTTAAGGCTCTTGGTCATAAGAGATTAGGTCCGAGGTATTCTCTTTTCAACTGACTGGTCGCCACAGGGGCCAGTGTTCATCCCAATGAGTCGCCTGTGATTCTGAAATGTTCACGGGGTGGTGAGAAAACAGTGCCTCAGATTCAGGCGGGCGGGGAGAGACAAGGAGGTTGTAATGGTGGACATTTTGTGGTGGGCGGGGTGGATTTAGGCTGACTGGAGGGAGAAGGGAGGGTCTGCAATGCAGGGAACCCGTGTAAGTGGAACCCCGGGGACAAGAGTAAGCCCCACAGCCTGTTCGTCTCACCCCCCTCTGCGCCTCACCTACAGACAGCCCTTCCCTTTCTTCGGACTCTGCAGTGGTTCCCCTTCTTTGAGCTGTGCCTTCTGATCCTGATGGTGGCCGTCATCGTCCTTCTTGTCACAGCAGCTAACATTTACTGAACCCTGCTGCATGCCATTTGACTTCACTCATTCAGCCCTCTCAACACCCCAAGGAGGCATGTGTACTGTGATCCCCATTTTACAGATGAGGAAACAGAGGCACAAAGAGGTCATCATTACCCCATCAGGAGAGCTGGAATTCAGTCTCAAGCAGCTTAGCCCCACAGGCAGCCCTTTTATTCACCAGATCTTATGACATCCCGAGACCTCAGTACCTCACCTCCGCCAGGAGATTATAGCATCTGCTGTCCCCATTCTTGTAACTGAACACACTGGCATCTTTTCTCTAAGGGACCAGTGGGGGGAAGCTAAATCCACCCCCGGCACCCCCTGCGAGATCACCCACCACGGAGCTTTCAAGCAGAAGCCAGCAGGCCCCAGCCTGGACCTCAGCACAGCAGCCGGGAGGTCAGCTGCGCAATGGAAGCCTGCGTATCATCGGTAAGTGGGCCCGCCTTGTGCCGTGCTGGCCGCCGGTGTGGGAGTGGTTTCCCCTGGCCCTTGGAGGGAGAATGCCAGCCCACCATTTCAGGGTGCGTGCTTCACAAGAGCAGGGAGCTCACTCTAGGGCAAAACAGCCGGCAAGTTGTGTTCAAGAAGATTTCTCTTGAGGCTTTCTGAGACGTTCCAGAACTCATCCTCTAACTTTCCAACTGCGATGAGAAAGATGGACGAAAACCAACATTCAAACTGTGTATGTGTGTGTCTTGTCTGTCTCTATGGAGAAATCCATGCATATTGGATGACAATAGAAAGAATGGAGTGGTCTGGAAACGGTGAAAAGGATGAATAGAAGGCCCACCAGACAGAGGGATGGTTAGGGCAAAAATACAGAGAGAGGAAGGAAAGTTCTCTGGGGTCAGACCCAAAGCCTACGTCACAAAGCAAGGACTCAACTAATAAAAGGGCCATAAGTCTCCTCTCCTCTTGCAATCAGGAGCTCAGGGAAAATCCCGATTGCTTTGGGGAGCCCAAGTCCCCATTGGACATAAGCCATGCTCCTTCCTACCAGCCAAACTGAGGACTTTAATCTGCTCACCCCTCCCACCCAAAGCCCTCCCCAAGGGCTCAGGAGAAGCTTCAGGCCCCAGGCACTCTACTGGTCCCTTGTTGCTGTCACAGTCCCCACCTCTGACTCTGGACCCCGGATGGCTCACGGCACTTCTCCCTTTAGAAGTTCCCTTAAGATGGTGGTCAAAACAAGGTGGTGTGGGTGATAGGGAGAGTCTGTTGATTTCATTTCTCCTGATTCCCCTTGTCTGAGCTGAGCAGTAAGAATCGAGACGTGGTAGATGGGTATTCTTAAGGGGGAATGACTCAACCACTAAAACCCTTGAACTGGGCAGGCAAACCTGTGTGCTCCTGGAAATTCTCAATGTCATCACAATAACCAGAGTAATTTTGCTATTTTCCACGTTGTGCAGATGACTTTGAATCTAAATTCACGTTTCATGCCATGGAAGACTTTCCTCCTCCAGATGAATATAAACCATGCCAGAAGATTTACCCCAGCAAGATCCCCAGAAGTAAGTACCACCTTGGGAAGCCTGTTGGTTTTCCCTGACCCTCCAGAATTAAATGCTTAGTGTGCGTTGATTGGCCACAGGCTGCCTAAAGGACGATGTCATGGTTTCACCATGCTACCGGAAGAATACAGTGCTATTCCTTTTTCTGGAAATATCTGAAGACTTATTTGTCCTGGCCCCAACGATTCCTTTAGAAGCTTTTTACAGAACTCCAGAGTTCATGGTTTGGCTTTGGATTTGAGTGCCTGGATTTACCACTTGTCCCTCTCCTCCCAGGGCTTTTGACAAGGCAGCTAATTACCCTAAGACAACAGCAAAATGGGATACAGGAGCTTCGTATCAATACCCAGAGAACATTCTAAATGAGTGTTCAGAATTCTGGCAGACTGCGAAATGAAGGATGTCCTTAGGTCAGTGGTTCTCAACCTTGAATACACATTAGAATGACCTACAGAGCTTTTAAAAATCCCAAAGGCCAGGCTGCACCGAGACCCACTAAATCAAACATGCGGGATGGGACCCACGTGGCAGTATTTTTGAAAATGGCCAGGTGATCCCAGTGTCCAGCCAAGGATGAAAAGTCTCAGGCTGATAAGAGCCTGACTTTCATCATGTGGCCAGCCTCCAAGTAGAGGCCTTCACTCTGCTTACCTACTTAGCCCCCTAAGAGTGGAAGAGGAAGAGGCTGGCATATCCCTCAGGCCCGAAAGGGCAGGGAGGCAAGTACTTTAGGAAAACAGGAAGCAAAGAGAAGCAAAGCGGGGAGTGTTAACCACACAGCAAAGCTGCCTATTCTGGTCCGGTGCTGAGCCGACCCAGTTGGACAGGGGCTGGTAAGAGGGGACAGAGGCAACAACATGGACTAAGGCTGGCCCCCAGTCTCAGACATCTGTGGACTAGCATGGAAGATCGTCCATGTCCTGGGATAGCCCAAGACCATGAACTGGGCTCTTTGACCCTTTCCCTTCAGAGGGACTATGGCTACGTCCCTCCTCCAGGGTTCAGCTTCCTGCAGGCAGACCAGGGAGCCCCTGCTCAGCTCACAGGTCCCCTTGGAATCAGCCTGGGCAGGTCTTTTCCTGCTGGGATTGCACATTTAGAGAGAAGTGACTTTGTGTGCTTTTTAAATAATATGCAAACACTACTGCTCCGAACTAAGAGAGAAAGGAAGGAGAGAGGAGCAGCATGAGATGGAGGGCCAAAAATGGACCCCATATTGTCAGCACTCCTGCAAGGCTCATTTCCTTTCCCCAAGCAGGTGTTTGTTAATTGGCCACCTTCATGCCACAAATCCCACCGTTCTCTGTCACACCCGGACGGTAACTGGTGAATGGGACTCCTGGCCCCCGGAGGCTTTTCAGACATATTTGAGGCTCTCCGGGCCATTTGGACTCAGTCCCAACTACTCGGTTGCGCAGTTTTGACCAGAAAGGAGCCATTGACAATACATAAATGATTGGCGTGGCTGTCTTCCAATAAAACTTTATTTACAAAAAGCAGGTGCTTGCTGGATTTGGTCTGCCAGCTGTACTTTGCTGATCTCGGCACTAAACCGTTCCAGAAAAGCAGATTCTTTCAAGTCTCACTTCTTTTTCAGTAGTATGCTAGGCAGTCCTTCAACCTTCAGATACAGTAAGTTCTAAAGTTCGCTGCTTTTTGAGCCCATGGTGCCCGGTCTCCTCCCTGAGAATGGAAGCGAGGCCGTTTCTCGCACAGCTCACCAGGAGGGCGCAGCTGGCCGTCTGTGCTGTATTCCTCTCATCGCAGAGAAATGGCCACATCACCGCCCACACACACACACAAATAATCAGATGCTCAGGAATGTGCAGTTTAAAAAAAGAAAAGAAAAAGAAAACCCGCTAAGTGAACTGACATCCTACAGACCAGGAAGGGTATTTGCGATTTCAAAAATAAAATACGGTTTTAGAATAATGCAGCATTGGCGGGCGTGAAATCCTCCCGTGGCTTCCGAGCACAATTACATGGGCATGTTCCTGCCATCCCTGCAAACCCTAGAGTAGAACCTTGGTAATTCTATTAGGGTGAGTCTGATATAGTTCATGCCTGTCTGATTACATTTCTTCGTACAGTTTTCCTCCTGCTCCCCATTGACCTGGGTCCCCGAGACCGGAGTTCATGATCCAGGAGACAGTGTCGGTTCTGTCGGACGAGTGTGTTCTCACGCTGTCTCGTAGCAGTTCTGGCTTTGTCTCCAACTGCTTGGTCACTTTCTCCCTCTGCTCCTAACACCCGCACAGCACACAAACACTCTCGTGCATAGCTTTTCCACTTGCTCTCTCTGCTATCTCCACCCTGCACGTATTAGCTGTTTTCTTTCTTTGATAGGATGATTTTACATAAGTTTTTTAATGTTTTAAAAATGCGTTAGGTTCCTCAATAAGTCAATCATAGAATTACTGTAGGATCCAGCAATTCCGCTCCTGGGTATACACCCAAAAGAATCGAAAACGGGGGTTCAGACAAGAGCTCACACGCAGATATCCACAGCAGCACTCTTCGTGATAGCCAAGAGGTAGAAACATCCAGTGTCCATCCACCGATGAATGGATAAACAAAATGTATAGCCATGCAATGGAATATTCTTTGACAACGAAAGGGGATGAAATACGGATCCATGCTACAACATAGATGAACCTTGGAAGCATCACAATGCGTGACAGAATGCAGACACAAAAGGCCACGTGTTGGGGCACCTAGGTGGCTCAGTGGGTTAAAGCCTCTGCTTTCGGCTCGGGTCATGGTCTTAGGGTCCTGGGATCGAGCCCCGCATCAGGCCTGCTTCCCCTGCTCCCTCTGCCTGCCTCTCTACTTGTGATCTCTCTCTCTCTCTGTGTCAAATAAATAAAATCTTAAAAAAAAAAAGGCCATGGGTTGTATGATTCCATTTACACAATGGGGCCAAAACAGGCAAATCCTTAGAGACAGCAAGTAGAGTTAGCAGTTGCCAGGGGTCGGGGGTAGGAAGAATGAGGAGTAGCTCCTAATGGGTATGGGTTTCTTTTCGGGGTGATGGATATGTTCGGAAACTCGAGAGAGGTGATTGTTGCACAACACTGTGAATGTATTCAAGGTCACCAGTGGTAAATTTTATGTTATGCGCATTATACTGCAATAAAGTAGGGGGGTGAATACTCTATCAGTAGGACTCTTGGGGAAAAATTGCATAGGTCGCAAATATTAACATAGTGATGATAGAAAGAGTGAAGTTATCATCATATTGAAGGATACTTACTGAGGCCTCACTGGAGAGATTTAGATAAATGCTCCCCTGACACAGCCCCAAGAAATTCACATTTTGGTGGAGAGAGGGAGGAGAGACAGACACCCAAACATAACATCTCAGTCTGGGGTTCCCAGCAAAACCATCCTGATCGCAGTCAGTTCAGTGGGAAAGTGGCTGGCTAGAAATCTGTTTGCATCCCAACTCCTTTAAAAATAGAATTTTTAATTGTGGTTTAAAAATGCATAACATGAAATTTTCCATCTTAACCCGGTGTAAGTGTACAGTTCAATAGTGTTAAGTACATTCACACTGTTGTGCAACCAATCTCCAGAACTCCTTTCATCCTGCAGAATGGAAGCTCTGTCCCCACTGAAATGTCCCCAAGCTCTGTCCCCATGAAAATAGCAGCCACCGCTCTACTTCCTGGCTCTAAGAGTTTGACCGCTCTCAGTACCTCATATAAGTGGAATCATATACTATTTGACTTTTTGAGACTGGCCTTCTTTCATTTAGCCTGATGTCCTCAAGGTTGTCCACTTGGTGGCATCTGTCAGAATTGCCTTCCTTTCTAAAGCTGAATAGTATTCCATTGTCTGAATGTGTGACATTGTGTTTATCCGTTTATCCGTCAGTGAACAGTTGGCTTGCTTCCCCCTTTGGCTGTTGTGACTAATGCTGCTAGGAACATGGGTGTACGAGGATCTCTTTGATACTCGTCCCTGCTTTTAGTTCTGTTGGGTATAATATACCTAGAAATGGAATTCCTGGATCATATGATAATTCGATTTCTAATGATTTGAGGAACCACCATACTGTTTTCCATTTTACACTCCCACCACTTGACATTCCCATCAGTAGCACACAAGGGTTTCTCCACATCATCACTGACATTGTTGTTCTCTGGTTTTTTGATAGCAACCATCCTAATAGGTGTGCAGTGGTAGCTGGTGTAGTCCAATTCCTATTTTAAAATAGTTACTTTACACCTTGCAAAACTAGCCACCATTGTTTCCATTAGCGAAGAAACTTCTCCAGCCAGTGCTGCAGTCACTTTAACAGTACTGGGTGGTTTATGTCATGAAATCAAAGGACGAGCTATCCCACTTCTGAGAGAATCCACAGACACTGCCGATGGCCGAGCATTTATCTCGGCCTCTGTGGAGGGCAGCGGGGCAGGAAGGACTCCTGCCCTGTGCTTACCTTCGCCGTTCTCCTTCATAAGCTGTCTTCCAGCACCCCACTCTCTTACCGCTATTCCTGTCCTTCTAGAGTATTCCTTTATTCCTCTGAAATGGCAAAAGTAGTGTCTTGTCTATAAAACATCTCCCTTGACCTATTCTGGCCCCCAGGCCACTTGTCTGCTCCTCTCACAGCCAGTGCCGTGTCTACTTCCTCTCTTCCTGTCCTCTCAGACATTTCCCGCCCACCACGCCATGGAAAGAGCCTTAGCAAGGCCACCAGGGGACGCCATGTTGCCAGAGCCAGCGGTCACAGGTGTTAGCTAGAATCCGTCACTCCCTCCCATGAAGCACTTCTTCGCTTAGATTTTCGGACAGCCCTCTCTCTCCTCCTCCTTCCACTTTGTGCTTACCACTCCTCCACTTCTCGTTAACACCAAACACTGTGGAGTCATCTTTGGCTTCTTTCTTTCTCTTCTGCTCCCACGTCCAAGTTACCAGAAAAGTCTTGGGGCTCCTCCCGTGACATGTATCTCCAGTCTGCTCTCTCTCAGCGCCTTCTGCCACTCTCAGCCTGGCTGAAACCACTGTCATTTCTCATCCGGAGGCTGCGGGAACCTGCTCGCAGGCTCGTCTAAAGCCCAAGTCCAGTCAGACCGCCTTCTGCTCCAAATCCTCCGCTGAGTTCCCGTCTCACTCTGTGTCAACTGGAAATCCGCCCCATGGCTCATAAGACCTACCTGAAGTGCCCACACACCCAGGCCCACTCCCTACAAAACCTCATGTTGCCCCCACAGCACAGACCACCTGCACCTTGTAGAACATTCCAAACACACTCCCACCTCTGGGCTCTTTGCACTTGCTGTCCCCTCTATGGGACACTTTCCCCAGATGTCCACGAGACTCACTCCCTGTGTCCTTTGGGTCTTTGGTCTGATGGCATTTTACCTGAGAGTTCTTCTCTGACCGGTCTTTATTTAGTAGCAGCCCCTCCTGCCCCATCACATCTTCAAGGCATTTATCACTTCCTGACATATTATATATTTGCTTGTGTCTTGTCTGTTTCCCCCAGGACAGTGTAAGACCCAGAAGGGAAGGGATGACATCAGTTTTTACTCACTGGGGTCAATTGCCAACTCCCAGAATGAGGCCAGGCACACAGACACTTGATAAATACTTGTTGAATTAATAAATAAGAATCGGGGTGCCTGGGTGGCTCAGTCGGTTGAGCGTCTGGCTCTTGACTTTGGCTCAGGTCAGGATCTTTGATCTGCTGAGATTTGCGCTGGGCATGGAGCCTGCTTGGGATTACCTCTCTCCCTCTTCCTCTGCCCGCCCCCCAGCTCATGCACGCGTACGTGCTCTCTCTCTAAAAAGAAAATTGATGAGAATGTCCATACATATATACATTGCGAAACCATTTACAGAATAAGAAATTTGAAAACAGCACAGATCTCCAACAATGGGGTTAAATAAATTAAGGCAGAACCACAGGATAGAACCCCATGCATCCATTACAGTAGTGTTGTTGAATATTCAGGGACATGAGAAAATGCGAACACGACTTTAAGAAGTAAAAGCAAAAACACCCAGTACACTAAAAGTACATAAAATAGAACTGAAATTTAACTCAAATAAGGAAATGACCTTGCGAATCTATATGGAGAGGGAAAGGGAAAGACGTTGACCGAATAGAAAAGAGGCTAGAAGCACATCCGCCGAAGTGTTCAGAGTGGTTAGAGCTCCATGGTAGAATGCTGGGTGATTTTAATTTTCCTTAGGCTTCACGATTTTGTCCCAAGTTTTCTGTAACAAATATATATTACTTTTAATGATCATTAAAACTAATTTTAAAATTATAACATTTTCAAATTATGGGGAGAGAGACTCTGATTGGCCAACGCCTGGTCTGAGCACCTGTAGAGGAAGAGCGTGACCCCCCGTGGTACACAGGGTGACCCCGCTGAGTTCTCTACAAGTGGGATGTGGTCCGGAGGGAGTGGTGATCGAGGTTCATACCAACCTCAACTAAGACGTGACGTCGGGGGAGGAGAGGAAAGGCCAGATATGCACCTTCTAACCTCTAGATCTGGCAGATACTAGAATGATCATTTCCAATGAAACCTGTCATTTCCTTTGGTTAGAGACTGTGACGGGCCCCCAGTGTTAGAACGGAAGGGCTCTTTGAGGCCGTCCAGCCCAGCTCTCTCATACACAGCTGAAGCAACCGGGGCAGAAATACGGTGGCTGCCCCTGGTCACAGCTAGTGGCAAAGCTGGAGCTCGGGAAGGTATTATGCTAAGTGAAATAAGTCAGTCAGAGAAAGACAATTATCATATGGTTTCCCTCGTGTGTGAAATATAAGGAATAGTGCAGAAGATCATAAGGGAAGGGAGGGAAAACTGAATGGGAAGAAATCAGAGAGGGAGACAAACCATGAGAGACTCTGGATTCTGGGGAACAAACCGAGGGTTGCGGAAGGGGAGGTGGGGGGGATGGGGTAACAGGATGATGGGCATTAAGGAGGGCACGGGATGCGATGAGCACTGGGTACTCGCAATTACATGCAACTGATGAAGTATTGAACACTACATTGGAAGCTAATGATGTACTGTATGTTGGCTAATAGAATTTAGATTCAATTTAGATTCAGAAAAAGCTGGGGCTCCGGCTGAGGTTCTCTGCTCCGTGTCCGATGCTCTGTGCACCCCGCCTTGCTACCTCTCCACCCCGTGCCACGTAGCCCTTGGCTTGGAGAGACTGTGCTGGCCCAGAGCTGCCGGTCAGATCTGCTTCTCTTAGGAGGCCAGTTTGTGCTAACCCACCTCCCCAGCCCACGGGAGTCGCGCTGCAAGGCCGGCTCTCAGAGAGGCTCGGCTCGAACGGCCAGCCCCGTCTGGGAATCGTCTCCGGCCCTTCTCCGGGTCCTGCAGTGTTTGTCCTCCTGTTGGTTGGCTACAGAACGGATTTTTTCTTCTCTAACATGGAAGTATCTCTGTGCTTGCATAAAGGCACAGGCTGGCTTGGTTTACAAACGACAAAAAATAAAGTTGGAAGCCAGCTTGGCCCTCAGGCCTCTGCGCCTTCAGTCCCAGCACAGACTTTCTTCTCTAAGCCCCACAGTTCAGAGAAGGCTTTCGTATCCGGCTGCTGTGCTCAGCACTGGGGCAGAGGGGCCATCCGTGTGCCGGGAGGCCGCAGCTGGGGTCGCTCGGGCTGCTCTGAGGGACCTCGGCATGTGGGATCAGGTAGGGAGGTAAATGGTATTTCGTAGTACAGGTTGGTGTTTCCAAAATTTGAAAACCTGTGTTTCAGTGAATCTGAAACACTCTTCTGTGGAAACACAGCCCCGTGTAAAGGACTATTTTAGCAGAAGAGCTCTCCTTTTTGAATTCTAGCGGTCCTAGTGACATCTCAGAGTGGAAAAAATCCCCTAAGGCAGTATTTGTATTAAAAAGGGGATACCTGGGTGGCTCAGTCGGTTAGGCGTCTGCCTTCGTTCGGCTCAGGTCATGATCTCAGTGTCTCGGGGTGTCAGGATCTCAGTGTCAGGATCATAACCTGAGCTGAAGGCAGATGCTTAACCAGTTGAGCCACCCAGGCTCCCCAGTGTCTTTTTACTTTTAACTTAGTTAATAAACTGGCTAAAAAACCTAGCACTCCTTATGTCATTTGCCCAAAAATATCTTTATCCTAGAACACATGCACTTATTAACTTAAAAAGTATTTTAATGAAAATGTCAGAGTCCTTTGAATTAATGTTTTATAAGTTGCAGAGACCCTTCTATGTGCTAGTTCATTTTTAAAACTAGATCTTACCTTAACAGATTCTTAAGATGACTTACATGTTCATTGTACAAAGTATGTTTAAGAGATTTTAAAAAAGCAGCAACAACAACAATAAATGCAGGAGGAATCCGTTCGATGTATTATTTCCATGTTTTTAAGTATTTGAGGTCATCCTGTTTATACAATTTCTAGCCTGCTTTTTTTGTCCTCAATTTCAGACATCACCCCAAATTATTTTACTTTGTAAACATTCAAACGGCCACTTCATCATATAGTTAGTGAACACTGGAGATCCTAAACAGTTTTGTTGAACGCAGGGTATCATCAGCTTTTCACTATCGTAAATGATCTGAGATGAGTAGTTCTGCTTTTCATGCTGCTCTGGAAGGAACACAGCAGTCTGGATTGTCTGGAGGGCTTTGGGACGTGGTTATTTAATTCCTGATCCGGGACAGAGGCAGGATGGAAAAGCCTTGTACCGCGTGCCGCAGAGAAAGAGCTTCGACGCCATTCGGAGCACCTGACTCACAGGGAAAGTTCTAGAATGCCTGGGAACGTGGAGTTAAAACTGGGCTAGACCAACCAAACCACATAGACGCATATCCACACACATATAAGTAAATGCCAAAAAAAAAAAAAAAGAAAAAAGAAAAATCTGGAGGGATAAACAGCAAGCTCTGGGTAGAGGGGACTCTGGGATAGAAACTGGGAAGAGGCACTTGAGGTTGTTTGGGGTTTTTATTTCCTATTGTCTTCTTCTCTATCCTTTGACCCCTTAGTTATGAGAATATATTTATATGTAACTTGTGTAATATTTAAGCAAAATACATTTTAGAGAATGAACTCAAGAAAGAATTCAAGCTCCTAGGAGACAGCGTGATTTCTTCAGCATGTAATTACCTTTTACTCCCTTTTTTAACCAACCCTAGCACAGCGCTTGGCACACAGTGGGTACCGGACAAATGAGCGAGTCTGGAGATGGTGGCTTGTTCTGAGCTAAGACACTGTCACATGCATGTAGGCGACAGGCCTTTATAATAACCTGTTTATAGGGGCGCCTGGGTGGCTCAGTGAGTTAAAGCCTCTGCCTTCGGCTCAGGTCATGATCTCAGGGTCCTGGGATCGAGCCCCTCATCGGGCTCTCTGCCCAGCGGGGAAGCCTGCTTCCCCCTCTCTCTCTGCCTACTTGTGATCTCTCTCTCTCTCTGTCAAATAAATAAATAAAAATAAAAAAAATGAAAAAATAAAATAAAAAAATAACCTGTTTATAATAACCAGCAGACCGGACGAGATGCATCCAGGCTGGGCCATGGAAGCAGTGGGTGGAAGTGCTCAGCCTAGGGCCGGGAGGAGCCTGAAGGTTTCAGGTTGACCGGCTCCTGTTACCCTTGGACCCTCTGCTGTTGCTCGGAGTGCCGGGAGAGTCTGAGTTTCTCCGAGAAGCGCACAGCGGTCCCTGGGCCAATAGATGGCCAGATCTTTCCTGTCTCTTTCAGGCCGCACACCTGGTCCCTGGCTGCACGCCGAGGCGACAGGGCAGAGCTCGGATGACATCAAAGGCAGAAATTCTCAGGTAACACCTCCCTCGGGTCTCTGAACGTAAAAGCAGGAGTTCTCCTCAGGGAGCCCAGAAATGCCAAGAGTGTGCTTTTTCCCTAAAGCTTTACATGTTTTGCACAGATTCTTTTGTCCTCAGGGAAAGCCATTTGGTGTACCTTTGTCTCCAGCTGCAATGAAACGCATAGTTTCAAACTCTGAAGAGGGAAAGGGGGCCTTCCCCAGAATCCCCCCCACACACCCAGAAGCCTTTTGGAGTCCTTCTGCAGCGGTCACCCCACTCCCCCCCCCCCGCCCCCGCTCCCTCTTCCCTGGTCAGGTGGCGGGGGAGGTCAGAGATAGTACCCTGCAATGTGTGCCAGATGTAATTCAGGGTTCTGTCTCGTCTGTGGAATACAGGGTATCTCACCGCCCCAGTGGGGGTTTTCTCCCATCAACACGATCATTTCTTTTGGCCAAATGTAGTCACAATTCAAGTCCTGGTGGCTAGAGGAAGCTGGGAAGGGAACCAGACGGGTTCTTGTGGGATAAGACGGTCTTTGAAAAAATGCCCTCCAAGGCAGGTTGGACGGACTGTCTCCGAACCCCGGGCTGAGATGATGTCTCTCACTCTGCCCAGGACAGGGTCTCATCTTTAAAGGCCCTTTGTTGCTTTGAAAACAGGCATTTAGTCGTGCCCTGGCCTCCTGTTTCAGAGTTCTGTGTGGCAAAGGGAGTGGCCTGCCATTCAGCTGGGCCCTTCTGCAGCCCCCAGGGATAGCCCAGCAAGGGATGTGAGAAGGGGACGAGGCCCTGGACGCAGGCATGAGTTCTCTGCAGGAGGACAAGCACCGCCTTTTCTAACCACGGTTAAGCTAAGAATTGTGATAACCACTCAGATGATCACAGGCTCAAAACTGGCTGTCTGATTGTAAGGGAGAAATACGCACAGGGCAAAAGAAAACGGAGACTATACACAGAATTAACAGGCATCTGCTCTGGGAGATGGTAGTTGATTTTTTTACTTTCTTCCTAGCGCATTTCTGCAAGTTTTGAATTTTCTATAGTGAATATGTTACTCTTGTGGTCAGGAAAATTAATAAGCAAAATAATGGTTCCTCCATAATACAGTCCTTTACATTTCTTCAGAGAACTTGTATATGTGATCTCATTTGATCTTTTTAGTAATAACTCTGTGATGTAAGCTGGAGAGATACCTTTAATGACCTTTTCTTCAGAAAGGAGAACTGAGCTCCCTGGTTAAGGAACTTGCCCAAGGTCCCATGCCCTGCCTTCTGACTCCTTGTCCAGTGCTCCTTCCACTATACCAGTCCGCTTTTCCTGGCATGTTCCTATTGCCAGGACGGGAGTCACCCTCCCCTTCAGACGTGGCAAGAATGGTCAAACACTGTGCCAGGTCTGGTCTCCGGCCTCATGGCAGGCACACACCTAAATCACCAGAACCTGTAAAAGTCTAGTCAGGGATGGACTATAAAGTCTCTTTGGGGCATCCCACAGTCAAGAAGATCTTTACATCTAGCTGGACACCCTCTTAATTCATTTTCATGTCAGCGAGACAAAAAGCAGTCGCCCAGAGAGCTCACGGGGTTCTAGACATCGCAAACTGCCCCACAGGGGCACTCTTCTTTTATGGCGGAGAGCCCCAAATGATCCAGTGATCCGAGCATGGGTGGGATTCCTGGACTAGAAATCTGAAGGCCTGGGGCCCTTTCTCTTTTCCTTTGCCTTATCTTGGGATCTCCAGCAAGTTCTTTGTTTTTCTTGAGTTTCTGTCACATGCTGGTGTTTGGTCTTATGACTGTTTCCAAGATGGCGGTAGGTCTTCAGATGCCATCAACTCTATGTCCTGTTTCATCCCTTTTCCACCCACAAACCCCTGGGTCAAAATCAGCCCCTTGCATCCGATGCGACCCTCAGACGCTGGCAGCCTCGTAGGAATGCAGGAAGGCTGGGGGGCCCAGCCCCAGGGTGAGGTTGTGTGTGTGTGTGTGTGTGTGTGTGTGTGTGTGTGAGTGAAGAGTCTTCCAAACCCCCCTGGTAATGTTACTATCTTTCCACAGTTATCACTAAAGACACTCCGGTGAGAAGACAGATGAAGCCAATGTCCTGTGAGCCACCTGGGGGTCCACATCGCCAGATGGGCTTCCCCAGGAGAACGTGTCTGGCCTTGCCATACTTCAGTTGCAATTCATTTGACATACAGGCTCTGAGTGGAGCATTTATTTATTGTAAATACGTGGTTTGCACAGGCTTTAAATCAGTATGACAGTCGACTCTGAATTGCGTAATTTAAAAAACCACACCCATATTATGTTTCTCCCTTTTCTGAGGATGCATCTTGGCATTCATCCGTCAGTACCAATAGCGCCCTGTCCCCACCCCATGGTGTCCATTCCATGACTGCAAATAACGCGTGCGGGCTGGCCCTTCCTAGATTCTGAACCATTTTTAGAAGATTCCTTCGTTTGCAAGTAGTCCCAAAGTCATAGTCCCCACAGCAGCTTATCGGCATGATTCTATATTCTCATCACACACACTGCAAAATCAAACCAAATAATGCCTTATAGATGCTGCAGCTCAGAGAGGGCAGTGTGTCCCCATGCCCAGACAACGCCGCACAGCCTCCGGTGAACGAGATGCCATGTCTCGCTTCCGTTCTGCAGCACAGGGATTTTTTTTTTTTTTGCTGCCTCATGTAAATAAGACCCAAAAGAAAGGCAAGACTGGGCTTGGCCCCTCCGATGCCAAGCACAGGGCCCTTTTGTAATGGAAAGCTCCTACAAGTAGCCAATGCCCAATGCCCTTCCTGTTTACAGTGCCCCCGGTGCCCGCGTGCCCCTGGCTGTCCTTCTGTCCTGCCTAAGTTCCCAATTCCATCCTGGCAGCCAGGGTAAGGCAAGATTCATGAGAGTTGCGTATTTTTTTTTTTTCTGCAAGTTAGAAACCTACGTAACTCATTATTATAGTCAATTACATATTCTATCTCAGAGATGTTTTTTTTTCCTCCCCGAGAGCGGGATTTTCACGGAAACAAGGACATAAGGAAGTGTAGACTGAAGCCTATAGCCAAGTTTCTGCCTCACCTACCTGATGCCTCTCTCCTGCCCTTAGGAAGCCTGGGAGCACCCACCGGGCAGACGCAGACGTAGCTCCCTTCCCGGCTAGAGGACCTGATGGGTGTGAGAGCTCCCCCTTCCCTGCGGGGGGCACACGTCTCTGTCGGGGAGAAGTGCCCACGGCCAGCCACCCCTGAATATGGAACTGGTCGGCAAGGGCTCAGGCTGCTGTTCTCACACCCTTTTTCTGGAGCTGGCAAGGAAATGGAAGTGTGAGCTTGCACCTGACCCCAAATGCTCCCCGTCCTTGGAGGGGAAGCTGTAAGAGAGGAAGGAGAGAAAATAGAAGGAAACAGACTGACCCCGGGTCTGTGCTCAAAATAGGTGCAGATTAAAGGAAAAGGCGGCGGTGGGGGGGGGGGGGGGCGCGGAAAGAGCAGTGGAAAAACAAGTGTCCTTTGGAACAACCCACTCATGTGGTCAGACCTGAAGGACACCGTGCCCAGACCAAGCCATCCAAAACAGGTGGCCGGTTAGGAGGGTTTGGGCAGACATGACTGCAAACACTCAGCTGTAGTCTACAGACTAGGATGGCATCCTACATTATCGTCGTGCTTTCTCATTCCAGAGAGGAACAACTGAGCAAGGTCAAGTGCCCTTCTCTGGGGAATCAATCCTGCCAAATTGTCACTGCTAAATCAATTGGAAGAGAAGCTTCTGCAGGTCAGCAGCTCTGGGCACAGCTGATTGGTTTTATTGGTTCTGGAAGGTTTCCCAAAGGTCAGGATTTCTTTATTATGCCAGGATCCGCGCCATCTCCCTCCCAGTTGTAGGAAAATAATTACAAGGGTTTTAATTATCATGATGAAGAAGGCCCAAGACAAAGGCAAGTCCACCTTCACAGGAGACTGGCTGCCCCGATGAGGTGTTTATGCATTCACGTTCCGCCCCTGGGATAGAAATTAAAAATAAAACCTATCAAGGACAGAGGGAAGGGAGGAACAGAAACCAAAAATTGCAACTGGGGAGAAATCTCAGGAATCTGGCCTCCCATCTCTCCCCGAGACCTGTCACTGAATTCATGCCCTCGGAACACGTGCGGTGCCTGCCCCCGGCAGGACAGACCTTTAGCCCCTTGACCAGAAACTCACCCAGAGCCAGTGAGTTCCAGCGCTCTTAACGCTCTCGAGTTTTCTCACTGACACCGTCGTCTGTGGCTCCCCCATATTTCATATGTATTTTATATTTATTGATACGCCCTCTGCAGACTCATTTCTTTGTATCTAATAAACTTTAATAAGTGGAAATGCTTCTGCCTGTGTCCTTGTTAAAACCCATCGAGGGTCACCAGTACTGACCTAAGCCATCCATTTTTCAGGGTTAGAAGGGCTTCTAAGAAGGATGGGACACGAAGGATATAGGACCCAATGCCTGCTGTGACACGCTGTGTTCGAAATGGGGCCTTTCTTTTCTGAGCTGACATTTCTAACTAACCTACATAATGCTTTTCTAGTTTTGGGGCACCTGGGTGGCTCAGATGGTTAAGCTCTGCCTTCAGCTCAGGTCATGATCCCAGGGTCCTGGGATCGAGTCCCACATTGGGCTCCTTGCTCAGCAGGGAGTCTGCTTCTCCCTCTCCCTCCCCTCCCCTTCCTCGTGCTCTCTCTTACTCTCTCAAATCTAAAAAAATAATGTTTTCCTAGATTTTGTAGCTAAACTGAACCGATGGGTATTGGGGGAAGACCAAGGAAAAATATTTCTGAAATGCATTTTCTTAAAAAAAAATAGTAACCCTATATTGTTTTATTCATAGAAAACGGGCAGAGAGTATTGCTTATAGAATGCCTCTAATTTGTGTTAAAATGAAACAGCTTTCAATCTAAAGTGCACTGAGCACCTGCCCCAACTTAGCAAATCCCTCAAAACATCTCTATGAGGCGGTATCCTCTCGATATCCATTATAGTATTTTCAGGTGGCCTCTTTGGTATGTGGTGGAGGGGAGATGAGGTTCACCTGCTAGGTAAGCTGGCTTAGAGGCAGAGATCTATTTTGCCCCTTACAAGTTTGAGGAGATAAGTTACATAACCAGTCTGTGCCTCAGTTTCCTCATGTGTAAAAGAGACACAAACATGGACCTAAGCATGTAGCGGTAAAGATGCAGTGACATAAGACCTAGATAAGCCCTTCACCCTTGGGTCCCAACAGACGCAGGGATGGGCGCACCCCGCACCCTAGGGTACAAGTCTGCTCATTTACAGGCTGAGTTCCGGACAGCTTGCACAGGCTGCACCCCGGCATTCCTCTTCGACGGTTACGGGGCGGCTCAGAGCGCCCCCCACTGGCTCTGCTGCTGGATAGCAAGGAGAGAACAGTAATTAAAATTCATAGACGTTCCGGAAATAAGTCTCCTCTAGAAACTAATTTCAAAGTTCGCTGCCACACACTTTGCCTCCTAATTAGTGAAGAACCTTACTTGTTTTATCTGCCGCTCTCATTAGCAGAGGTAGAGAGATGCTCTTTCCTGACCAAAAGGGCCCATCTGAGTGGAGAAGAAAAGCAGTGGCCCAAGATAATCAATGAAGGGGATGATGAAGGTCAAAGGCATGGTCTGTGGAGGTGAAGGAGCTGTACTTTTAGGCACCCCGGATAGGGTGAAGGGGGGGAGGGGAGGTGGTAGCTACAAGGCTGAGGGGAGCAGCGCCGCGGGCAGGGCTATGACCTGTCTCTTCCAGAAGCGAGTTCCAAATTCTCACACCGGCCCCCAGCGATTGGCACGTCCTTCGCGAGGCTGCTCTGTTACAGGTTGAATTTTGTCTTCCAACAATTCGTATGCGGAAGTCCTAACCCCACATCTCAGAGTGTAACTTTCTCTGGGAATAAAGTTGAGGATGTAATTGGTTAAGGTGAGGTCATACGCAGTGGGGTGGGCCCTAATCCAGTCTGCCTCTGTCCTTGTGAGAAGGGGGATTTGGACACAGACACAGGGACACTATGTGAAGATGAAGACAGAGACGGGGGTAAAGCTGCAGGCCAGCAAACCGCCAGGAGCTAGGGGAGAGGCGTACGACAGATTCTCCCCCGCAGCCCTCAGAGGGAGTCAGCCTCGCAGACACCTTGGTTTTGGACTTCTCGCCTCCAGAACTGTGAGACAATCCATTTCTGGGGTTTGGGCCAAGCACTCTGTGGTATTTTACGACAGCAGCCCTAGCAAACGAACGCGTGCTCACTCGCCATGGAGCTTTGTGGGAGCATGTTATGTTTCTGAAAAAAAGAGCTGGAAGTAAGGTTTAAAGAGCTAGCCGTTCCTGGTCATACAAATGGGGCGGTCATCTTCTCCGACCTTGATATGAGTCGCTTGTGACCAAGGACGAAGTCCTATCTTCATGAACAAGATACTCAGTTGCCTTTTGCCTGTCACAGTGGAGACCGAATCATGGAAGCAATGTGGCATTTCTAGGTCACGGAAGTGGGGACAGCCTTTCTCTTCAGTGGCATCTCTGGTGGCCATGCCATGGCGTTCACATAAAGATGCTTGGCACAGATGGCACCAGATGTTCTGGCAATTGGAACTTCCATTTCCAGTGTGGTTTCTGTTTAACTGTGGTATAATATACGTGACATAAACTCACCATCACAACCATGTCCGAGTGTACAGTCCAGTGGTGTTACCTACCTTCACATGACTGTGCAACCGAGCTCCAGAATTCTTTCATCAACTTGCAAAACAAACTCTCTACCACCCTGACAACAACTCCTCATTCCCCATTCTCCCAGCCCCTGGCAGTCACCATTCCACTTTCCGGGGTTCTATGAGTTTAACTACTCCTGGGACCTCATGTAAGTGGGATCATACAATATCTTGCCTTCTGGATCCTGGCTTATTTCACTCAGAATAACATCAATGGGCGGTTGGGTTGCTTCCACCTTTTGGCTATTGAGAATAACGTTGCTATGAACAGGGGTGTACAAACATCTCTGGGGCCTTGCTTTCAGTTCTTTTGGGCAGCTATCCAGAAGCAGAATTTCTGGGTTATATGCTAATTCTATCTTTTCAACTTTGTGAGGCACGGCCATACCGTTTTCCCTATCAGCCGCGCCATTTTCTACTCCCACCAACACTGTACAAGGGCTCCAATGTCTCCACAGCCTCACCAACACTGGTTATTTTCTGCTTTTTTGATAGTAACCATCCCGATGGGTGTGCAGTGGTGTCTCACTGTGCTCCAGTGTTTATTTTTAAGAGTGACTTATCCACAGAACGGTTCAGCATGTTGGAAACGCTGAGCTGATTGGGTTTTCTGAAGATGCCGGTCAGAAAAATATATTCCCCTTCGTACATTTTCTATTTTGTGACTGATGTCCACATTTATGCATGAAACACAAGGACATTCATTTCTGTGTGGTTTTTGTTTTTTTTTTTTATTGTATGCTTGATGTATTTAGAGACAATTCCAAGGGCAAGCACTGGATAGGGAAGTTATCTGGTTCATAGATATTTGTACAAAAGGCTGTTAAGACTACACGGTCAGTTCCCACTGCAGGAAACACGAAGATTTTTCTTTTTTTATTATTCCCTGCCAATAGCATTTTCCAGCTCACACATTTAACTTCTCACAACATGACTGCAAACATGTACATATTCATTTCTGGGAGAAATCTGCATGTGACATTTCGGAATGTTTGAAGTCAGTCAGATAAAGCACACTTGACACCAGCCATAGGAGGAGAGCTGGGACTTGGGACTGTGCAGAATGAAATGTCACAGCCACGGGGACGCACAGGGTGGTCTGGGATAGCACGTGCATGTGACTCGCCACTCTTCCCCCTCCATTCAAGAATAGCCATTGGGGGGGTCCCCTCCTCCTTCCTCCATGTGCTTCCTTCCTACAGCTGAGAGCTCAGCTGAAGACCTCCCCTACAAACGACTTGGCTGTTCTTTAGCCGAGAATGCAGTTCATGGTTTCCTAGCGGACACGTTGGTCCCACCTGGCTTCCTTGTCGGGCCAGCCAGAGCGGTGTAACACCCGAACCAATGTGGGGTGATGTAAGTTAGGGAGCACAGTAGTTTGCCTGGCTGGTAATTATTTTTCATACCTAACGATTCACCCAGTAGTGAAGGAACTTCACCGCTAATATCTAATAGGCATACACCTGCTCTGTTAGCTCGTAAGAAAGACTCTTCTTAATAGTAACACTGTGTCTTATGTTACTGGGCACTAAAGAATCACCATAATTTCAAGTATATCCTTATTCTACCTAGAATTCTACTTAGAATTCCAAACCAACCTCCCAAGAATGAAGTGTACTACTCTGCTTTGCTAGTTTACTTTTTCGGTAGCCTCTTTCCCCCCGAGGGGATGAGGGATGTCTTCATCTATGGTAAATCCCATCTACTAGACAAGACTAGGTAGCTTATGTTTGGTTATGGGGCACGGGAATAGGGGAGAAATTCCATCCTGGCCATGTCTTCTTTCCGCCCAAAGCATTCACAGCTCCCCCATCCAAGTCTTAACGGATACACAAATGGTATTTCAGGAAGCTATTTACACACTGACCTTTGAACACTGCTTTCATAGTTCATCTTGAATATTCATTTCCCCACTGCCTTTAGAAAAGCAATCCCTGGTCAAGAAATCATCCACATAGTGATAAGCATTTTTCAAAAGTAGAGTCTGTTAGGAGCATTTAAAAAGAAACATCTCACCAACAGCCCGCTCAAAATCCAACAACATATTTTAAGCAGTTGACATAAGTAGATAAAAGTCACTAGAAGTGAGTCCAGGCACATCAGCAGATTCCTTACTCTCTTCTTGTCTTTCCTCACGACCCCCAAGGCACAAAGAATTCGTCCACTGCTATTATTGGGGGTTTGACTGTACACAGACCCCCTCGGTGCCAGATGGAAGCATCCTAGCCCCATTTAATGTCTGCCAGGCTGTGCCATGGCGGGCTGACACGCCCCCTGGTGGCAAGACAGGGGCATCACAATTGCAACGTACAGTGTTAGCTAAGACAATTCTCATTTGGGGTTGGCCCTTCTTTGAGATGCTGGACAAATGTCCCCTAACAGAAGTAGCCATTGTATTTCCCACTTCACAGTGGGTAGGGAACAGCATAGGCTGGATGGGTTATCCATGACCTTTGCTTGGCCCATAATAATGGAAGCAGGTCTCTGTGTAATGTAGTCTCACTGGCCTTCTTTTGGTAAAACCCTGAATCACCGTGGGTATCTCTGATCTGATAAAATGTTTCTATAACAGGCGGAGGTGAAACCATGTGGTAAAATTTTACGGTGGCTTTCCACATTACCTTGTCTTAAATAACCACTGAGCAGGGGGACTTAGGAGGGGCGAGGTACCTGTGTCACCCTCCCTCCCCCACCAGGCCTCACCTTCTCCCGCCTTAGCATCCGCAAACAGGCGCACTGAGGACGGCCGCTCCCTCTAAGAGGAGACCCTGCATTCATCAAGAGGGAAAGCCCTGGATGAGATTCAGCCACTACAAGCCACCACAAACGTCTGTGTTAACTGTCAGCCCAAACATCCCTCCCACTTCCTACCACTCATCATTTATGATTTTACATCCAGAATTCACAAAACTGCTGGACCAAAATCTCGTGGTCCTCCGACACCCCCACTCTTAAAGGGAAGTTGGTAGCCCAAGATGTGTTCCGATAAGACCCGAGGCCCTCCGTGCCCACATCCGCGCGTGGGACCACGTCCCTTCCAGCCCGCACGGCCTGTCGTGCTCCGCGGTCAGCACAGAGTCACTAACCCTAGGTCACTTCGAAGATTACTAACGCTCACAATATTTCCACTTGCGAATCCCCACCAGTGACAAAGCGTGATTGGGCCCCACTGGCATGGGGGAGGCCAGAGTCAGGCAGCTGCTGCCCTTCCACCAGCGGCTACACCTGCTTCCACGCCTATTCGTCATCTCTGCCGCCCGAACATCTCATAGCGCTTCAGAGTGTCAGTGGCCAGAGCGAAGGCCCCCTGCACCTTGCCCACTTCAGCTACCTTCATTCCGAGGGCAGCTGCTAGGAATAACGGGAAGGGCCGGGGAGCGCCAGCTTTGTGGGCTAGAGCGAGCTGGGCAGGAAGGCTGGGGGTTGCATCACTACCCCGCGGCGAAATGCTTCTGCCACCATCTGTCACCCCCTTGCCCTCTGTCTTCCCAATGCTGAGCCCATCTGGTCCTCCTCACACGCTCTTCTTCTATGCTCTGGTGGGAAGTCAAATCCTCCGCATGAACGCGACGTTGGAAACCAATCAGTTTAATTCGAGTCTCTGCAGAGATAATGTCGCTGCTCAGATTCCAGCTACTTTCACTGAAATCTAGACAGTCAAGAGTTTCTCCTTTTCTTTCCCTCATTAGCTAGGGAAATCCGCAGCTTTGTGGGGTGGAACTATGCCATGGGGCCATTTAATTAATCCTGAAGTAGATGGCCATCACTGGGCCCAAAATCATTGCTACCCAAAGCCACATCCAAGGGGTGGGCATGCCGCTGGGCAGGGAGAGCCGCAGGCCTCTGGGGAGAGCCACGTGGTGATGTGCGGTACGCCCCCCGTGCGGCTGCCTCCGAGTGTGTCCCGTGGGCACTCCTGACTCTGCTAACTAGCTCGCCCGCACACCCGGGCCGGCTGTGGGTCCCCTGCACACAAGCACGGTGTAGAGAAGACTCTAGCTCTTTACGATCACGGGAATCAGGAGGAGCTGGGACTACTGAGGGGCCCTCTTTGTTCCTCCCCAATGGTTTGGTACCTCAGGAGATGCATCTGGGGACACTGTGCATACAGGCACGCACTCATGTGGCAGGAGGCCTGGAAGCTTCTCCCTCAAGCACACACACAAGAGCCCTGCGCCTTTTGTCAACCTGGAAGAAACCAGTACTGAAAGGAAGAATAAGACTTCAAAAGATTTTGCTTTTCCCGCACACTTCGCACCGTGGAGCCCCCTTCCAAGGCCCGCTGAACCCTCGTCCTCTGTGAGAAGGCTAATGTGTCCACTGTCACTGAGACGCAATGAGAGCGGCTGAAAATCCACAAGAAGTCATACAATCGAACGACAGGCGAATGGAGACACGTTACATTGCCAAAGAAGGGAAGCTACGTGGTAGGAGAGGGGGGTCACTGTTGAGCTTCAAGGCAGAACACAAGAGCGTGACTTTAACACATCTGAACTTTCTCATTTTACTCACACAGGAGAGTGGTTTGTTTTGCTGGTAATTTAGTAAGGTGGGAACGTTTAAATAAGAAGGGGAAAGGGACTGCTTACTTCACTTAAAGAACTTAATCTCCGTGTCAACACAGTCATAGAAAAGATCCCCCACTTCGGTGGGGTCCAGGGGGTCGGAGCTGGTCAGGATTTCTTCCATGGCCTCCAGGCCTTGCTTCTCTAGCTCCAGCATGGTTTTTCTCAGCTGGCGACCTTGCTCCTGAGGAAGGACGGAAACAGCGTGGGTCACTACAGTGGACAAGAAAACCTCCCGGGGGGCCCCCCACCCCATTCAATCTGTTTCCCCACAACTGCTGCAGGGATCATTCTAGAATGCCATGGTGGTTGTGGTACTCCTCTGCTTGGTGTCCTTAACTCCTCGCTGCCTTCAGGACAAAATCCAGACTCCGGGGCAACACTCAGGAAAGGTCTTTTGTAACACACAAGGCTCTTGCTTGCCTCCCCTCCTGCCACGGCCCCCCGTGTCTCCCTTCCCTCCAGCCAGACTGGATTAACTGCATTCTTCCAACCCAGGACATTCCACCCAGCTCTTCCTCAGCACTCGGGCAACTTGTACCCATCCCCAGGCCTCTCTGAACCTTTCCTCTGGGCTCTCTGTCAATGCCTTTACTCGGCCAGGGCTGTTCCTTTCCTTTGTAAGGGTCTGTCGACTTGCCTGCCTCCCGCATTAGCCCATGACCTCCTGGGAGTGAGAACTGAGCTCATCGCTATGCTCCAACACCTGGGACACAGTAGACATTCCCAAGAACTATTTGTAGAATGAATAAATGGATCAGTGAATAAACATGTGCCATACCTGTCCCCCAACTTTACTTTCGTTCTGAGGTGGGGCGATCTCTTCTTCTACTCGCTCATGGCGGATGACCGTGAAAAGCTTTCATGGGCCCAATTTGTCCCAGAAGGGAGAAGCTGCTGTCCCCACCCATCCACCACTTCCTAACAAGGCTCTGACTCAAACCAGTGGCCATTGCTCAATGTCAAAGCCCACCCAACCTCGTCAGTCTCAATTCTTTGACATTTTGTGCAGAATAGCTCAAACACACGGCCCTTCCTCCCTCTGCCTTCCAGGTCCCAAATATCCACACAACCATGCACCAAGTGGCATTTTTATTGGGGGCTTGTTGTCTTCCACCTAGAAAACATGCACAGTCGGGAGGCGAGGTGGACAGCCGGGAGCAAAACCCAGTGCAGCGTGGTGGTCGCGCTCGGGCTCCCAGGGAAACGTTCGGCAGGGAAGGCAGATGGGAAAACACCGTGACCTTGACACGTCCAAATGCTCATTGCTGTGGCACGGAAAAGCAAACTCTAGGAGTAGTGAGGCCGCCCTTGTCTGAGATTCTTTCTGGATTCCCTTGGACTTAACTGTTGATGTTGCCCTTCTTTCTGTGCTTTTCATAGAATCCACCATGCTAGGAATGAGAAAATAAGCTCGCCCAGTCCACACAAATGCAGGCACCCACTTATCTACAGGGTGTCCCTTTCTTCAGGACAATCTGGACCTGTTCTAACTTGTTAAATACACGCATGGGAGGCCGGTGGGCATGTAACGACCCTTCCCCTCCCCTTCAGCATAACAGAGGCTTGGGTTTTATATGTGATCCGTCACTAATGGCTTCCGTGGGCAGATAGAGAGTGTGTGTCTTGTTTGAACTGATGCCTTGTGACTTCATTTACCAAAGCTTGGGCAGGGGTGGGGTGGGGAGTTGCACACTGAAGAATAACTTTTTTAGAAAACTTAGAATTTGAGAATCTTTTTTTTAAAACTTTTCAAGGGGCACCTGGGTGGCTCAGTGGGTTAAAGCCTCTGCCTTCGGCTCAGGTCATGATCTCAGGGTCCTGGGATCGAGCCCCGCATCAGGCTCTCTGCTCGGCGGGGAGCCTGCTTCCCCCTCTCTCTCTGCCTGCCTCTCTGCCTACTTGTGATCTCTCTCTCTCCATCAAATAAATAAACAAAATCTTACAAAAAATAAAATAAAATAAAAATAAAACTTTTCGAAATGATAGTAAACTATACATAACCTAAGGTTTTCTCTTTCAGCCACGTTTAAGTGTACAGGTCAGTGGCATGAGGACATCGGCATTGCTGAACACCCATGACCACCATCCATCTCCAGAACTTTTTCGAAGAATTACTTTTTTTTTTAACAACATATGATTGCACCTTTAAATAAAGTTTTGCCATCTTGTACAACTTTCTACCCCCTTTCTAAGTACACCAAGATTTTTAGGCAGCAAAAAAGCAGTTATCCCTACTAGAACCACACATTTCTATTGTTCCTGGGTAAACGGTAAATGAAAGAGGGATATTCCAAGCCCACTGAGTTCTAGAACATCCAAAGGGGAGGCTTTGTTTCATTTGGATTCAAGAAACCGGCTGGAAAAATGAACAGCAGCCTCCTAGGAAGGTCCTTGGGTGCCTGGAGTTCTGGAAGGAGGCAAGCTGACGAGGAGGAAAGTGGCGAGCTCCATGACTGTCTCCCCTCCTGCGGACCGCGCCCCCCTCCGCGGGCCCGGCGACAGGCTCACCTGGTCACTTTCGATGACAGCACGGGCCCACTCGTGGGCCTTGTACAGCTCATGCCGGCGGTCTGGCTTCTCCAGGAACCGAGGCTCCTTTTTGGCAGGGTCGTTGTCCCCAAAACAAGGAGACTGTGCTTTGGGGACAAGTTTCACATCATCGACGAAGATGAAAGGCTTGAATATGGACCTGGAGAGAAAGGAGAGGTGCTTCGGCCAAACTGAGCTTGAGGCTTGAGGACACCAGCCTGTCCTTTCACTCAGCAAACGCTGCCTGAGCCAGCTCGCGGTGGGCGGTGGGTGGGTGCCCAGACAGAGACACCACTGCATATTTTAGTAAATATTCTAGTAAAACTGTCGTTTACCAGCTGCAAAGTCTTCTATTAACAGCAAGGAGACATCAAAACAGACTTGCTTGTTCTGGGAAGACCATTTGAGAGGTCCCTTTCAGTTATGTAAAGCAAGGCAAACAGACACATTGTGTCCAGAGAAAAGGGTGCCATGGGCCATCTACTGGCACTGAAAGAGGTCTGCATTTCTCTACCACGGCTTGTTGGAAAGTGGCCCCCTGGAGAAGAAGGGTCTGACACCCCATCTTTTTTTTTTAGGTTCTACCTTATTCACAGATGACACAACAGTTCCCAGAGGCCCCAGAGAGGACACACTACAGAGAAACAGAAGCCCAGTTGTGTGAAAGAGGAGCTCTGGGGACAGGAGGTGACTAGTGCAAGAACTCATCCAGCTCTCTGGCACGACGGTGTACCTTAGGGAAAATGGCCGTGTGTGTGAGTGCACATGCACGTGCGTGCAGATGTATCTGTGCATACCTGAGAACATGTACACACACACACACCCCCCCCCCAAAAGAGCCACATTTCTAAAAAACTGCATCCTGGGATCGCAAGCCAACAGGGAGCGTGGAGACCACAGCTGAGTGTAACATAGGGAGAGAGCCTTCTTCTCCTCTCTCTGCACCCAGACAAAACAGTGCTGAACAAAAGCAGCGCTGGGGGACCCCGAGGGTGGCCCGCGTTCAGCCGCACCACGGGGCAGCGCCTGCAATAGCAAGAAGAGAGAGAAGAATACACCCAGACCCCCATGCGTACTGATCAGATTTGGGTTCTTTTCTCTCCTCTCACCTGGTGCCCCTCGGCCATTCCATGCCTCAGGTGGGGGAGCAGCGAGCTGGGACGTTGACCCCTGGGCCCTGACGTGGCTGGGCCTGAGGTGGCCACAGCAGCCTTATCAGTGTGCCCCACAAACATTTCCAGTTGTGCCACGACCTGAAAAGACCTGGGACCAATGACCCTGGCTACCCAAATTGTGTCCTTGGACGGGAGGCATGAGCAGCCCCCTCGGCCCCCACCCCCACCCTGCCGAATCAGAACCCACATGTGAACAAGGTCCTCGGGGGACGCGACACACCAGGTCTGAGGAGCCCAGCCAGGTTTCCCCAGCTATTCGAAGGGAGAACATTCCTGAAGGGAGAACGTTCCTTGGAAATCTCTTGCAAGCCAAAATGGCATAAGGCGAAGAAGCGATTACCATTTCGTAATAGCAAAAACCATCTTGGGATTTCTTGTGGTTAGTGAAAACAGGTACCGTACTAACATCCGCCTTTCATAAAAGTGAAGTGAGGTAAAGCAAACTTGTGGATAGTGGGGAAAACCTGTAGGGAGAAGTGACCTTAGATTGGCTCCCTGAGGTTATTAAGGGAAGGAGAGCTCAGGAGAGGAAGAAAGAGCCTGAAGTCACTCCGCAAGACTGGGCTCTGGCTAAGTTAAGGTGAGTATTAAAAGCAGTGGGACCTCCTGCTCCCAGCTGGTAGAGTGGACGGCGCTGATTAGGGATGGGTGCCAGGTACCCTGCTTCTGCAGGGGATGCAAACCCTTACACGAGACTAGACCCATCCTCAGCCCCATCTCCTGGGAGGCACACGGCACGCGGGTCGGCCTACTTCCACTGGGCCAAGGCCGCCCCAGGACCCGCCCCGCCCAGGACGCAGCCGCGCTACCCTGCACTTAGGGCTCACAAACTGCCAAAGGCCACCTCCTCCAGCCCCCTGAACGTACATGGGCCCAACGCTCCTACGCAAGATAGACGAGCACCCCACCCTTCAGGGCTAACAGCACGCGGGGCTCCTGAAAAGTCAGCGCGCAGCACCCCGTCCTCCAGCAGACGCTCAGCCGCAGCCTCCTGGGCCTGCGGGGTCCCTTCTGCGGGAGGCGGAGTCTGGGCTCCCGCCGCACAGCCCGGAGCCTGCACAGTGCACATCCTCTCAGCCGCAGAGCCGCTGGCCAGAAAGGGTCGGAGCCGTGACCTCCACGGGCTAACGCTGGGCGATGCGGCTGGTGCCAGGCTCAGCCTCCGGCAAGGCTTTACTTGACCATGCATTTCACGGCCATTCTGGCGCAGTGACCCCGTGGGTGAGATTAAATAAAAATTACTGCTGATGACAAACTACAATAATACTAATATTTATTTAAGTCAGAGTGTGGGAATTATAACTCAGGCTTGAATATTTGTGCCTACGTATCCAAAAAAAGCAGAATGTGGAAACCCTCTCATTTCTTGCCCAGCCTTACAGAAAATCAAACTACACTTTCAAATAGGTGAGGAGAATCTCTGGCATTTTCCCACACTTCAAGCTCAGATGGTAGCTTCTTAAATGCCACGTGATCGAACATATGTTAATTAACAGCCCAGAAAGTAAACAACTTGACCAAGGTCACATGTCTGGCCAGTGGCAAAGCTGAAACTGCCCCCGGGGTCATGAGGCACCACCCCTTCCAGGCCACCTGGACAGGGCAGGGCACACTTCGTCACACTTTGGAGCTCTCCCAGGGTGTCCTGGGGATGGCTCTGATGCAGGACACAGCTGAGGGGGCTCCGGAAAGCTGGTTCTGCTCTGTTCTCGGTTTCGGGGAAGCCACCTAACCCCAGAATTCACCCTGGTCGAATTGGGTCCGCGGTGCGCTGTGACAGGAACACAAGCTAATAGGACCAGGAGGGGAAAGTGCTTCCAGCGGCAAACGGCAGTCCAGCAGCTGTTAATGAGGAGGTTTAACGCTGGCTGAGCTACTCTGAAGGGACAATCCAGCCTCATGAGGGACAATTAAGCAAAGGAAGCCGTGAGCAACACAAAAGAAACCACGTCACCACAAGCATCAGCTCTCCCTGAGACAAATCTCAGGTCTAAGGCACAGTCTGATGACAGGAAGCACAGCACGGCTCAGCGGTCTGCAGAACGTTAGCCTTGGTGACACTTGGAGCCACAGTCAAGAAACACGCTCGCCTAGACGCATCTTTGCCTTATCTGTTCCTTCTGTCTTCCAAAACCTCGTGATAGATGCACTGAGCCAATGTAAAAAAAAAAAAAAAATCTGTTTTCCTTTCATCTGTTTTCTCATTTGGAAGGAAAACAAAACTACCATGAAAACCCCTACCATTTTATAGTGTATCATAATTTTCAAAGTGCTTGCCTTCAGTTCTCTCGGTACTCCTATTTATCCATTCTATTCATCAGGAACTACGAGTTGAGTGACGACTAAGTAGCAGATACCTGTTCTAGGTGCTCGGGATACAGGAATGAACAAGGCAGGGCAAAAATTCCCGTCCCATTTTATAGATGAGAAGTCTGAGGCTCCCAGCAGCTAAGTGCTTGGTCCGAAGGCACATTCCCAATAAAGTGGTAGATGGAGAACTAAATTCTGATGTCCAAAGCAGAGGTCAGTTTTTCCCCACTACTTCTATTATATCCTTCTATTGGTTTTTTATACACATTGTGCAGAAAAATAAAACCCTTTTTGTGCTTTGGGATTTGGAATTTTATTATCAGTGGCCAGCCAGCACTTCTGACCTCAACCACGGCCCTGTTCTCACTGAAGGTGCAGGAAGTCCTTTAGCGACTAAGCCAGGCTTAGTCTCTGCTGGAGACCCCAGCAGATCCACTGAGGGGAGTCTGGAACACAGCAGGGGAGCACCACAGGCTCCTGCTCAGATGAACCTACTGAACTTTCAACCAAGCTCAGAAGAACCCAGAATAGCCAGTTTTCTCTCAATTGCAGGTGTCCCTCTGCATGGGTCACTCTGGCATTCTACCGTGAGTCACTTTAATCACACAGTCACAGCCACATCTGGCTGAGAGCAGAACCTATCAATGAAGAGCCTTTCTATTTAGAGGGAAAGAGAACTAGTACTTTTGGAGCATGGGACAAGCTTTGGGCTGGATGCAGACAGTCTGGAAGGTTCTTAAGTCAAAATTGTAGGGTAGGAGAGAAATGGTGCTGGACGGATTTGGGATGAAATGGGGTGGGAGGTTTGCTATTTTGCATGGGGCCCTCAGTTCTGGATGTCTGTGCCCCGCACGGCACTATTTACATAGCCTGTGGTGTCCAAGGCTCACAGTGTTACCTCCACCAACAAAGAGGTGCCACTTGTCGCTACATTTGAATTAACCAGATCAGACAGTCCCAGTTAATCCAATTTAGCCTCTCAAGCTTGGTACACTAGGAGAAGAGGAAGAAATGCACGCGCACGTACGCACACACTTACACACACACACACCCCAGGTCCCTAGCATCTCCCCAGCTCGTTGCCATTAAAGAAGGTCAAAACCCTATTTTCCTAGAACTTTTCTCTATTTTCTGTTTCCCAGGTTTAAGTACACAGCCTAATACAATTAGAAAAGTGGGTTGGGAAAGAGCCTTCTAATATTTAAAATGGAACATTTTTAAATGTTCTCCCCCTCTTGGTTTATCCATCCTGTACACTGAGTATTTGTGGGCTTTCTCAGAGGTGGGGGCCTCTTGGTGATGTGCCAGTAGGACAGCTATGTGTGATACAAATAAGCCCTGACTCGTGATGTCTGCCAGTTTCTGCGGTGTGACCCATGGCAAGTTCCCAGTGTGATGTCACTGAACACAGGGGTTGGCAAGAGAGGCACATAATCAGCTCTCGCCGGCTCCAGCACCCTGCAGGACTCCGAATGCCACAGTCTCAAAGTGCTAAGAGACCTCTCTACTCTTCCCCTCTCCAACTCTTCACGTTGCTGAATTTCTGGCAAGTGCCGGCTTCCGCCAAGGCTTGCAAAGGTCAGAACCAGAGCGCTAATGCCAGTTGGTGTGACAACGTGGGTGACCAAGGCACCGGCTGACTCAGCAGAATATTAATATTACGCAACCTGCCTTCTCCATAAAATTAACGAAAGGTCTTTGGCATCTCCCTGTATCTCTCTATCTCTGACTTTTGCATCTCCATCCAGCTCTCAAACTTGCATAGTACCTGGTACATAGTGGGAGGGAAGGAGAAAGAGAAAAAGAGAATGCGAGAACTAGTTATTTCGAGAGAAGGATCTGTGATGAATGCGGTGAGCAAAGGGCAGAAAAGGGCTGAAGCAGACAGAACAATAGTCAGATCATGTCCTTTGGTTCCAAACATTAATTGGGGAGGATAAAGATCACAGTCTTGCTCTTGGATCATTGTCTTTTGCAAGCCCCCTGCTTTGACATGATTTCCTGAAAACATCTCTCTAATGCTTTTAGCGTCAGCAGAAGCCAGCTAAAATTTCCCTGATTTACTACCTAAAAGCCCAAGAGGAGGTAATTATGCTTCCTGCTGACAAAATACAAAATGTTAAACATGTCCAATTACAGAGACACATGGAAATGTTGAATGTGTGACAGTTCTCACGGTCGCAGTAAGAAATGCCCCTCGCTCAGCCCCGGAAGATAAAAATGAATGTCTTCCGGAAAGCCCTTGATCTTCCAGAAGGACTTTTCAATTAATTTGACTGTGAATAATTTTCTTCTAAAATTACTTGAAATTTTCCATATTTAGCATGAGAATATGAGAAGGCTATTTCTCAGCCCGATTTTAGAACTGGACGAGGCCGTGTACTTCACTCTAGGAAGCGGCATTCCTTTATCTCAGCGTCCCGGCCTCACGGAGCCCTGTCTTCTAAGCACAGCTGGAGCAGGTGCCTGAGACATCAGAAGCAAAAGGGCTGGTACAGGCCTTCGGTTCAACCCACGCCCTCAAAGGCTCCTGCTCCCCAGTGAGCACGTCCAAATGCGTTGGCAGAGCACTCCCATCACTTGAAGGCAGGGCTCTAAGCGCGCACGTGTACCCCTGTGAGCCCGCAGAGAGTGTTATCAGGAGGAGGCTGAGCCCCCAGTGCTGGGGGCAAGCGAAGTCAGAGTCCCTGAGAGCAAGTCCAGATGACAGGGGAGGAAAGACATGCCCCAGAGCTGGGGGACCACAAAGGAGGCGAGAGCGGGGCCATCCATGAGGCCAAGCACGGAGCACTGGGAGGTAAGATCAAGAGGAGGCAGCTGGGATCAAACGGGAGCATCCTGGGAGGCTGGCTGGAACACCGTGGAGCGGAGGCTCACGGCAGGAGGTCGGAAGAGGGGCCACGCGAGGGTGGCTGGGCTCGTTTACTGGGGGAGTAGGGGTGGAGGAGAGACGGAAACCTAACCCACCACAGGACGCTGCTTCAGGGCTCTCAGCATTTGCATATGTTCCCTCTACCCAAAATGTCATTCCTGCTTTTTGTAATGAACAAACTCTTCCTCTTCCCGCAATGCCTGGCACTCAAGGGATCCTTCCTCGGTGAACCTTGCCCCTTCATCATCTCCAAACCACCTGGTACCTTGTACATACTTCATCCCTCGTACCCAACAAGCATAATATTTTGTATATAGTAAGTGCTTGATAAGCCTTATTGGATGAATAAATGAATGAATGAAAAACCAAGAATAGCTTATACTGAATTTAGTACGCAGGTCCTGCCAGAAGGATCTGTTGATATTGGCAGTAGTTTCAAAGTAAGGCTGAGGGGCGCCTGGGTGGCTCAGTCGGTTAAGTGTCTGACTCTTGATTTCAGCTCAGGTCATGATCTCAAGGTTGTGAGACTGAGCCCAGCGTTGGGCTCTATGCTGGGTGTGGAGCCTACCTAAGATTCTCTCTCTCCCTCTCCTGCTGCCCCTCCGCCCCACCCTACTTGCGCACACGCTTTCCATCTCTCTCTCTAAACACAAAAAAAATAAAAAAGAAAAGAAAAAGTAAGGCCAAAGGGTTAAGGGAGGTATTGGGCTTTTCTCCTGAATCATTGAGGAAAAAGTCCCTAGCTAGACACCATCACTGTCTTATATTCCTGAAATAGTAAGAGAAGAATAAGTATGTTCAGCTGGAAGGAATGAGACTGAACAGATACAGACTTCCTGGGAGCAAAGATCTGACACCCAATAGTCAAACAGTAATGATGGTTTTCAGCCAATGGCACCCCCTAAACATTACCTACCAATGAAACTACTGGAATAGAAAGTCTTCTAGAGTTTTCCAAGCTGAGGATCAGTCTTAGTTGACAGATTCCTGAGCCCACCTTAAAGATTCTGACAACAGGTTTGGGTCAAGGCACTGGTATTTTTCAAAAACTTTCAAAAACAGAATTTCAAAAAAATTTTGATAATGAACAGAATTAGAAACCATTAGATGGTTGTGTCTAAGTCACTGATGATGTGACTTGTGGTATATGTGACTGAACACGACCAGGGAGCGGGGCTGCTGCCTGCCTGGCAAATCAGAGATAGTCTTCTTAATAAAGAGAAGTTAAACCTACTGTGTATTTACTTAGATTATCTCATTTAATCCCCCCCAACAAGCATACAAAGTAGGAGCCGGTATTATCCTCATTGCACAGTACAGACACTAAAGCTTACAGAGGTTAAGTAACTTACCAGCTGCTAAGTGAGACACACGGAATTCAAAATCCTGGCAATTTACTCTAGAGGCTGTATTTGTAAACACTGAGCAGTACAACCCCTTTGCTAAAGTATGTGGGCAGAAAGCATCTCCCTGAAACACCACGTCTTAAGGAAATGGCTGGTGCACTTGACATTGCTTCCATCTGCATGGCCTCTGGACCATTTTGTCCTCTAACTTATAGGAACTGATTGCTTTGCTAAATCTTGGGCATTTCTGCATCTGTCTCACTGTGTGTTTATTTATGTTTGCATCCCTCAAATACAGCACAACACCTGGCCCATGATATCAACTCAATGCATACTCGTTGAATTTAAAACAATTTGATTCCATGAATGTCATAAAAATGCTGTGACTAAGAGCAAGCACTTGGGTGGCTCAGTCGGTTAAGCATCTGACTCTTGATCTCAGCGCAGGTCTTGATCTCAGGGTCATGAGTTTGAGCCCTGTGTTGGGCTCCACGCTGGGCATGGAGCTTACTTAAAAAAAAAAATGATATGACTAAAGCCAAGAGCTTCCCTTAGTCAAAGTTCTTTGTGCTGCATCAGCCACACTGGACCACGATGGAAAAATGTGACTCAGCTACAGAAGGGGAGGTACAGGAACGTAGTATATACTTATTGGATGAGCTTTCAAGGGAGGCACATCCTTTCTGCCAGCACGATTGTGTCTCGGACAAACCTGGAAGGATCTGGAGTCCCAGTGAAGTAGTGAATGCACGGCGAGCTTCTGTTCTGAGGCAGAACAAACACTACGCTGGCTGTGGTAAGGAAACACTCAGAGTCTATACAGACCCCACTGGCTTTGTCCCGTAAGATGTCAATCATAGTCTGCACCGTGATGCTTTCTGTAAAGAAAAAAAAGAGACACAGAAAGAGAGAAGCTGTAACAGTGGCAGGTTGTTAACCAAATTCCATTCATTCCTTTTCCATTTTCGTAACAGAACCCTTGAATGGAGAGCTGGGAAGATAACTGTCCAGCTACAGACTACATTTCCCAGCTTCCCTTGTGGCTACATGTGGCCACATGACAAATCTGACCAATGGGAGATGAAGTGATCACACCCCTAAAAAGGACGATTTGTCTTTTACTTTTTTCCCCCCTCTTGTTGCTGCCTAGGACATGCCTGTATGTGGACCACAGATGGAAGTCCTGTGTTCAAGCAGAATAACCCACCAGCCCTGACTGTCCATATACATCTAGATTATAACACGAGAGAAAAATAAGCTTCCATTTTCTTTAAGCCATTATTATTTGGAGTCTCTTTGTTGGAGCACTTAGCAATTCCCCAACAAGTGCAGTACACAATAGAATGATATCTATAGGAAAGTACGTGCAGTCTATACACACCCCACTAAGTAAGCTCTCTCGTATACTCTTGCTGGTTAGAGTCACTACAATATTTGGAGAATGGCCTCTCTGCAATGGGAGAGTCACATACAGATGTATTTAGAATATTCAGAACCATTATGACTATTGGTTCTTACTTCAATTAAATGTGTCAACAATTCCTTGACTCCACAGGACCCCAGCTTTACATTTTCTCTCTCGGATTATAATTCATTAAAACACTATTCTTACAGTCTGTGTTCAGAAAGATGGAATCAAAGCATCACATAGGGAAAAGGTCTTAAAGTTCACTAACACAACTCACATCCTCTTTGTAAGTTTCTATTTGTAATATGTCACACCTAAAAATATTAACAATAAAAGCACCCAGTATTCAAATGCCCTCATTGTCTCATAAGTGAGTTTATTGATTTAAATCAGGATCCAATAGGTTGATAATGTCTCAAATCTCTTTTAATCTCTGCCTCTCATCTTACTCCCTTGCATTTTATTTGTTGGACCGTATCTCCTGTAGAATTTCCCGCAGTCTGAACTTTGCAGATGGCATCCCCTGGTGTTTAATATGTTTCCCCATCGTCTGTATTTCCTGTAAACTAGTAGCTAGATCCAGAGGCTTTCTCAGATTTAGGTTTGATGTTTTGGTGAGACTACGTCACATATGGTATTATATACTTTTATCAAACTTGTTTTCTTTTTAACTCTTAGAGATTTTTTTTTAAGTTCCCATTTTAAAATGGATACTTTCTTACTTTCCTACGCTAATCCATTAATTAAGCTCCACATCAAAAGTCCTTGAAGTGTTCTTCTATATTAAGCATCAGCAAACTTTTTCTTAAAGAACCAGATAGTAAATATTTCAGGCTTATGGGTCACACCAGCCCTATTGTGATGGAAACAGCCCTGGACAATCCCTAAATAAGTGTGTATGGCTGTGTTCCAATAAAACTTTATTTACAAAATTCTGGCTGCCAACAGGTCATAGTCTGCCAACCCCTGTCCTAAATGATCACAGGTTTAACCTACAAAACACACGTATCACTGGCAAATATAAAACGTGGCCACGGTAGTTTCTTTGGAAGGGTTTCCACTCAAGCACCAAAGTAACAAGCTATCCAGTCACCACATTTACCTAAATTTGGATTCTGACTGAGTCAATAACTGCAGGAAAGACAGAGGGTTTGGGAAGAGAATTCAGGTCAACAGTTCAACTCAACAAATGTTCACGGAGCAAAAGACCATAATGGGCTCCACAAGGGGGATCTCACCATGAGTCAAGGACAGTGCCCCGCCCCCAAGGCCCAGCAGGCTAATGAGAAACGAAAACACAGAAGACAATAAGTCAAATATACAAAGGCTGAGGCAGAAGGAAGGCTGCAGTCAGTATCAGAAAGACAAATACAAAGACACTGATGTCTGAAGGAGAAAGAACGTCAGGAGAAGCACCGCCCACGGTTGAGGAAGCATCCTACAAGAAAGACATGTCACATCTGCTGGCTTCTCAGGGGCGTCAACACAGATCGGTCTCTATGTATAGAGTCTATTCTCCTCTCCTCCTCTTTGCTCACCCTCCTAAGATCAGACGAGTTCTCTGCAATAGCTACAAGACAACAGGTATGAGAGGGAGAATCATAAGGGATATGCTAACTTACCTTCTTTCTTTTCTATGCTGTCTTTGCCTGCACAGCAGTCTAGATGGTCATCAGCTGAAGAAAAAACTTCAGAAAAGTTGAACTCATCCTCTCCCGTCCACCAGCCTTGACTCTGAGCATAACTCCTGAGTTCAGGGTGCTCCGCATCAATCTTAGTGGTGAGTGAAAGCTGATTGCAAATGCACTTCACTCCCTCTGTAGAGAGTACAAAGCCCAGTTAGTTGGAAATAGGCTTGCAAAGACTTAATCAGGAAATGGAAATTTACAGCAAACCCCTTCTCTGCAACTCAACTTTAACTACAGAGAGTCTAGGTCCAGTATGAGAGAGAGTTACGACCTACCAGCTGTGTCAGCCACGCACACGGTGGGGGGGGTGGGGGGGGATGGTGGGGCACAGTCCACGTACTTGTCATTCAGTCCTAAGGAATGCCAGTGGGGCTTCACTGGCCAATTCTCTCCTAGAACTCCTTAGTCCTCTTGGAAACCCTCTAGCCCATTCTGGGACCCCAACCGGTCCCCGATATGAGGGTGCTAAGTGATGAGACGGGACACCCACACCCCCTCTAACATCTCCTCCCTCGGAACCATCTCAGGGAGCACGGAGCAACAACTGAATGGGCACTCCGTTCCTCCGGGAGCATTCCCTAGTCCTCTGCTCTTCTAGAAACATCGTCTCACAGAGAAATGAGCTTGTTGGCCCAGAGGCAGTCAATGGTCCCCACACAGATCCAAATTCCTCTTTCAGAGGAACATTCCAAGCGCAAGGAACTACGGGACTGGGGGTGACGAGGGGCAGCTCCCTGTCGTGATGGTTCGCTGACTGAATGGAATGGGAAAATCACCATTCCTTTGACCGAGTCAGAGTCACCATTTGGGTCACAGGAACGGCTGGTAGTCAAAATTGGGTCCCACCCATAAAGCAAACAGAAAATAAGAAATGTCGAGGGTGTGTTTCCCAAGCGCTGACTTCCCCGCACCCCAGGCTCGTCTCTCGAAGCAGAGCCGAGAAGAGAGGGTCTGGCACAGAGAGGGTGGGCACCAGCGGCGGGATTCCTGCACCTCCGGGCAGCACCTGCCTCGGCCGCCCCATCCCCGCGGGCTCACCTGCGATCTGCTCGGCAGCCCAGTACTTCCCCACGGTCTCCAGCACCCAGGCCTCCTCGCGATCCACGATCAGATACGCGCTCTGGAAGCTGTGGCAGGAGTCCGCATCTTCATAGTAATTCCCACCTTGTCCGTGTTCTTCCAACAAGGCGACGATGACATCTAAGGCTTCTTTAGCTGTCGTCCCTCTTTCTAAACCAAGCCTGGAGGAAGAAAACCAGAAGTGCACCTCAGTCCTTTCCTAGCATGTGGTTGTCACCACGGCGACCAAAGACGGGGACGAAGCCGAGTGAGGAAGCGGGCCAACACGCGTGAACATGTTCCATCCGCGGGCCGGGACGCAGATGCAAGGCCCTTGAACTCAGAATACATCTCTCCCATGTTTGCTTTCAAATCATGGGGGTGTTTTCTGTCTTTGGGCGCCCCCCTCCCACAGAGACAGAAGAGTCAGGAACCCAGTGGCTTTTCCTTCGTGAAGGGCAGCTCAGCCCCCTGTTTCTTTTCTAACTCCGGCTCCCCTGGAGCTGGGCAGCTCAGCTCCAGCCTTCTCAGGACCCCCTTTTTGTGGCTTATCCTCCCTCCTGCCTTCGAGCAAAAGGATAACTCTGCCCAGGGCAGCCCTGATCTCTGCTATTCTACACCAGATAAGTAGGTGGGTATAAAAGTGTTCCATAATCAGCCACTGTCCTTGGTGCCTATAATTTACTCAGAGGTCTCACTAGGAATGGGCGCCTGGTTAGGACGTCAGTGCTTTTCAACATCTCTCCTCCACCCTATCGGCCTCCCTCTACTGGTGCGGCTTACGGCTTCACTTATCAATACATCCTTCTTCTGAAGTGAGACAGTAGTCTCCTCCCAGCCCTTCCAATTAATTGGCCCCCTAAAGAGGGCACGGATACTGCCCTCTGCACGACCCTGGGCCAGTTGCCTACTGTATCGAACTCAAATTTATGTCACCTATAAATTAAGTACCTATAACCTCGGGTTGCTCGGAGGACAGGTTTATGAGATAACGAGTGTGAAAATGCCAGCACAACCAGCTCAGGACGAAGGAGGTGGGGGTCCGTTTGAGAGGCAGCCCCCTGTGGCAGAAAAGCAGTGACTCAGAGAGAGAGGACATGGCTTCCAGATCCAGTCGGGCCACCTCTTGGCAGCATGACCTTTGGTAACCTAAACTTTCTGAAACCTGATTTTCTCCTTTGCCAAGTCAAAAGGACAGTACATCCCTCTCAGGCAGACTGGAAAGAGGATGCCACACGATATGTGCTCATGTCCATTTGTCCATCCCTTCCTCCACATTGTAATTCTGGGGGCAGGAGCACAAAACCTCCGAGCAGAGGCCGCGGCGCACGCTAGGACAGCAGCAACAGCCAGCTCTTGGTGAATTTCCCACAGACCGGTCGTCACTGAAATTCACCCGGCTTGATTCTTTCTGAAGGGATGTTCCCTGTGCTGCCAGGGAGAGGAAAAGATGATGCTACAGACGTATTCTTGTAACAGGCTTATTTTCATTATCGGATCATTATATATCAATTCACTGGGCATTTCTCAATTTTAGTGTATATAGGAAGACTTGGTGACAAGTCACTGATTTGCAAAGCTGAACCCTAAGACCTTAGGAGAGTGATCAAAAATAAACTCATCAGAAGATGGAACTAAGTAGACTTTTCTGTTGGTCAGTGGCAGAAGCAAGTACTCATCTGATCTTGAGGATCCAGAGCAAATAAGTGTGTTATGAGCACCTCTATAGGTCTGCCCAAGCTGTGCCCCCAGGAGGGCCCCCCCCTCACAGGTCCCTGGGAGCCTCTGGTCACATTGCCCTGTGCATGCATACCAAGCAGAAGCCAGTCCCCAGGGCTTGTGTGGAGTTCTGACGCGCCCAGGCAAACACGTGCGAGGAGCATGAGACACCTAGCCAGGGGCACCCCGCTTCTGGAACTGTGACTTCTCTTGTGCAGTGCCTAGCTCACTCTCCCGCCGCTCCCGCCGTGCCGCCTGCTGCGCTCCATGCTGAGACTCCCAGTACAGCACTCGCCCTCCCACGCTGACTTCCGTGCCCTCTGTGCCCAGCGTCTGCAGCGGGACCTCGACACCCATCCACACACACGACTCTGATCTCACTCCCCTACTCCCTGTGCCAGGACCGCAGGACACGCTCCTCCTTTGTCCACCTGGCCACTCCCACCTCGTCTCGGTGCCACCGGGCGAGGACGGGACTGCAGACAGCAGCAGGGTCACACGCTGTCCGGCTCTGACTGAGGGATGGACGTTCTAGGGTTACAGCAATCTAGGGCCCCAAGTCACCCGATGTCAAGACGCCTGTCCCAAAGCCTTTCATGATGGTCTGACCTCCTAGATGGGGCAGGTTCATGTGATTCAGAATGAGAACAGCATCTTTCTGGCCCCCAGGCCTGCCTCCACACTGGCTGCTTCACCTCATTACGGGCATGACCGGGGCAGGTAAAGGGATGCGATTTACTGGGCCGAGGTTCGGGTCTCGCTCCGACATCTACCTTCGGTACAATTCAGATCCTTCAAAAGTGTGTGTTTGGTCCAAGTTTTTCTGGGTCTTGGAGTTAGCTGCTCCCAAATGCAAATTCTTGTTTTATGGTAAATCACTGGGAGAACCTCTACTTGCAGCCCATGACTCACACAGGTATGGGAAGCCCTTTCCTGAAAGGTTAACAGACCCACCCTTCGGTTGGTGGAAGCTACAGACCACAGAGGTCTCGGGGTAAATGTGCACGTTCTCCCTACACAACCTACAAAGGGTCAAAACCTCTAGTCCCTTGTGTAGATTGTTGGCTCTGGGAGGTTCTTTAGAGATCATCCGATCTAAGGCCTCCCCTCACACAAATGTGGCCCAGAGACATGTTATAACTTGGTATATTCACACTGAAAACCAAGGCCCCTGGCTCCCAGCCCAATATTCTTTCAACTCGGTCATGATTCTATTGCATTTCACTATCTCAGAAAAAAGAAAGTCGTTTCCGAATGTCATTTCGTTCCGGCCTGCCCTCTCCTTCAGTCATCCAGTCCAAACTCAGTCACTGGTCAGCCACCGCAGGCCAGGCCCACAACTCTGAGTGCTTGTGACGCAAGGGAAAGCGAGCAAAGATCCCCATCCCCCCGAGCCCACACGTCCGAGTCCCCTGTTTCACGGCAGCTGGCAGAGCAGGGAAAGAGAAACAGATGACGGAGGTGAAGAGGGGACGAGAGGGCCATAGCTCTTTTTTCCTTTATATCTTATGTACTTTATATGATTCCTTTCTTCTTTCCTGTATTTTCAATGCACTCACTTAAAACATACAGTTCAGTGGTTTTTAGTGTACTCACAAAGTTGCACAATTATCACCACGATCTAAATTTGGGACATGTTCAACACCCCACAAAGAAGCCTCATATCCATTAGGAATCACTCCCCATTTTCCCATCCCAACCCCAGGCAACCACTAATCTACTTTCTACTACTATGAATTTGCCTATTCTGGACAGCTCATGTAAATGCAATCATACCATATGAGACATTTTACGTCTGGCTTCTTTCACTTACTATAGTTTTCAAAATTCAAGCATGTAGCATTTGGTTGGTTTTTATTACTTAATAATATTCCACGTAATCTACTCTTTTTTTCTATCACCTTGAACTTCATGTCAAAAGGCACACGTCGGCGCGCCTGGGTGGCTCAGTCGGTTAAGCATCTGCCTTCAGCTCAGGTCATGATCTCAGGGTCCTGGGATCAAGCCCTGCATCAGGCTCTCTGCTCAGCGGGGAGCCTGCTTCTCCCTCTGCCTCTGTCTGCTGCTCTGACTACTTGCGCTCTGTCAAATAAATAAGTAAAATCTTAAAAAAAAAAAAAAAAAAAAAAAGCACACGTCTTGTTTGGGAGGCTTGTGTTACAAAATATGAGGTTTAGAGGAAAATAAGCCCTGTCCCCATTCCCCTCCTGTTCCGAGCAGATGTTTCAAAGAATCACCGCGTAGTACCTGACCAGATCCATCCCCAGTAAGGCTTCCGTCTCAGCGGCTGGTTCTCTGGCATTGATAGCTTCATTGGCTATGCACACTCCATGCTCGTTGGCTCCCATTTCTGCCCCCCAAAGCCAAGCAGGTCTGCTTATCACAATGGCGTGGGTCCTGGGGACTTGGTCGATTGAAATGTAAGTGCACTGAAAAACGAAGACAGGGAAGAAACAACCATCACCTGCCAGGATCCACTTAGTTTCCACCCTGGTACTTACTTAACCACCACAGGAGTTGCAAACAGAGCCAAAGAAAATGAAAGGCCTAGGGAACACCAGACTTCAAACCACCCCCCAAGTCTCGGTGCAGCTCAGAGGTGTCTCCGGTGAGTTGCAGCTTTGCTGATCAGGTGTCTGTCTCTGGTTCAAGCCCCGTTTATCCACGGTGCTCACGTATACAACAGGCATCTTCTTGAACCAGTTTTTCAGCCAACCTCTGCCCCGAACATTCTGTCTGGTCATTTCAGTAGGCACAGAAGGCACCGGTGTTTCAAACACACATAGCTATTTATTCTCATAGGCAAAAATCCTTCTGGATCAGTGGTTTTCAAACTTCTTTAAAGTTATAGTGCCCTACTACAGGAGAAACTTGACCTGGAGGCCTAACACAGAAGGTGGATTAAAGGGAAAATGTGTTGCCTGAAGAACAGGGGTTCTTATGCCCCTGGCGATGATACCGAGGGCTCTGTGGAACCCAGTTTGACAATCTCCACAATTGCTCTGGTGGTAGAAAAGGGAACATGATGATAGCATTTTACATTTAACTAATGCATTAAATGCTCTCTTACACGCTGTGCTTCCCTGTGTGTCTCATTTGATTCACACACTAAGCCTGTGCGTTGGACCCACAAGGAGACAGTCCCGGAAAGGCATGTTTCTAACTGTCGTTAGGACTGCAAGACATACTCCTTGGTGTGGTCTATCTTACCTTCTCCGGCCGCCGTGTCTTTACCTGGAAAACGAGTGAGCTACTCTAGATCAAATGATTCTTAGCCTCAGAAGCCTGCTTTCGCACGAATTCTTACATAGAAGCGTGAAGACAATAAAAGTAGTCTAAGTGTGTTGAGGCAAATGGAAGATGGGGTATGGGACCAGCTCACTCAGAGCCTAGCCTGCTGGCTCTTCCCTCTGCCTCCGCACACAGGGCCCATGGGAGAGCTCCCTCGGAGAAACTGGAAAACCACTCAGCTAGGTTACCACTCAGGGACCTCCTGACTCTGGCATTCTATCAATCTGGGTCTAGTCTAGGTGGAGGCAGGTCAGAATTCAGGGCTCTAAATTACATGGAGCTCTTTGGCTCTCAGGGGTGAATTTTATCAACGGCAGCAAGCATTTGCATTTAAGATTGGCCACCGAAAGCCTTGGTTCAACTGTGGTCTTGGATCTTTTTCTTTTTTTTTCTTTTTCAAGATTTTATTTATTTATTTGTCAGAGAGAGAGAGAGAGCACGCACAAGCAGGGAGAGCAGCAGGCAGAGGGAGAAGCAGACTCCAGGCTGAGCAGGGAGCCCGATGCGGGGCTCAATCCCAGGACCCTGGGATCATGACCTGAGCCAAAGGCAGACGTTTAACCGACTGAGCCACCCAGGCATCCTCTTGGATCTTCTTCTGATTCAAGACCTAGTTACAGGGGCGGCTGGGTGGTTCAGATGGTTAAGCTTCTGCCTTC
>CM052887.1:52593345-52748201 GCA_028534135.1 Potos flavus
AAAAAAAAAAAAAAAAAAAGAGGTCTGCAGAGAGAGATGAGCAAGCCGTCTTGCTGCCCTTCGGCCACTCCCAACCTTTAATAAAACAAATCTGTCAGCTAGCACGACTTCTGGGTACCAAGGCCACATAACAACCTAAGAATGTCCAGCGTGGGGCGCGTGGTGAGGCACATTTCTAAATATCAGCACTGCCTAATGCTGATCATCGAGGTTTTTAAGGTGCTGCCTGCATGGAGCCTGTCACTCTCTCAGCTGGCTCCAGGGGACCCGTGCCAGGTTGGAAGGTAGCAAAGATGAGCCTTGACAAAGCCCTCGAGACAGAGACAAAAGACGATTCTTCTGCAGAGCAAGTCCTTTCTTATTTTGTGTGATCATGTCAAAAACGAAAAAGCAAAATCAGCTTCACACTGTCGCCTACCCTCTGCACATTCCAGCGCACACTTTCTGGACATCACCCAGGCAAAGGGGAATAGAGACACACAATAGATGTTTCAATTAATGAAATGCAGCCATTGTGCTTCCTACTGTACTCAGAGGGGGAGCACAACCCTGGCACCACCAGTGAAAACCGCTCTGAAATGAGCTGATGAGTCAGCCAGACGTCCTAGGGTGGGGGGAAAAAAGGCAGGGAAAATGGGACGCTTTGGAGAAATATTTTTAGTTTTAGAGAATTTGCAACTCTAAGGCAGCATTGCTAATTATCACTGAGGTTTTGGGAGGTTTGTTTTTGTCTTTTTTACCCCAGTGTCTTGCCTGCTATGTCACTGGTTTTTGAAAATGTGCCCTTAAGGTTCATAGGACTCCAAATAAAGAACCCCCGCCAAAAAGAAGTCAGCCACATTTTAGAAGAGCTGCTTTTTATTTCCCTGAAGCCACAAGATCTTTGAAAACCGGCGGTGCAAAGGCCTGAGGTCGGAAACAGGGTTGGGAAAGGGGACAGAGCGGAAGGAAGGCCCCTGCTGAGCCACGCTCCCGTGAAGTGAGGGAGCCATGACTGGCTCCACACGAGGCTCGAGGCTCCTGGGGCCAAAGAGAGCGGACCGAAGACTGGCACACAGTCTGCTCACAGCCACGAAGCTTTGCTCAGCTCTCTCTGATTCCAGAACCACCTGTGCTCTCCTCCTGTATAGGAGAATCTTCAGAATTTAAAATTCAGACTCTCTCCCCTGCAAAACACGTGTCCATCCCACAAACCACAAATACAGCTGCCCTCTGGACCATGTCACTAACAATGGTACTGACTCTCATTAATGGGTAGTTTTCTATTCTTCTTACGAGTACTTTTATCTGGGAAGAAAAAGGAGTGAGTGAGCTACCAAAAACCTGCCCCAAACTCTGAAAGTTGTATCTGGGGATACTGAACTCATACAGAACTTCAGATGGAGGAAAATATAAATAAATGAAAATTCATTTTCCAAAAGAAGAAAAGAAACAATGAAGATTTTAAACTTTAAAGGAAGGGGTAAAATGGAGATGAGGTTTATTATATAGTATTAAGAGACTCTTTAAAAACGCATTATGTGTCAAATCTGACTTGGCTATCAAGAATTCTGTCTCAGCTGAGAGTTGCTGGTGGGGGGGCAAGGATGGGGGGATGGGCGACATGGGTGACGGGCATTAAGGAGGGCATGTGTTGGGATGAGCACGGAGTGTTGTATAGAAGTGATGACTCACTAAATTCTACTCCTAAAACAAATACTACACTGTATGTTAACTAACTTGAATTTAAATTAAAAGAAAAAAAGAATTCTGTCTCCACAAATTGGGATATAATTATTCTCTGGAGCACCAAGTATAAATCATATCAACTTTAACTGACATTCATTGTTTTCTGGAACAGTATTCTAATGTTGGATCCCTTGTTTCTTAAATAGAAGAGTCAACTATATAAGAATAGATACACATACCCATCCACAGGCACACAAACACACACACACACACACACACACACACACCATGCACTCACAGAACATCATAATCCAGGAAATTATTCATCGGCTTCCTCAACACTCCTATCTATAGGAAGGAGCAGGGCTTGAGGAAAAGTTGAGATGAGTTCTGTGATGCACAGTGGTACAGTGCCCTCAGAGAGGACAGAGGGCCTTTCATGAATGGATACACATTTATATATCCTACTCCACATCCAAGAATGATGTTGTAAAAAAAAAAAAACAAACAAAAAACTCAGAATCCACAAGAGAAAAACTAAAGGACATAAAATAAAATGCTCCAATCCTCCAACTGTGCAGCTAAACAAAAATGTGCAGTGTAATTTTAGAAACTGAGGAACTCTACTAAAGGACCCTCGTTCTTATTCTTCAAGCCTCAAGCAAAGAGAACTTGCCGTAGAATAGAGGATCAATGGACAGACTGAGGGAAGGAGGAGGGGTGGATGAGTGGACGATTTGGAAGGGAAGACTGCTTGGAAGGATGGGCCAGCTGGAAGGGGAGGCGGGTCAGTGGATGAGTAATCACGATGACTTTTAGCACAGAGTTATTCCCAGAAAATGAATTCCTGGAACCTCAAAACTCAAGTATGAGGTTTCTAGGGAAACTGCAGAATATGTAAGCTTGAAATGTCATGAAATGGCTAAAAAATAAGATGGGGTTTTATAGGAACTTCTCAATCTTCACAGTTTAGAAAAATAATTTCCATATCCTAATGAGAGCTTTTGCGAAAGTTACATGATAGTTGTTGGAGCTCATAAGCCCAGCTATGGAAAAGAACCCATCATTCTGTACTTGGGAAAGTTATAGGTTTAACTGTAAGGGAACTAAAGGAATAAGAGTAAATTTGAAAAGCAAATTTAGAACCATATGCTACAGATAGGAGTTTGGGAACCGAGACCTAGAGTCACAGAATTTCTCAAACCTAGTCAATTCTTAAAAAAAAAAAAAAAAAAAAAGAGGGGCGCCTAGGTGATTCAGTCATTAAGTGTCTGCCTTCGGCTCAGGTCATGATCCTAGGGTCCTGGGATCGAGCCCCGCACTGGGATCCTTGCTCAGTGGGAAGCCTGCTTCTCCCTCTCCCACTCACCCTGCTTATGTTCCCTCTCTCACTGTCTCTCTCTCTGTCAAATATATAAATTTTAAAAAATCTTTTAAAATAAATAAATAAATAAATAAATAAATAGAAAAAGAATTCTTTTCACAATGTTCTCCTTAGAGTTAACAAAGTACTTTCAAATGTCAGTTCCCATGTGCTTCACAAAAAAACTCTATAAGGCAGACACAGTGGGTTTTACGATCTCCATCTGGCAAATGAGTAAACTGAGTTTCAAAGAGGCTCAAAGACCCAACGTGCAGGAAATGTGGAAGGCAAGACTAGAAGCCAGGACCCTGCATCTGGGGCCAGACTCGTTCCACTGGTTTCAGGCACCTATAAATTTCCACTGATTTATAATGGCAGAGCATTCGTAAAGTGCTACATGTTCATAGAAGGAGGGCAGGCTGGGGCACCTGAGTGGCTCAGTCAGTTAAGCATCCGACTCTTGGTTTTGGCTCAGGTCATGATTTCGTGGGTCATGAGATGGAGCCCCAAGTCAGGCTCCACACTCAGCGGGGGGTCTGAAGATTCTCCCCTTCTACTTCTCTCCCCACTCACACTCTCATTCTCTCTCTCTAAAATAAATCAAAAGATCTTTAAAAAAAAAAAGGAGGAGGAGGAGGGCAGGCTAGAGGGAGGTGGGAATATTGGTATTTGGGCCTTGAAAGATTCTAAGAGTCTACCAAGTAGATGAGAAGAGGGGAGAGGAAGGACCTTCTTAGCAAACTATAGAATGAGCAAAAGCACAGAAAAATGCAAAAGTGTGTTATTTGTTCAAGAAGTTATGAGCTCCAGTGTAGCTGAAGCCTATGGTACAAGCTGGGAGACGAAAATGAAGAATGAGGATAGAAAAGTAAGCTGGAAACTGTACAACCCTTATAGAGGGCAATTAGTACAAGAACTTTCCCCCATGACCCAGCGATCCTGCATCTGGAAGTGTATCTAGCAACTATACGTGCACATGGGCAGGATGACTCAGGTTCAAGGTTCTTCAAGGCTGACTTTCTGGACTAGCAAACCGTCCCGGTGTCTACCAACAGAGGACTGATTGAAAAATTATGGGAGAGCTCCGCAATGGACTACTCTGCATCCGTAAAAAAAAAAAAAAAAAAAGAAGAAGAAGAAGAAGAACAATCTCTGTGTACAGATGTAGAAAAATCTTTAGAAAATATTATTAAACAAAAAAGTTGTAGTTCTTTTTTGTGAGTTTGGAATTTTATACTTAAAAAATCAAGTTTTACAAGACGAAACCAGAGAGGAAGACAAACCATTAAGAGACTCTTAATCTCAGGAAACAAACTGAGGGTTGCTGGAGGGGAGGGGGATCGGAAGGATGGGGTGGCTGGGTGATGGACATTGGGGAGAGTATGTGCTATGGTGAGCGCGGTGAATTGTGTAAGACTGATGAATCACAGACCTGTACCCCTAAAACAAATAATACATTATATGTTAATAAAAATTCTATTAAAAAATCATGTTTCAGAATAATATATATTAAATGCTACTTTCATGAAAAAAGTGAGAAAATAAGGCTAAATATTCATATTTGCTTGCCTTTGCATAAGACACTGGAAGGATGTGCAAGAAATTAATAAGAAGGGTTATATGCGATGGGAGTCAGGGTGAATAGCAATAAGGGGGAGTAAGACTGCTCACAGCAAACCCTTTTAATATCACTTAATCTTTGAACCACATGAATATATTACCTATTCAAAATGTAAAATTACATTAAAAAGCATCTTTACTTTTTAAAAAGTATTCCAAATGAGTTAAAAACTATGTCTATACAAAGACTTGCACACAGAAGGGAAGCAGGGCTAAAAAACAAAACAAGACAAAACAAAACAAAAACAAAAAACAAAAACAAAAAACAAACAAAACCCAAAAACCTGCACACAAATGTTTATAGCAACTTTGTTCATAATTGCCAAATCTTGGAAGCAATCAAGATGTCCTTTACTAGGTGAACAGAAAACCTGACTGTGGTTCATCCAGACCGTGGGATATTTTTCAGCACTCAAAAGAAATGCACTACCAACCGGAAAAGACATGGATGAACACTGAAAACATAACTACTAAGCGAAAGAATCCAGTCAGAAAAGGCTACACACCAGGATTCCAACTACATGATATTCTGGAAAAGGCAAGAACTCTAGAGACAGTGAAAAGCTGAGTGGTTGCCAGGGGTTAGGAAGAGATAAATCAATGGGTGGAGCACAGAGGATTTTTAGGGCAGAGAAAGTACTGTGTATGATGCTGTAATGGTGGATACGTGTCATTACATACATCTGACAAAACCCATTCAAATATACAACACCGAAAGCGAACCCTAATGTAAACGATGGACTTTTTTTTTTTTTTAAAGATTTTATTTATTCGACAGAGAGAGACACAGCGAGAGAGGGAGCACAAGCAGGGGGAGTGGGAGAGGGAGAAGCAGGCTTCCCGCCGAACAGGGAGCCCAATGCGGGGCTCGATCCCAGGACCCTGGGATCATGACCTGAGCTGAAGGCAGACACTTAACCACTGAGCCACCCAGGCGCCCGTAAACGATGGACTTTAGTTAATAATAACGTATCAATGCTGGCCCATGGATTATAACAAATGTACCACACTAACACAACATGTCAATAATAGGGAAAGCTGGGGAAGGCCACAGGGTGAAGGGTTATATGGGAACTCTCTGTACTTTCTGTTCATTTTTCTGTAAACATAAAACTGCGCTAAAAAAAAAAAAAAATGAAGCCTATCAATCTTAAAGAAGAGAAAGGGAAAGGGAGCCCGGTGCCAGCCAGGAAGAGTTCCAAATGGCACGCAAATCAGCCCAGATTCTCACCCTGTAAACACAACCATCTTTAAACGAGGCAGTGACAGAGCTGTGCTCTGAAAATCCTGGTCACCCCGCAGGATCTACGAAAAGGAGAGCCAGGGACCAATACGCAGATGACAGCGGAAGGGAGACAGGGGTGGGTCTGAATGGACAGGGACCCTGGGGAGCAGATGCGAACACAGGACAGGAAGCAGCAGGACTCAGTGGTAGCAGTCCCCGTCCATCCAGGGATGCATGGGAAAAGCAGGGTCAAAGTTCCCCTCTGGTTTGTGGATTAAACTATGTGGCAGACAATGGTGCTGACAGAGGAAGAGGAACAAACGAGATGGGGAAAATGAATTTGGTTTCTGAGCTGTGATGCTATTTTATTACCTGCAGAATACGGATGTGGAAATGTCCAGAGGCAGCTCCAAAAACAGGTAGGCAACTCAGAAAGGCGGTCAGGCTGTCTTAGAAACGAATTCTGGTATGTATCACACTACGCTTATCTATGCAAGGGGACGTCATTGAACTTCCAGTGTAGGTGAGCGATTATGTACCATGTGTTAACAAGTGAAAGGAATCTAGTCTATTTCCTAACCTGATTGTACCCGTGAGAGTAAAATACTGAGTTATTTGGCCATCCCTCCCAAAATAAAACACATTTTTCTAAAATATCTATTTCAGACATATTTATAAATGGCTTTTGTGTGATCCTGTGGTTACTATGGCTACTAACACGTGACCTCAAAATTTAGTGGTGTAAAACAACCATTTATTATCTCATGAATTCGACGGGTCAGGGGTTGGGGCAGGGCGCCACAGAGACGGCATGTCTCCACCGCACAGCGTCCGCGGCCTGAAACCGTCTGAAGGGCCATTCACTCACACATCCGGCAGTTGGCTGTGGGTTGCCACTGGCTGTTGGCCGACGGACTTCGGTTCCTCTCTCTGTGTGCTCCCTCCCTGTGTTCCTCATACGTGGGCTGGTTTGGCATAGCGCCTGGATGCTTAGGGCCAGACCCCGAGAGTGAGAGACTCCATGCCCAATTCTTTTACGACCCAGCCCTGGAGGTCACGTGGCATCACTTCCACCAGGCTACATCGGTCAGAGCAAACATAAGCCCTCACCAAGATTCACGGCAGGGGTGGGGGCATGACCCTCACCTCTCCATGGAGGAGTGTTCTTCATACTGTAAGAAGTGCGTGTAGGATGGGATTTGGTGCAGCTATCTTTGGGAAATTAAATCTGCCCACAGGAAAATCAAAGTATTGTTTCAGTTGGTATGACTCTTTAAGAAAAAGGAACATTGAGGGAAGACAGACAGGGAAAGTCGAACTCACTCAGACCTGCAAACTTCATCTATGCACAGTGCACTCGGTTCCAGGAAGGCAGAAACATTCCAATCCAAGCAACATGGACATTGAAACATTAATGAATGAATACCCATTTAAAAACTAGCATGATCGGGCGCCTGAGTGGCTCAGTCGGGTAGGCATCTGCCTTCAACTCAGGTTATGATCCCAGGGTCCTGGGATCGAGCTCTGCATTGGGCTCCCTGCTCAGCAGGGAGTCTGCTTCTCCCTCCCCTTCTGCCTGCTGCTCCCTCTGCTTGTGCTCTCTCTCTCAAATAAATAAATAAATAAAATCTTAAAAATATATATATTTAGGCATTACAACATTTAATATATAAATAAAATAAAATAAAATAAAACCTAGCATGATCACCAGAGAACCTAGCATTCTTAGAGAAGAGTGTACAAAAGAAAAATCCTGAAGTTTAGGGGCTCGGACCCGTTAGTGGCGCAATACGAGAGGAGAGCGGTTCTGAGAACGTCCTATGGGAAATGGGCTGTCACCACCCCAACCACACACAATCCACATGCCAGGTCATGCTCTGGGCCGCCTGGCCGCGGCCCCGCCTCTGCCCCATCCTTCTAACGGCAGCAGCTCCTTACAGAGTTCCGTTGGTCTTTGGTGCTGCTTAGTTGCCTTTAAAGGCTTGAAACAGTTAAAGATTCAGATAGGAAAATAAAACACACATTGATGAATACACTTTTCAAACCTAGCACAATTACCAGAAAAAAATCAGTTTATCTTAGAAAGCATATAACACCAATGGGTAGAGGTTTATGTCAGTGGAAAGAGCTCGTTCATTTACCCGCCCCCAATTTTTTCTCTACATTCTTCGTCCTTTAACAAAACAACTACCATTGAAGCGCAACACACACACACACACACGAACAAATGAATACGCCATAACCAAGAAGTTTATTCCATGAATGCAAAAATGGTATTTATCAGATAAATTGAAAGAAAAAAAAAAAAAATCAAGTGATTATCTCCGTATCACTGAAAAAAAAAAAAAAACTTTAACAAAATTTAATACCTATCCTTGAGGGTTTTTTTAACCACTAAAAATAAAAATTGATGTATACTTTTTAACATGATAAAACTATATAAATCTCAGTCCTAAAGCCAATGTCTGAGTGACTGGAGAATCACTAGAGGCTGCCCCACTCAGATCAAGAACAAAGACAAAGATAACCACTATCGCCACTAAATATTAACACTGAATCCAAGCTATCAGCCAATCAGATAAGAAACCAGAGATATAAGAACAATCAGACTGCCTCTGTTTGTAGGCATTGATAACCATAAACCTGGAAAACCCAAGAGAATCCATGAGAAAAGCTGACACAACCAATGAAAGAATTCAGTAAAATAGCAGACTGTAAAATTGACATTCGCTACGTTTGACGGTACACCCTGGGAATACGGAGAAACAGGCACTGTTCCATTGCTGGCAGAAATACAGAAGTACAACACCTGTGTGAGCAAATAGGGTAATATCCAAAAAAATTACACACTTACTTACTCTGTGATCCAACAATCCCACTTGAGGTACCTATCCCGGAGAAGGACTGACAAAAACTGATTTTTAAGCACTCAAAATAGGAATTGATGGATAATTTTTTAACATGATACAATACATAAACCAAGACCAGATATTGTGACAAATACACTGGCTATTGGTCCCTTCAAAATACAACAAAATATCTGTAATAACAAAAGACTGGAAAACCACCCGAATGTCCAGCAACGTGGGATTGATTAAACCATGATACATCATAGAATGGAACACTTTATAGCTCTAAATGAGGAAGAGGAATAGTACCTCTATTTACCGTATGGGGTGATGCCTAAGATATGTTTTAAGTTGAAAAAAGCAAAGTGGAGAAAAGCGTACATGGCATGCTACCGTTCATTTAAGAAAGAAAAGCAAATGGGATAAATGAGCATGTGTGTGTGTGTATGTGTGTGTGTAGTTTCTTACATACACAGGTAATTTTCTAAATGGAAGGACAAACAAAAAAAAAAAACCTTCAAAAAAAAGGGAAAAAAGTAAGTAGAGTAAATGAGACAAAGATACCACACTTCTATGAATATACCTAATTTTGTACATTTGACTTTGGAACCATGTAAATATTTTACTTAATTATAAAAGAGGGGCTATAGCCATGAATGTAGTATTATTCCCCACGTGATCCTGTTTTTAAGGCCATGAACAAACGTGCGTGGGATCAGGAATCAACAGAACCGACATGCCGGCTCTGACTGGCGAGCCGAGTTAAGGAAAGGCGTGCTGGGCCAAGCCGGAGGAAGGGAGTGAGCGCCAACGAGAGACTGTAACAGGGTACTTACCTCAACCTTGCTCCCGGGTTCATGGTCAGCAGCCGAGAAATACATAACCTCCTGCACTTCATCCCTGGGCCGAGCTGAATTTTTCCCAAACACCACCAGCCCGTCCTTAGCACGTGGTGGGAAGGCCACAAAACAGTAACTCGGAGGAGCGACAGCCATCCTGCAAAGAGAGAGAATGCCAGGGACGGCCTGGAGGCAGCCGTGACGTAGAACATTCCAGGAGTGAGTTCTTCAAACACATTGCACCAGCGAAAATAGTTTTCGCATCGAACTGTGTGCAGCTAGCTCATTAAGAGATCCCAGCTGGCACACGAAGTTGGGCGCCCGGAGTAGAATTAACACAGCCACCGAGACCAGATAGTGTTTAGTACTCCATGGGATTAAACAAGCTCAGATTTGCAACAAGCTGCAGTCAGGGGCAGCCAAAAGCGCAACGACATAAGAGAAAGGAAAGGAAGTTATTGTTCCCAGCAGAAAACACAAACAGATTGCAATCTGTCACAGTAACGGAAAAATAAATAACTACGCTTGTAACAGTGCCCGATGCAAGTGTCTCGGATCTAGAGTTGTGGGGCTTGCACCTAATGGATTTGGGGTGGTGATGAGGAAATGGGTCTAGAGAGAAAGTGAAAGCTACTCCTCCCTATTTTATATATTTTTCCTCTACCTCAATGACATGACGCTCAGGGATCTCTTGGTTTTCCTCCGACCTCTCCAGTGCTCCTGGGCTGGCTCATTCTCTTCAACCTGGCCACTGAGCTGCCTCACTGCTTTATTCCTCTTTCCTCCTTTCATGCTCCTTTCTCTCTGGGAAAGCTCATCCATGCCCAGCGGTCACTCATGTGCCCGTGACCTCCACAGTCAATCCTAACTCAGTTCTTTCCTTGAGCTCCGGACCCAGAGACCCAAATGCCTTCCTGATACCCAAAGCTAATTTCTTCTTCTTCCCAAACATCCGAAACTCAAAAACTATCCTTATCATCTGCTTCTCTATTGCCTAGCATATCACCAAATTCCACCTGTAGACTTGATCTTCTAAATCCCTTTGGAAACTCGCCACTTCTCCCCATCTCCACTACCACCACTCTGCACCAAGCCGCCATGTCTAGCCTGGATCCCCACAGTAGTCTCTTGACGGATTAGTGCATAACTACTATTATCCCCCCTCCAAAACACTGGCACACGGCAGCCAAAGTGATCTTTTCAAAAGAAAGATTTGATCATGTCAGTCTTGTCACTATGCTTAAAATCCTTCAGAGGTTTCCCACGGTTCTTAAAATAAAGACCAAAATCTGATCAAGCTTGTGCCTCCTCCCCAGGCTCACCTCCTGCCACTCACCATTCCGCTCTCTCAACTCCAGCACCGAGGCCTTTTTCCAGCCCCTCTGATCCTCCCAGAGCCTTTGCACATGCTTCACTCCTCTCTCTGAGCACTCCTCTCTGTTCCCTATACCAAAACCATTTTTTCTAGTTAACTTCCACTCCCTCTCAAACCAGCTCAAACATCAGTGGAATTTACATCACTATACTGTATGTATAGTGATGGCATCTCATAGAATCCGACCTTTTTCGTTTACAGCAAATCTTAATCTGAAATATTTACGTAATGATTTTATTAATAACAATCAATACTTGGTCTTTCTCCCCAAAGTCTTAAGTTATATGAAGGGGGGGGACCATGTCTCTTTTGTACACCACCGTAAACCCAGCTGTACGCAAGGTCTCCTGCAGGGTAAATTTTCAAAAAATAATAAACAAGTGCTCTTTTCTTCTTTCTTAAAACTGAACCCAACCACGTCTCTGTATCTGACCAGAATGCCCTCCCCTTAGTCTGTGCATATCCTTCAGGATCTGATTCAAAATCCCCTTCTTTCAGGACGCCTTCTATAAAGGACTCTGTCATTTTCTCAGCATCCATACGCCTTAAAGCATCCAGTTTGTTCTGGGATGGTGTGCATTTGTTGCTTGTAAATGTACTGCTTCAAATGTTTCAAATAAAGATCCCTGAGGGCAGGGTCCAGACCACCCAACTACGGCAGCCCCTTTCCCAACCCCCTTATTATGGACACTCAACAAACATTATCTATTAAACCGACTACCATATTTGTGTCATTCATTATCCAACTTAGGTGTGTTTTATTTTACGATCCCAAAATATGGATGAGAAGGAAAGCAACATTCTCAGCAAAGCCCCTTGGGATTCAAAACTCAGCCGCACCACCTACTACCGTGTGACCTCAAGCAAGTCCCTTCACCTCTTTGGGCCTAGGTTTTCTCTTCTGCAAATGTGTGGCCCCAGCCCATAAGCTTATCATCAGTATCAGACGACATGATGCTTGAGAACAGATTTGGCAACCTCTGGAGGCTACACGAGTGTAAGATATTTTATTTGGGTTTTGATTGTTCAAACAGAGCAGCATCTCAACATTTCTACAGAGCAGGCCAACCAAAACCTTCTCACTCATAACTGGGCAGTTATCAAGTCACAGAGTCAGCAACATTCTGAATTTGGAACCATCTTTGTGAGGGACCCTACTGCTATGTCTGCATCCAGGCTGCTCCACATTAGTCTGTCCCTGCACACACACGCGCGCGCGCGCACACACACACACACACCCATTGTGCAGGGCAGCCCCTCTGAGGGTACTGAGAAGCACGGGAGCCCAGAGCTCTGAAAATCATTCCCCCCTAGCGCAGAAAAATCTCCCCGCGCCCCTTTGTGAGAAAGAAAAGGCAGGAAGATAAAGAAACTCCAGTTTCTTCTCCCGTTATCCTTTCCTAGTTCCACAAAAACGCCATTAACTTCAGACCTGAGGGGTAGGAAGTGATCAACCAAGACTCTGTATGTGTAAGAAAGACCTAGAATAATTATATAAGATAAAATGCATTAATAGTGCGGTCCTAGAATTTGACGGTGGGAAGAATTGCTGGCTGAGCTAGATAAAGTGAAAATCCAGATGATAAGGTGGAGAAAGTGTTTGCGTGCCTCCCATGTGTGTGAGGACTTCCCTTCCTTCTCATGTGTTCACCTGTGTTTGTGTGCCTCCCATGTGTGATAGGACTTCCCTTCCTTCTCCATCGTTGGGTCATTTCAAAAGAGCTGGTGTCTCATCTATGAGCAGAACTTACTTTACTTGGCCCTTAGAAACAGCAGCAATCCACTGGTCTTGCATTTATGAGCTATCTCTGTAGAAAATAAATAAAACTCACAGGGTTTTTGACAAGGACCTATTCTATTCTTTAGCCAGGACATCTGCTTGGTTAGCAAGTCACAGGAATCACGTGATCATGATCTGGTTGTGGGCACGAGAAGCCCAGGGGTATGTGGGCCCAGAGAGGCTGGCTTTTCCACTGCATCTTGTGAAAGACTGGGAATGCCAGAAGGGAGAAGAATTTTAATGTCTATTTTTTTTTTAAATGCTAAATGAACCAGCAAACTGTGTAACATCCAGTAGCAAACTAGCCAAGGATGATTGTCCATTTATTTTTCCTGGACCACCACTCAAGACACTGACTAGCCTCAGAGATGACTTAGCTGGATCCTTTTCCACTCTCTAGATCAGTGAGTCCCAAAGAACTTTCTACCTTGATGGAAACATTCGAATGTTCAGTCTCCACTGTCCAATATGGTGGCCATTAGCTTCATGCGGCTATTAAAGTACACTTAGTGTAACTGAGGAACTAAATTTTTATTACAAACTTTTAACTAGCTTAAATTTAAATAGCCACATCCAGGTAGCAGGAATGCTATTGGGCAGAGCAGCATTACAACTTTCCAATAGACCCAGAAATGGAGATTTTCACATGAAGCCTTTCAATAATCCCCAAAGTGTTCCTTTGTGAAGCCCTCCACATAGTCTAATGACAAAATATGCTACCATCCATATAAACTGAGTTAGCAAAGAGGAGTTGGTACACTTCCAGAAGACTGAAAACAAATGTTAGGAAGCAGCTACTAACTCACCAGGTGGACTGAGTTTAAGCAAGCTCTTTTCTCCAGAAGCTAACGGTAATCACAGCCCTGGATGCCAACGCCATTTCTCTTGATGTGAGTCTCATATTCCTAACTCTGAATACACCATGAGCCTGTTCCCCATCGCTGCCTGGAAATCTTGAGGGTGCCCTCCAGTCAATTCCACTCTTTACCTCCTAAATGAACTTTTGAGACCTTCCCTTCTTTTTCAAACCTCCACCTACCTCCTCTAAGCGGACATCTCACCTCCTTCTGCATAAAGAAGGGTTGGCCGGGGGAGGGAGACTGTTTCAGAGATACGACAAGCAGCTTTGAAGGTCCTGTGGCTGGAGCAAGGGCCAGAAGCCAATAAATCGAAAAGCCAGTGCAGCTGGCTTCCCCACAGAGAATGGGGAAGAGGCTGGAGAAGCAGGTAGACAGGCCGGTCCACATTAAGCCTCACAGACCATGGCAAGGACTGTAGTGTCTATCCTGTGATAGACATGGATGTCTACCCCACTGAAGGCTTTTAAGTCAAGTGTTAGGCAGGAAGTGGAACCGGTGCCCATAGACAACTCTGCAAAGAAGTTGGCTGCGATAGAGAAGAGACAGCTCATTAGATGTAAATAAAGAGGCCGACAAGTAATTCTATTTCTATGTATCCACCCCAAGGAACGATCAGGAACGTGGGCAAGTTTTATGTACAAAAATATTCATCACACTGGTATTTATACAGGTGGAAAACTGAAACTTAATTGTCCATCATCAGAGTAATAGCTTAAAAATTCATGCTACATCAGCGCTATAAAGCCATTAAAAACATTTGCGAAGAGTTTTTAATGTCATGGAGAAATGGTTGGGGGGGGAAGATCCAAAATTAATTACTTTAATTATGTAAAAATATACATAGAAAAGACTACAAGGAAATGTGCCCAAAATATTAACAGTGGTACCCTGACCATTGAATTCTTTCTAATTTTTTCATATTTTCCTTTAATTTCCAATTTCCCTACAAGTATTTATACTTACACAAACACAAAAATGATTTTTCAAAAATAAACCCAGTGGATAGTACCAATTTGGGAATTTTATTATTTTTTTAAAGATATATTTATTTATTTGGCAGAGAGAGAGGACAGGCAGAGGAGGGGGAGAGAGAGAATCCTCAAGTGACTTCCCGCTGAGAGCACAGCCCAACGTGGGGCTCGATCCTACGACCCTGAGATCATGACCTGAGCCGAAATCAAGAGTCGGACACTCAACCAAGTGGGCCAGCCAGGCCCCTGGAATTTTATTTTAAAGAAAACACTTTCGCTCTACTTCTATGTCCTGATACATCTAAAGTTTCAAAACTGGCAAATTCTTACGATTTACAGTTAGGATGCCATTTGTTATTGAGGCATAATTGACAGCTTCAGGTGCACAATGTAATGATTCAGTATTTGGATACACGGCAAAATGATCGCCACAATAAGTCTAGTTAACATCTGTCACCATACTGGTTAAGGAATGTTTTTGCTTGCAATGAGAACTTTTAAGATCTGCTCCCTTCGCAATTTCAAATATGCAATACGGTATTATTAACTACAGTCGCCGTGTTGTACCTGACATCCCCAGGACTTACTTATTTTGTAACTGGAAGGTTGTGCCTTTCGGCCACCTTCAGCCATCATGCCCATTCCCCGAGCCCCAAGGATGAAACTTTTTACTCAGCATTATTATAGTTATTCTCTGATACTTTCTTCTACTTTTTTCTACCGCCTGCCTAATTCAGAGTTGCTCAAGGACTACATAAATTTTCATTCAAGGCCTCTTAACAGCGCTGTCTCCTCCGTTAAGGTGAAAAGAAAAATAGGCCCTTCAGGAAGCCAATTCTCTCCTGACCCCGAGATGAAATGCTTCTGAAAGTGATTCAGGGAAACTCCATTTTGTTCCTATTACCTGTCAAAATACTAATTAACATACCAGATAGTTACACTACAAAAGAAAAAAAAATCTGACAAGTTAATTCATCTATATACTTTATAAAACATGCATTTTGAAATCTTTGTTTACAAGATTTTTATAAATTATTAAATTGTTCATGCATGACACAAGCAACTAAGTTTTTTTTTCTCCTTTTCCCTCAGAAAAGCCTGCTTCTCCCCCTCCCTCTGCTCGTGCTCCCTCTTGCGCGCTCTCTCTCTAATAAATAAAATCTTTAAAAAAAAAAAATCCTAAAACTTGCTTGTCATGAGATGCAATTCGTAAGCCATTTTCTGAGTCGTGGGGACCTGAGGAGGGGATGGGGAACAGCATTACACACCAGGCCTGAATGGAACCTAGGTGTATTTAAAGCCGTGTTTTCCAAACAGCATGTTGTAGCCCTTTTGAGGGTTATGAAATCAATTTAGTGGATAGGACCAGCGTTTTTTTTGAATAGGCAAGAATGTTTTTTTTTATTAAAGAATATATGCATCACACTTAATAAGGGCAAGTGTTGTTACAAGAAACTTTAACTGAAGTTCGGGTATCTACATATAAACATGGAAGTGTGTGCAGGCAGTGGATTGAGATGCAACATTTCTCTTACTGTGGGTCTCAAGCCAAAATCTTCAAAAGCAACAGCTTAAAGGGGAGGTCTACTGAATAAGGCTTCTTTGTGATAAATACCAATTAGGATTCTTGCCAAGTTAGCGATAAACTAATAGTTCCCGTTAATGAAACACTCCAGTTCAACTCCCATCGATGGTTAAACTGACCGGCATTTCCTAAGATGTACTTGCTAAGAATATCTTAAAGTACGTTTATCTGTGACCTGTACCGTATATTTTCTCAAACTGGATTATTTTTCACGTTCTATGCTGCTGGAAGATTGGAGGCTGGGAGAAGGATGCGAGTGGCAATTATTAAAACATCAGGTAGCGGTATTGTTTCTGTGGTGGAGAAAAGGAGTCAGATTATTCACCAGCCGGAATGGTAAAAAAAAAAAAAAAAACAGCTGGTACTTTTCTTCTCCCAGCCCCCACTTCCAGCCACCCCCCTGTATGAGCCACCCGGCTTCCTTCAGATGAAGGAAGAGAAATTTCTGTGATGTTTGGTGTTTGTGCTGTCCAATACAGTGGCCACTAGCCAGATGGGGCTACTGAGCACTTCAAATATAGCTAGTGGACACCAGGAGCTGAATTTTTAATCACTTTAAAATTAAATAGCCAACATTATACTAAGTGAAATAAGCCAACCACGCAAAAACAAATACTGTATAATCTCACTTATATGAGGCTCCTAGAAGAGTCACATTCATAGAGACAGAAAGGAACAGGGGGGCGGGGGGAGGCGTGGGATGGGATGTTGTCGTTTAATGGGGAGTTTCAGAGTTTCAGCTCTGCAAGCCAAAAAAGTTCGGGAGGTTGGTTGCACAACAACGCGAATATACTTAACACAACTAAACTCTGCACTTAAAAAGCGTCGTGAAGATGGTAAATTTATGTTACGGGAATTTCGCCACACTTAAAATTTTTTTTTTAACGAAACAGCCCCCTACGGCTCGAGGTGGCAGAACCGCAACCCCACAGCTTTGGGGATGGTGCTGTCCGCTGCGGTGACGTCCCCTGAAGCTGGGTCTAACCACCACTGTTCTCCTTAACAAGCTTCTTTCGGGAGTCGGGCCCCTCGTGGGAACGAGATGCTCGAGCGTCCCTGGGGTTCCCTGCACAGGGGCTCATCTTCCCGCACCGGCTGGCGCCCACAGGCAGGGTGCAGGCGTGCAGGGCTGGAGCGCGGCACCCCTGTAACTAGGAGACCGCTTACAGAATGTCTAGACAAGGAGGGAGGAAGCCACAAGCCAGAAAAGGTCTTTGTCCTCAAGTCCAGTGAGTTGTTACTGCAGGGCACGAATGCTCTGCGCCCGAGCCGAGCGGGGCTTTTCTTCGCCTGACTGCCAAACTGCGCTTGCCCCCCAAACTGCGCTTGCCCCCCAAACTGCGCTTGCCCCCTTCTGTCTCGATGCAGCCCCAGAGTGGCTGGCCCTCATCGGTCACCTTACCCAGTACGAAGAAGGCCTTAAATTGCCTGAGAGGAAGAAAGTGACTGTCTCTATAAGCTAGAGGCTTTATTAACTGTCTCGCAAGGAACTGTGACAAAGTGCTTGTACTTGCACACAAAAATGAAATCCAAATGTCCAGCAAGCTTCCTTCCTCTGCAAGCTCCCAGTTTGACGGAGAGGACTGGGTCAACTTAAATCCGGGGTCTGTGAATTACCAGCCTCCAGAAAAGCCAAGGAGACATTATTTTATTACATTATTTACTGATAAATACATTTAATTATTGACATTCCTGCTGAAGTGAAAACAGGACAAAGAAGAAGCACTTACAAATTGACTTTTCTGTCGCAGATCTCCTGTTGGGATTCTAAAGAATAAATAAAGTGTTTGCCAAAGGACTTATCGAACTAGAAATTGGAGGTAAACCGATGAAAGGCTCATCAAGCTCTGCCTCAAAGAAAGAAAGTGTTGTGTTGAAAGCTCAAGATAGAGCGTAAGGCTTTGGGAGCCCACAGCCAGGGAATTCCAGTTTCTACTACTCAATGCCTTGAACAAGGAACTATTTCACAGGAGAAAGACCACACAGGGTAGTAGGTAAGCAAGCAGGTTTTGGAGTCAACCTAGGTTCAAATCTCAGGCCCCTATCACCTTTCCATGACAGGATAACGACAGGGCTGTGGTGAGGCGAAAATGAGCTGAAACTTGCAAATGTGTACGAAGTGCTGAGAATACCGTCTGGGACACAGTAAGGACTCAGTCCTCGTGAGGATGAGAAAAGGTACTTGAGGAGGGCTGCTCCTTTGTCCTTGAGGAAGGCTGTTCCTTTGTCAAGGTCTGATCTGTTCAGAATTCAGAAATTGGCTTTTTCCTTGATGTATCTCAATGCTCTGTCACCTTTTCAAGATTTGGTTCATCATCACTTAATGCCTTGGCCCTTTCTCTAATTTCAGGGCCAACACCTCCCTGTGACAGTTAACTGCCTTAGTCATCAGCACAATCTTCAGCTGACATACCTCCCAGCAGCATGTGCTGGGATGGGGGCGGCAGGCTGCACGTCGGTTTGGTGTGGCCCAGGGTGTTGTCCCAGACAGCGTTTTTTTAAAAATCTGAACTAGTCACTAACATTTTTAGATCTAGAGCTTTTTCATAGAAATTCAGACTTCTGAAAACTCAAAAGATCTGGCTACACTGGGTCCACACTCCTGTATGCCATCAAGACCGGAGCTGAGTAGGGGCTCCTCCCCACAGTCCCCTCCACCCCCTGACACTGAGGCCAAAGACAGTGCCTCCTAGCCTCACCCTAGGGCTATTGCTTTTCTTGTTCTTTCTTTTTTCCGTGTTGGGTCAACTGTACTCATTCACCATGCCTACTTGGCCCTGCAGCCCCATGGGTACAGAGGCAAGAGAAGGATACTCTTGAAGATAAACAGACCCTTGCTCATATCCTGACTCCACCCCCCAACTGCAAGAAACAGGCAGGTTATGAACTATCTGCAAGGAGTTTCCACATGTGAAAATGGAACTATCCCCCATACACAACATAGCACTTGCATTTATGTGAGAGCATATGGAAAGCACCAGGTCCTGGGCTGTATACAGTGGGCGATTAATAAATGTTTACTTTCCTCCCTCTTACTCGCTGCCGATGGTCTGCCACCATTACACCAATCCCTACTATGGCTCCTTCACCCTTTCTCTCCAACGGTTTACACCTGACACATCAGACGCACAGTCCAAAGAGTAACTAAAATGTGCATAAGGACTCGAACTGGAATGAGAGCGTCCAGATCTTAACCACCGGTTCACAGAGAATGCAGATGACACCAGAGGGAGGCAATCCGGAAAGCCTAGACTGGGAGAAACTATAGGACAAATCTGATTTCTTCATTAACAACAACAAAAGCTGCAAGGGAAGAAAGAGTAAGAGACAAAGTTACATAAGAGAGGTATCAGCCAATTGCACTGAATGGAATTTACTTGGATTCTGATTTTTTTTTTTTTTAAAGATTTTATTTATTTATTTGACAGAGAGAGATCACAAGTAGGCAGAGAGGCAGGCAGAGAGAGAAGGGGAAGCAGGCTCCCTGCCGAGCAGAGAGCCCGATGTGGGGCTCGATCCCAGGACCCTGGGATCATGACCTGAGCCGAAGGCAGAGGCTTTAACCCACTGAGCCACCCAGGCGCCCCTGGATCCTGATTTAAATAAACAATACAAAAACTATATAAGACAACTGACAAAATGGGAACACTGAGTATTCAATGACATTAAGGAATTCTTGTTTTAGATATTCTGACATTGTAGTTATGTCTGAAAAAAGAGCACGTATCTTTTAGAGATACATACTGGAATATTTCCACGTGAAATGATATAACGAAAGTAATCCAGGGTGGGAAGAAACAGTGAAAGTTCAGATGAAACAAGTTTGGCTATGTAATAAAAATGGCTGAAGTTGGGTAATGGGTACACAGTGGTTTAATATACTGTTCTATACTGTATATGCTTGTAATTTTCTATAATAAATAACTTTTTAAAGCAAAGCACACAAGGAGTGCCTGGGTGGGTCAGTTGGTTAAGTGCTCAGGTCATGATCTCATGATCTCAGGTCCTGAGATCGAGCACCGCATTGGGCTCTGCACTCAGTGGGGAGTCTGCTGGAGATTCTCTGCCCCTCCCCCTGATTACTCACTCTCTCTCTCTCTTCCTCTAAAATTAAAAAATAAATCTTTAAAAAATAATATAGAGCACAGCACGTGATGAGACGTTCAAATTTCTTTTAAGGTTAGAAACAGCACTGGACTGATTAAGTACAGGGAATGTTTTCTTAGAGTTATTATTTGGAACTTGTCTGGGACGCAGATACCTCTCTGAGGAAGGATTACTGGGGTAGGGGATGGAGAGGGATCTTAGTTTGGCTTGGTATATCAGCGCCACAGGGGAAAAGGTGAGCCCGTGGTTCCCACTACCCCGCTGTATCTCTTTCCCTCAAGTTTCAAGATGCCTGTTTCTGCTCATCAGACTGTAATTCCCATGAAGGCAAGAACTCTCATAAGCCCTTATTTCCCGGGCACTTAGCACACAGGCCGGCACATAATAAGACCTTGAAAAATGTTTGTTGACTAAAGGAAGGGGAAGGGACATAGCTGTATTTTACCTTCAATGAGACAAAAAGAGCAGGAAAATCTCATTTCGCCAAGGTGCTCCCATGCTGTGGTTCAGTCCATGGGATTCATATTTGATTATGGATCAAAATCATCTGGGGAGTTTGTTAAAACGGCAGATTTCTAGATACGCCTTCCTTGTAGACTCTGTTCAGTAGATCTAGGCTGAGATTTATCGGCAGGAGATCTCTAACGAATGCCCAGGTGATTCTGATGCGGCCAGCTCACACCGGTGTGCAAGGCCCACTGCTACAGGTTATTTAACCTCTTTGCTCCTCAAAAGCATCATTCATTTTTTTCTGCCTTGCTCTTTGACTGTGGAAATTGGCAGCACACACATAATAGTACAATAAACCCCCTTAAGGCTTCCACCAGCCTCAAAGGCCATCAACTTTCTGCCTTCTTTCTCAGTTCTATTTTTAAGGAAACCATTTAATTTTAATTGAATGTTGCTGAATTCTCTCTGCCTTCAGGACGGAGGTGGGTGAAACCCATCCCTGGTTAACTTGAGAAAGCAGGGTTTTCCTTTCCCTAATATGACAAATGGAGGGGTAGGAGGTTATGCTTTCTTGGTCTCTAGCTTTAACACAGGGAAATCAGAGTGCATGATAATCAGGAAGATTTGGGTTGTTAATTGTTATTTCAATGTCTTGCATTTTTTACTACTTTAAAGAAGTCAAGTTTCATCCAACTCTTTTAAAATGCCTTTTAAAAAAAGTGTTCTTCGTTGAACAGATGCAAGATTGGCAACTATCATGACTCCTCTGCCTTGGATAGAAAGTGAGAATTTGAGCCAGAAAAAAAAAAAAAGAAGAGTTAAATATCATTTCAAGTAGCTGAATATTTCTAAATCAGTAAGATGGCTAAGAAATATCTTCTGTATATGTTTTTCTTAATGATTGAGATGATCACAAAGTTAGTTGTTATTCATTCCAAAAATATTGCAATAAAGGTTATCAGCTAGAAGAAATGAAAAGAGTGTCTATATAAAAATTCAAAACCAGGGTGCCTAGGTGGCTCAGTCAGGTAAGGGTCTGACTCTTGGTTTTGGCTCAAGTCATGATCTCAGGGTCATGAGATTGAGCCCAGTGCTGGGCTCCACGCTGGGCATGGAGTCTGCTGGAGATTCTTTCTCTCAGGGCGGCTGGGTGGAGCAGTCAGTTGGGTGACAAACTCTTGGTTTCCGCTGGGGTTGTGATCTCAGGGTGTGGGATCGGGCCCCGCGTCAGGCTCTTCACTGGGCATGGAGACTCTCACTCCCTCTCCCTCTGCCTGTCCTCCCACCCCGCCCCCGTTCTTGCACTCTTTCTCTCTCTCTAATAATAAATAAATAAATCTTAAAAAAAAAAAATTATTTCCCACTGCCCCTCCCCCTCCCCGCTCACAATTTTAAATAAATAAAAATTGTAAAACCAAAATTCCAGGTAATTAATGACTATTCAATTTCATCATAACCCCTGATGATTTAATGGGCCACTGCTGCTTCATTTGCCTCCCCCAAAATACAGCCATTTAGATTAACATAAGAATCAAAAAATAAAACAAAACAAACATATGATATGTAATTGGCTATCTATACATATCGTGGAAAGCTGGAAAATATATAAATACACAGAATCGGGGTGCCTGGGTGGCTCAGTAAGTTGGGCGACCAACTCCTGCTTTCAGCTCAGGTCGTGATCTCAGGGTCATAAGGGTCATGGGATCGAGCCCCACTTTGAGCCCTGCAATGGACTCTGAGCTCAGTGCACAGTCTGCCTGGGACTCTTTAAAACAAACAAACAAACAAACAAACAAACAAACAAACAGAATCAACCTGGTGAAATGAAAAGAGATCATACAAATTAAATATGGTACCATTCAAATTATGTATATTATCTAAATAGATGATGCAAAAAGATTATAAGCAAATGCAACAAAATTTTTAAGAGCTGTAGTATCTTTGGGTTGCAGAATCACAATTTCTTAACCTCCATATACTCAGGTATTTTCAAATTTCCCACAGGAAAGTACAGAATTTGTAATAAAAATATTTAAAAAAAAAAAGAAAGAAAGAAAGAAAAGGAAGAGTTCAATCAAAATAATCTATTATCCTAACTCACTGCAGGTAATAAATATGGTCTTTCACTAGGGCAGAGACCCAGGAATTGAGGAGAACTATATAACTCAGTCATGGCAAATGAAGTCATTTTACCTTGGGACCAAATCTGATTCTGCTTCATTTGCAATATATGGTCACATTGAGAAATACGAATAAAGCAAAATGTCTAACTTAATGATTCATGTGACAAACTAACAGCTAAGGAAATGTAGAGCTTTTTAAATATAGTCAAATGGAATGTTGTGTATCAAAACTTGCATTTATTGATAGAATAAGTAGTAAATGGTCACTTCACTTAAGTATTCTTCAAATCACTCCAGAATTTCTCTATAAAGCAAAATATTCTAACATGATGTTTTCCAACTTACACATGTCAAAAATTTTTCATGGAAACCCCCACATAACAGTCACTGTAGTTGGCTTTAGTAACACTTCTAATGGATTTGTATGTATTAAATGGCAAGAGAATCCTATACTCTCGAAAAACAGTAGTGCAGCTATATACGGCTCATTATTTGTATACGTTCAAGGTTGGGACACATGTGAATTCAAGGACCATCTGCAAAAACTCCACCACATCAAGTGGTCTGTCCATCACTCTGGGGTATTTAAAATATGGTACCACTTACAAGAAAACTCAGGCTGCGAGACTAGTGACTATCATGACTCCCCTGCCTTGGATACAAAGTCAGAATTTGAGCCAGAAAAAAGAAGAGCCCTTTTAGGGATTTTAGAGTGAAGGAAAGAGGAGAGATTAGTTGAATGGCATCCATTTCTCATGGATATAACAATTTTTTTAATGGCAGGAAAGAGTAGATAAATAGCACAAGCAAGATTAATTTTCCACTCAAGCTTGCCAAATTAGAAAAATATAGTCAGATCAAGTTCATTGTAAGGAAGATGTTCTCCAATACATGGCAGGTTTTCCATCTTTCCATCTTTCATAGTTTTCCATCTTTCCATTTTCCATCTTTCATAGTAACACAAAGAAAGAAAATTACTTGTAACACATTAATGATATAGCTTAGACTGTGCAGTTGAGTTAATCTCTCTAAGAGGCTACATTATAGCTTTTTAAGGAAGAATCAGACATGTCCCAATTCCATGTATATAGCTCCTCCACTTACTAAATTCTTTCATCTCTAAAGTGTAGCCATGATGTCCACCATGAACTATTATGGGGATTAAATGAGATAATATATACAGCATATACAGAATAGACCAACACTCAAGGCTTGCTTCTTTAACTTGTTCTAAAAAAAAACAAAGCTCTTGAAACATGATGATAATGGAGACAGAGGAAGAATGTGTTTGAGATAGGCAGGTATGTGGTTAGCTGCCAAAAGCACTCTCTGTGGGAACGATCTGGAAGCTGCTAAGCAAGCCACATCTAGGGTCCTTTCATTTCCTTCTTTTCTCATTTCTGACATTGCTGCCATTGTGTCCACTAATTTGGCAAGGTTGCTTTGAATTGTGACCTTCCTATTCCCACCATCTGTTTTCTTCTCCCATCTAAATAATGCATTGTTTATTCTGATCTTTTCCCATAAATGTGATTTGATATGTACCTATTAACTCTGTAAACTGGGATTTCAAAAACTCTTCTCAATCATTCTTAAAATGGTGATTTACATTCTGTCCCTGTAAAAAATTGGCTAACTATTCATTTCCTACAGAAGAAATAAAGTAGTAAAACTTAAATCTTTCTGGTAACCAGAGGATAACTTTATTATGTCTAGCAAAATTTGACCTAAAAACTACTTTGTAAGTACTCATTGATGCTAGGGCCATTTGCCGTGTTTTACCTTCAGAAAATGTATCCCATTTTATTATCAAAAGAAACCTGTATTCGTATATGTGAATATATGCATGTATATTTGTATATACATATATGTATGTGTACATGTACATTTATGTAAATATAAGTATATACAAAAGGGAGGAAGAGAGAGACAGAGAAAAGAACCTAGAAGGATTAATGGATTACTATCTAACAGAACTGGCAGTGAAAGTTAAGGATAAGATACAGAGATAGAAGCTTTAAATTTTACTTTATCTAGTTATGTCATTTTAAATTTATAGAAATTTCCTATTGCTTTATTGGGCTTTTAATTATTTAAAAAATCTGATTGCTTTAGTACTTAAGAAGACATTTTAAGACAACTTCATTTAATTCTTTTAGGTCACTAGGGCACTTCTAAGTGCAATTTTAAAAATACACTAAGGTTTTACTTTGAGAGAAGAAAGAGATATTCAGAGGAGCCTCTGATCATTACATTATTTTAATTAGAACATAAATTCCAATAAACCTTTGTGTTTTAATATGCCTTATCTCATCCCACAGAAACCACCCAGCAACTCAGGGGACAGCTCTCATCCACTCCATTTTATTTTATTTTATTTTTTTTCATCCACTCCATTTTAAAAAGAAGGAGACTGAGAAGCATCTTGATGAGTGACTTGCTCAAGGTCACACCCCTAATTAGAGGCAGAACCAGAGCTTGGACCATGAATGAGATGTGTAGACCTCATTTTGATGTGCTAGATACGTTTGTGAAACCAGACATCTCAGACTTGGAAGTCACTTTCCGTGTGACGTGTAGTTGTGTCCACGCTGCCTTTCCACCACCCTGGTTCCTGTCCCCCCGCCACAACCCCTGCCAACCACAATTCCATCGACTCCAAACCCTGAATCACCGCACACTCTGCTTTTGCCACCTCAGAAGTCTCATAACTCAGCAGCCCCCGCGTACTTCATACTCCTGCTCTCCAACTCCCAAGGGAGCACTCCCCGAGCACTCCCTCCTCGTAGTCCTTCTCCATCCACTCTGTCTCCCTCCTGCTTCTGTCCAAGTGTCTCTCTCCTTACGCACCCTGTTCTGTGCACAGTACCACACATCTCAACCAACCTCCACTTTCCGTTAATGATCTAGACCAATACAGTGTAATGAAAGACAAATGCAAACCATATCATGTAATCTTTTTTTTTAATTAACACATAATGTATTATTTGCCCCACATCATGTAATCTCATGTTTTCCAGGAGCCACATCTATAAAAGAGAAACTGGCAAAACTATTATTAATAATACAGTCTACTGGGGCACCTGGATGGCTCAGTGTGTTAAAGCCTCTGCCTTCGGCTCAGGTCATGATCCTGAGGGTCCTGGGATCAAGCCCCGCATCGGGCTCTCTGCTCAGCAGGGAGCCTGCTTCCCCCTCTCTCTCTGCCTACCGACTGAGCCACCCAGGCACCGCCCAAGCCACCCATTTTTTAATCAAAGAATGTGTTTCTCACCTTAAAGAATATCACTAAAATTATGTTTTTGGTGCTTAAATATAGAAGCAGTCTAGTCACTGGAAAATGTGAACATGAGGTGCACACAGCTTAAGCAGTTAAATGGTTTTGGGGCACCTGGGTGGCTCAGTCGGTTAAGCATCTGTCTTCACTCGGGTCCATGACCCCAGTGGGATGGAGCCCTGCATCAGGCTCCTTGCTTGGGGGGGGGCCTGCTTTTCCCTCTCCCTCTGCTGTTCCCCCTGTTTGTGCACGTGCTCTCTCTCTCTCAAATAAAATCTTTTTAAAAAAGTTAAATGGTTTTGAATTTGGAAACTAAGATGTACTCACTTACTTTAAATACCCATTGATTTTTAAATTCATGTTACAGTTTGCTTTTGAATTGCTCTGTTTGCCATCCTAATAACGGACAGGTCCGTCCCTTTTGCCCCGAGCTGTGAAATGTGGCATGTGGAACCCCGACCTGGGCAGTTCCTCACTGCCAGTTGCCAGCCAGCGATTCGACCTTGGGCGCAGCCCAATCACCCTGCTGGATCAGCCTCCAGGGCTGTAAAAAGGGGGTTGACGGCAGAGTGATTCCAGCTCGCCATTCCTGACCGTACCACTAATCTTCCTCTATTCCATTATCCCTGAAACACTTGTCTCCTCATGCATCCCCTTCTTCCTAAATGAGAAGATGGCTGGCAGCACAGCAGTGACACCAGAAAGGAAGGCTGTTTAAAAAAAAAAATCCTAATGAGTCACCTTTCAAGAATTTATCATTCTCTGATGCCTGGGTGCTTGATTATGGAGCTGTATCAGTTCTTTCATTGAAACTTGCTCTAAGAACCTGGTATTTTTTATGTGTCGTTCTTGGGTGATGTTTACACTAGACTCTCAATTCTTTTAAGAGCCACTCGTAGGTATAAAATAAACAGAAGTTATGCATCAAACAAACATAAGCAGCCACATAAATCGTCCTTAGTGGAGCCTGGAGAAAATCAGACCAAAATCACAGAGAATTCTAATTAGGTTTTCGCACGCGCTTTCAATAAGTTAGAGAAGATAATTACAGCTCCCCAAACTTCCCATTTCACCTCCCCCACCACCCTGCTGCCCCCCTAAAATCTAGCCTGCTGCAAGAATCACTCCCTACCCCTTAGGACCAGCTCAGCAACAGCCGGGAGAGCCTTCCCCGCAGCGCATATCCTCAGCATATCCTCACCGAGGCTTAAGTCCGGCCAGCTGATGTTAGCTGTGGTCTGCACGGCTTCCGCCTGGCCTGATTTTTTCATGCTGCCATTTTGAATTAACATAGATTTCCTCTGCAACCCATGGCATCTTCTGGTCAGGCTGGGAACACAGTTGGCGCGCGCGCGCACACACACACACACACACACACACACACACAACTGGGAAAGCTGGACACAAGTGTAATTCAAGACAATCTCAAGTCAGAATTAAACAGCAAATCCAGAAAGCCCGTAGGTAAAATCCTACTAAGTCAGTTTTGAGTCAAGAGTGAATGACCCCTTCCTTAGATGCACTTGGGTTTGATGGACATTTTAAACCTCTAAATCCGAGTTCTCATCAATTCTCTAAAAGTTCAAGCGTTCCCCGTTTTGCAGACCACACTAGTCTCAGACCTCAGCAGTGATGTCGCCAAATAATCAGCGCTCTGACCAACAAGCGAACCGAGGACTGAAGTGCATAATCATAGCAGAAATGCGTGAGTGCCTTCTACCCTTAAGTGTCCTGGCGCCGGCGTACCTGTCCTTACACCCCACCCCCCACTCCCAAGAACCTGAGTGTGGCTGGGAGTGGGGGTGGGGGGTGTTGTGTCAAGTCCTACAGCCCGCACACACGATAGCAACAGCCTTTAAGGGGAGGGCAGTCCCCTGGACATGATTCGCGGTCGCAAACCGGATGGACGTGGGCGCAGAGCCAGATCAAGGACAGCGGGCCCCACCAGGCAGCCATGTTCGCGCTACCCGGGTGGCAGGTGCGCTACCTCTCGGGAAGGTGCCAGGCCCACTCCACCACCGAGAGAGCTGCGAACCCCAGGAGCAGCCCGAGAGGTGGAGGGGTAGGGGGACACAGCACACACCCCAGCGGGGCAGCAACTTGGCTACCAGGAAGTGGAAACACAGGAAAAGCACCCGGAGGTCAGAGCAAAAGACGGGGTTGGGGTGTAGAGCGGGGAGACTGGCCCAAACCAGGCGGCAATGCCCGCGCCCCGGGGTGGGGGTTCCTCCCTGCGCCCCCTCAACCTACGCCCGAGTCATCCCCACCCGGCCCGAGGCCACCTCTCCCCCCAAACCCCCGAGACCCCAGCCTGCCCTACCCACCACCCGCCGGGTTTCGGCTCGGGGTAGAGCTACCCGCGGGTTCAGAGGGACAGGGGTCGGCAACGAGGCACAGGGGACGGCGATGGCGGACGCGGCTGAAACGCTCGGGGAGACGCGGCGGCGGACGCCCTGCGCTCCCAGCCGTGCCCGCTGAGGCTCACCTGCGGGGCGGCGGGCTCCGGACTCGGCTGTGCGGTGCTGATGCTTCGGCCGCCGAGGGTGCGGGTGCTGCCGCGGCGGCGATTACTGCGGCGACATCGGCAGCTGCAGCTGCAGTGGCGGAGGCGACCGTCGGGCGCTTCCCCCTCCCCACACTCTCGGCGCTTGGGCCCGCCGCCCCCCGCGAACAGCTGGCCCGGCTCACGTGACCGCGGGGCCCACCCCCACCTCCCCCACCCGGGCCCCGGGGCCGCGCCGCACCCGCTGCGTCTGGACGCCGAGGCTGCAGCGCCGCGCTCGGCCGGGTAGGGGAGGGCGCTTGGGAGCAGGGGAGCGGCCGAGACGGCGACTGTCTCGCTGCAGAAAGTGGCTCCCTCTTGGCTCGATTTTTAGTTCTTGGTCACGGCCGGGATTTCTGCTCTCTCCAGAGTGAGAACTCGGGCTTTACGGAGCCAGGCCCCACTCCCGCCCCGCGCACTTCCGAACTCCGCAGTGGGGTTGCTACGTGCGGCCTCATTGCCTAAGCAAAATTTCCCTTTGGGAAAAACGTGTCCTGTACGTCGTGGACTCCCAGGTCCAAGCCGACTCCCTGGTTTTAAAGGTGCTGTTCCGAGCCATGTTGCTAAGCGAGACCCTATGCTGGATATTTGGACATTGAAGCCCAAAGAGGTTAAGAAATTCGCCCAAGATCACACAGCAAATAGCAAAGCCAAGATTCCATACTAAGGGTTAATAAATCCACAGACAGGTGACAGGTGTGTTGATGCTGGCATCAAGGTCATTGGTCAGGACATCTGTCTGTTACCAGATCACAGACTCTACCTCTTACAAATTGAGGAGAAAAGGCCAACTCAAAGGATATGAAGAGGTAGTTCACAAGAAAACAAACGCAATACCACTCGGGCACACGAAAAGATATTAAGGCTCACTTAGCTGCAAATCAAATATACAAGGTAGCATTTTCCGTCTATCAGATTAGCAAAAGTAAAATTTTTATAACCTCTACAGGGGACAATTTTGCATTATGTCCCCAAATAACAAATACATAAATAGTCTTTGATCCAAGGATTCCACTTCTCTAATTTATCCTATGGATATACTGATAGAGGTGTGAAGTGCTGTGAGTACAAGGTCATCCATCACTACATTATTTGTGCTAGCGAAGACTGGAAGCAAATATCCATCAATAAAGGACTGTTAAGGAACGCCTGGGTGTTTCAGTCGTTAAGCGTCTGCCTTCGGCTCAGGTCATGATCCCAGCGCCCTGGAATGGAGCCCTATATCAAGTTTCTCCCTCTCCAGCTATTACGCCCCTTATCTCTGCCCTGTGCTTGTCAGGGAGCCTGCTTCTCCCTCTCCAGCTCCCCCCTGGGCTTGTGTTCCCTCTCTTGCTATCTCTCTCTGTCGTAAATAAATAAAAATCTTTAAAAATAAAGTAATAATAAAAAATAAAGAACCATTAAATATATTACAGCACATCAGTACAATGGAACGTTATCCACCTATAACAATTTAAAAATGGGGAAGCTCTATCTCTCTGTGCTGACATGAAAGATTCCCAACCCATACTAGGGGAGGTGAGGGGACAGAACCATATGCAGAATACTGTGTGTGTTACCATTTGTGGGGGGAAAATAAGACCATACTCATATTTGCAAATGCATGGGCTATCTTTGGAAGAATGCAGGAGAAACTGTAATAATAGATGCCAGCAGGAAGGAGAATTGGGTGACAGAATTCAGGGGAGGGAAGGAGACCTTTTCTTCATGTCTTTTGAATGTTATCCTTGTGCTTGTGGTTTGCCGCATGAGTGAGTGGATAGTGGGAGAAGACTGAGGGAATCAGTGGAATACTGCAGGGTGGAACAGTGGTCATACACTCTTGGAGCACAAAAAGACCTTATTGTGCAACTAGTCCAACCACGGGAACCGTCCTTTTACTTTTCACCTATTTCTCTAGGTTAGCGTAGGTCTTCGGTTTTTTTTAAAGACTGAATGTAATTGGATCCTGCTTTTCATTCAGACACTCTTTGCCTTTTAGGGTGTTTAGATCAGCAGCTCTTAACATTTGGCAATGTCTGGAGATAGTTTGGGCTGTCAAAATGGCAGAGGTAGGGGAGGTCTCTACTGGTATCTAATGCATGGAGGCCAGAGATGCTATTAACACCCTAGGATACAAAGCCCAACCTCCCACACCAAGAACTATCTGGTCCTAAATGTCAATAGTACTGAGGTTGAGAAACGCTGGTTCAAACCATTGATTTTTAAGGGAATTATCAATATGGTGGGTTATAAATGTAACATGTTTTTTTTTTTAAGATTTTATTAATTTATTTGACAGAGAGATAGAGAGCACAAATAGGCAGAGAGGCAGGCAGAGGAAGAGGGAGGAGCAGACTCCCTGCTAAGCAGGGAGCCCGATGCTGAGCTCGGAGCTCGATCCCAGGACCCTGAGATCATGACTTGAGCCGAAGGCAGATGCTTAACTACTGAGCCATCCAGGCACCCCTAAGTATAACATCTTGCTACTTCCATTTGTTCCATCTGTTCTTTGTTTCTCTCTCTCTCTTTTTCCTTTTTCTTTGCCTTCTTTTGAAGAATCAAGGGTTTTTTTTAGTATTCCATTTTATATCCATTGTTGGTTTATTAATCATACTGTGTGTTTTACTTTTGATAACTCTAGGATTTACAATATGCATCTTAAACCTTCACTGTCTACCTTCAAATAATATAATTTCAGGTATAATGCAAAACGCTTTCAACAGCATCCTTTTATCCCCTAGCCCTCCTCACCTTTAGTGCCATTGCTGTCATTTATTGTAGGTGCGGCTTGATGGTAGTGAACTCTCCAGTTTTGTCTGAAAAAGTCATTATAGCCCTTTCAGTTTTGAAACATTCTCATTGGGTATATGGTTTTTGGCTGAGAGTTTTTTTCTTTCAGCACTTTAAAGATACCATTCTGTTGTCATAAAACATTGTCACGGGACTTGAAAAGTTTCTGAAGAAAAGTCTGTGTTTGATTATCTTTCTTCCTCGGTATATAATCTATCCTTTTCCTCTCCTATGGCTGCTTTAAAGAGTTTTCTCTTTAAAACAGGCTTTGGGAGGAAAAAATAGGCTTTGGGCAATAGGATTATAATGTACCTTAGTCTGTTTGTTTCTTTTTTAATTGTGTTTATCCCACTAGGGATCATTAAGCTTCTTGAATCTGTAGGTTTATAGTTTTCATCAAATTGGGACCAATTTTGGCCATTATTTCTACACATATTTTACACATTGTGCACTGCCCCTCTCAAATTCAGGGACTCCAATTATATACATATATTAGACCACTTGATATTGTCCTATAGGTCACTAAGTTTGTTCTATGCCCCCAACCTCCATCAGTCTTTTTTCTCTCTGTGCTTTATTTTGAATATTTTATTTTAAATAATTAATATTTCTTTGAGTTCACTTACCTTTTCTTCTGCAGGCTCCAATCTACCATTAGTACCATAAGTGAATTTTTTTAAAGATTTTATTTATTTGAGAGAGAGAGAGAGCACAAGTAGGCAGAGCGGCAGACAGAGGGAGAAGGAGAAGCAGAATCCCCACTAGCAGGGAGCCTGAGGTGGGGCTCGATCCCAGGACCCTGTGATTATGACCTTTGCCGAAGGCAGATGCTTAACTGACTGACCCACCCAGGAGCCCCAACCATCAGTAAAATTTTTATATCAGATATTTTATTTTTCATCCCCTGGAGTTCTATTTGGTTCTTTTTACTTATATCATTCATTTCTCTCATATATATTTTCTTTTAAGTCTCTGATCATACTTATATTTTAATAGCTGTTTTAAATTACTTTATGCTAATTCCATCACCTGTCAATTTTTAATCTATTTGTTTGTATTGATTTATCTCCTGCCTCTTTGTCTCTCTTGCAATTATTCATCGGATGCCAGACATTGTGAATTTTACATTGTTGAGTAATGAATTTTTTTTGTATTCTTTTAAAGGTTGTTGGACTTTGTTCTGGCAGTCAGTTATTGAAGGATGAACTTGAGCCATTTAAGGCTTGTTTATAAACTATTTAGGACAGGTCTAGGATGCCTTTAACTCTACAGCTACTTTAGCCCTTCTGCTAAAGTATGACTCACATAGGGGCTCTAATAAATGTTCCGTGGAATCCATATAGTGATCCCAGCTGGTAGAAATGTGAACAAGTCCCAGTTAGTGTGAGTTCTGGAAAGTTGTGGGGGCCCAGCTTCCAATAGTTATTCTTTTCTCACCTTGTGGAGATTCATCTTCTGCAAGCATAGACTGGTACTCAATCGATGACTAAAATGCAGATTTCTGAATTTCTTTTCCATTTAGTTTTCTGCAGAACTCTGCCCCACAAACTCTAACTGCTTTGACCTTCCTGAACTCTGATCTCTGTTTCCTCAGCCCCACAAGGCAACTGGGCTCTGTTTTGTTTCCCTTCTCTTTGCCGTGCGTGGCTCAGGAATTGCCTCCAAGCAGAAAGCTGAGGTAATTGTACGTCTCATCTCATTTGTTTCCTTTTTCTTGAGAAACAATCCTGTTATGCCTGCTGTTCAATGTCTGACCCAAGTTGTCTCGTGTACTTTGTCCAGTTTTCTAGTTGCTTACAATAGGATAGCAAGTCTCGTAGCAATTTTCCTTCATGGGCAGATGTGGAAGGCTAGGAACACTGATCTTAGCGCCTGTAAGGAACCAAATGTACCGATATAGAATCAACTAGGCCCATTATCTTATGAATTATAAATACATAGTTTACTTACAGAAGTTCTTCAACATGCCTGATTTATTTTTATTTTTTTCTAAAGATCTTATTTATTTATTTGACAGAGAGAGAGAGATAAAGTGAGAGAGGGAACACAGGCAGGGGGAGTGGGAGAGGGAGAAGCAGGCTTCCTGCTGAGCAGGGAGCCCGATGTGGGACTCGATCCCAGGACTCTGGGATCATGACCTGAGCCGGAGGCAGACGCTTAATGACTGAGCCACCCAGGCGCCGAACATGCCTAATTTAACAAGAGATATTTAAGGAACACCTGTACCAGGAATTGCATTTTCGCTACAAAGATGTAAAAGGTATATCATAGCCTCTCCTCTCAGAAGTCAGAGGCAAGCAAGGAAATTAATTAAGCATAAAGGTAATATATGCATATATTCCATGTTACTGTCAGAGTAACCTAAGAGCTATGCTCAGATAAATATGTTGGTCTAGTGTACTGGGAAATGTGAACAAGTGCGAAAGAAATCATAAATAAGGGTTATCCAGACAGAGACCATTTTAAAAAATTATTGATGACAATGTTGCCTTTCCTTCTAAGCAGAGCTGCAATCTAAAGAACCCTATGCTGGGCAACGATTATGAGGAGCCGAAGTACATGAGTAATTGAGAAATGCCTTTAACGCATTACTCATGGAGATATTTTCCACTTAGTGCTTCTTTTAGTGTATAATTGTAGCAGGAAGAAAAAGATCTGTCACTGGGCAGATCTCATGGGGATGAGCAACAGACAGTATTATCTGAATGAGACACTCACAAATGGGTAAGAAAGCCTGTGTAATTGCTTTGTATGTAATCTTATGAGAACCAAAGAAGCTGAGAGAAAAGCCATGGAAAAAGGAGAAAGAAAAGCACTAGTTAACATTAGTCAGCCACCTGCCTTAATCCTATGACAACCATCTTTAAAAGGTTAGCGTTCTGAAATTGGTTACCATAGAAACGAACCTTTAGAATGTCCTTAAATCAATTTACAGAATTACTGCCCGTATTGAGTGTAGGCAACACCAAGAGGTTTTAAGTATTAAAATCTGTTTTTACATTATTTTTAGAATTTAAATGATCCACCAAGCCTTTTGAATATGTAATTTAGATAGCCATAAACTGTATTTTGGCAAAAGGTACAAAACCCTATTTATTATAATCAGTTGATAGGTCTTTTTTTTTAAGATTTTATTTATTTATTTGGCAGAGAGAGAGATCACAAGTAGGCAGAAAGGCAGGCAGAGAGAGGGGAAGCAGGCTCCTTCCTGAGCAGAGAGCCCGATGTGGGGCTCGAACCCAGGATCCTGGGATCATGACCTGAGCTAAAGGCAGAGGCTTTAACCCACTGAGTCACCCAGGTGCCCCTAGTTGATAGGTTTTTAAGTTCAATTATTCAAATGTGTCATTTCAATGAATGGTTCCTATTTAATTTGAAATAATTTCAAAAATGTTCGGGACCTGGTTTTGAAAACAAATTATATGTATGTTTCACACTCATCTTTAGGAGTCATTCATGGGTTTAGCTCACTGTACAGATAATTTAAAGGAGAATTCCTGAGACCCTATCTTGTGATCACCAAAAAACAGACTAGAGGATTCTATCATCAGACTGGGAGTTTCAGCCTAATCTGTCTTGCTGATGTTTTCCTAGTTTATGTGTGTGGAAAATATCCGAGCTTGTTTTTAATATTCTAGGGACACCTGAGGACACCTTTTAATAGATGAAAACTGATCCAGAATTGTAGAAGTTGAACCTCCTGTATCTGCAATTTTAACACTACTGATTACTTGAGATAATATAGGACTTTAAACAGAAGTTATTAGTTATTTTCCAACCTTCCAAGAAATAAACAAAGTCTGGCTAAACTGCTGTAGAAATTTTGGGTTCAATTAAAGGAAGACTTCCTTCATGCTTCCAGTGATTAAAAAATGATTTGAGAGATTGAGAGAATGTATAAAACTTCTGACTCCAGAGGAAGAGTATTTTGATTTGGACATGTTTCTATTTTCCATGAAAGAGCAGATTTTGTTTCCTGTTGGATTAATTACCTGGCTTTCAGAGAATTGATAATAATCTAGGTATATGGAGATATTTTAGCTTTTAAATTCCTAATTATTCTTCACTCTCCTTTCCACTGACTTTCTACTATTGTTACAGACCAAGCCCTAGGTTTTTACTATGATTACATCCCTTGTACCATTGGTTCCAGCTCTTACATTTGCAAAGGATTTGACTTTTTTTTTTTTTAAGATTTTATTTATTTATTTGACAGAGAGAGAGAGATCACAAGTAGGCAGAGACGCAGGCAGAGAGAGAGGGAAGCAGGCTCCCCGCTGAGCAGAGAGCCCGATGCGGGGCTCGATCCCAGAACCCTGAGATCATGACCTGAGCCGAAGGCAGAGGCTTTAACCCACTGAGCCACCCAGGCACCCCAGGATTTGACTTTTTGTGTACACAGAGTGATTTATTCCTCAGAGTTGAAATTTTGATTTCCAAAAGGACCTGTCATATTTTTGAAACAAAAATTAAACCAGAAATGGTTTACTGTATGAATTTCTCAATTTTCCTTTACTATGACTATAAAGAAAGAATTGAGCTTTTAGAATTATTAGGAAATTTCTAGAATAGGCAAATAGATGAAGTAGTTTGGTAGCTGCTTAGGGAGTTGGGGAAAAGGGGGGATTGACTACTAATGGGTATGGGGATTTCTTTTTTATAAGAAAAATGTTCTAAAATTAATGGGGGCACCTGGATGGCTCAGTTGGTAAGTGTCCAACTCTTGATATCAATTCAGGTCTTGATCTCAGGGTCATTGAGTTCAAGCCCTAAGTTGGGCTCCACACTGGGCATGGAGCCTTAAAAATTTTTTTGTAAAATTTTTGTAAAATTAATTGTGATGGTTGCACAACTCAGTATATTAAAATTTATTGAACTGTAACAAAAAGTACCCTACCTCAAAAAAAAAAAAAAAAAAAGACAACCATTGGACATTGCCCAGCTCAGAAGAAATAGGTCAATGATAGAGAGTGAATACTTTTGAAGAATTATTGCCATAGTAAAAAAAAAGTTAGGAAAAAGGAATCCAAGGAGCAGAGTTGATTTACTGTTCAGTCTTAATGTGAATAAGAATCAATTAACTTAGTAGGCTGCTTAATTTTCTTAAAAATTATGATACAAAACAAAAAACCTTGAATACTCATGCATGTGTAAAGAAAAAAAAAAAGGCACATGACACTTCATAAGAGATAATATACCTTATAAAATTTAGCCAATACAATGCGTGGAAAAACTGGAGAAATAAAAAAAAATAATTACTCTGTGGCGAGATTTGGCAACTGAAATGGGGATTTCACAGAAAGATCCTTTTTAGTTCTTCCCTGTTTTCCTGCAAGTAAAGTGTTTCTTATTTTAAGGCAAATTTCCTGTATTTATACTAGTCCTCTTCTTAGTTATTCTACACAAGTATATTACCCATTTAATTTTGCTCCTAGCTTAAGAGCTACTTTAAAAAATCTAGGCTGTCTCAAGCAAAATGTGCTCTGTACAAAATGGCTGCACAGCAATTCAAGGAGATATGATCGTAACAAGAAAAAAACCACCATTATGTGGTTGAATGTTATAAAACCTAGTCTCCTGCCCAGAGGTAAAATTGCAATCAGTTATATTGACATAAAATACACTCCAGCAGAGGAGGTCCAACAAATGAATGAGAAAGTGCTCTAAGAAATTGGAATTAAGGTCCAAAGGGTCTCCCTCCCCTTACTTCATTCTTTATAGTAATGAGAACTGTCCCTCAATCCCTCAATTCACATCGTGTATGGCATTGTTTCTACTGCAACTGTTTATTGGAAAGGAAATTACTTTTATCCTATAGCAGTGTGGAATTTTAAATTAAAGAAATGACTTGTAAATTCCCAGAAATCCCCAAGTGGGATATAATTTAGCTGTTACTACAGACCAAGGGGACGGCATTCACTTTACTCTAGATTTTTAGAGTAAAACCTCAGCAAATATCTCATGCAATTTGTGTTTAGATCATAAAATAAAATTAATGGGAGTCCAGCTCCTAGGCACTTAGATTGGCTTTGTAAATTATCAGCTGACTCATACTCACTAAAGTCATCCATTTTATGCCAGAGGCTTTATTAGCAGTACAAGAACACAGAGCACTGGTAAACAAAAGAATCCATGGAGAGTACACTAAGTGTTACAGATGTCTGGAATCTTCCAAATGTTCGTATCTGTTTCTGTTTCTTTCTTTCTTTTTTTTTTTTTTTTTGAAGATTTTATTTATTTATTTGACAGAGAGAGATCACAAGTAGGCAAAGAGGCAAGTAGAGAGAGAGGGGGAAGCAGGCTCCCTGCTGAGCAGAGAGCCCGATGGGGGCTTGATCTCAGGACTCTGAGACCATGACCTGAGCCAAAGGCAGAGGCTTAACCCACTGAGCCACCCAGGCGCTCCTCTGTTTCTTTTCCTTAAGAATAACCTATGTATATCAAAATGAGTCCCTTCATCCCTTTAGTAAACCAAAGCTGAAGGGATTAAAAAAATTACTGTTGGTTTTACATGGAGAACTATTAGGAAATTTTACCTAAATTATAAGCAAAACATAGAAATGTAGGCAAAGTACAGAAAGATTCCAAATTGACCAAATGGAAATTTAGCTGCATGGTAAAGACAAGTCTTCAGAGAGGGGAAATCATGTACTAGAGAGAGCATGTCAATGACTATCTTTGATACAAAACTATATACATACATATACACATATGTATATATACATATATAATTTATTTATAATATATGTATATATTATACACAGCACATAGTTTATACACTATACATACGCACACATACATATACATATATTTATGTTTTTAAGGGGACAGTTTTATTTTTTCCTAAATCTCTCGACCATATATTCTTCTCAAGGGATAGGCTATAGATAATTCTGAAAATATAATATAGAACAATAATTTGGAAAGTCTGGGACTCTTACCTCTCTTCTAGTGGGAAAGATGTTCACAAAAACATATTTACTGATGATCTAACTTTTTGCTGTAAGAATTCGGAGTCATTAAAGTTTCTGACTCTGGGGAAAATACTATCTCCACACAACTTAACCTTTTGACTGTATATTCAGTTTTAGGCACAATTAGTTGACCCAGTGACCATTTTATAGAAGACAAAAAAAAAAAAAGACTATTAAGAGAAAAATATAGGAGACTGTATATTCAAGAGCAGGGAAATAATTAATCATCTCTCAAATTAAGATTCTTAGACTACCTGTATCAGTATCATCTAGTAAGTGAGTTAAAATGCAGATTCATGGGCCCAATCCAAGGATTAATCAGAATCTCTGGGGAAAGGGTTCAGGAATCTGCATTTTTAACACATATTCCATGCAATTCTGGTGTACACTAAATTTGAATGACTGCTACATTTCTGCAACATTTAGGAACCAAAGCATACCTCTCCTTGTATTTGAGGGTGGAACTATGAAACCAAGGTTTGTAAGGGTCTTTCTCTGCTGTCAGCTTGGAGCTGGAGGTAGCAGAGGCAGGGCTGAAAGCAAAAGCAAAACAATTTTTTTTTTTTCAAGATTCATTTTAGAGTGAGAGATCGAGAGCACGGTGTGGGGGTGGGGGAGGCAGAGGGAGAGAGAGAATCTCAAGCAGACTCCCCACTGAGCAGGGAGTCCCCAAACCCAGGGCTTGATCCCACTACCTAGAGATCTTGATCTGATCCAAAATCAAGAATCTGACACTTAAACCACCCTGAGCCCCAAGGCAAAACAATTTTTTTTTTTTTTTAAGATTTTATTTATTTATTTGACACAGAGACAGCTGCGAGAGAGGGAACACAAGCAGGGGGAGTGGGAGAGGGAGAAGCAGGCTTCCCACAGAGCAGAGAGCCCGATACGGGGCTCGATCCCAGGACCCTGGGATCATGACCTGAGCCGAAGGCAGATGCTTAACAACTGAGCCACCCAGGCGCCCCCAAAACAATTTTTTTTTAAAGATTTTATTTATTTATTTGTCAGAGAGAGAGAACACAAGTAGGGGGAGTGGCAGGCAGAGCAGGCAGAGGGATAAGCAGTTTCCCTGATGAGCTAGGAGCCCGATGCAGGACTCTATCCCAGAACCCTGAGATCATGACCTGAGCTGAGCTAACACCTTACACCAGATAGAATGGCAAAAATCGACAAGGCAAGAAACAACAAATGTTGGAGAAGTTGTAGAGAAAGGGGAACCCTCTTACGCTGTTGGTGGGAATGCAAATTGGTGCAGCCACTTTGGAAAACAGTGTGGAGGTTCCTCAAAAAATTAAAAATAGAGCTACCTTATGACCCAGCAATTGCACTACTGGGTATTTACCCCAAAGATACAGATGTAGTGAAAAGAAGAGCCATATGTACCCCAATATTCATAGCAGCAATGTCCACAATAGCCAAACTGTGGAAAGAGCTGAGATGCCCTTCAACAGATGAATGGATAAAGAAGATGTGGTCCATATATACAATGGAATATTACTCAGCCATCAGAAAGGATGAATACCCAACTTTTGTATCAACATAGACAGGACTGGAGGAGATTATGCTAAGTGAATTAAGTCAAACAGAGAAAGTCGATTATCATATGATTTCACTTATTTGTGGAACATATGGAATAGCATGAAGGAAATTAGGAGAAGGGAAAAATGAAGGGGGTGGATATCGGAGTGGGAGACGAACCATGAAAGACTATGGACTCCAGGAAACAAACTGAGGGTTTTAGAAGGGGTTGGGGGTGGGGAGATGGGTTAGCCCAGTGATGGGTATTAAGGAGGGCGTGTATTGCATGGAGCACTGGGTGTTATGCACAAACAATGAATCATGGAACACTTACATCAAAAACTAATGATGTACTGTATGGTGACTAACATAACACAATTAAAAAAAAACCTAGAATAATAGGAACACCAATAAAGTTGCTGAGGAAACAGGTACTTGAAGAATTTTTCACAAAACCAATTACTCCCCAAATACAGTTTATTTTGAAAACATAGCATAGTCATATAAATTTAAATAGGACACATCTAGCAATATTAATGAGTCAAATTACATCACAAGTGAGGTTGCCATTCATGTCTGATTATTCCTGTGAATGGAAAGTTGCTGCTAAACCAAAGGCAAATACTTAGAAACAATCATAACTTATTTATATGCTTTTATTTCATACTTGGGTCTAAATATTTAGATGGGAATTGATGTAAATTCACATGAGATAAAGAAATATGCTGCCCAAATAATCAAAATTCTTTGTACTTTTCCTGCTCGACCAGAGATAGCATCGCCAGTAATGTCTATACAAGGTAGCACCCCATGACAAGACTCGTTCCTTCCCAATGAACACAGCACAAGGCTTTCAATATTGTGGTTCGTAACTCCTCCAGGTTGAGGAAAACAGCTGTGACAATTTAAGAGTTTTCTACATATAGCTGATTTCATCAGAAAAAGGTGTTATATATGTTCTTCCCAAGACCTTTATGTTTTAGTGAGGAAAATGCAATATATGACTAGTGAAAATAGCCTGTATATGATATAATAATTATTTGTAACTCTCTAAAAAACAAAACAAAACAAAACTAGAGGTAAACAAGAATGAAAGAACTAAGACACATATCTCGACCCTCTCACAGTACAGGGTTTTTGAGGCAATTCAGTGCTAACCCCAACAATGAAACCAGAGCCAGTCCTGGATCAGGGGGAGAATTTAAAAGCACCCAAAACAGCCAGTAAACCGTCTTCAAAGGAGAAGGACCCAAAGACGAAAAAAGAGCGCTGACTGTTAGGAGAACAAATTGAAGAGAGAATTAGGCCCAATGAAGTCAAGGGAGGGCAATATAAGATACTGAACTTGGTGACTGCAATCTTGTTGCACAAGTTAGCTGTTGACCTTGGGCAAAACAATCGATCTCTTTGAAGAATAATTTCCTCATCTATTAAATAGATACACTAAGATTCACCAGCTTTGTTCATAGGCTTCAGAACAATTAAAATCAAAGACAACAATGCACTTGAGATCACTCCGTAAACGATAAAGAACTATTCTTAGTAAATGGAGATGTGGGGGCTTTTTCTAAGTAATAAGGATGAAAGCCAATTTCAGGTAAAATTACAAAATCATCCATTTTTTGACCCAGGACAGATTTCTATGCCATAGTAGCTGCTGTGGGTGTATGTCATATTTTGATAAGCAGAAATGGGAAATTTTTGGTTGGCTTATACATTTCCCTCACGATACAATGTTATTATAGTAAAATATGCTAGTTATAGATTTTATTCATTAATAAATCAGGAAGGGTAAAAGTAAACACTGACTAAACACACTCTCTTCCTCAGTAACAAAATTTTGACACCTGATTACAAAGAACCAGACACATAAATAATTTGTCCTATTAATCATTATAGGTTATTAGTCCGGAGGAATGGGACCTTATACAGCTTAAGTCCTGGGTAGAAGGTTTCAATGTATACATATTTATAAGTCATTAACTTGGTTACTCACTTCGACATTGCACATCTCCTCAGTAGAGCAGTAACTATTAACAAGGCCAACTCAACAACCATTTCCTCTTTGCTTAAGCAGACTCAAAGGCAGTTACGGACACACTGTTTCATTATAACATGAAAATAGTAAGCCCTGGGGTATTGCACATGGTTTTTCAAATGTCAGTATGTAACCTGGAGAAAATAGAGGGAAGCAGAAATAGAGGGAGCTGATTCGTGCTATAACCTGGTCTTACGTTGGACATGCTCCCAGCTGCACTATTTTAAAATTATAAGTAAACAAGTAAAACAGAAGGCTTCATGTGTGAAAGTGGCAAATGGTCCAGAAGTCTTCTATTAAAGACAAATTAATTTTTTCTTCCCAATAACTCACCAGAAAGAAAGAAATGGGCACTTAGGAATCCTAAGGGCTTCTTCGAATAATAGAAAAATATATAAAAATAAAAAACAGATCAAGAACGGCACATTATATAGAAGTAAGACTTTTTAAAAAAATGGTTGTTCTGTCTTTAAGGATGCATGCCATATAAAATGGGCACATGTATCTCTATAACTCATCATGTTTATATGTAAATTCTCTGGCAGATATAAATCCATCTTTGTCTTCATCTTCTTTATCAAAAATATCCTCCACCAAAACATCATGATGACTTTCATTAACCACTGCACCATGCTTTTCAAACTCCTTCTTTAAATACACTTTAACCTACAAAATAATGGGTCTCATTAATAATTCTAATTCATAAGATACCCACATCAAGCCAGTTAATATCACAGAGTGGACTGGTAGTTCATTTGATTATATATAACAATGACTAAACAGCTACAATATATTTCTAATGACAGTAAAAGAATTATAAGGAATTTTCTTGCCTTAAAAACTGTTGCTATACTGCTACAGTAGAGACACAGAATATTGCTCAGAGGCAAAGATAAGGCTTATATTATCTGAAAAACACCCAGTGGAACCACATTATCTATTCTTAATCTGAGTCTAAATAAAGCCAAGCATCTGAAAGACTGCAGCCTTCCACTCCACTGAATTATACAGATCTCATTTTCTAACCAGGGTCAGCATTCCAGATATTTCTCTTAAAATAAGATTAAAGGATGGCATTTTTTAAAGTTATTTTTTAGAATTTTAAAAAATTTTATAATTAAAAAAAATCCAGTATAACATAGTGTTACATTAGTTTCAGATGTACAATATAGTTATTTATTAATTCTATACATTACTCAGTGCTCATCATGGTAAGTGTACCCTTAATCCCCTTCAGTTATTTCACCCATCCCCCACCTGCCTCCCCCCTCTCCTAAGGGCATTTTTTAATTTAAGTAAGTGTCTGCTAATAGTACATGTTGTGGATCTGACTATGATCATGCCTTGTGACCTTCCAATCTCAGAAATTAAAGCAAAATCCAGCCTAATGAGTGCTTAGACTAAAATTTTCCTCTCTCGTTCAGACATTTAAGGATATAAACAAAATGCTCCTCTTAATTACCCATTAGATTCACCGTAATGCAGTTCAACCTGCATTTTCATTTTTCATCAGATCTCTAGGACTCCTGTTAGATCGGTAATTTCAAATCCTTTCCCCCCTTACGACCAATATGCAAACATATGACATACATTTACTTTTAAGATTCAGGAGATTTAATGTAGTTGTAAAAAAAAAAAAAGTATGATTAAAGCTACATGGATTAATATAGAATGTATCTCTAGGATATACTGTGAATAAAGCAAGATGCCAAATATTATGTATATCATGCTACTTTTTGTGTAAGAAAGGGGGAAATAAGAAAATGTATTCACGTTTGTTTGTATTTGCTTAAACACTAGAAAGATACATTAGAACCCAATAAAACTGCATGCAGAAGGGGGAAGATCACACAGTAGAAGAGGATGTGGGTGGGAGAAAGACTTCTTATTAAACACCTTTTTTAATTGGATTGATTTTTTTTGAACCATGTGAATGTGTTGTATATTTAAGATTTTTTTAAGGAAAGGTAATTTAGATTTATCTTGGACAGAAAAAAGTCCTATGACTGAGTTACTGTAGATCATGACCCTGTGAGTTCATCACAACCGTACTTATTTAAGACTTAATCATTTCCTGGCCATGAGAATGAAATTGATCAAAACATAAAAAGGGACTTGATCTGACCAGCCAAGGGAAGATGGAGAACATGGGCAAGCAGAAAAACACAGAGCAGATGTCTACCTCCACTTCTTTCCCCACAGCAGCCAGACCAAGACAGGTATGTGTAAACATGGCTACAAAAGCCTAAATAAATGATAGAAGACTTCTTGCTTTCTCCTTACTCAGATATCAAGACTAAGAGGGGGCTGGAAAAGGTCTCCTGCTCTGGAAAATCCAGCCTGGAGTCTCCTTCTTCCAGGTATGAAACAGAACAAAATAGCATGTGGGTTATTTGCTGCTAATTGCTAGGAAATTACAAGTACATTTAATTGCCAGTTTACAGTTTTAAACAGAAACCGTCAACATGAGCTATTTCTCATGACATCTATGTTTCTTATACAGCAGTTCCAAAATGGGAATTGTCTTAGCAAAATGGATCTTTCAAAAACTCAGGGTGAGGGCAAGATACAGTAGCCTTAAGCATCGTGGGGTGAGGGGGGGTGGGGGCAAAAGAATGAATGATGTTTCTTAAGTCTCAATGTATTTCTCTCCAAAACAAGGATTTCCTATTAAAAAAAAAAAGCCAACATTCAAAGCATTAGTATTTTAAAACTTATAAATAATATTTTATCCAAGTAAAAATAAATTTTCTTTAAAAATATATTTTTTAAAAAGTGAAAAGAAAGAAAGAAACAAAGAAAGAAAGGAATATGAGGAAGGAAAGATCACCTCAGCTTTAGAGAGTTTCCAGTCATCATTAAGATCCATTTCTTGGAATGACTCATGGGATCTTGGTCCATTTCGAATCTCCAGGAGATCGATGTTGAATATCAGTGTACTCTCTGGGGGAATTTTACCTGACATGAGGAGAGAGGGAGGTTAAGTTTTATTTAAACAATCTCAGAGTTTTTATGACAGAAAACTTATGATACTGAATAAAATATTCTTTTGATTGAATTAAATGAAGAGCCTTCCTATCATTATCACATGTAAATTATTTTATAATTATATTTTACTCAAATAAATAGAATAGAGAAGGAATAATCCAAACTAGTAGATCAAAAGCAGTCTGTTTCTGGCTTTGCAATTACAAATTGTGTTGTGCACACAAACGCACGCATACATACAGATATACCCGATGACCTGGTATCAAGTTTCAAATATAATTAATATATTACATATTACATGCCAAGAATGACTTAAAGGGCTTTAGATAATTCAGAGTTAATTATAGTACAAGCGATTTACTAATTTGGGGGGGTCACCAAAAGTCCTGACCTAGAATACATACAGTCCTGCCATTTTGACCACTGGGAGGCAGTATCGAGCTGAGTGAGATCTGGTGTCCTACTAGCTGGTATTAAAGCTAACTCCTGCCCTTCTTTAAGCCTATTTCCTCATCTGAAAAAGGCAGAATCTGTTGGAAGGATGAAGGAAGATAAATCCATGCAAAATATCTAGCATTATACTCGATAAATAGTGAGCTCTCAGTATATGTTAATAAGACAGAATTCTCTTACAGGCTTAAAAACAATACAGAAAGGTTCAACAATTTCGGACAATTAGGCAACACCCCCTCTGATATAGAACATTGTACCTATTTTGAAGAAATTTCATTAGAGAAGAAATTAAAACAAATTTCTGAGAAGGAAGATAAAAATCTTTAAAAATGAAAAGAGCTTTGTTAAAGTCCCAGGGATCTTAAAAAAAAAAAAACTTTCTGGGAAATATGAACAATTTTTTTCAACTTGTTTCCTTATAACTATATTTAACATACAGGTCTGGGTAAACATTACAAATATTTCTTAGTCCCCCCATCCACCCACCCAAATCCCACATATTTCTATAAAAGATTGTTTGTTAAGTATTAAAGAGAACAAAATTTATACTGTTTGCCCAAGCTTACCATTCCAGATCTAGACAGACAAGGGGCATATACTAGGTCGTTGAAAAAACTGGTGTCTTTCCAGAGGCATGCAAACATGGTACCAAAAGACTACAAAATTAGTGTTAAAACAGAGTTAGTTTCATGGCTCTCAGTTTGGAGGAAATGACTCAAATTTAGATCTCTACTTTATAAAGTAAAATTGAGTTAAAGACAGTATGGAGAAGGAGTAATGGACTCATACTACATATACACTGAAGGTGAGACAATAAAGATACAGCAGGAAGGTGAAAGAATACATTTGAACATCAGAGAAACATTTTCTAGATACTTAATTTTCTTCTCTAAAGAGATTATTAAAATAAGAATTGAATTTGGTTAGTAAACCCCATTCTGTGCATAAGATTTATATAGCAAGTTCCATTTTAGAATATACAATGCTTCACAGATGGCACTTACTTTCTTCTCAGGAAAGTGGGGCTAGGATTCTCACTTTGTAAATGGTTAAGCTGAGACCAAAGGATACTGTGAAGTCTGTAGAATCAGAGTGGTTCTATAGAATCTGATTCTATAGAATCAGAGTGGTTCCCTGTCTGGATCTGATGACTACTTAGCATTATTTGGAGGGGGGGGGCACCTGGGTGATTCAGTCAGCTAAGTGTCCCACTCTTGGTTTCAGCTCAGGTAATGATCTCCTGGGTCATGAGATCGACTCCTGGGGAGGGCTCAATGCTCAGCAGGGAATCTGCTTGAGATTCTCTCCCTCTGCCCCTCCCCTTACTCGCTCATACATGTGGACTCTCTTACAATAAAATAAAATAAAAATAATTCCCAGCCATCCACCGTCACCATTTTTTTTTTCAGATTTTATTTATTTATTTGACAGAGAGAGAGAGAGATCATAAGTAGGCAGAGAGGCAGGCAGAGAGAGAGGGGGAAGCAGGCTCCCCGATGAGCAGAGAGCCCGATTCGGGGCTCCATCCCAGGACCCTGAGATCACGACCCGAGCCGAAGGCAGAGGCTTTAACCCACTGAGCCACCCAGGCGCCCCCACTGTCACCATTCTTAATTATTTCCTTGTGATTCACTGTGGATGTGTATATACTTTTTCCTAATACTTACTCTTGCATACACTATAGCTTTATTTTCCACTTTTATATGTAACATTATATCATACACACTTGGATATAATTTTTTTAATCTTTGAAATGCCATTTTTAAATAACTGGGCCCTATTTTATTTAGCTAAAGCCTTCCCATTATCCACTGAAGTTGGTTGCGGTTATTTTTGCTATTAGAAACAATGTAGTAACAATGTAGACATCCCTGTTCATAAATCTTTCTCCTGACACCTGATTATTCCCTTAGTTAAACTAGAGAGGAAATATAGGACACGCGCATATCCTATACAGGAAACATCATCTGGCCTCTCGTAAATAGCCCTTTGGAAAGCTGCACGGCTTCCCACGCCAACAGCAGGTGTGCATGCCCCCCCTGCAACAAACTAGCACAAAGTCTCCTGGAATCAGCTGGCCCATTTGGTTCTGTTTTATTAAATTCATTTCATGTCACTCCATTTGTTTTTATAAATGAATGTTTAAAAAGTTATAAAACAACTTTAAAACAAAAGTGAAAACAACCTCAAAAAAAAAAAAAAGCTTTGTTGTAGAAAACTTCAGTTGTAAGTCACCGGCAGCCCACATCTAATCCTCATTCAATACCTTAACTATCTATATTTTACATGTCCAACTCATCAAAACACATCTAATAATCTTTCTTTTTGCATTGTTAAAATAAGTTGATGAGTTTCAGCTGGGGAGGATGAAAAAGTTCTGGAAGTGGATAGTGGCAATACTCGTACACCAATGTGAATGTTCATAGTGTCACTGACCTGTACACTTAAAAAAATGGTTAAAATAATAAGCATTATGTTATGGATATTGTGCCACAATTTTTTTAAAAAACCCATTATTTGAATCAATATGTTAATGATAGAGTTGAAGGTTCCAGAACTTTTTATCATTAACTCAGTTGACTATTAAGATATAATGTCTTTAATCTGACCATTTCAATGATAATCAAGATACAATCATACTTCCGAAAAAAAAAAAAACCACACATCCTCTACTTACTTTTAGGGAAAAAAACAAAAACAAAAACATAGTAGTTACTCTGATTTCGGTCTCCTAATCCAGAGAAGAACTCCAATGCTATAGGGAAAATGTAGAATCGTTATTACCTTTTCCTTCTTTTCCATAGCCCAGGGCAGGAGGAATGGTGAGCTTTCTCTTCTCTCCTACACACATTCCCTTCAAGCCCTGGTCCCAACCTTTGAGAGCCTCCAGGATGCCCAAGGTAAACCAAATGGGCTGACCATTGTTATGTTTGTGACTACAAGAGAAAGAAAACACATTAGAACTGTTTAGAAACTCTATTTTTTTATTACCATGGTATATTTTTTTCCACCCATAAGTGATTAAATTTGGAAATTAACAAAAATAGGTACATACATACACACAAAACCAAGTCAATTTTGTAATTCACTGCCCATATTTCTTCATACAAATTTCACAAAATTGACTCAGGTAGAGAAGGGCAGAAGGAATAATAACAAAAGTGATTTATTGTATACCAGGTTTTACCCTAAACGCTTTGCTTCTTTTAACTCTGATGATGATCATATGAGAGAAGTACCATTATTTCCCCCATTGTACAGAGGAGGAAACTGAGGTTAAGTGTGCCAGTATTTGATCCAACTCCAAAGTTCAAGGTCTTAACCACAATGATGCTGTCCCGGGAAAACTTTAAGGGGGCAGAAGAGGGAAGAAATAATGGAAAATGGGAGAGTTTGGGAAGGAAGATGAGAAGCTAAGGAGAATTTACTGCCAGGACCCGTGGGTCCATACCCACATGGACACTAGAGAGTCAGGAGCACAGCAGATGTGCCCTTCTGGGCTAATACCCTTCTAGCCTACCCACAAACTGTCCTGATGTACAGCCGATGGCTCTGATAGGTGGAAAAGGCTGTTCTTCAACCCTGAACCCCTAGAGGCTGGCCACAGGCATCTTCTGTGGGGCTCGCAGGGAAGCCTAGAGGAGTGGTCCCTCAAGGACCGAGGGAGAAGGAAATAGTCAAAGTATCCTGGCTCATGAGCTGGAGAGAGGCCAGCCTAAGCAACCAGCTGGAGAGCTACTAGGGGGCTTGTGGGCTGAGCAGTACCTGCGCCCCAAATAGCTCCCTTTCAGTGCAATAAGGAAAGTGTTTTCAAAGATATCTTAGAGGTGAGAATGAGAAATCAGGCTGCTAGGTTCATGGGCACCAAGGTTAGTTACTAAATCCAGGTAAAGGGCATTACTTCCTCTTTTCCTTAATTTCACCCCCATGACTAGAGAAACAAATTGCCAACTGTAGAACACTTGGGAAGGCTAGAAAAGAATAATGTAGGAAGAAAACAAACTGCCACCGAGCGCTGACTACAGTTTTGACACATTTCTTGTCACAGCTAAAGGACTTAAGCTATTTACCACAAGGCTATCATTCTGGAAATGGCAAACGTGCTTTACGGTGGACAATTTGATGGTCACAATACTCGGGGTGAGCGGTTCTTGACCATTTACACTGAGGCCACATGACAATAGTCCCCTCATCAGGTACTGTAACTTTAGTAGCAGACTGCCAAATAATGTCTTATGGCTACCATCAAAGTCCACATAAGTTCTGAGACCTGAAAGAAATTGGGCTGTGTCAACGTCGAACTAAAAATAAAGATGCGATTGAAAATTTAAAACACAAACCTTAATATTGCTTAACGTTTATTGTGGTACTGGCTTTGTCGATCAGGAGATAGAACTGTTGAGAATTCTATGGCAAGCCACTGTTTCGGAAAGTTTTGGAAGGGCTAACAGAGTTCAAAGAAGGGTGCCATTCACTTCTCCAAAGACAGACCAAGACTGAATGCTCAATGAAGACAGGTCATCAAAAATCAGATCTAGGAGGGGCCACGAAGTTGCACTTTTTTAGTTCATGCCATTCTCTCTACCTGGCATGTTCTCTCTGCCCCCGTTCTCCACTGGAAGGATCCTTCCACCCATCTTTCAAGGCCCATCTCAATTATGATCTCTGGGAAGTCTTTCTCTTTCTCCACCTCTCAGAGCATAAATAATTCCAGGCTCCATTATGCTTTGTGAACATTTGAACATTCTGTACTATATACCATGAGTATATAGTATGACTTGTATATAGACATGACTATATATATATATATATATATATATATATATATAGTATATAGACATGACTTGTCTTCCTCCCCTCTGCAGATGATGTTCTGCTGAAGGACAAGAATCCACTCTTAGTCATCTTTGCATCCTCAGGCCTGACTTGTGGTCACTCAACAAGGGTTTGTTAGAGGGACAGATAAATGAATGGACAAGGATGGAGAGGCAAAAATTTTTTAATCTCCCTAGTATCAAGCACAGGGCCTAACATAGAAGAAATGCTCAATAAATACTTTCGGAATGGAATGAAGAGAATCAATGCCTAATTAGAAATCAGTACACTTGTAAAACTTTTCCATGTTGCAATTTCTTTGTTTATAGAACAGAAATAATGATAGTGTAACCACCTGAAAATCCTTCACTGTAGGTATTGGATTAATCTTCCATAACCACACCCACACCCATCAATGAAGTCTTTGAATTTCTAGAAAGAAACAAATAATGAAACAAATCATGGTACTGTGCCTTGACCAAAATGTTATCTGTAAGAACAAAGATTAAATAGATCAAAGGACTAGGATTAGCATACCCTACAACAGGTAAATAAATGATTGTGTATTCATCTCAGGAAGTGGCTGTGAAAAGTTTTAAGTAAATTTCACCTACACCAAATAAAAAATGGAATTGAGTCCTTTTTCTCTCAGGAATAGAGTACGAAAAATGAGAATTCCTTTACTTTTTTTTCTACGTATTGCCTAACTATACATCTAGATATTTCTGCAGTATTTCAAAGATTCTAGGGCTAATTTTTATAATAAAAAATTAACACTTTATCCTTATCACGTTTCCAATAAAAACTTCACAGGCCCCGTTATATAAAAGGAAGGAAATAATATATTGAGGTTTTTTAAAAGAGGTAAAACCTGGTACAGGCTAACTTTCCTGCCCGAGGGCTGGCATAGGTGAGTGGGTTCTTCACTATTTTACCTTCAGGGTATAATTACTTACGTGGAGTGAAATAAGGAGCCATCCTTTTCTAAATAACCTTCATAGTGGACCAACATCAAATCCCCCCCTTTGGTCTTGCGATGGCAGATGAAAGGTTTCTGGAGCACCTCAATTTTCACTTCTGGTTCAGGGATCAGAGCCCCACTCAAAGAAGTGACCAACAGCGTCAGCACCGCGTTCCACAAAAAAAGCCTCATGTTGCTGGAGCTGGAGAGAAGTTCCCACAAAAACAGAGACAGGACCCCCGACCTCATAGGGCTAGGAACGTAGCTGAAGGCTTAAGGACACGGCCTCTGGCACGTTCATGATTCCCGGTTTCTAGCAGACGTGGCACATTTACTACAACTTTCCCACGCACTGCGAACCCTCCTCTAAAGAGTTAAAAACTCCAAACCCGGTTCTGACTGGCTCCCACAGCTCGGCCGCCAGAGAAGGCCGACTTCCCATTGGCTTGCGGTGCTGTCTGCTGGAGACTCTAAAACCAATGATGCTGCAACAATTACAGCTGGGCGGAGCCGGGCACCAGTCTGGCTGCGAATCCGCAGGGAGTGGTCCTAGAGTTCGGCGGATTAAAGAATTTCACAACCTCGGACTTCTGGGGACCGGGTGACGCCCGGGGCTGACCGGAAACGCCTCCGGCAGATTTACATCTGTAAAATATGTGGGCTCAGCTTGCTGTGCAGAGTCCTGGGCCAGGTGAAAGGGTAGCGGTTTACGGAAACACTTGTTTACTCTCGCCCATGCTGAGAGACCGCCCCCAGAATTCCACAGTCCTGCTATTGCGATTATTTAATTTACTATATAAACGGTAAAGACTTTAATAGTTCTGTAGGGTTCGCAAAGCGTGTTCCATTCCTGTGCGTAAACCTCACAGCACTGCCAGTAAAGCAGGTTCTTTAATTCCAGTTAAATGATATGTGTATCTGGGCTAGGAGAGGTTAGGGTTAGTGTCCACCTTAAAGTTGTTCCTCAAAGCAGTTGAGCTCCGCCCTCAAATCAGGTCTGATTCATACTACAACATCGCATAATGTTATGGCTGCTAATAATTTATCACTTAGGTGATAACCGTAGTGAAGAGGGTCAATGATAGCTTCTATCGTGGATAGGACGTGCAGACCTCCACTTTAAAAAAGAAACCGTAATCACGGTTGTGAGGTACATTGGCTCATCTGAGCTTAAAATTATTAGCTTTACCTTTTTAGCCTAATTTCAAAAGCAAAACATGTTCGTTATGGTCGATTTGGAAGAAACTGAAAAACACGAAAGTAGGTTTTCCGGTTAAAATACAGGAGTCGAATTAAATATGAATTTCAGAAAACAACGAATCCATCGTTCTGTATTTTACTTGCTAAATCTGGCACTCTTATGCTAAAGAAAAAGAGAGAGAGAAAGATCGTCTGTAGCGCCACCATCTACAAATAATCACCTTAACATTTTTGGTGCATGCTTCTGTGACATAAACCTAAAATAATTTGGACCAGATTGTTCATTTTGTTTCGTACCCTGCTCTTTCCACTTAATCTGTTGTTAACATTTTCCCTGCCCAAATATCCTTAGCACGGTACTTTCTCACACTTTAATATGCTTACGAATCCCCCGGAGAATCTTGTTAAAATGCAGATTTCGACTCAGGAGGCCTGGGCTGGGGGTGAGATCCTGCAATTTCGACAAGCTCATGGGTGACGCCAATGCTGCTGTCCATGGATCACACTTCCAATAGCGAGGCCTTAGGGTTTAGACAGGTTTACTAGCCTCACAGCATCCTATCGTGAAATTCCCAACAACTCTGTAGGCTCTATTGCTGGCTACGTCGATTTTATGGGATTAGCCTTGAAATAAGAATTGGACCCTGGGAACTAGAACGCAAGAGGCACCCCAAGGGGTCACATTGACCCCCAAACATCGAGAGGTGGGTTCTTCCCAATCTATGGTACCTTAACAGTCAGGACTGTATGCCATACTGGGGAGTCTCCACAGATCTCCCTCCTTCCCACAGACCCACCGCCTACTCCCTATCCCGCCTCCCGGGACTCAATTTCCCTGCCAGCCCCTCCCGCTACGTCAGCCCTGCCGCCACCGCCGTTGCCTCGGTTGCTGCCAAACCCCGGGGTGGATTTTGGGAACGTGCACGAGGACGGCGCCCTGGGCATGCGCAAGCGGGCCCTGGGCCCGGCGGGTCGAGGACTCAGGCAGCTTGCTGTTGCGCCGCCTGCGACAGGCTACCTCGCCAGCGGCAACTTGGACGCTGCAGTCACTATTCGGGGGCCCACCGGGTGCCTTGGCCTGCTTGTGGACAGTGCGCCGGCTCCACCGCGCTGGCCCCCTGGCCGGCCGCGTCCTCACGTGCCGAGGCAGCCGCAGTGACCCCGCCCCCGGGCCCAGGATGTGAGACTGGCCGGGAGTCCCCGCACCGGGCCCGGGCGCCGGGAGTCGGCGGCTCGGCAGCGCTGGGCGATGGCCCTCCTGCCGGTGCTCCTCGCCTCCTGGGGCTTGGGGCAGTGAGGTGCCGGCGGGCGAGAGGAAACGGCCCCGGCGCGGCGGGGACCAAGGGGCCTCGGGCGCCATGGAGGGGGTGCTTTACAAGTGGACCAACTATCTGAGCGGTGAGTGAGGGGCGCGCCAGACGCGGGGTCCTTTGTTTAAGCGGCCGGAGGGCGGCGTCGGGACGCGAGTCCTGGGGGTCGGGGTCATGGTCCCAACTGAAACCAGAGAGGCCTGCACGGGCCGGGAATATTTCCCCAAAGCTCTTCTCACAGGACCGTGTCACCCATGCTGTACGGACACAGCCCCTAGTTGGGGCCGGGTGAGGGCCTTAGCTGCCCTTTCGCTTCAGGAGAAGCTACGAAATGCTGAGCTTTGGCTGACTTGAAAGGCAAGATGCCCTCGGTGTCGTCGGGAGGAGGGCGATGACTCCCGCAGTGGGGTCTTCTGGGAGTCTGTCGAATTCTGGCGAAGGAGCTGGTCTCGCCTGGCCAGCAGATAGGTTGGAAGGTTTCAGATTAATGCCAAAGGTAAACTCGAATTACCGAGGTAAAATGTCCTTTTTCAAACAAAGTCCCCAATGCAAACACTTTCCTTTTGTCACCTTCGGAGTCAGCTGGGCGGACCAAGGTATCAGAATTCCATCGCAACAGTTTGAGAGCTCCAAAGTATGTAGACAGTTTTTGCTTTTCTCACTGAGCATTCTTTTTGTTTTACAGACTCAGAAATTACCATAAAATGAAACCGTAGCAACTGTTTTGTTGCACTGCTGAGCAGAATGGGTTAAAAATAGTACCCCGCCCCCTTTCCAATGTGTGGAAGTACTTTATTTCGTACCTTGGAAGGTCATAACTATTCTCCCAACTGTGAATATGATTCGGAACGAGCATTTTTTTTTTCATTTGTGCAACCAGTGTTTAGTAAAAGCCTTCTGCTTGCTAGAAACTTGTGTTAAGCACCTTTTGGGAACTAAACTTTGTTGTGAAAAATGAGCTGGACACTATTAATTTTAGTAGCAGTGTATTTGAAACCAGAAGTATTCCCAGTATCTCTTATAGTGGGAGAGATATATTGTCCCATCCTTTCTTTGATAGAACAGTTTTTTAAATGTTGTAGTGTGGTGTTGCTCTGGGGTGGTTTAAGGACAGATGTGTCTGGGAGGATCAGTTGGCATAATGACTTTGATGAGGTTGCATAGCATAGCCAAAAGTGCACCTGTTGGGTGTACCCAGAATCTGTTCCTTATGCAAACTATGGTTAGAAGTGAGTTTTGTTTATTTTTCTTATAATCATTAGTAGGGACTGAGAAGTGTTTTAGAAGATCTGGCCTTTGATATTGAGGAATTTCTTTGATGTCAGATGATTAAATTAGATATGGATAACTCGTGCCTGGGCTTTGGTGAATGTCCAGTGCTGGTTAACACTCTTCTAAGCTAAAGGGAATGTGCTTGATCAGGTAAATTTTCCTTTGAGGTATCTCTAATTTCTGACATGTATGGATCTTATGTCCTAGAGTAAAATTTAGTTCCTGGTCTTTCACTCCTTTCCATCACACATGCTTTTTAACTTTTTTCTTTCATCCTGAACACTCATCTTTCTTTTCTTCTACCTCCTCCCCCCACCCCCACCCCTTTTTTTTTTTGCTTCACCTTTCTTCCTCTCCTCCTTTATATGGAAAGGTTAATCTCTGGGTACAGTACCTGCTTCCTGTTGCAAAATGCCTTTTTTACCCCCTGTTTTTATGTATCCGTCAATAAATTAAAATTTCTCTAGAAGGATCTTTTGGAATCTTTATCATGTGATGCCTGTACCATCTGTCCTGTTGGAAAAGTCTTTTTTTTTTTCCGCCCCAAGTAAATTCTGCGAGTGTGCCAGGGTGGAAGCCCTAAAAAAAGGGGGCTAGAGCCATTGCCAAAGGCAACTGTCCTTATATTATGCTGCTTGTTCCCTTGAACCAGGTGCCTCCTCATTGTGGTCACACTGTTCATAGAAGCCCATCACACCACTGGGTACTTTTCCTGGATATACTTACAGTTATGTTTCAGTACGTTGTCTTTCATTAGGACATCAATTTACTTCGGAAGGAGCAGTATAGCCTAGGAGGAATAAATGCATTCTTGTTTCTTCCACTTTCCTATGTGAATTAGTCTCCCAAAAGAGCATAGTGTAACTGTTAATGACAAACTTTGATGAAAACATTGTTACTTCTTCTTTTCTGAAGCTTGTTTTTTTTTTGTTTGTTTGTTTTTTTAAGATTTTATTCATTCATTTGCTAGAGAGCACAAGCAAGGGGAGCAGGAGAGAGAGAGGCAGGCTCCCCACTGAGTAGGGAACCTGACATGGGGCTTGATCCCATGACCTGAGCCACCCAGGTACCCCATGAAGCTTGTTTTTAAAAGTAATAAAATTTTTAAAGTAATAAAATTTTCTTAGGGTTTTGCATATAGTAATTTTAAAATACATATAATCCCAGCCCCAATTTTTGTTCATTCTGAATTTTTCTCTAAATCATACCTGTTTGTGTAATTTTGTCATGCCCACAGCTCGATACGGGAAACCCTTTGTTAAATTTGAGTGGAGAAGTTAGGAAATCAGTTTATTAGCTGATCCTTTGACTACTTGGAGGATATTGTTAGTTTCATTCACCACCTACTGTGTCCTGGGCACTGTGTTAGCCACAGGGCAAGCAACATTGAGTAAAACAGACACAGCCCCAGCCTTCCTTGAGCTTATAGTCTAGTGGGGGAGAAAGACATTCGTTGAGTAAGTACTTAGAAGCATGTTCCAAGAGTGTGATTTGGGGTAAGGTAAAGGAAAGAAGCTAGTCTGGGTCATTGAAAAGGCTTCTCTGAAGAAAAGATTTAAGCAGAGCCTAAAAGATAAATAGAAGCTAGCTAGTTAGTGAGGCCAAAGCAGAGTTACAATTGGAGGTTGCAAAGAAGAATTTTTAGCCACAGGGAATGTCAGCATGAAGTCCCCAAAGCAGGATAGAGACAGGCAAGTGAGGAAAGGAAAGAAGACCCACGTGGCTGCAGAGTTTAGAGTGAGGCTAAGGCTCCAACAAGGCTGCAGGAGTCTGTAGGAAGCTTGATAGGCCCCTACAGTGCCTCTTACGCTGGTATGAACACCGGAGTAGTTGGAGTGTGTGAGAGAGAAATGATGAGATTGTTTAAAAGCTTACTTTGATTGCATTTATTTTATTTTGCTAAATACTGTATTTATTTTGCGAGTTTCTCTTGCCTCTTGAATTAAACTGGTAGATATCAGTTACTGGAAGTTGGAAGCATCCTCAAGTCCTGAGAATAACATCTAAATTGCTTGGATGAGTGTAGTGCTAAACTTATACAGAAATAGAAGCAGTCCCTTTTCCTAATACGCTAGGTATTATACTCAGGTACCCTGTGCTCCTTAAAAGGAAAATGAAAAAAAAAAAAAAAAAAAAAAGAAGAGAGAGAGAAGGTGAGAGAGAGCTTATGCGTATTTTCTTCTTCAACAGCCCTGAGCCATCCTACTTTTTAAGAATCAGAACATTAGACTTTCTGGGATTTAGTGTCAAGCCCTCTCTTCCAACTATTAGATTAAACCTGGAATAAAGAGGAAATGGATCAGACATTTCACAAACACCTGTACTGTGTGAGACGCAGAGCTAAGCATTGTATGTTTGTTATTTGTGTCTTTCAAGCCCTAAAAGTTGGTCAAGGAATATTACACATGCTCGGTTGTAAATTAAGCTCTACAGTAGAGCCCTAGTTGAGGAGTCTGTTGATACCAGCTCTGTCACTGCCGGCTTCAGAGTCCCTTTACCATTCTGAGCTTAGCATGTTCCTCCATAAAAATGATGAGATTTACCAGTTAAAAATTATAAAAATAGTAAAAGACTCAATAATGTTCCAGGCACTATACTAAACATTTTACGTGGATTAACTCATTTAATCTTCACGGCAATTTTAAGGAGCAGTTGCCTTTATTATTCCCATTTTCCAGATGAAGATATTGAGACACAGAAAGGTGAAGGAACTGGCCTAAGATCACACATTTAGTAAGTGGCTTCAGAGTCATTGCTCCATTATATAATACTTTGAAAGGTCCTTCCTGCTTGATCATTATATAATTCTAGCTGATTCATAATGCACCTATATTTAAAGTAAGTTGACCTAGAATAGCAGACTCTATTTGGGGGTAGGAGGAAGAGAGGAGCTCAGGACTGAGGAAGACTTTGCTCAGCGTTGTGCATATGTTTTGTCACAAGGAAATTTTCTGAGCTGTGCTGTGAGCTTTCTGCTTTGCAGTTTTAGGTCCCTTTCCTGCTCAGTCAGCAAACAGAAGGACTGCTGCCCTGAGTGCTATCCAGCTGCAGACTTCATGGGCACAACTAGCAGGTTAGGGCACAGGCACATTGCAGTACTGCATTCCAAAAATAGCAAAAGCTTGCATCATGCTGACCAGATGGTTGTCTGAAGAGCTTATTACCCGCCCAACCCAGGTAGAGGAAGGTTACTCTTGTCCATATATATATGTTTGTGCTATATAAACAGTGCCAAGAGGACTTTTAGAATGTGAGTGATCCAGAGTAAGATTCTCATGGTCTCATAACCAATGGTCAACATTTCGTTGCTGTTGTTTTAATATCTATTGAGATAATGATTCACTTATTGTAAATTTCACCATTTAAAGTATACTAGCTAATAGTTTTTAGTGCATTTACAGAGTGCAACCATCACCACAATTTTAAAACATTTGCATTATTCCCAAAAGAAACCCAGTTAGCAATCATTCCCACCCCACCCCCTCTTGCCTTTGACAACCACTAATCTTATGTCTATGTAAACTTGTCTGTTCGAAACGTTTCATATAAAGGGAATCATACATTATGTGGTCTTTCGTGACTGGTTTCTTTTACCTAGTATAATGCTTTTTGGGTTCATGAATGTATAACATGCATCAGTTCTTCATTTCTTTTTATTACAAATAATACTCCAATGTATGGATATACCATTATTTGTTTATCCATTCATCAATTCAAAATTTGAGTTGCTCTATTTGTTTTGATTATTATGAGTAAAGGTGCTGTGAATATTTGTGTCAAGTTTTTGTGTGAACATGTTTTCATTTCTCTTGAATATAAACCTAGGAGTCCAATTGCTGGGTCGTACGGTAACTGTTGAATAGTTTGGGGGAACTACCAAGCTGTTTTCCAAACTGCTGCACCATTTTACATTCTTTTTTTTTTTTTTTTTAAGATTTTATTTATTTATTTGACAGAGAGAGAGAGATCACAAGTAGGCAGAGAGGCAGGCAGAGAGAGAGGGGGAAGCAGGCTCCCCGTCGAGCAGAGAGCCCTGTGCGGGGCTTTGGTCCCAGGACCCGGAGATCATGACCTGAGCCAAAGGCAAGGCTTTAACCCACTGAGCCACCCAGGCGCCTCTACCATTTTACATTCTTAACAGTAATGAAAGAATGTTTCTATTTCTCACATTCTCACCAACACTCATTATTATTTGTCTTATCATATCCATTCCAATGAGCATGAAGTGGTATCTCATTGTGGTTTTGATTTCTGTTTCTCTGATGACTAACGATATTGATCATCTTTTCATGTGCTTATGAGCCATTTGTATATCTTCTTTGGAGAAATGTCTGTTTACTGCTTTTTCCCCACTTGTTGACTGAGTTGTTATTATGGAATTGTAAGAGTTCTTTATTCTGGATACAGGTTCCTTATCAAATACATGATTTGCAAATATTTTTCCTGTTCTGTAGATTACCTCTCACTTTCTTGATGGCATCATTTGCAGCACAGAAGTTTTTAATTTTGATGCCCAGTTTATCAGCTTTTTTCTTTTATTGCTTGTGCTTTTACCATCATATCTTAAGAAACTATTGCCTAACTTAACCCAAAGTCATGAAGATTTACTCCTGTTTTTTTTCTAAGTTTTTATAGTTTGAACTCCTACATTTAGGTCTATGGTCCATTTTGAGTTAATTTTTGTGTATGATATGAGAGTTAAGGGTCATCTTTATTCTTCACCTTCTCTGTGGTATCCAGTGTTCGAATCTTTTTTCATGATTTCAGTGATGAGACCATGGGCCAGTATATTTGAATGTTTTAAGTGCAAAGATTTGAAGTCGGAAAGCCCTGAATTCAAAGTTCTGCTCTGCTACTTACTAGTGCTGACACCTTGAGCAAGTTACTTAATCTCCCTGAGCCTCGGTTTTAAGATGACGGCAAGAATAATAGCCATACTAGGTTTATTACGAAGATGAGATGGATAACATATATGAAACTGCCTGGTACATAGTTCGCTTACTGTTAGGTTAATCTGACAACTGTTTTGATTAACGATGCCAGAAAAATTCAGTTGTTTACTTTGTCTGTGTGCAAACTCTGACTCCTCATGGCTTCTGAGAATATATGTATCCTGAATTCTTTAAATCCTCCTTTTGGAAGTTGGAGTGGTATAATTCATAAAGGAAAATATTCAAATGAACCCTCAGAATCTTGGAATTGATGGAATTGACTCTGTAGTCCTATGACCGTCATTCTTTTGAATGAATGCTGATTACAGATTATGTAATTTTGTGTATTACTATACTTTCGCTTCTAGCAAAAATTAATAATCTGGTAAGTGACATAAGAGATGTTAGACCATTGCCTCATTGGCACTCCATCAAAAGCAGTACCAGTCTTTCTCTTGATTCTGATGTGTGATGTGGTTGGGGATGTTAGGGGTGGGTGACTGGAATCTTATGTCATTGAAGTGGTCTGTAGACTGAAGAGGATTGGGGACGATTTTTCTCAGACTGTACTCTCAGTGTTTAATCTTTGCCATTTCCTGTTACCATTACTTTCATCTTGTTTAGAATTGAGCAAAAGCCAGTTAAATTCCATTAGGAAAACATTTGAGACAGATAAGAAAACAGGCAGTGGAGCTCTGTTGGACACAAGATAGATGAATGAGACAACGGGGAGGGTAAGTCCAAGAAAAATACCATGATGCTTGGGCAGTTCTCTCCCTAGATCCATTTTCAAGTTCGTGGAGGGTCTGACAATACCAGGAGAGTTGGAAAAATGAGTAACTTAAAGAGTTAGCCAGAGAGGGCTGACCTTTTTCAGTATTCCTATTACATCAAAGGAAGCAAAATATCATTCGCTTGAGAATCTATTCCATGTCCTTTAGATAGAATTGGTCCTGTGTAATCCAAGACAAGGGTAGCTCTGTCTTGATTTTTAAATACCTGAGGAATGGTTTCAACAATCTACTTTTTAACACAGTCTAATAGCCCCCAATCAGTCAATCAATCATTCACTGAGAATGAATGAAACACTAAGTATGAGCTTCTTACTAGACTCTGTGTGTGCATTAGATATACTGTTTTGAGTAAGACATGATCCTGTTCTCAAGGAGATCATAGTCTAGTGGATATCCTTCTTAACTATGAAAAATGCCCTTCTAAATTCATGATTTTGACCCTTAAACCTTTACATGGTTGTTTCAAGGCTGTGGCTTGACAAGGCTTAGAAGAACCACGTTGCATATAGCTGGTCCCTAGGTGTAGTTAGCTGTTAACTATCACCCTCAGTGTCTTTACTGGAATTTTAAAGGCAAATTTGGGGCAACCCTGACAGGCTCGAATGTTAAAGTCTTTGGTTTTCCAGGTTGACATCACACATGTCCTTTTGCTTTTCTGCCTCTACTGGCCAATATATGCAACTTGGATGGAGACCAGCCCTTCATCTTCTGAGGCCCGTGTAAGCAGCCAGAAATGATATACAGAAGAAAGAATATGAGTAAGGTGTAAAACTGGTCCAAGGAGATAGACATACCTTTGTTAAGAAAAATGTAGAAATCCTAGAAAGAAAGGAGGGAGGGAGGGAGGGAGGAAGGAGGGAAGGAAGGAAGGAAAGGGATGGGAAGGGAAAGGAAAATGTAGGAATCCTTTTTCAGAAGTGGTCAGGGAAAACTTTGTGGAACAGGTGGGACCAACAGGTGGGTGGAATTGACCTGGACAGAAGGGGAAGGTGCGGGAACAGAAGTGACTCTCAGTGAGGAAACCAGCAGTACTAAAAAGGAGAGTTCAGTCCTGAGAGCAGGAGGAAATACTGGGGTGTTGTTGAGTTAAGCCAAGTCAAGCCTGAGAGTTTTTAATTGGTAGGGAGTTACTTGGGGTTTCCGAATAGGAAGGAAGAACAGGTAAAAACGGCACCTAAGGGAGATTTAGCTGGCTAAAACATGATAAGGAAGGAGAGAAAGCGGAAATACAGGACAAGATGATGATGGAAGGGGGAAAGGGAGGCAGTATCCTCCATTTCACAGATGAATAAATCAAGGCTTTTAAGATAAGTAATTAACTTAGAATCACACAGCATGGGGCACCTGGGTGGCATAGTCAGTTCAGTGTCTAACTCTTGATTTCGGCTCAGATCTGATCTCAGGGTCCTGAGATTGAGCTCTGTGTCAGGCTCTGCATTCAGCAAGAACTCGGGTTGGGTTTCTCTCTCAAATAAATAAATCTTATCTCCCCCCCCCCCCAAAAAAAAGATTTGCACAGCAAATAAGTCTTGAGCCAGGTCTGCCTGACTTCATGTCCTTCTCATGATTTTATACCATATGCCTCAGCATGGGCATGATATAATGTTGAAGCCAAGAGTGAAAATGAGGGCAGTTGGGAAAGACTTAGAGACTGAACTGGAGGGATGGGGCAGAAGTGGCCCTCGGATTTGGAGCTAGGATAGTAAGAGGATGCTGGGTTTGTTAAAAGTGACATTATAGTCAGAAGGAAGATGACATGTTAAACCTTAGATATTCAATTTAGTCCATCTCTCTCATTTATAAATTGGAAAATAATGCCCAGAGGAATTAAGTAACATGCTGCTTAAGATGACACATCTAGGTGTTATGAGTCTGAATTTGAACCAGTTTCCTGACTATTTTCTTGATTATGGTGATACTGGGACATGTATCAGAAGCATTGACCAGAATAAGTAAATGTAACAAATATCTGGTTCCATAGCCCAAAGCACACAGCAGAGGTAACTTACAGCAGGCCCAACAGAAGAAAATTTGATGTGATATATTGTAATTATAGTCTCCTCACCATCTGCATGCCTGACTCCCCAGTAGACTATTACTCTTTGAAGTCTGAGATCTACTTTTCTCTAAATCACCAAGCCTGGCACATTATAAGGGCTCAAAACATGCTTTGTGAATTAATTAATGGTAAATTGAGGAACCTATAATTTAGTTAATGCTTGGTTATTATCTTTTACTATTAGGGATGTCTCTTCTTCCCTCCTTCCCAGCTGCAGCAAAACTCTTATGACTGACCTGGCAGAGGAGCCCACAGCCTTGTTATCCACTGTCCTGTCTGAAGCTCCCAGAGGGAAGCTAAGTTATGGGGGAGGGTTCTGATGAGGTGGAATATGGCTGAGCACCGACAGCTGGACGTGGAAAACACCCCAAGACTGTAGAGGTCAGGGGTCAGTAACTGTGCTTTCCTTTAATGTAAAAATGGTAGGTTTTCTCACCTTTAACATATCTATAAAACATCCATAATATACTGTAGTGTAACCATCATATAATATATATGGGTTATGAATATAGCAACTATAATTTATGGTGAATAAATTAAGTCTTGACTCACCACTTCAGAAAGATTGTTACTCCAATGAAGAAATATAGTCTCCCTTTATTTTCTTGACATTAACTACTTTCTCTTGAAATAGATTCTGCAAAAGAATTGACTTTCCTATTACTTTGACTTAAGATAGAGGTTTATGGGTTTTGAAAGCTGAAAGAGACTATTAGACTCATTCTGTAATTCTGTAGTTGTAGAAAAGGAAATTAAAGCTGAAAGAAGTTAGAGACTCATTCAGCCTTTTTGGTTCTTTTCTGTTCCTGTTCGATTATGGTCACTAGTTTTTACCTCTTATGGTTGATGAAAAAGCACCTTTCCTTCATTTTTTTTCTTTACTTTTAGCTTAATTTTCTTTTTTTTTCTTTTTTAAAGATTTTATTAATTTGAGAGAGAGTGAGTGAGAGAGAGAGCAGAGGGAGAGGAAGTAGACTCCCCACTGAGTAGGGAGCCTGATGTGGGGTATATGGGGCTTGATCCCAGGACCCTGGGATCATGACCTGAGTCGAAGACAGATGCTTAACTGAGCCACCCAGGTGCCCCTTAGCTTAATTTTCTGTAAGAGATTTAAATAGCCCCTTCTTGTGGTTTTCTGCTTTTCTACACAGCAGCATTTCATTATGGATTTTTAAAAATTCACAACATTATTTTTTATCTTTTTTTTTTCTGTTAAACAATAATATTGTAAACTTTTGGTTTCCCATAACACTTAATTGGCAGAAGTTCTGAAGAAACTATGATTGGTTTATAGGAAGAATGATGTACCTTAGTATGGGGTTGACATTTCACTTAGTGGGTATCCTACTAGTTCTATTTAAGAGTGTTGTTATTGGGCTAAGATGGCGTAAGGTCACTATAGCCTCTTTCCCACTGATTACAACTTAAAACTGAACAAAGTACTCACCCAACTACCTGAGAACTCTGAAAAGTAAATAATAGCAAACAGACTGGGGAGGGAATACAAAACAACCACCATGGTAAAGATGAATACTCTTGAAACAAATGGAAAGGTATAGATTCCTAGCAGAGAAATATAAAATACTGAAAAGGACTAAATGGACATTTTAGAACTAAAAAGTATAATATAATTTTTAAAAATCGCTCAGTAGATGGGCTCAGTAGAATATAGATGACACAGAAAAGAAACAGTGAGCTTGAGGATGAGTCAATAGAAATTATCCAGTCTTAAGAACAGAGAAAAAAAAAAATTGATAGAACTGAAAGGAGAATCCACAATTATCTTTGGGAACTTCAACATTCTTCTCTTAGTAATCCACAGAGCAAGTAGACAGTAAATCATCCGAAGATACAGAAGATCTGAACGCTATCCACCAATTTGACCTAATTGACATTTATAGAGTAATCCTTCAAATAACAGCTGAATATGACATTTTTTTTCCCTTTTTTAAAAAGATGTATTTATTTATTTATTTGAGAGAGAAAGTGAGCACAAGCAGGGGGAGGGACAGAGGAAGAAGCATCCTACCCTATGAGCAGGGAGCCGAACATGGCGCTGGATCCCAAGACCCTGGGACCATGACCCCAGCAAAGGCAGACACTCAACCCACTGAGCCACCTATGCATCCCTGTTGCATTTTTTTTGTTCAGATGCACATGGGACATTCACTAAGATCAGTCATGTTCTGGGATATAGTAGAAACCGTGCCCAGTTGAAAAGAATGCCCTTGTCTTTAGCAGAAATAAACTAGAAATCGATGACAGAAAGATGTGGGAAATCCCCAAATATTAGGAAATTAAACAATATACTTCTGAGTAACCTGTGGGCCAAAGAGGAAGTCTCCAAGAAAATTGGGAAATATTCTCAACTTAAAGTGAAAACACAACAGTGATTGGCCAGGGATAAAGTATGGGAAGAGGGCTTGACCTCAAAGGGGCAGCACAAGGGAATTTTGAGGGGAGGATAATGGAATTTTTCTGTATCTTTATTATGGTGGTTGTTAGAAAATTATGCATTTATTGAAACTCAGAACTGTTAACCAAAGAAGAAATTTCACTACATGTAAATTTTAAAATATTTTTAAGAATTTAAGTGTCAGGGTGCCCGGCTGGCTCAGACAGTAGAGCATGTGACTCTTGATCTTAAGGTCATGAGTTCGAGCCCTGTGCTGGGTGTAGAGATTACTTAAAAATAAAATCTTGGGGGGAAAAAGAAAGAATTAAAGTGCCTTTTTAATGGAGTACCCTTGGTTTTTTTTTTTTTTTTTCTTTCTTTAGTGAAATGTTTGGATGAGTTACTTGTCACAAGGGTACTGAGTAAAAAAAGGAAGCTACAGGACTTTTTAGACATGCGTATGACTCACAAGTAATCACTTTTTGGTTTGGATCTTTAAAGGAATAAGAACATCTCTAGAAATTCTGATTTAAAAATGGTAGTTGTAAAATAAAAAAGGAAGAAAATATAAATTAACATGAGCTATGCTATTTTAGATCCAAATATATGTACATTTTTATCAAGAAAATTATGCTCATTGAAAAAATACATATTGTTCAACAATTAGTTGAGCTGAAAAAAAGTGAATTTTGCAAACAGTTGCTGTCGATTAAGTACAGACAGGCATTGCACTATGTGAGAAAAGAACAAGCTGGTAACAATTTTGGAATAATGACGTTCAGATCTTCAATTTCTTTGAATAATGTTTTACGTTTTTCAGAGTATAAGTTTTATACTTCTTTTGTTGAGTTTATTCCTAAATATCTTATTCTCTTTGATTTTTATTATAAAAGGAATTGTCTACTTAATTTCATTTACAGTTCATTGCAACTGTATATAAATACAACTGATATCTGTATAGTGGTCTTCTATTTTGCAGCCTTGCTAAACTTATTCTAATAGTCTTTTTTATTGGACTCCTTAGGTTTTTGCTTTGTTTTGTTTTGAAATATACAAGAGCATGTCTGCAAATAGAGGTAGATCTGGTTCTTCCTTTCCAATCTGAATACTTTTCATTTCATTTTGTACCCTAATTGCCCTGTATAGAACCTCCAAAAAATGTTGAATAGAAGTGGCTAGAGAAAGCATCCATATGTTGTCTCAGGAAAGCATCCAGTCTTTTGTCATTAAGTATGACTCTGACTCTAGTTTTTTTGTTTTTTTTTGCGAGGGGGGTGCTTTTATCAGGGCGAAGAGGTTCTCTTCTATTCGTAGTTGGTTCAGAGTTTTTATTATGGAAGGGTGTTAGATTTTGTCAAGTGCTTTTGCTTTTTCTACATTTAGTGAAGTTGATCATGTGATATTTAATAATCTTTTATTTAGGAAAAAAAACTCAGGCTTGAAGTAAAAAAAAAGAGAGATTTGTTGGCTCACTTTTTTTTATAGCTCACTTAACTGAAAAGTTCAGTGGGTATCTTATCTATGGTTATAACAGGGTCTTACTGTGAATGGTGTTCAGAACTGTCATCTGGATTTTCATCCTTTCCCTGCCTCCCTCAAGCCCTCCCACACCCATTCCCCTCGTGCATGAATTGTGTTTAGGCCCGGGGTAATGACAGAATGACTACTGGCAGCTCCAGGCAAACATCTTCAAGACCAAAGAAAAAAGAGTCTCCATTTCTTTCCACCTTTGTCCAGACCCAGCAATAGTCCTAAATTTATCTTTGGTTAGGTCACTTGCCTGTTGTGGAGTGTATCATTGAGGACAGGGGACGTGAGGCTCCATTTAAGCCTGAATCACATGTCCCCTCTGGAGCTGGTCAGCCCCACCCAACAACATGGATAGATTGTGGAGAAGGAGATTTTCAGTAACAGAAATGTGGAGGGTGGATGCCAAGTTGCCAAAAGTAAATGTCCACTATACCTTCTGTAGTGAAATAATCCAGGATAATGCAAAGTGTGTGAAATTGGCATTTAAGTACTTTTATTCCCCTACCCCGTCCTTGGCAGGAGTAGCTTATATAAGCTAAAACTTCCCTCTGCTCATTGCAGTTTGTTGTCTAATCCTTCCAAGTGGAGAGTTTGGCTGACACCACATTCCATCTCCAATAGAGAATGGCTTAAAAAAGGAGTAGGGGTTGGACAGGAAGATTAATCTAATTGTAGTCTAAGAGAGCAGGGACTGGTTACACCAATAGTTTTCATCTGCTCTTTTTTTACGTTGAATATTTTATCATTTCCAAGTGTGTTAGTAAGGGTTCTTTAAAAAAACAGATCCAGTAGTATACAGAATTTTATATGTATTATATGTATACGTATATATGTGTGTATGTATTTATAATACATGAAGGGTTTTATCATAGGAGCTCTTGCAGTTATGCAGACTGAGAAGTCCCATGATCTGCTGTTGGCAAGCTGGAGAACTAGGAAAGCTGGTGATGCAAATTCGGTGTGAGTTCAAGGGCCTGAGAATTGGAGAGGTGGATGGTATAAATCCTGATCTGGGTCTACGGTCCAGAGAAGCAGGAGCACCAGTGTCCTAAGGCAGGAGAAGATGGATATCTCAGCTCAAAGAGAGAACAAATTCTCCATTCCTCTGCCTTTTGTTCTACTCAGGCCCTCAGTGGCTTGGATGATGCCCACCTGCAATGGTGAGGGCAATCTTTACACAGTCTGCTGATTCAAATGCTAATCTCTGCCACAGACACCCTCACAGACATAACTAGAAATAGTGTTTTATCAGTTGTCTGGGCATCCCTCAGCCCATCAAGTTGACACATAAAATTAACTATCACATCAGTCAAGGTAACTGCAAATTAATTTAAAACAGGAAATGGATTAATGGCCTCTTCATTCTTGCCTTTTTTCTCATACAGTTATTTGTGAGCTGTATCTGAGCCTTCTAGGACTAGACATCATGAAAGAGTAGCGTGTCCCAGTCCCACTCTAGACTCTCCATTGCTGTGCCTGTAAATTTCATATAATGGGAATGAGACCTCTGTGGTCTCTTAATGTGCCTTCTGAAAAATCCAGTAACTTTATGCTTTAAAGAAAAGTTATTCTTGGTCATGGTTTTTATAATTACAAACTATAGGATAAAATAATGATATGTAGAACTTCCCCTAGTATAATTATAACTTCTAGGTAAATGTAGAACCTATTACAGGGAAGGTGATGTTTCAGTTGCTATTAAAGTTTACCAGCTACTTTCAAAACTTAACTGCAGCTGTGCTTTGTGTGTGTGTGTGTGTGGTGGCGGGGAGCTGTTTAACTTTTTTCAGATTACTGTAAGATAAACCTAGTTTAGGGCCACTTTTTTTTTTCAATTTGTAGATATTTTTTCACATTTCAACAACATTTCAACAACTGGAATTGGAAAGCATCTTAGAATCAGCACCATGTCATTGCATAATGGACAGATATTTTTTCTTGTGTTACACAAAATAATGGTATGTCTTAAAATTGATGGTGTGTGATTAATTTTATGTATCAGTTTGCCTGCACCCTGGGGTGCCTGGACTTTTGGCCAGACATCTTTCTGGGTGTGTCTATGAGGATATTTCTGGATGGGATTGACATTTGAATTGGTAGAGTAAAGTAGATTGCCTTCCTTAATATGAGTGGGTCTCATCCAATCAAAGACCTAAACAGAATAAAAAGGCTAAGAAAGAGGAAATTCTTCCTGCCTGACTGCGCTGGGACATTGGTCTTTCCCTGCTTTCTGACCCGGACTGAAGCACAGCTCTTCTTGGGTCTCAAGCCTCTTGATTTGTGTGAATCAGGCATCAGACATCTGTACCTAAGCAGCCCCCGGGCTGTGCTCAAAGCTCCTCCTGGCCTCCTCTCTGTCTGCCTCAGCCACAGAAGAGTCTCATCAGAAAAATGGATCCCTAAAGGGCTATAGCATTTCTGAGAAAGCAAAATATACATCCAACTGAGGACTGTGACAAGGCTTATGCAGAAATAGTCAGAGATGACATTTTAGAAAAGAAGATCCAGCTCAGGCAGTAGTCCAGAAGCAGGAATACAGCAAATAAGTTTGGTTTGTCTAGAATATAGATTGGGTAAGAGCACTAGATCAGATATATATTTCAACCGAATATGGTTTGTCCCCTGAAATTCTCCAAAGTAAAAGTAGTTTAGCCCTTGAATGTTTTAAGATTATTTCATTTCAGTGGATCAATACTAAGTAGTAAGTCAAAGTTATCTTTTCCTACGGCTCATATGCCCCTACACACAGGCTTATTAGCACTCTGTAACTCTGTGATGTTGAAAGACCTGTAGCCAGGGCACAGTGCAAGAGCCCCTGTTTTTGGTTTGGATCTTTAAAGGAATAAGAACATCTCTAGCAGTTCTTGCACAGAGCCCACACAGACCAGCTTCAGCCGCTCGCTGCTGACAGAATCCAAAGACAGAGAGACGAGTCGGGGTGAAACAAGAAAATAATGTATTTCAGTGAGACCAACGCCAACAAGTCAGCAGACTGATGTCTCTAAGACAGTCTCCAAAGTGCTGAAAGTACTCCGGGTTTATTTTTTTATTTTTTAAATTTATTTATTTTTATTAACATATAATGTATTACTTGTTTCGGGGGTACAGGTCTGTGATTCATCAGTCTTACACAATTCATTCCTGGGTTTAGATAAGGGAAATGTGGGACGAATGTCGGTGGGTATGTATGCTGGGGAGTAAAGGTCAGGTCGATCACTGTCTTGGGGTCAATTGTGCAGGGTCTTGCTGAAGTCAGGGCAGTGGTTAATGCTTGAGGGAGTGGTTTCAGTTCCTATCAGGGAATGCTTTGCCTGTGGGGTCTTTTGCATATGTTAAGAGATAAGCGGCAAAGCAGAACTTAATCAGTTAGGAAGTACAGACTGAGGTCAAAAAGGAGGTGTTTGAAGTCCTTTCAGAGCAGTATAATGTTCTGCCTCATTTCTAAGTCTAGGATAATTTTTCTTAACCAGAGGAGAGGAGAGCAAGTGTGTGATAACAATGTTCAGGAAACAATAATCTTTTATCTTAAAAAAAATTAAAAACCAGAGATTACTAGTACCATATTAAAGGTAAAGGAAAAAAAAAAATAAAGGTAAAGGAAATAAGAATCATCAGTAATCCTGTTAACCAGAGAATCATCTCTATATTCCTGATCCTTGCAGACTTCTATACATTATGTGACTAAAAATATATGCCCCTGTGGGTGTTTGTTTTTAATTTAAAAAATGGGATCATGCATACAGGTATTTACTAACCTACTTCTTTCCCTTAGATTTTCCTAAGGGAATTTAAGCTCCTTAGAGCTGAGACTCAGCCTCCTTTGTCAGATCCCATTGTTGTGTCCTGGGAGGCACCTCCCATGCAGGCAGTAATTGAGACCTTGCTCTTGCTTCTATTTGCAGGTTGGCAGCCTAGATGGTTCCTTCTCTGTGGGGGGATATTATCCTACTATGATTCTCCTGAAGATGCCTGGAAAGGTTGCAAAGGGAGCATCCAAATGGCGGTCTGTGAAATTCAAGGTGAGAAAGCAAGACATGGGCAGGTTTTCTTTTTCTTTCTGTCTCCCCCATAAAAAAAAGCACTGGCTTCTGCGTGTCTCTCTCTGACATTCTTATGGTACAAAGAAACCCAGTGTTATGTCCCAAAGAAAGCCTTGCAAATAAGACCTAAAACTGCAGCCAGTTTTTACAAGGAGGTTGTTGAAGAAGTACTCAAAATAAATGAGAGCAGTGTGCTTCACCACATATCTAGTGCTCATTTTTTAGTCACTCACCTAAAGCCAGCAACTATGTGCAAAGCTTAGTTAAGTTTTTTTTACTGCAGCGTCAAATGCTTCTATGTTTAGATCAGGACATACACACACCTTCTCACCACAACCACATACTTAAATCAAGCAAACAGATAAAGACCTGCAAATAGCCTTTACTTCTTGGTTTGGGGGACATCTTGGGACATGCTGGGAAGATGTGGCTCTGAAACAGATTAGAAGAGAAACAGATTAGAAGGGTATTTTGCAGCCGATGGGAGGTGAAGGAGAGTGTGGTCTGTTTATTTCTTTTCCCAAAGGTCTCACACTTTTGTTCTAACTTGTGAAGGACAATAGAAAAGGAAAAATAATTGTGTTCTTGATTGCTTTCCAGTAAACCCAAGAAGATACAGAGGCGCACCCTTACTTGTTGGCATGCGAGCCTTTTTGGCCTCAGAGTAGTATTACTTTTTACACACAAGCCAAAAGAGAGACTGTCTCTATTCCGATAAGGAGAATTGAGTGCTTTTTTTTTTAGTCTTGGTGATATGGTGGAGCCAGTCAGGGTTTTTCCTCTTCATCAGCAGAGGCATCAAGGAAGAGATAAATAAACTAGGGGAGGTGGCAAGGGCTAGCTAGAGTGACTTGTACCAGTTGAGCTCAAGAATTTGGGTGGGGTGGAGGTTACCCAGATAGGGCTTTTCTAGGTTTCTGACCTCCCTCTGCCTTGCTCCCAGTTCATTCCGTAGATAATACACGCATGGACCTGATAATCCCTGGGGAGCAGTATTTCTACCTGAAGGCCAGAAGTGTGGCCGAGAGACAGCGGTGGCTGGTAGCCCTGGGGTCAGCCAAGGCTTGCCTGACCGACAGTAGGACCCAGAAGGAAAAAGGTAAGTATTGATTGTCCTCTGGTCTGGGAACCTTGGGAATCACCCACCGGCATCTCTGGGTTCTCATATTTGTTATCTTGCCTCTGACCACCTAGCCAGCTTTTTGTATCATGCAAATGCCTTATACCTCTGGAATTTATTTATTTTTTTAATAAGATTTTATTTATTTATTTGACAGAGAGAGAAATCACAAGTAGGCAGAGAGGCAGGCAGAGAGAGAGGGGGAAGCAGGCTCCCTGCCGAGCAGAGAGCCCAATGCGGGGCTCAGTCCCAGGACCCTGAGATCATGACCTGAGCTGAGGGCAGAGGCTTTAACCCACTGAGACACCCAGGCGCCCCTACCTCTGGAATTTAAACCACAGCCTCTATCTGTTTCCTCTCTTAGCACAGCATCCTAGAGAGAGCACAGGCTTTGGAGCCAGATACAACTGGATTCAAATCATGCCTTTGTAGGTTACTAGCTTTTTGACCTTGGCGTAGGTTGCTTAATCTCTCTAATCCTCAGCTTCCTCATATTTTAAAAAGAGGTAATAACCTGCATTAGAAGGGTTGCCATGAGGATTAGTAATGATATGAAACTGTTTAGTACCCAGTGTGGCACAAAGCTGATCTTTGGTAAAGAGGCCTTGGAGCAGGGTACTTTCTGCAGTAACACCCCACTCTCCCCTCCCTTTCCCTGGGATGGGATGGATACTTAATTGTCAGGTTGCTACTGCTTAATGCTCATTAACTCAACATCATTAGGTCTCCCGAGAACCCTGGCACAACTTTCTGTGTGGACCGGGGGAGGAGTGCCAGGGCTTACTGCTGAGCCCTAGTGCCACCTTCCCAGCCCCTGTCCCTGTGTGTACACCTGAAGAGATTGGCAGGAGACAGAGGCCTCTTTCTCATGACAAGTGTGGTAGATGTGCTTAACTCTTCAGGTAGACACAGGAAAATGGCCTCTTCGTTGGTTGTTTTTTTAATGCTAAATCGGGAGCATATTCTAGACACTGTCAGCTTTGACTCAGATCAGGTTGTAACATACAGCTTTTTCATGGGAAAAAAACCAGAAGTGATAATGACTAGCTGAGCCCTCAGCGCCAGAGTAGCTGGAGCGCTATGCTAATGAGGGAGCAGCAGGTGAACTGAGGGTGTCATTAGTCTTGATGGGTGGCATGCTGGACCAGTTCTGTGAATTAACAAGCCATCTTACAGTGATAATTGCACGTTACAGAACAGTTTCCCAGTTTTAGGTACTGTTAGCAGGTAGATAGCTATGACCCCATTTTACGGATAGGGAAAACTGTACAGCAGATGAACCCTTGACTCTGCTCCCAGTCCTGAGATGAGGGTTTGAAAAGTATGCTGCATCCTTCTTCCTATACTGGTGATCATTCATATGTTGGCCCAAGAAATAATACAGATTACAAAAGACCAGAAATCTCCTTTTTCTGTTTTTCTTGCCCCCACTATCTTCATATATATCTTATCTATAACCCATACCATAAACATCTGACTTTAGATACTGGTTATATCTTCCACTCTATGATATGCCAACTAGTAAATTGCTTAATCATACTCGTAATTATATTATCATCATTTTGTTATTTAGAGTTTGCTGAAAACACTGAAAACTTGAAAACCAAAATGTCGGAACTAAGACTCTACTGTGACCTCCTTGTTCAGCAAGTAGATAAAACGAAAGAAGTGACCACAACTGGTGTATCCAATTCTGAGGTAAAGTATTACTTGTCTTAGTGACAGGAAAAGTAGCACCAGATGTTGCTTACAGGTAATGATTACTCTCACATAGCCCTTGACTATTTTGGAATTTACTATTTTTCGGAGGAAAAAAGTAATAAAATTCAACAAAGAGAAGAAATGTGTGTATTTCAGCATACGGAAGCATACAATTTTCCTTCGTAGAATGAATTCAGGATTAATTAGTTGGTAATATTTGGAACCTTTAACATCGGTGCCACTAGCCTAGCTGATGTACTAAAATATGTTTTTCCCCACTTTACACCACTTTAGAAATACAGCCTTACCTGCCCAGCATGGCTACTTCCATGGGTGTGGCTACTAACATGCCAGCGTCATGTCTATCAATAATGCGTGCCGGTCATCTTTGATGAGACTGTAACAAGATTTTATTTTATTTATCTATTTATTTATTTTTTAAGTAAGTTCTATACCCAACATGGAGCTCGAACTCACCACCCAGAGATCAAGAGTTGCGTGCTCTATGGACTAAGGCAGCCAAGCACCCCTGTAACAGGATTTTATTGGTGACATAGTAATTGTGCTTTAGTATAGACCAGTGCTTTCAAAAATGGAGACACAGCTTTTTTTTCTGCCCATTGTCAGTAAGGATTGCCATTTTTAATGTTTATTAATAAAGTTGTCATTTACTCATCCTAAAACATGTATTAAAAGATGTGTCTGGTGTTAGGCTGTGTGTTGAATGGTTCATACTACCCAAGGAGGGCTCTCTCTACTCTCAGAGCAGTTGTAATCTGAACAACAATGCCTACAAAATGAAGAATCTATAGATTCTAATTAATGGTTTTAGTAGAAGAACATTATGCTACTAGTGGTATATGTGCTTTCAGTTTTTCTTAAAAGGGTGGTTTAACTCGCTTTTATTCACTTCCTTTTGGGCTCTTATTCATTCAGCAACTGCCTGTCATGTACAAGACACTGTGCTGGGAGGCAGGAGGAGAGGGATACCAAAAAAACATTTCAGTCCTGCTCTTGGGGTCCTTACAGTTCAGAGCAGTGATTCTCAGCCCAGAGCAGTTTTGCCCCTTAGGAGACATTTGCAGCGTTTGGAGACATTTTTGGTCAACAGGACTGAAGGAGTGCTATTGGCATCCACTGTGTGGAGGCTAGGGTGCTGCTTCACATCCTGCATTGAGCAGGAGAGCTACCCCACCGACTTCCCCCAGTCCAAAAATTAGCCCCCCCATGTCAGTCGTATCACAGTAGAGAAGCCCTGGCCTACCGGGGAAGGGAAAATGTGAACATAGCAATTTTTTTTTATTAACATATAATGTATTATTTGGTACAGGTCTGTGATTCATCAGTCTTACACAATTCACAGCGCTTACCATAGCACATACACTCCCCAATGTCCGTAACCCAGCCACCCCATCCCTCCCCCCTACCCCCCAGCAACCCTCAGTTCGTTTCCTGAGATTAAGAGTCTCTTATGGTTTGTCTCCCTCTCTGGTTTCATGTTGTTTCAGTTTTCCCTCCCTTCCCCTATGATCCTCTGTCTTGTTGTCTTGTTTCTCAAATTCCTCATATCAGTTAGATCATAAGGTAATTGTCTTTCTCTGATTGAGTTATTTCGCTTAGCATAACACCTTCTAGATCCATCCACGTCGTTGCAAATGGCAAGATTTCATTTTTTGATGGCTGCATAATATTCCATTATATATATACACACACACATATATATACCACATCTTCTTTATCCATTCATCTGTTGATGAACACCTAGGCTCTTTCCATAGTTGGGCTATTGGGGACACTGCTGCTATAAACATTGGAGTGCACGTGCCCTTTCAGGTCATTACATTTGTATCTTTAGGGTAAATACACAGTAGCGCAATTGCTGGATCATAGGGTAGCTCTATTTTCAACTTTTTAGAAACCTCCGTACTGTTTTCCAGAGTGGCTGCACCAGCTTGCATTCCCACCAACAGTGTAGGAGGGTTCCTCTTTATCCTCATCCTCACCAACACCTGTAGTTTCCTGACTTATTAATCTTAGCCATTCTGACCACTGTGAGATGATATCTCACTGTGGTTTCACATAGCAATTTTTAATCCAAGGAGATGTTTAGAGTGCCCTGGGAACTTGCTAATGAAGCTGTGGCTGTGATATTGTAATTTATAATAAGAAATATATATATGGTTTTCATAAGAAACATATATTTGGCAGAGTTCCTAAAACCCTTGGAATTTCCTGTGATGAGAATGATAAAGTTGTCTTTTGTTGTGTTAATGAGGCAACTTTTGGAAAATGCCTAAGGATGGGGGCTGGTTTGACCCAGGACCCAACCACGTGATTAGAGGGTTGGAACTCTCAGACCCACCACCTACTCCACCCTCATCTCCTGAGAAGGAAGAAAGGCTGAAGATTGAGTTTAATCCCAGTGGCTAATGATTTCATCAATCATGTCTGTGTAGTGTAGCTTCCATAACCCAAAGAATGGGGTTCGGAGAGTTCCTGAGTTGGTGAACACTTGGGAGATTCAGGGCAAGTGGTGTGGTCGGAGAGCACAGAAGTTCTAAGCCATTCCCAGCTGCCTTGCCCTATGCATCTGTTTCTGGGTTGTATCCTTTTAATAATAAACTGTGCATCCAGTAACTAGAAAAATGTTTCTCTGAGATCCATGAGCAGCCCTAGCAGATTAATCAACTGAAAGGAGGGGGTTAGAACCTCCAGTCTGTACAGATCAGTCAGAGGCACAAGCGACAACCTGGACTTGCCATTAGTGTCTGAAGTGAGGGGTGGGGAGCAATTCTGTGAGAGCCGACACTGTCTTCAGGGAGATAGTGTCAGAATTGGGCTGAGTTGTAGGACAGCCGGCTGGTGAGAATCACCTGGTAGTGTGAGAAAACACACACATAATTGATGTCAGAATCATAGTGGTCCACACCCAGTAACATCACCAGCTAGCTTGTTAGAAATACAAAATTAAAAAGACTATAGAGGCCACTCTTAAGGAGAAAAATTCAACTGAGTAAAGTTTTAAAATCTCATTGGCTTTATTCAGCAACTCATGAATCAGGCAGCAGCTCATCTAGCAGATAAAAAGGAACTCTGAAAAGCCTTATGAGGCTAGATATTGTTATAGAACCAAAGTGAGCAGGAACAAGGAAGTTCTGCTGGGCATTTACTGGTTGATTAAAGCGGGGTTAGTTTGTTCATGTGGAGCAAAGGGAAATCTTGGAGCCAGCTCAGGTAACCCGTGCTGATTGGTTGACCTAGGCCTGCCTTTTTTGGGACAAGCAGGCATAAGAACTGAAGTTTTTGGTTTGCTGATGTGAAGCTTAGCATGAGCAACTCCATCTTGGGCCCAGTCTTGTTTCTTTTTTACCATTAAGATGTGTTTACTATACTCTATAGTCAGGATGTGGCCTCAGTTTCCTGAACAACTTCTTAATGTCAATACTCAGAGAAAAAACACCCTGAACAAGTAAAATAATGGGAGAAAAAGTGGTTAGATATTCAAAAGAATTCCAGTTGTGAAAGCTCTTAACGTCATCTGTACCGAAAGCCAAAACCCCATTCTAAAAATAAATAATGAATGATTTATGGTTTCTAATTCTCCTATTCTAGAACCTCATTTTTATAAGGCAATGGGAGACATTTTTCCATTGATTCCACTGGTCTTTCGTCCATGTGATTCCCTATTTCATGTTAGTAGATAGAGTGGACTCAGTATTTTCCTTTCTCAATGATGTACATATTTGTCCAGCAAAATAGGTGGGTACGTTATTACTACATTGTGGACAAAAACCTCTAAGGACATTCCACCATTGGGCTCTTTCTTTTTTGGCAAGGTAAAGGAGTCTTCCACTCTTGTTGTTTCGTAGGAAGGAATCGATGTGGGAACTCTGCTGAAATCAACCTGCAATACTTTTCTGAAGACTTTGGAAGAATGCATGCAGATCGCAAACGCAGCCTTCACCTCTGAGCTACTCTATCGCACTCCCCCAGGTTCACCACAGCTGGCCGTGCTCAAGTCCAACAAGGTAAAAGCCAGCTCAGCTTAGCAGCAGCAGGACATAATGAAAAGCTTAGAAGTTAAAAAGTGATGTAATGAATCATGTTATCCATCACCCTTTGGTGACTGAGAAAGACTTTTTTTCAGTGGCCTTCACTTTATGTCCACTTAGGTATTTCTGCCCTCAGTCCTCCATATCCATTTATTTTTAGCAATTTTACCACCTAAACCTGTCTTTGACGTAGCTAGTCTCTTTTCAGCCTCCTTGTCCAGTGAATCTCGCCAAGATTTGTGGTGACCTTCTAACTAGTTACTTTCAGCCTAACCCTTCCAGGCAGCCAATGGTATTTCTATTCATGAAGTATAAACTAGACCACTTTACCTAAACCTCTCAGTGCCTCCCTCATTGCCAAAGGTTAATGTCAAAACTTCCTAATCCATTCCCACACCCCTAGCCTCTTGCTCTGTCATTACCTGGCTGAACATACTAACTGCATATAGCTCCCCTGACATCTTCACACCATTTCCCGGTGCCAAGCATGCTGTTCTCATTTATCTTTCCCTCGTTAGCACTTCCCCATCCTTCAATATTTAATCTCTCCTTCCCTGAATCGCTGAGTTGGACTAGGAACTCCTCCTCTATGCATACCCCTATTGTAGGGTTATTCTTATTGAAATTACCGTAAGGGTAGGAACCTTCATACTGTTTATAATTTTAGTGTTTGAGACAATGTTGCATCATAATCTTTAATGAACATAACCAAAATTATGAGAAAGCCAACCACCAAGGGTTTGGCTATGGTAATTAGATCCTTCAAAAGAGCCATCTTCCTTTTCCTTAAAAATGTGGGTACACTTATTGAAAAAATGCAAAGGACCAGTTGAGATCAATGACTCCCTTCTTTTGGGAGGATCTAAAATTGTTCCTGTTGAGTGGGGCAGTTATGTCATGGTCATATTTACCACTTTTATATGTGATGAAACTCTAAATATGCTCTGTTGGAAGTTTAACATGAAGCTTTCTTTTTTTTTTTTTGCTTCTTTTCAAGATGAAACATCCTATTATACCGATTCATAATTCATTGGAAAGGTACAGTAACTCTTTTGTTTTCTTCTTTCTAAAAATGAATAATTTTTTATTGTTTGTTTAAAAAAATAAGAATATTTTCATCATGGTTTGAGATAATACCAGAAGGAAACAGTATTGGATTTTCCTCTTTGGGGTGAGCTTGAAGCAATGCAGACCTTTCACTCAGCATAGACTACCTGGGAAGATGTTTGCATTTTTCCTAAGGTATGGATGGGGCTGCCTACCATATGTAGTAACTTTTAATTGCTCTAGTGTACTCAGGGTTGGAACCTGCTCTTTTGTGGAGCAGCCAGACATTGACTTAAATGTGCTTTTATCCAGAAAAGACAGTACTATTTTTTTTTATTAAAAAAAAAAAAATGTTAGGTAGCCTTACAGGTTAAAAAAGAACAACAAGTTAATATCAAAATCTAAACTAGTTTAGTTTAGATTTAATTTAGATTTAGTTTAGTTTAGATTTAGTTTAGATAAACTAGATCCATATATTTGTCCTTTCAAATTATTAACATTTCATCTCTTTGTATATTATTGTTTGCTTTAGTACAAGGATTGTTCCAGTTTGGTTAACATTTTTATCTTGTTCTAAGTATTTCTACTAGAAAAAATTGTAGACTTTTTCCTCATGATATTTCCTTAATAAACACCTACATTTTTAATTGCTAAGTTGAAATATGGCATTTCTTTAGGGGGAAAAAAATGCTTTTCCTGGAGTCACCATATAGCTTGGATCCTTTCCCTTTGTTTTTCTTAGGTGGAAATGTTTTTGTTCTAATTTGGTTGGATCTGATCACTTATAGGATGTTATGATTGCCCCTTCAACAGAATTAGCTGTTCCACTTGCATGTTAAAAAAGCCTTTTGTGTTACCCCGAAGAGCAACAGATCCTCAGGAGGTATCCTGTGTCCTCCTGGGCTTTTTCTGTCAGACATACTTTGCAAGGAGTATTCTCCCCTGACCACAGCATGTAGCTTCTAGACAGTTAACTGATAGGCAAACACATAGCAGTGGCTAGTGATTTTGAGAGCTGAAGAGAGAGAAAAACTTCCCAGGGGCAAGCTGAGGAAAGCGAGAAAAGTGTTAAATGTGTACATGTAGAAAGCTGATTGAAAACCAGAGAGCTGTCAATGACTAGTTCCTGTTGCTGGTGGGGAGCAGGAAGTTTGAGTCATCTGAGGGTCCATGGGAAGCCAGGAATGGCTCTTTGATTTCAGAACCTCAGTTGGGAGACAGGCCTGCTCCCATCACAGGCAGCTACCTGTCTAGGAGGCAGGAGGCTGAGAGGTTTGACTGATGGCATAATACTGGTTTTTGATCACTCTTAAAAGGAGTTAGTGCTTGTGAAACCCCACCCCCCCTTCCTCAGAGTAAGATCTACGCAGGCAGTCTATTTAAGACCAAATAATTGGACTTTTTGGCTTTTCTCCTTATAAAAAATTTTCAGGCAAATGGAGTTGAACAGTTGTGAAAATGGATCTTTACATATGGAAATAAATGCTGACGAAGAAATTGTAATGAAAAATAAGAGCTCCTTATGTTTGAAACCTGCAGAGATAGATTGCAGCATATCAAGTGAAGAAAATACAGATGATAATATAACAGGTAAAAACAGAAGTGAAGTCTGAAGCAAACCATTGAACCCAAACCATTGGTCTTGGGAGTTTGATTGTTTATCCATGATGTGGCACTTGATAGAGATTGGCCTCAAGACAGTATACTAGTAGCTCCTAAGGCAGACATTAGCTTGATAACACAGGTCACTTGACCACATTGTGCCATCCCATCTGACCCAGTGTTGAAAAGGGAGAATGAAGAGGATTTTTCCCATTCACTGTTCTTATCTGTGATGTCTCTGGGCTGTGGTGAGCAGCAGCTGTCTGTGCTGACTTTGTAGAAAATATGAGTACTTCACTGGCCTTCTACTCTAAGTCTCAGGATCCTTTGAATTTAAACTATGATGTCAGACTTAACAGAGTGTAAAGGTGTGGCAGTTCAGGTTGCTCTCCTGGTTTTTGGTGAGGCCAGAGGATGGCAGAATTCACCAGGCACCCATCAGGTTTTCACCCAGCCTTCTCTGTCCATCAGGCCAGAGTCCCACATTTCAGGTAATAGCTTGTAGTTGAAAATGCCACCCTTTCAAATTTGCTAATTCTATTGGCTCTAACCACTAAAACCAGCTTCAGATCAGTCCAAGACAACCATAGTAGAGCTTTTGTTTGTGTTTAAGTGTTTAATAAATATTTCGAAAATAAAATTTTAAACAAGTTTCTTGCTCATCTCCCCTGAAGTAGGAGACGCTGTTTTTTCCAGAGATGAGTTGGGGGAAAAGAAGATGCATTTCAAAGCTGTTAATCTGAGGCAAGGAGTCTTATCCCTTGAGTAAATAATAAAGATAGGAGAATTTCTGTGGAAACAGTAATGTTATTTGACCAATAATTTTACTTCTAGGAATTTCTTTTCAGGGAGTAGTCAGGTTAAGGACAAATATCTGTGGACAGGGATATTCTTTATGACATTACAATCGATTCTCATTATTCATAGTTGTGTTCTATAAAGTTACTCAGACACCAAATTAGCAAATACTGAACCATTGCTTCTAGGGGAAAAACAGAGTTTGGTGCCTACAAACCTCTGTTCACATTTTGGTCGCCAGATCAGTATATAGACTTGTTTTATGTGTGTTTCTGTTTAAAGACACCTTATTTAATATGTATTGTTGATTCATTAACAGTGATCCCATGGCCAACAGTACTATAACTCGTGCCTGAATGAAGCTTACCTGGTACATGTATTTTCTCCATAAGGCACATCATAGCCTTCTTACACTTAGAAACAGTAGACATGGGGCACCTTTATGGCTCATTCTTTAAGCGTCTGCCTTCAGCTCAGGTCATGATCCCAGGGTCCTGGGGTTGAGCCCTGCATCGGGCTCCCTGCTCAGCGGGAACCTGCTTCTCCCTCTCTCACTTCCCCTGCTTATGTTCCTTCTCTCCATGTGTCTCTCTCTGTCAAATAAATAAATGAAATCTTGAAAAAAAGAAAGGAAACATTAGACAGCACTACACTTGGAGGTACCTGTAAACAGCAAAATGAATAACAAAATGGACAAAGCATGACCCTACATAAACACAGTTGTATATAGTGTAAGAACCAAGCAAGAATGCAGATTGTTATCTTGTTTGACCTTAGCTGGGAGCATATATGTCAAGCAACTCAAATGTTTCACCATCTACACATGTTTAGAAATGACTGCTAACGTGCCACAAGCATTGATTTTAGGATTACAAATAAACTTTCATGAGAAGGCAAATTCACAAATATAGAATATGCTAATAATGAGGATCGACTGTATTTATAACACTAAAATTTTAGAAACGACCTAAGTGCCCTCCACATGAGCTTGATGCAATATATATGGTCATTAAAATCACATTTTAAAGAGTATTGAATGATAATGAGAATATTCCTGATAAACTGTTGAGTGAAAACAATCAGGATAGAAACCTACATGTATTTAAACCCAATTTTGTTTGTGTGTATATATAGTATTTCACTGATTTTTTTTTCTGTAAACTTTTCTGTGTTTTAGAAATATTCAACAAGGAATATATATTAATTTTGTAACATATAAATAATAGTTTAATAATAGGTATTTTCTATGTGCAGTCCAAGGTGAGATCATGAAGGAAGAAGGAGAGGACAGCCTGGCAAATCATGACAGCAGCTTAGCACAGCCTGCATCAAACTCCTCCAGTAGCTCTCCGGAATCCCACTGGGAAGAAGGCCAAGAAATCATCCCAACTTTCTTTAGTACCATGAATACCAGGTATTCTATGCTTCCTAAAATCAGTGACAATTGGATACCAGCTTCCCTTCTAGAAAATCAGTGTGGTGTTCCTTTCAGGTGATGGCCTAGTCTAACAGAATAGAGGATATGGTGTACTAAGTATCTGCTTTACCTTTCTGAAGCAGCGAGGAATTGGATTGTGAGACTATACCCTGAACACATTTTAGCTTGCTTTGGTAGATTATCTTTGGAAAATGATTTTATTGGACCATATTATAATAGAAGAACAATCACTGAAATCAGGCCAAACGACTTGCTCTACAGAGGGGCAGCTGTTTTCATGACTACCTCTGAACTGCAGAGAGTGTTAATGTTGTAATTTCAATCTTTCTCCTCTGTATCACCAAATTGTTCAGTTTTAGTGACATTGAACTTATGGAAGACAGTGGCATTCCCACAGAAGCATTCTTGGCGTCATGTTATGCTGTGGTTCCAGTATTAGGTAAGATTACTGCATTTGTCTTAAATTCATTAGTCTCTAGAATCTGTTTCACTGCTGTTATTTTGTAGTAGAAATATCCCGAACTATATGTACAGCGAAATGACCCTTCTTAGCTCTCTCTCCATATCGCCAGCCACATGTAGTTAAAACTGTATGGCCTTGAGCATTTTTTTATATTTGCTTTTTATTCCTACCAATGATTAAGTATTGGCCACAGAGTAGTGTAAGGAAAAAAGGGAATTTTGTTTTCGAGAAATCATACTTGAAAGCAAGAATAAAAATAGTTGAGGAACAGACCTTCAAATCCATTGATATAATGATACCGTTAAAACATTTTTTCAAAGATTTAAAAATTATATGTATAAATTGAAGCTCAAATTACATTTACTTTTTATATAGCGTCAGTAGAACCAGGCATCACTAATCTGTTGAAATTTGTTTTATGACCTATTTAGCTATGCATCTTTTTTTAATTCATTTTTTTGAAATTTTACATATCTTTTTTTGAAATTGAGATATAACTTACATAGAACTTAAGTATTATGATTCAGTAAGTTTTGATAAACACATGTACCCCTGTGTAATCCATATCCCTATCAAGATATAAAATGTTTTCATCACCCCAGAATGTTCCCTGTGCCAGTCAGCCTGCAACTATCACCCAACCCAAGGCAACTATTTTACCAATTTCTGTCATCATAGATTAGTTTTACCTTTTCTAAAGTCTCATGTAAGAGAATCGTACTATCTACTCTTTTGCATCTGTTTTTTTCTCTCAGTATAATGTTTTCATCCTCATTGTTTGTTTGTTTGTTTTTAAGATTTTATTTATTTATTTGACAGAGAGATTACAAGTAGGCAGAGAGGCAGGCAGAGAGAGAGGGGGAAGCAGGCTCCCTGCTGAGCAGAGAGCCCGATGCGGGGCTGGATGCGGGGCTGGATGCGGGGCTCCCAGGACCCTGAGATCATGACCTGAGCCGAAGGCAGAGGCTTTAACCCACTGAGCCACCCAGGTGCCCCTTCATCCTTATTGTTATCTGTATCAGTAGTTCATTTCTTTTTATCGCAAGTATTCTATTAAATGAGTATATAATTTGTTTATTGATTCTTGTATTGATGGATGGACATTTGGGTAGTTTCTTATTTGGGGCTATTACCAGTGAAATTGTTCTGAGTATTTTTGTGTCTGTGGGCATATTTTTTCATATCTTGAGTAAATACCTAGGAGTAGAATTGCTGATTAATCGGGTTCATCTGTTTAACTTTATAAAAAGTGGTTACACAGCCATACAGTTCCAACAGCAATGTATGAGTATTCTGGTTGCTTCACCTCTTCACTAACACTTGGTGGTTTTGAGGGTTTTGGTCTGGCTATTCCTCTGAGTGTTTAGTGATATCATTGTGGTTTTAACTTGTGTTGGGGAGGAAGAAATTTACTCTCCCCTCAGGGTCCTTCTGGCTGGACCAGGAATCAAATTGACATGAGACAGAATAACAGGAGAAAATAAAATTTAATTCCATACATATGGAGAATCCACACAGACATGAAATTACAAAGACAGGGAACATGAGGCTTATTTGACTTCCTGACCTAAGGAAAGGGGTAGGGGCCTGGGGTGGGGATACAAAGGGGAGGAAAACCATTAGGAAGCTGAGAGGAGATGGTTGGAAAACCAAGGCTGCCCTGTTATGCACATAAGTTTCTTAAGTAAAGAGGAATCTGCTAATTGCATTCTTCCTGGGACAGGCTTTCTTTTCCAATGTAAATTTAAGCAGTCGAAGGGAAGGTAAAGAATTTTTCCTGAATCTGCTTGGTTTTGATTGCTTTTAACTCAAAATTATCTTCATGTTCAAGTGGCCCACCTTGGGGTGCCCTTGGCCTGTACACTTCCTCAATGACTGATGATGTTGAACACTTTTTAATATAATTATTGGCCATTGCTACCTCCTTCATTGTGAAGTCTTTTCAAATCTTTAGCTCAGTTTTTAAAGTTGGTTAATGTTTGTATTGAGTTGTAAACATTCACTATATATTCTCAGAAGCATTCCATTGTAGACATATGCATTATGAATATTTTCCCCCAATTGTGGCTTTCTTTTCTTGATGTCTTTGAAGATCAGTTTTTCATTTTCATGAAATCCATGTATCTGTTTTCCTTCTTTTATAGTTAATACTTTCGGTGCCCTAAGAAATCTGTGTTTACACCCAAGGTCATGAAGATATTCTCATGTGTTTTCTATTCCCTTTAGTCTTGATTTTATGTTTACATTTATACATCTTGGAATTAATTTTTATATATGGTGTGAGGTAAGGGCTGAGATTTTTTTTTTTTCCCCCCTTGTGCTGTCTGGCTGTTCAGAGACCATTTCTTAAAAAAAACATTATTTTCCCTTTTATATTATTTTGGCAGCTTTATTGAAAATCAGTGGACCTTTTAGGTGTGGGTCTGTTTCTGGACTGTGTCTTCTGTCCCAGTGGTCTGCTTTTTTTTTTATGCTAATACTATATTGTCTTACTTTGCCTTTGTAATAAACCTTAAAATCAGATAATATAAGTCTTCCAATTTTGTTGTTCTTTTTCAAGATTTTGGCAGTTGTAGGTCCTTCGCCATGTCCATATAAATTTTAGCTTTCCAATTTCTACTTAAAAAATATTGGGATTTTGATTAAGATTATATTGAATCCGTAAAGCAATTAGGAAGAAGTTTACATCTTAAACAATTTTGAATCTTCTAATCCCAAAGCATGCTATATCTCTCCATTTACTTATGTCTTCTTTATTTTCACAGTGTTTTGTATAGTTCTTAGTATGGAGATGGATGCAGGAAAGATGTTAGGGTTTGAAGCCGATGGCCAAGAAAGAACTCTTGAGACGTCTTTGGTAGTTTTATTAAAGCACAGGGATAGAACCTGTGAGCAGAAAGAGCTGCACTAGGGTCAAGAGAAGTGGCCCGTTATATACTTTCAAATTGGGAGAGGGTTAGGGATAGCATAAATCTCTAAGGAATTTTGTAAGCAAGGTTTCCAGGACCTTGAGGGGGCTAGCTGTTCTTGGGAAAATGTCATTTATTACTGTCTAATAAAACCTTAGCCATGAGACCCTTCAGATGTATATTGGCGGGCCATATGCTTGGGGGATGATTGCCAACGTGGATCTTGGGGAGTTAGAGATGAAGGAAGTTTCCAAACAAATTTTTATTTGTTAAAGTAGACTTACAAGATCCTGTTGGGGTGGGATGGGGCAGTGGAGTGGGGTGGGGGTGGATTCCGGCTAGGATTGCCTTTTGCCCTTAGCTGCGTATTAACATCGAGGCCGATGAGTCCCTAGAGGACTGTCACTCAGCCTGTTTCAAGGACTTGTCAGTGGGTTCTAGGTAGTAAGAAAATTTAATAATTTTTTTTCTGCCTTTGTTTCCCACATCAGAGGTCATACACAATTTTTGTTAGGGATACATTTTAGAATTTTATGATTCTTGATGCTATTGTAAAGAGTATTTATTTTTCCAATTGTTTGTTGATAGCATACAGATACAGCTGACTTTTGTGTTTGATAGTTTTTTATAATCATAAGTGAGTTAATTTCATAAAATACATTTTCAGCATTTATTGAAATTGTGGGGTTTTTCCCTGTACTTTTGTATATAGTGAATACATTGTTTGAATGAATTTACATCTATTATTTTGCTATTTGTTTCTGCCATCTTGCTATTTATTTTCTATTTGTCCTATCTGTTCTTTGTTTCTTTTTTATTTCTTTCTTAAATTCTAGCCAATTAATAATTATTTTTTATTCTCTTTTATTTCCTATTTTAGGTTTTTAGCTACCGATATTCGTTCCTGCCTTTCCCCTCCCTTTTTTTTCCAATCAAGTATTGTTTAGAATTCCATTATTTTTTCTCTTCTGGCTTTTTAGCTCTACCCCTTTATTATATTTTTAGTTGTTCTTGTCCCACAGAAATATTTGAAACACATATATGATTTTAAATTTTCTAGCAGGCACATTAAGCAGTAAAACAAAACAGATTAAACTATTTTTTAAACTAATTTCAGTAATGTATTTTATATAATCTAATATATCCAAAATATTATTTCAACATGTAATCAATATAAAGGAATCATTAATGAGATATTTTGTATTCTTTTTTTTGATATTGAGTCTTTGAAATCTAGTATGTATTTTGTGATGACCATATCTTAGAAGCCTTTGAAACTTATGTTTGGAAAATGATTTAAAAATAAAAAATAAAAGTTTGGGGGAGAAAAACATGCTAATTTTTTTGTTATTAAAAAAATATTTGCGGGACACTGGGGTGGCTCAGTTGGTTAAGCAGCTGCCTTCAGCTCAGGTCATGATCCCAGGGTCCTGGGATCGAGTCCCACATCGGGCTCCTTGCTCAGCAGGGAGCCTGCTTCTCCCTCTGCCTCTGCCTGCCACTCTGCCTGCTTGTGCTCTCTCTCTCTGACAAATAAATAAATAAAATCTTTAAAAAAAAAAAAAATATTTGCCACTTAAGAGAATTGCATTTTCAAAGATCTTTTCAATCTTTTCTTCTAGACAAACTTGGGCCTACGGTGTTTGCTCCTGTTAAAATGGATCTTGTTGGAAATATTAAGGTGAATATACTAGCATGTCTCTATGGAGACCATACATTTGGAGGGAGTAGTGCATGAAATCTCATTCAGAAACACTTGTGATTGTTGAGTTTTATAGTCAAGAGGAAAAGTATGGGTCAGCTGTGAGAAAGGTTCTGAGGCAGAAAAAAATGCCTTAAAAACAGTGTTTTAAAGCCTTGAGACTTTAATTCTAGCTTAAGCCTCATAAAAATAAACAAGAACACATTACCTTGAAAAACACATTACCTTGAACACCTTACCTTGAAAAACCTTCTCATTATAAGAAAAAAGGGAATAGAGGCTTAATTTATTTTGATTTCTTAAAAGCCTGCTTGACAAGCTTATTAGTCTCAATATTATACTGATTTACTTGATAGCTTTAGCATTTTTAACTTAGATTGTTTCCTTGCTTTTCCCACAGAAAGTAAATCAGAAGTATATAACCAACAAGGAAGAGTTCACCACCCTCCAGAAGATAGTGCTGCATGAAGTGGAGGCCGACGTAGCCCAAGTTAGGAATTCAGCTACGGAAGCACTCTTGTGGCTGAAGAGGTGAGGCAGCTGGGATGGGGCAGCAGTTGAAATCCAGCTCAGCTGAGATGCTACCAGCAAAAAAAGTGTTATGCAAAGAGTACTTGAGTGGAGGATCTAACCCAATAACCTTTTCTAGAAGGCCTGATGAATAGAACACCAACTCTTTCTTTTCCTCCCTTCTGATGAACATTGTTAGTATTAATAGTATGTATAACATAGGAATCTTAAAGGATGATAGAGTTGACTGGTTGTCTTTAAGTCAGTGGATCACAAACTTCGGTAGCACCCGAATCACCTGAAGGACTTTCTTAAGAACACAGATTGCTCCACTCCAGACTCAAACCTTCTGACTCAGTAAGTCTGGAGTGGGAGCCCAGAACTAACATTTCCAACAAGTTCCCACTGGTCCTAGGACTTTTTGGAAACCACTGTTTAGGTAGATCAGATGAGAAGAGTCTAGAGTAAACTAAAAGGAAATGACAGGGAAGAAAGTCAGAAAGGACTGCCATGTGACTTGACCTGTTTGCTGTTATATTCGAGGTATTATTGAGGAAGACACTGACGTATGCCATTTCTTTACTTTTACGTATGCCATTTCTTTACGTTCAATATAAGTGAACTTTGAAAATATTTCTTCCTCTTTTTTGTTTTAGAGGTCTCAAATTTTTGAAGGGATTTTTGACAGAAGTGAAAAATGGAGAAAAGGATATCCAGACAGCCTTGAGTAAGTATCCTTTACATTTTGATGGTTCCATTGAATAGGATGTGGAATGGAGACCCCTAGAGGAGGAGATACCCTAGAGCAGGGTATAGGGGAAAATTTCTGCTTTTCTGGAGTGGCTTTTGTTTCTTTTCTATTTCATTATTATTGTTTGTTTCTTATATGCTCTGTTAAAAAAAAAAGATCTCATGAGATAATGACCTCGTAATGTAGATCTAGCTTATTAAAAATCAGTATATCTTAAAGAAGAGCAAAATTAATGGAGAGCCATCTTTTAATAGGAAAGCCTAATATTTTTAAGAAGTGAGTTCTTCCTAAATTAATCTTCAAATACAGCGCAGTTCTCCAAAATCAATATCCCAAGAGAAGCTGGTTTTAGAGACCAGAACAGGGAGGGTTTGGGGAACCCTGGGAATTTGCTTTGGAGTGAGATAAAGGGTGGGTCATCATTGCCGTCATCATGTACTCCTCAAATGCTTCATGTTTGTAGTGGTAGAGCTGAGACCAGGATGAAGGCCTTGGTCAAAGGTCATCCTGTATCTCCAGCATCTTATAATGCAGGGATTGAAATCTTGTAAGGTGCTTAGTAATCACTGGGTGGATGGGTAGATATGTGGCTCTGTCAGATCAGTTTTGGAAAACATTAACTTGGGAACATCCTCATAGTGCTCTTGACAGAGTGGCTGAATTCTCACTCTTCATCTAAAAGAAATTCTGCCAGCATGGGCCTTGAGGCATGAGGGATAGGGAGTGGGTATCGAAATTACATATTACTTTGAAGCCCTATATTATTGTGATGTAGAGAAGCACACGGTCAAGCTCTAAATAGCCATGATTATAAATAATGAAATGAATGAATTAGATGCTTCTGTTGTGGAAGGGAAACCAGTATTCACGACGCATTTTGTTGGTTCCTTCTGTTGATCTTCCCTCTGGGCCATGAGTCCTGAGGGATTCTGCCCCCACGTGACTTTCTCATGCCTTCCTAAGTTTCTAGAAACTTGCCAATATGCCGTGAAATGATAAAAACTGGTTTTTCTGTACACTTTATGAAGAATTTACACAACTTAATCCTCGCGTCAATCCATTTTTGCAGGTTAGGTATCCAAAATTCATAGAGATTAAAATACATGCTAAGGCCACAAAAGATCTGAAGCAGTCACTTTGAGTCCCCTGCCTCAAAACTCCTCATTTCAGGGCCCCAGGGCGGCTCAGTTGGTTAAGTGTCTGCCTTCAGCTCAGTGGGATTGAGCCCCACATCAGATTCTCTGCTCAGCGGGGAGTCTGCTCCTCCCTCTCGCTGCTGCTCCACCTGCTTGCCTGCTTACGCTCTCACTTTCTCTCTCTCTCTCTGTCAAATAGACTCTTAAAAAAAAATAAGTCCTCATTTCTCCCACAAAAAGTCTTCTCCACCATCCCTGGGCTATGTATTTTTTGGACTTCTCATACATCCCTGAGTTTCTAGGACAGTCTGTGGTATTCTCCCAACATGTCCTCATTTCAGTACTAAAAGTATTTTCACTGTAACTCTTCATGCCCCCTGATCAGGATATTGGAACTTTATGACTTGTGGACTGATTAAGATCTTGGGCCCTCTGGATTCCACCACTAGATAGCATTGTGTCCTTAGGCATTTTACTTACCCTTTCCATTTCCTGGTTTCTTCATCTATACAATGGGAAGGATGATACCATTTTCCTAAAAATGTTGTTAAAAGATTAAATAGGTTCACGCACTTAAAAAGATTAGTAAAGTGGTACATAATAAATACTTAATAGAGGTTAGCTTCCCTTGTTTATGTTTTCATCATCATTACATAAGAAGTTGATAACCTGTCAGAAAATGGACCTTATTTGTCCCGAATCAGAAATGAGAAGTTTACAAAGCTCTGGTGCCAAGCCAAAAATTTCTCTCCATACTAAATTCTTAGAGTGGGAATTTCACACGGGGAGAAAGGCTCCTCTACCACAGGAAATACAGAAGCTGTGGGATTCAGCAGTGCGCCTGGTGGGCTCCACCCACCATGATGCTATTGCTTTGTTATGGCTGTCTGTGTGAGGGCCCAGGCTGTCTGTGAATGCTGACCTCATTCACCCCTCCCCTGGAGTGGAGACGGAATAGAACCCAGCTGCTTACTGGACACACAAGTGAAAAAGGAAAGCTTAGCCCCTGGAGGTAGGGAGGAAATTGATGATATCCCCTTTCTGCCACACCTCGGCCCCTAATTCTGTCCCTTTTCTCCCCTTCTTTTTGCTTGATTTGGAGTCTGGACCCTTCTGAAGAGAGAGGAGACTTGAAGGGGAAATGCTGCTTCAAAATCACAATAAGTGCAGTCAGTCTCAGCTTCTCCTTCTCTCTGTTCCCCCTTCAGCACTATTTTCAATGGGAGGGAAACGGGGCTGTAAACTTGAGATTTTCATCGTGATGTTCAGGATTATTTCAGAAGTTTTCATGATTTAAATCATAGTTTTATGGTAAGAGACTCCTAAACTCACGAAACAAACAGGGTGGCTGGGGGTTAGGGAGGTAGGGATAGGGTGGCTGGGTTATGGACATTGGGGGGACTATGTGCTATGGTAAGTGCTGTGAAATGTGTAAGACTGATGATTCACAGACATGTACCCTGGGGCAAATAATACATTATATGTTAATTTATAAATAAATAAATAAATAAAATGTAAATAAATGAATAAATAAATCATAGTTTTGCTTGTAGGGGTCCCTAGTTTCCTGCCGCTGTTCAATGTAAAGAAGAGTTCTAACCACCCACCCTCCCCTCCAGTTGTAGACACAACAAGCTCTGTGCAAACAAATACAGCTTTATAAGAAGTGTTTACACATTAACTGCTTAGAACTCATAGGCTCCTTGATGTGGATTTCTCTGGGTCAACAGCTTCTCTTCTCGTTTTGAAATCATAGCCTTTATAAGTAGAACTGATACCTTGTCTGAAATGAGGGAGTTTAAGAATGTAGGTAAAAGAAAGAGTTTATGCCTATATTTATATAGGCAAATTAGCTTGCATGTTTCAGGTTCTAAAATTGAATTCGAGTTACTGTAATAGCGGCTACCATTTATAGAGCACCTGGTGTAGGAATGACACTAGGTTCTTGAGAGACATTTCATTTAATCTTCTAAATACTCCTTTTTGACAGTGAGTAAACTGAGGTCTAGAGAGGATAAATACCTTCCTTATACCTCAAATCTACAACAGTGGTTCTCAAAATGGTCCAAGGAGAACATCTTCGTTACCTGCAAACTTACTAGAAATGGAGGCTGTCAGGCCCCACCCAGCACCTGTGGCTAAAAACTCCCCGGGAATGGGGCACAGCAATCCATGTTAGCAAGTCCTTTAGGTGACTGTAATCCATGTCAAGGTTTGGGACCCACCCAACAGAGCTAGGACATTGAAGCCAATCTGTCATTAGGCTACATTGTGATTATTTGGGAATTTTGATGCTTCTGAGTAATTAATGAATAAACTGGAATAAAAGCACTGAGATTAGTGCCACAGCATCAGTTAATTTTGCCTCCTTTTCATGACAATGAGTTAGTTCTCCAGTGATAAAATTTTTCCTAATTTAGAAACAAGATAATAGGAATAAATTAAGGATAAAACTTGACTAGCACTCCCAAATTTGAAAATACTGCTTAAGAAAGGTTTTGAGGTAAATGTTCATAAAACTTGTATTATCTTAGTGGCCTTGAAAATGAGAGGTGTTATATAAAAAATCCTAAATGACACAATGGAAACCTTGACATCTATTAACTCTCTGGAGACTATATGTATAGTCATTGTATTACTGAAGTTCTGTGACCTAGAATGAGTTCCCAGCATCTGGAAAGAGGCCTTAGGCTTTATACTGCCCCCTTTTGCATTTGAACTATCATTTGGATTTCCCATCATGATGTCAGAGTGGACTGTTTTGGGTGGTTTCATGGCAAGAGCTTCTCTGAACGCTTGCATGTCCTATGGCATTCTCTAGAGTTCATTCTAAGGGAAGAGTTAGGTCCACAAGGCAGATATGTTGAATAGTCTACCCTATAGCTGATACCACAGCAAAAAGAGCTTTCGGAAAGCCTCCTTGTCAGCAGGTGGCAGAAAAGTTGCTCTGGCCTTTTGTGCATCATCGTACTAAGTGTTACACGCTCTGCACTGCCCCCTCAGCGGGACAGCAGATTGCCTCATCCCTTACCTCAGAGTGATTCCATAAATGTCAGATAAACACTCACCCAAGCAAGATCTCTAGCACAGAATGGGAAAATCTGTAATAAGATGCTCAGTTATGTATTTAATATAAAAGGCTTTCCCAGACAAGGAGGGCTGTGTGAGAAAGCTAAAGTCAGAACTCATGACCTGATATTTACAATCTAATCATAACTTGACTAGTTATTCTAAAAATGCTGTGGAAGAGGAATCAAGTCAGGCCCTCTCCTAAACTACCCACAGCATGTGCCTTTCTTAAATGGCAGACTTGGCTTCTAGTACATGTTTTTGTCTGGATAATGCCTAAAGTTAACAAAAGGTATCTCTGGGTACTTGTTTCATTTCTGTCCATTGGTTATTGATTTGGCTTTTCTTCATACAATTCATTTTGCCTGAAGCTTAGTCACTTGTAAAGAATTCAGTACTTTCCTAGCTAGCTTAGTTTTTTGTTGTTGTTGTTGATTTTTTTTATTATAAATATTTCAGACATTTAACAAATATCTACCACTTGACCAAATATATAAAACAGTTCAATACTATACCCATGTACCACCCCTTAACACCGTTATTTCTTCCATTCTCCAGAGAAGATCTTCATCCTGAATTTGCTATTTATTTTTATATAATACATGTTTTTATACTTTTACTATATATTTATGTATCTATAAAGTATCTAGGAGTGTACTGCATATTTTAAACTTGAAATACTTGGTGTAACATTATATACATTATTTTTCACTCAGTATTATTTTTCATATTTATGCACTTTCAAACCTCTCCTGGTTCCTAATTCTTGCCAAGGACTGACTGCATAGCTCATTACAGAGCTGAGGTGATAGTCATCTCCTAAACTCAGTGAATGATTGATTCCACATTTCCCCACTTTGCTTACCTACTTCCCAAGCTCTCTCTTAGATTTGTATCTCTCCTTTATCTTCTCTACAACCTAAAGTAACTTGACAAATTCTTACCAATTACAGATTGACAAGAGAGAAACACTGTCATACATGCAGTTCCTGGACAGAACAGTGATCTACCAACAGTAATGGAAGTAATGTTCTCTCTCACATGCTATACCATGTTTAGGCATAATCAATCTCTAACTACCACAGCAAATTTCTGGGGTGCCTGGCTGGCTCAGTCAGTGGAGCAGGTGACTCGATCTCAGGGTTGTAGGTTCAAGCCCCACATTGGGTGTAGAGATTACTTAAAAATAGAATCTTTTAATACATACATACATACATACACACCTCAGCACATTTCTGAGTTACCAGTAAAGAAATACATTTATTTTGTTTCCATAAACAGAATAAGGTTCTAATTCTTGCTAGAAAAGGGACATTTTTCCTTTTCGTTATTTTGTCTCACAAAGAGTAAACATTAGTTTTTTAGAATGGTTTAACGTGACAAGAATACCCCAAGTTCTCATTGTTTTTAGCTTTGTGACCTTGGCCAAGTCACCATCTCTCTGGGACTTCTGTTTCTTCTTTTGTAAAAGGAAAAGAATTGGGCAAGGTGATTGTCAAGCTTCCTACTCAGAAATTTGGATTCAGTCTCTAAGGAACTGACACATCTCAAAGATCTGGGAGAAGGGAATCATTTATGTCTTTCAGAGGCCAAAAATACTTCCATATTAAAGAACACGCGTTATGGTAATGAATGGATTTTACAGTGAAGATTAATGTATTTCATTATCTAATCTTCTCTAGGTAACCAAAATAGGTCACGCTTCGACTTCATTTTATTTTAATGCAGCCTCATGTGGCAGGAATATTTGAAGCCCTAGAAGTCAGCTAAGGACTTTTGGCAAGTTGCATTTGTGTGTGTGTGTGTGTGTTTTTTTTTTTAAGGGGTTTTCTCTCATTTGTTGGTTTTAAATTGTAAGAGTGGTGTTCCTGGACCTGGCTTCAGGACCCAGCCCAAATTCTCTGAATGATTCCTTCTTTTGTTAGACTTGTTGGCCCACATTTTGCACCGTGGCAAAACTCTTCCCTGGCAAGGTGCAGGCCCAGCAAGGAATGGCTTTCTCCTCTAGGAGGGCCAGGCAGGAGGACACAGATCATGCTGCTGTACAAACACTCCCTCTTCCTTAAACCAGACTGCCCACATTATTGGGACTCAGAGCACCCTTGTTTTCCTGCTCTCCTAAAGAAGGTGGCATAGAGAAGGGTTTCTGGGCTTTTTTGAAAGGTGGACTTAAATAGCAATATGTAGGAAAAGTATAGAGTCCCTGAGGCTGGAAGAGTATTGGATCCAGAGCTTTGTAAACAGGCAGAGTGTCTGGCCAGGAACGCTTTGGAGCTGAAGACTGAGGGACCAAGACAGCTGCATTTACTGCATACCAAACTTCCCTATTACAGTTCCCAATCAGAATGATCATGACTATTAGATCATGATACAGTCTATGCAGGAAAAAAGACTTAAGAGAATATACCCCCAGAATGCCCACTGTGGTTATCTCTAGGAGGCATGATTATAGGTTTCTTTAGTTCCCTCCTTTTTGTGTTTTCCTTACTTTGAACAATGAGCATGCATTACTTGTGAAATTAGAAAAAACAGTTAAGTGTTACATTTTTTAGAAGTGCCACTGGGTCTCCAGTAGGAATTTCAGAATCCTTGGCACGGCATATAAAGGCCGTCACCATTTGGCCCCAGCCCCAGTGATCTTCAGCCCCAGTGAACTACTCCCCATTGCACTGCATGCCCCCATCTCTCACAGCTCCTTGGTGCCTGCTGGCTGTAGCCACTACCCTTCTCTCTGCCTTACCCAGCCTTTGAGACTCCTTTGTCCACATGTCCGCAGGCTGGGTGCGTTTCTGTCTTTTTATTTCTACAGAAAGCACTGTATACACATCTTTACTCTAGCAGTTGTCGGTTTATGTAATGCCACTTTGTTAAATGGCTGGCTTTCATAAGCCCAGGACTGAGGGCAGTGGACTGACTGATTTTAAATCACCAAGGATCTCCTCCGCCTTGCACAGTAGGAGGTGTGTGGTAGACCCTCATTCCATCGTGAAGGTCTGCCAGCAGATTTTAATGTCATTGAATTCCATCTATTTATTTAAAATGTCGTTTAATATTTCACCTGGATTAAGATCACAAGAAATAAAGTGTTCCCACTATCTTATCTCTGTGACTCACTTCATGAGTGAGCACCCATGGACCTTTACAGTATGTTGCCGGCCCAAATGGCTTCTCGGAAAGGATGGGTGGAAAGTTGGTTGTCTTCCTGATTTACCTCAGAGGCTGTGCCCACTATTTTCTGCCCATCTGCACTATACACTTAGTGGGCCAGCAACCTTTTCTTCGCTAAGGTCTTATACCGCCTGCAGTGTCCCTGATACCATCTGTCCCCTTGGAGGATCAGATAGATTTTAACATTAGAGGACTTACATTTATGAGTACATCCTAAGTCTATTCAGACTCTTCTCCTAAGAAAAAAATGAAATTGAATCTTGAGTTCTCCTTTAGGCTGTTTGTAAAGAGTCTTCTCCATACTTGAACTTATTGGGTGCTGGCATTTCCACCTGTTCCTAAAACCTTAGATAACCAGGGAAATCTGTTACATTTCAAATGTCTAGTCTTCTTTTATATAAAATACAAATGGTATTTTGTGCAAAGTTGAATTATGTACAGTTGATAGTGGAGTATGCTAAAAGTATTAATAAGGCCTCATCCAAATTTTAAAAAGAAAAGTTTAATAAGAATTACATGGCTTCAAAGCTAGAGGGCTTGAGTAAATTGTAAAACGTGTTTAAGCTACAGCCACCTGGCCAGTAAAACACAGATACCTGACATCCTTTAGCAGTATTCTGCCAGCCACGTTGTTGTTAACTGCATAAACTTGTGGCTGTGGTTTGATGTCTGTTTTTCCATTATCTTAACATCTGCTCTTGTGATCATCTGAAATAGTTCCATATCCTATTACAATGTCACTTAAGCATTGATTAAATGGGGGCGGCACTTGTACTGGTGCTGAAACTAGCACATGAAAATACTTAAGTTTGGAATAAAGAAAGTTTCGGGGTTTTTTTTTTTTTAAAGATTTTGTTTATTTGACAAGGCAGGGGGCAGAGCACAAACAGGGGGAGCAGGCAGACGGAGAGAGAGAAGGCTCTCCGCTGAGCAGGGAGCCCAACATGGGGCTCAATCCCAGGACCCTGGGATCATGACCTGAGCTGAAGGCAGACGCTTAACTGACTAAGCCACCCAGGCGCCCCCGGAATAAAGTTTAGAGGTGATAAAGCATGATGAAGTAGGTCAGACGCCCCCCGTGATATCCTATGCTATTATTTAGGAATGAGCCCTCTGTAAACACTGCAGATGCCACTTAGAAATGAAATGGAGCGTTGATACGAGTGCACTGTGGGGATACAGATCTGTGCCTCTGGAGAATGCATTTCTTCCTATGGAAAAATAGGTTTTGAATTTTGCATGTGTTATTCAAAGCCTTCAGGAACACATCCTTTGCATAAAATGCAGTTATTTTGTTCTTGAGATTTTTTTCTGTAATTAAAATTACTGTATGCCAGTTTTTAAATCTCATTTTAAAACACATTGGAACAAGAATCATAGGTTTTTATCTTTAAAATCTACATATGAATGATTTTCTTTTTTTTTTTTTTGTAAAAGATTTTATTTATTTTATTTGACAGAGAGAGATCACAAGTAGCCAGAGAGGCAGGCAGAGAGAGAGGGGGAAGCAGGCTCCCCACCGAGCAGAGAGCCCGACGTGGGGCTCGATCCCAGGACCCTGAGATCATGACCTGAGCCGAAGGCAGAGGCTTTAACCCACTGAGCCACCCAGGCGCCCCTAGATATGAATGATTTTCATTAATAGGTCTCACCGAGTACTTTACAACTAGCTTAGTAACTTCAAGCTGTTCTTCCCATAGTAGTTTTAAATTTTTCTTGGTTTAATACTGTATATCCAGGGTCATAGGGACATCTAGGACAAATGTTTGACATCCCAGAATAGGATGTTAGAATTGAAGACGCTTAGAGATCAGGTTACAAAGAAGGAAACCGAGAGAACAGCTAAGGGACTGGCTCAGGGTCACACAGCATTCAGAGAACTGCATTTTTACATTCTTATGGTGTATTTTTTTCCAATATTCTCCCTTCCTTATTTCCTGATATGGGTGGGACTTTTCCCACCATGGTAATAAACTGAAGTTCAGATACATTTACACAAGGTGAGAGCGGAATTAATCTGTTTTTCTTAAAAAAAAAAAATCTTTGTAGGCTTTTTACCTACTCAAGACTTTTGGGGACATATAATCTTTAAAGATTTTTTATTTATTTGACAGAGAGGAGAGAGATCACAAGTAGGCAGAGAGAAAGGGGGAAGCAGGCTCCCTGCTGAGCAGAGAGCCCGACGCAGGGCTCGATCCCAGGACCCCGAGATCATGACCTGAGCTGAAGGCAGAGGCTTTAACCCACTGAGCCACCCAGGCGCCCCAGGGACATATAATCTTGTAATTAGACTTTTCTCGTCAGCTCGTAATACCAGTAGGATCATGCTGCCATGTACTTGAGAAAGGAGGTGCTACAAATAGCACATCAGATTCTGGTGAAATCGCGGTTCATGGAGTTTTTCTTCTTTTCAAGATAACGCATATGGTAAAACATTACGGCAGCACCACGGCTGGGTGGTTCGAGGGGTTTTTGCGGTAAGTAATCCTCCTGCCTTCCAATGTTCTGATAGTCACAGCAAGATGTTTTGTTTGTTTTGTGTTCCTGGCATTTCTGTTTGCTTTGTTTTCAAGAATAAGAACACAGCGTTGCCTATTTCAGTCTGTAGGTCTTTGTCGTATGGACATGTTGGCAATAAAAAATGTCTAGACTAGAAAAGACTGTTAGCAAGCTTTTGCCTGTCCAGCTCCAGTGACCGTGTGCAGATTTTGGTTGCCTCTCTAATCAGTGCAGAAATAGGCAGGAAGCTGCGAAAATTCAGCAGTGATGGGAGACCAGTGTGGTACCTTCAAGCTCATAGCTCCCTCTACTGCCCATTGTATTTGGTCCTGTTACTTCGCAGGTTTTAATTGATTTTTTTCTTCCACTTAGTCAAATTTTATCTTTGAATATTAACTCAATTGGGTGTGCCAGCAGCTAGGGCTTCTTAGAAACCTCTTCTTGGTCAGTTTTTTTTCATTGTTGGAGGTGTTTGTCTTCCGTGTGTTTTGGCTCCTGTTACCCTGCTCCTCCTTCCTTCCCAGCATGTTGACCTAAGAACAATAGTCCCTTGCACAAATCAATTAGCCTGCTTTGTAAATTAGCAGGAGTAGAGGGCCCCTTTATGCCAGCAATAATACTGTGTGATTCTCCCGTCATCTGAGGAGAGGTCAGCCTGAGGTACAACCGTGAAAAGGTAGAGCCTCGTGTAGCAGTACACTAGCAAGCACACAATGTGAGTGTTCGTCATAGGGTAGAAAAAGCCTTTCTTTCACATTGTCTTTCACTAATTTAAAGGCTAAGAGACATTATTTGCCTGCAGTGAGAACTGTTTAGGTCATGATTTATTAGGGGGCAGGTAAGGAAAGTGGGAAGAATTGACTGGAAGAAATAAACTGTAGTGACATGAGATGTGTTTTGAGGGCGTGGAGATGACTAGCTCCACACCCCAGCGCTCACTGCAGTCAGAGCCAGAGCAGTGGCCGCCGTGGAGTGCTCACACTTGCCTTCAGTGCGTGTGTCACAATCATCACCAGAGCTGTCGCTTGGCTGGCGGACACCTTTGTGTACCAGGCACAGTGCGAGGTACTTCCACATTCGTTATCTTCAGTAATCCTCAGGATATACCCTCAGTGTTCTTCAGGCTCAGAACTAATCACTCGAGTCCCGGGTCTAAACCCAGCTCTGCTGTCGGCAGCGCACATCCCCCACGTCGCGTCTCTCCGCATCGGAGGCCGTGATGGGGAGGCTGCCACTCAGGAATTGGGTACGTTCAGTGATCTCGTGGAGTAAACACTGACTGCTTGTGGGTGCCTGAAACCCCGCTTCCCCTGGCGAGATGACAAACCATAAAAACATTGAGTTGCCCTATTTGTAAGAAACATAAATGTTGTGGTAGTTTTGTTGTGGTCTAGAAGTCAGAGTTTAATCCTGAAATAGTAGTGATCCAAGAGATGTTGCCGACAAGAATGCAAGTGTAGCAGAATATTCAACATAAGCAAAAGTCTTTAAAAGGACTTTTTAATTCATAGCATTTTCCCAAGTATATATTAATCTAGACTCATAAAAACATTTAGAAATATGGACCAATTGAAAGAGAAAAAATTAAAATGTCCATATTCTCACCACTCCATAAAAACCATTTTTAACATTTTTGTGTTTTACCTTCTTAGCTTTTATTTTTATATATATTGACATGTTCTTTTAATATTGTTCTATTTAATTTTATATATTTATCTAAATATATATCTATAGGTGTTTATATTTTTATATCTACATGTTATATTTGTAAAATTATTTTGCATACTCTGTATGTGTATGTAAATTTTTTGATATTTAGCTTCTAGTATAATTTTGTATTATTTTCCCCCCATTTTTAAATGCCATAAGGGTCTTTGGAAATCATCATTTTTAGTGACTGCATAGTACTTCCTTAGTATCGAGGTGCCATGATTTATTTGCCAGTCCTCTGTGTTAGAAGTTTAAGCTATTTCCAAGTCTGTTGTTACAAATACAACAGCATTCATTTACATGCATTTTTAACTAAAACTCTTTATTTCCTAAAAATAGGTTCCTAGAAGTGGAATTGTTATGTCTAATACCAAGAACTATTAGCACTTAGAATTTTAAGCACTTACCATGCACCAGCTGTTGTTTTAAGTGCTTTACATGCAGTCAGTAATCTCATAGTTGCAAAGTATGTTCTCTTACTTACCCTGTCATAGACAAAGAGACCTGAAACACAGGAGGTGAGGTAGTACACCCAAAGTTAGAGAGGAAGAACATCCTGAAGGCTCTTGATATTATTGCCAATAATTTTTAACAGCTGTTGGTTTTTAAGAAAATAGATTAGGTTGAGCATTTGCCAACAGCCGTATTCATAGAAGAGCTAGATTGGCCCTTCCAGCCTCTCCCCTGTTATTCTGCAAGCCATCCCTACTGCACAAAGTGTACTGTTTCCCAGTGTGCTAAGTGATCAGCAGGGGGCAGAAGCATTAACTGCTCTCAGTTGCTCAGGGAAACATCTTTTACACTCCAGGAATTTGAGTCACTTACCAATGAAATAGTGAACTTTTATCTTCAGGCCGTTGTAATTCACAGGACGGTTGTAATTCACAGGACGGAAACCCCGTCCAGGCTCTACCACTCGCCTGCGTGCTAACCATTTGTCGTTTGACCTTTTTGGTTTCCTCCTCGGTTGAGTTCAATCACTGGTTCCCAAGTAGACTTGACTGCATCACAGTCCCCTGGGAACTTTTGAGAAATAGTTCTTGAGAAAACTTTTTGCAAATTATGTTGTACCTGAATACACGTGCAGAGGGCTTGATTTTGTTTTTTTATCAAAAAGTCCAAAAAGTTTATAACAAAAAATAGCAGTCCCTGCCTTCTGTCCGCACCTTCCCAGACTCACTCCAGAGAGGCTGCCGCTTTCAACTACTATGACTGTTTCTTCCAGTACCTCCAAAATCCTAACAATATTTGCTGTTCTATTTGGCTTCATCAATTTTAGTCATTAATGTTGACTTTCTGTTATGATTAGAATTTAGCTTTCTTTGGACCTTACTATCACTACCTCCCTTCCCCTGCATCCACCTTCCCAATGTAATTATATCGCAAGTTAACATGATGAAGGTGAACCAAAATTCTATAGGGTTTTTTTTCTTATACAAGTTTTATATTTTCCCCTGCATTATCAAATCTCTCAAATCACCATCATTCTGAACCCATAGATGTATCATGTTATCTGTCTTGGGTTTGTTTTTTTGTTTTTTTTTCCCCTTGGAGACTTCCCTTCCAGAACTTTCTAAACTCAATGCCAGTCGTAATTAGCTATTCAGGCCTGTTGTAGTGCTATGCCCTAGACTCTTCTTTACAAGTTTTCCTGTGCTGATTCCCCATCTCACACTAACTTCCCAGGTTCTGTTACTTCCCTATTTCTTGATCCTATCCCTTGTTTTAGTGGTGCCTTCTAGTAGCTTCCTAAAAATGGTACAAGGGAGCTAAACTTCTGAGTTCCTGCATGCCTGACAATGTCTTTATTGTGCCCTTCTTTTCTAGAGTGATGCTTTGGTTTGTATAGAATTCTAGGTTAATAATAATTTTCTCTCAGAATTTTGAAAGCATTCCTCTGTTGTCCTTTAGCTTCCACTGTTACTACTGTAGAATCTAATCTAGTTCTGTTCCATTGTATATAAACTGCCCCTCAACCCTCTTCTGGATGCTTCCAGGATCTTTATCCCCACATTCTAAAATTTCATGATATTCTCCTTTTAGTCTTTATCATTCATTATGCTGAGTACTGGGTAGGTCTTTAAATCTGAAGACTCATATCCTTCAGTTCTAGGAGATTTTCTCACATTATTCTTTAGATAATCGCCTTCCCTTCATTCTCTGCGCTCTCCCATGTACCTCTACCATTATTTGAGTATTCGGTACATGTCAAAAAGTGGGCTAAATATGTGATAAGTATTCCATTAATCTTTCAAATAAGGAAAGTAGTACCATTCCTCTTCTACAGATGAGAAAACGGAGGTTCTAAGAGGTTAAGCAACTTGCTTAAATTTTTCAGGCTAACATGGGAAAGGTTTGGGATTCAAGTCCAGGTCTCCTTCACCCAAGCCTGTGCTTTAACCACTGCGTGATCATGCCAGTCACTCTCCAACTGCAAAAAGGGGGTGTGGCTTGATTCTCAAAGACTTTTAAAGAATAAGGAAGCTCAAGAAAGAGTGTAGATAATTAATTCAAGATTCCATAGTCTCCAAAGCTGTCAGCAGAGCCAATCCAGTGGCTCCCAGACAGCAGGTTTTGGCAAGCTTAGGGAAGAGAGCTAGCCTACAAAGGGAAGAGAGCTAAAGGGAGCCTAGGAGCTTTCCATTGGGGAAGTGGTATGGTGTGGCAACATGGTCAGAAATACACAGAGTCGCTCCTAAGTTCAGATCCTGGCCCTGACACTCATTAGCTGTATAATGTTCATCTGTAAAATAGGGATATCAATGGCACAGGGTCCTTACACACAGTAACTGGGGTAAAATATGTCACAGCATCAGTGCACAAGCAAACAACAAATGTGAGCTCCCTTCCCTCTTAGAAAATATTCAAGGGTGCAGAGGAAATATTATCCATGTGGGGAGGAGAGATAGGCAAAGAAACCTATATGGAGGTGGGACACAAATGAGTGAGATCCCACGGAAGGCTGGCCACGTGGGAACCACACTGTGGGAGCAACGTGTACGCAGGTGGATTCTGTGGACACAAAGGGAGTGGTCTGGATCACACTGTGCCTGAGGAGGGAGCGTTTCTCAAACTCTTTTGCCTCAGCACTCTCTGATTTGTTGGCGTCGTTCATCCCCAGGATGGCCCAAGTACACGCTTGCTAATTGTTACGTTGGTGTTTGAAATCGAATTTCAGTGTGCATGGATTGGAAGGGTGTATTCCTGCTGTTTTGCTCTGCTCTCTCTGTGTACGTGTGTGAGTGTGTGTGTGCGTGTGCACTCGGGCGACAGCGAGAGCCGTGCTGCGAGATTCTCACGGGCAGCTCTTTTGCAGTTAGCTCTGAGGGCAGCTCCATCCTATGAAGACTTTGTCGCCGCATTAACCATAAAGGAAGGCGACCACCAGAAAGCAGCTTTCAGTGTTGGGATGCAGAGGGACCTCAGCCTTTACCTCCCCGCCATGGAAAAGCAGCTGGCGATCCTGGACACTTTATACGAGGTCCACGGACTGGAGTCTGACGAGGTGGTATGACATCTGCAGGACCGCGCCGCCTCCTAACTTCAGGGAATAAAGTCTGCTAAAGTGTTCTGTTGCCCTGCTTAATTTCCAGCAGCAGCTTCAGCCGTCTCCAACCCCTTCCTTGGGGGGATGGAGAGAAGGAGGCAAAGCCTAGTGCTTTTATATTATAACTTTTAAAACGCATATGTCTTTTGTGTGTTTAAAAATCAAGGTGCTATATATTTCAGTTCAAAGGGCCTCCTGGAAACCAAATCATAGCTGTTCTATTAGAACTGAACAGCAAGTTGTAAGAGCAGATTTAACAAATGAATTTGTCAGTATTGTGTTTTGTTTTTACCTTTTAGTTTTAACGGGCCTCCCAAACCCAAGCTGAAAATGAGCAAATTCTGTATCGAGGACTATAACACATAGCCAGTGTTTCAGTCAACTTAGACTAGAAACTATGGGGAAGCTAAGTCCCTTTGTTGAAGCTATTGAAATGTAGAGTCCGGTATTCCTAGACATTCAGAGAATCCTCTTCTTCATGCTTCCATCGGCAAGAAGAGTCTGTGTCGTCTTCAGGACACTGGTGTGCGCCTGTCCGTGCGGGAGGAGAAAGACACAAGGAGTGCCATCCCTGCTTATGTGAGGGGGGACTGTGGCTCCTAAGGGAAGAGCGGTATACCCTAACCCCACGCTGGAGGACAGTATGGCAGCGACGCGACGTGTCATCCGAGATGACCCCTATTCAGTGCCCACCCTTTGCCAGCATGCTTTCCCAGGCATCATTCGAATTGGACATAACAGTGAAACTGTGACATCCAGGCTTGTTATCCACTTCAAAAGTAAGGTTGAGAGGTTGAGGAATTTGCTCACAGTCACACAGCTTCTAAAGAGAGGATGCAGGTCATTGCAGAGTGTGGTCTGGACTACCTCTGCATCAAAATCACATGGAGTGCTTCTTCAAAAAGCAAATTCCCAGGCCTTATGCCCACCCGAAGAACCAGAACCAGAATAGTGGGGGTGAGACTTAGGAATCTGCATTTGAATAAATTTTACAGGTGATTCTTCTGCATCCAGGGTTGAAGAACCACAAGATTATATTCTAGTTTACAGGACTCCCCATCTTCTGCATGGACTAAATATTAGGTCCTTTTTTTCCCAAAGAGGAAGAGGCTTCCATTGAAATACAAGAATTAAAGGGAGAGCGAGAAGTGGAGCAAGTTTACTCACAGTTTTCTTGATTGAACCGGCCTCAGCGCCCAGCCAGCAGGCTCCAGCGTCGCATCCAGGGACCACAGTTCTGAATGTGCAATCTGCTCAATCTTGGTATAATCGCCAGTAGTGCACAGCAAGCCAAATACAGTTGCTTATCAATCCCAAAAGCTTTGGGACTGTGTCCAAATTTAAAGGTGAGATTTCAACTTGCATCCAGAAACCTTGGGTAGGCATTCTCCTGAAAAGTGTGTGATGCCAGGAGTCTCTGGTAGGCCAAGGTGCCAAGAGTGGGCATGGGTAGGAAGTCATGGTGGCTTCCCCACCGGGGACTGCTTCCGTCTAGTAGGTAGAGGAGAAGTCCCAGCAGGAGGTAGTGCCCCAGAGTAGAAGGCGAGTTCCTTCAAAGAGCTGCTACCTGAGCAGCCCCAGATGATACTTTTCCTAGGGCAAAGAGAACCCTCTCTTTAGGCAGAGATTGACGAAGAGAGGGGTTTTGATTTTGTCTTTTGTTTGTCCTTAAACAAATTGGCATTTATGTAGCTCAGGTTAATGAAACAGGTACTCCACTCACTAAGGACTTCCGGAAAATGCTTAAACTTAGAAAAACGAATGTTTTAAGGCTGAGGAAAAAGGTGCTAAAATAATATTGATTCTTTTGTATTTTAGCACTTGCTGTTGGCAACTGCAAGAGGGGGTGTGTCATTTTCCCCCACTCCCACGAGTAGTTAGTGTGGATCTCCTCCCGTTAGTGTGAATATGATGGCAGAACTAGAGGATAATTCAGACTTCCTGCCCTTGACATAGCCTCCTAAAAGGAAAAAAGAAAAAAACAGCCAGTCTTTGCTTGAAACTTGAATGAGGACACTTCAGGCATTGTTCTGTTGGGAGGGGATGCCCCCGGGAGACTGCAAGTGTCCGTCCTGAGCAACTGCTCTTGCCCCCTGTCACCTCAGGTGAACTCTGTGGGCTCTTGGAGAAGGGGCACACTGAAAACACCACAGATTGGCCGCCGAGGCTCCCGGTACACACAGAAAACTAGCTACTCGGCATGGCCCTTTCACATTTATTTAGGTACTGCCTTGGTTTATAGAACTCCGTCTTCTGGAGAAGAAGAGTTTAATATTATCTAGGATCCTTGGGAACCCAGATCAGGATAGCTTGAATAACTTGAATAGGTTATATTTTGTACTTCCCCTTTTCCCACTCCTGTAGAAAGAGGGTCAGGTTTTTGATAGGTATTTTCCTCACTGGAGCGTGTTCAGTTTGCCTGAGATGTATAAAGTTCAGAGGGTCCTTGGGTGATACACTAGGTGACAAATTCAACTTGGCCGGAAGTTTGGCACAATCAGCTTCCTCCTGGATCTACGGCGTTAGCTTCTAGTTCAAGTACTAATCTTCAGGTATCGCCTAAGATGGGAACAAAGAGAAAAGATAGTTAAAACCTTTTCTCCATGATCCTCCACGATTTCTGGGACATCTCAGCTTTCTTTCCCCCAGACAGTGAGAGGAGATGAAAACACGAGTCTGCTTATGGACAGAGGAATCACCTTGCTTTCATTGCTGGAAACATTTTTAGGAGTTCTTTTTTAGAGTAACCTTTAGAGAGATCCCGAAGAAAAAGGTAATTTGTCTTCTAGGTATTAGTAGAAGCTAATAAGTAACATTTGGATAATCCCTTGCAGAGTGCTTGCAAATACATAATTTCATCATGTGTGCACTTCTTCCCACAGGAGAAGCCAGACTTGACAGGTAGGAGGGATCGATGTATATTTGTCCAGTGGAACAAAATCCTTTCAGTGATGGCAATCGCTGAAAGTAAATGTGATTCATTATAGCTAATCCTGGTGAAAAATGTTAAGTTAGAGGGCTACCTTTTGGGGGCAAAACCAACCTACGACTGTGAGGTGGAGATGATTTTCTTGTCAGCTCTCGATCCGGCTCTGCAGGGAGTTCTAGAAGCAGGGCTCTCAGGATGTAGAACAGCTCAGTCGCCAGGGAATGGACTTGGAAAGGCAATATTCATTAGGCTTGAGGCACCTTGTCCTTACCATTTGCATGTCATTCTGAACATAAAGTTTCCTCAAATGTCAGTTTTCACGAAAAGGGATATCTGAACTCCAGAACTCAGCCTCACTGCTTCCCTCTCCTATTTTCTCTTACGAAAGATTGCCTCCAGAGCCCCCTGTGAGCATCAAATCCATGCCCCATCTTAGCTGGTCTGCCCCATTCCTCCACAGCCTCCCCTAACGCATATGCGGGGCACCCGGTACAGACCTAGCCCAGGGTGAGGTGTCTAGTCAGTGCGGACTGTTCCCCTCTTGGACTTGGGGAGCTTCTCTAAAAACCCTCCGTTCCCACATGTAGCTGGAAAGCAGGTGAGCGCCGTGTGCGGCATGTGCCCTCTCAGTGCCCTGTCCTCCGCTGAGCGCTGCTGGAAAAGTGTGCAGGCTTCTCTGTTTGATTCTTAATTGGACATATGTATATATCCCAGAAGTTAATGCTTTCAACTTTACATTTTCGGAACAGTGCTTTTAATTAAGAAAAATACATGGTAGGAACCAGTATTTCTCTATTAAATTTGAAGTAAGGGAGCTGAAGTAAGAGGCATCGTATTAGGGAGTCTTAGTCTGATGATGAAAGTCATGTATGTGAAGAAACATCACTTAAGGCAGTAGAAAGAGTCAGAGGGTCATGAGCAATATAAGATGATGTGAGGCAACCTTCTGAAACTTTTTGAAAGAAAATTATTTTTATGGTTTTTTTTTTCTATTTAAACGACTACATCCCACGAGCAATTGGTTACTTTATGGAGCATTTCTGAATCATTGATTAAAATCAGTTGCTTCTGGGTTTAGTCCTGGGTTTAACAACTCTTCAGCTTCCCTATTCTGATGTTTTGTAGGTTTTTTTTTTTTTAAGGTGAACTACCAACCTTTTTTACATTTTTAGATTTAGCATTTGTAAGTAAAGTATATTTTAAGCCACTGTTCTGTTAGCTGAGCTGATGTGTTTGGTCTCCAAGGGCCTGACTTCAGATGCTCTCTGTGATGTGGTGCAGTCTGCACACCAGCGTCAGTGTGTACGGTAAATCTATGTCCCTGTGAGGTGCATATGGGGGGCTCAGTTTAGAAATACGTTCTGCTTCTGGATGTCCCTTTGTAACCTGCAGTTGCTTACTCAGGACTTTCATAATACTGACATGGAAAGATACTCAGTAGCTGTCTAATGGTATTTTAAGACTGCTTATCAATTACGAGGTCGTTAGGGATCCATTCAACAATTCCACAAACATACTGTTCACTAGACCCTCTCTGTAAACGCTCCCGGTCCCCGTCGCGTCGCAGCCAGTAGTCGTGTGTACACAGGCCATTTGCATGATTTCTCGTTGCACTACTGCACTAAGGTACTCCAGGGCATGGTTCAGTGGTAAGTGGTGGTACGGTTGACGCATGCATTGATCTTTCTCCTCCACTGTTTTTATATAGCCTTTCATTAAAAGGAGAAAAAAAAAACCTACTACAACTCTGTAATGCAAAAGTTTGCAAGATCTTTTGGTTACCCTTGTTAATCACTTCTTTCAGAGTGAACAGATATTTTCAGCTAAGCTATGTGAGAACACAAGAAAGAGATCCTGCTTGTCTTAAGCACCATTCTTTCTCGTACATAGATTTTAAAGTGTGGTCAGTATTTCCTCCCTGTGCTTTAAACAGCAACCACCCTGGGATGGCTGGCACTCCTTGCAAAATGGATGAGGTCGCAGACTCCTGTGTACATATCTCTCCATAGGTGTGTGTGGGGTCAGGAATGACAAGAAGGGTGATAGAAGTATTCTGTTGCTTCCTGGAAGGCTAATGAGCCAGTGTCATGGCATGTTTGATGTCTGAGTCCCCAGTGTCATGACAGTTTCACTAGAATGTCAGTAAACAGCCCAACTACCTCATGTGAAATTGGCTGTGGACAATCTGTGTCAGATGAGACATGCATTTAAGGTTGACTTAATCTGGTTAGTAGACTGGACAAAATGATGTCTCTGTAAAGAAGAAAAACATTAGACCAGATGCCAAAGGCTACAATGTACATAGATTTCCTTGGATTAATTTTGTAAGTCAGTGTTGAATTCCAGCCCCAGTATTCTTATCGAGAATATTTGTGGTCTCATAGATCCATGCACTTTGAATATCTGTCACATGCAGTCTTGTGTTAACTGTCCTTGTCCTAAAGCATTTTGAATGAGCAGCATAATGACAGTAGAAAGCAAGTGTCAAGTAGTTTGTTGGTATCTTAATTTTAATGGGCCTTTACTTAGAATATAATGTGTTGGAGCCACTGGAGACCACCTAGTGAATGAGAATTTCATGTTTAGTTTTCATGTAAAACTCTGTCCAAGTTCTTACTCTATATCTTGTGGGGAGGGTTTTACTTTTTTTGCAAAAATGTTTGAAAACATCTGTCAGATTTTATATTCGTTAGTTATAATAAACTTATTTTTAAAGTATTTTATCAAGTGCTTCTCTTAAAGATGTTTGTGTGCATTTCTGCTTAATTGAATACACCAATAATAAGTATCGTTTGTGGAACACATAGTGTTTGCCGGGCATCATTTTAAGCCCTTTACAATATTAACACACTTAATCGTCCTACTCACTCTGTAAGGCCAGTACTGTTGTTATCTTCAAATCATAGATGAGAACACTGAGGTGCAGACTAAGGGAAGCCCCTTGCCTAAGACCCCACAGCTGTTAGGGAGGAGAGCCAGGCTACAAAATCAAGCAGCCTAGCTCTTGGTTAAAGAGCCGCTTGGTTAAAACCAGCCGCTTGGGTGGCTCAGTCAGTTAAGTGTCTGACTCTTAGTTTCGGCTCAGGTCGTGATCTCAGGATTGTGGATCAAGCCCCGTGTCAGGCTCCGTGCAGCGGAAATCTGCTTGGATATTCGCTTCCTCTGCCCCTCCCCCCACTCATGCTCTCTCTCTCTCTCTCTCTCTCTCTCTCTCTCTGTCTTTCTCTGCAACTCAAATAAATAAATAAAACTTTTTAAAAAGCTGGTTAGAACCTAAACAAAAATTAATTTTGAAGCACCAAAAGACCTCTGTAATGGCATTGCCCTGGGTGTTCCTAGCATTCTAGAAAGACTAGCTCCTTTCATGGTGGCTGTGTTCTTTGGCTTGGTTTAACTCTGTTTTCAGAGAAACCACAAAATGCAGATGATGAGAAAGATGAGTTTGTTATGCATAACATTTGAGTGGTTTTGTGATTAATTTTACATTCAATAGTTGATACTTTTTGGCCTAAATCACTTGATGGCCAAAGTAGGGTTGAGCCTGTTGGGTTTTCTGTCTTGTGTGCTTGTTGGTGGATGTTAAGATACCTGCAGATAGGTAGATCTGCACGGCTGGAGTTGGGTGCTGCCCTGTCCACAGAGAGAAGTTTCCCGTGTATCCCGTGTATCGTGTATGAGGCCTCGTCTCTGGCCAGCCCTTTAAATACATGAGCCGAGCCAATTAGACGTGGAGGAAGCAGGACGGAAGGAAGAGAAGAAAGTGAAGAAGTGAAGTGTGGTAGCTGCTTGAGCTCAAGGAGTCGGCTGGAGTGGCCATTTTGAGCCACACGCAAGAGAAGCAAGTCCCACTGAGGAACTGTGTAGTCACCAGGACACCCACAAACTAACTTTCTCTGAAGGCCAGCTCTCCCTTTCTGGAGGTCTGTTTCCTGCCCTGGGATTCCTCCCCTGGGGAAACCTGGACCTTTACCCCACAGCCCCCAACCCTTTTGCTTACACTGCCTCTGGTGGGCTTCTATCCCTTGAAACGATCACTATAAGGAGCATCTGTCTTTGTTCCACTCCCAATATGGGCAGATCTTAAAGAAAAAACAAAGTGACATTCGTTGAAGACCCGCCACCACTGTCCTCCCTGCTGTATAAAATGAGAGTGCCTGTCCGTACCTGAAGTCAGTCCTCACGAGCTCCGCTTATTCTAAGTTCTAGATTCGTCCCCCACAGAACTCTAGGAGCTTTTCTGTAATGGCTTTGTTCTTAGAAATCGTAAGCATCCATGCTGCCAGAGTTGGCTGTGGGAGGACCAGCTCTCTCCTGCCTTCACCACACCTCCCGGGAGCAGTGCGCTCAGCTCCACCCTCTGGAGTACCTGGGAGCCATGGAAAGAGAAGTTTCCTGGAGGATGAACCAAGGTGTGTTCAAAAAGAGACCACGTTTGAATATCTGTCCTGAGTTCCAGTGGGTAGGAGAGTAGGGTAGCCTCATGATCGTGAGGGACCAGCTACAAAGAGGCTACCTCTGCTGCTTGCCATCCCAGAATCTGAGTACCAGTGCATTCTCTGTCTGTTCTAATGTTCTCCAATAACCTGGAAAATCTGTGCTGAGTGGCCATGATGGAGAAGCCCAAAGACCAGTTAGGACTGGTACCATCCTAGGGTTGATATTTTTATTTGTTCTTACATTTGCATGTGTCCATCAGATGTCTGAGACCTTTTATACAAGCACACGTCACATGTGTGTGTGCATTTTCACACACACACCCTGACCTTCGTCATCACCGTCTTTCTTTCCAGAGGCACAAAGTGGAGATGAGATGCCGCCTTTGGAGCAAGGTGGTTCAGGTGGATAGAGAATCGATGGGTGCGGATGGTCTGACATCAGAGCACTGGAGACACAAACCACATTTGGGCGGTTTGCTGGGTAATCACATCTCCTTTTTCAGAGCACAGAATTATCACACCGTTGCTAACACTGAGTATGTGGCCAATTTTAGGGCTTTTTGCTTTGGCTGACAGTCTAAGTTGTCAAAAAGTTTTTAGATGTTTTAAAAGTCAAATCTTGCTTCAGAGTTCTGCCTGAGATCACTTTCAATAGTCCCCCTGACCTTTCCCCTGACCACTACATGTCACTGACCACACCTTCCTCCAGGTTTTGTGAATCATGGGGACATATGGCGTGACTTTCTGCCTGGTTCCTCCTAATTAAGACCTGGCTCTCTACTCCCTTTCCTGCAAACATGCTAAATGCGTTCATCTCCAGACAGCAGCCTCCTTGCAGACAGTCCTTAAATTACACTGCAGGTGCAGGTCACTCACCTGGGCTGTGGCCTTGAGCTCCAGCCAGACCCCCGCGCCTCCTGATCTTCCACCCTTGGATGTCCTACCTTCCTCTGAAAGCCCAGGTCCAAACTTGGTTGCTATTCAAGTCAGCAGCATCACCTTGATGCCAGTCTCAGGCGGAAATTCAGACGCCCCGAGCTCCTGCCTCACGTCCACTCTCTCCACCTACTTGGTTATGAAGACCTGCCTCAGCCTCCAAAATCCAGTGGCTATAGCCTTGACCTCTGAATTCGGTGATCTATTAACCTGTCTGACACTGCCTTCCAAATCTGGAAACACTTTATGGCTCCATGCCATGGTTCAGGTTCATGAACTTCGAATGCCTTTCCCCTGGCCCCTTCCTCAAAGCCCAGATTGAACCTCTTCTCAAAAACTGCCCCAAACAATAATCCCAGCCATCAACACCTCCTGCATTTCTAAACAATACTGCATAAATTAGAGCTTAGGGCTGGGAAGTGTCACCCCAGGGGAATTAGACTGATTCTTTGGTGTCTGTTTTTGCTTATTGGTTGTAGCACCTTCCTCACTAAATCATGAACTTCACCTTGTCCAAGTCAGAGTGCCAGCACCCGACAGTGCCTGCCTTCTCCATGGAAGGATTCTAAAACTGTCTTAGAGATTGGGCATTAACTCACACGGTGCTCCCCTGGTTCCTTCAGATGTGTTAGTTCCATTATCCAGCTAGATAAAAATATTTGAAGCAAAACCACGCACATCTCTTCTTTCCTGCTTCCTTTGCTACTCAAGAAATACTCTGAGTGCCTGACCACTCAGAGTATAAATAATTTGTGTTTTTTACATTTTGTCTTTGTTATACAGATATAAAATGTTTTTTAAATGATGCTTATGTGTATCAAATTATGAACAATTAGAAGGCAAAGTCCAGCTCATGGTTTTCAGCTCTGCTTGTTTTAAATCACTAGAAAGATTTAAAAAAAACCAAGCAAATAAAAACACTGATGTCTAAGCCTCTCCTGATCACTCTAATCATGCTCTGAAATGCAACCTGTCACTTATATTGGTAAAATCTCCACGGTGATGCTGATATGCAGCCCAGACTGAGAACCCAGAGCTTGGTGGTTTAGACGTTTACAATTGTGCTTTGGGACGGGGAGGGGGGGTTGGGGGGGAGGCACATGGCTGGCTTACTTGGTAGAGCATGTGACTCTTAATCTCAGAGTCCTGAGTTCAAGTCCCACGTTAGGCATGGAGGCTAAATAAAAAAATTTTTAAAGATTTATTTATTTATTTTGGAGAGAGAGAGTTGGGGGATGAAGGGGCAGAATAAGAGAGAGAGAGAGAATCTGGAGCAGACTCCCTGCTGAACAGAGAGCCCGACGCTGGGCTCAATTGCATGACCCTGAGATCATGACCTGAGCCAAAATGAAGAGTCAGATGCTTAATCAACTGAGCTACCCAAGTGCCCCTAAAATATTTTAAAAATTTTTAAAAAATTAATAAAATTATGCTTTGGGTTTTTTTTTTTTTTTGAGGATAAATAAGGCCACATCACAGAATCTCCATCCCCTAAAACCTGACAAAATGAACTACCAAAATAAGTAAAAATTTTTAAAAGGGAAAATCAGTAAAAAAAAAAAAAAAAAAAAAAAAAATTCACCAGCAATGATGGAAGGGAAGGAACCCAACCTTGTCCTTAAGCTCTAAACCTCAAAAGATAACACCAAAGAAAAAGGCCAAATTTTCTGGCAAGAATGAAAAGAGTTCCCAATCCTGCCACCCCATTGGGGGAATTTGCAAAATCCAGAATTCTATTTAAAATCTCAGGTTTTGGAAAGGAACTGATTGGAGAGTTGGGTCAAGATGAATAGACATCTCTTCCTTCCTCTGAGTGGGGCTGGTGTGTGTGTGTGTGTGTGTGTGTGTTTGTGTGTGTGTGTGTCAGGGGACGAGGGGGTGTTGCTGGAGAGAGATGGGTGAAACAAGGGATAGGAACAAGCAGCCCATCCCTGAATTAAGAGAAAAAAATTCATCCCAAAGGTCTCCTTCCCCGTGATACAGCAGATCTGTCTCCTCACCATTCGGAATTCACCCTGGGGCAGGACTTGATGCCAGTATCAGAAGACAGAGCAGAGTCCAACCCCTCCAACAAAAATGTGTACTCACAACTCGTCCTTTCTCCCGCATGCACAGACACAGACACAGATAAGTAGGTTGGTTTGGCTGGTCCACCCTGGTGGGCTGTGCTGGTCATTAAAATATCAAAATACTTCCATACCAGCAGGTAAATGACCACTAGCTGAAGTCTCTCACGCTGCTCTGGCCACCGCAGCCCCTCTAACAAGAAACCCCCCAATGCCAGCCCCCCTCACAGTCTGGCAACTGAAGAGGTAACACGTGGCCCACCACGGAGTCTTCGGGGGGCCCCTGCCCCAGAGCTGCGGCTCACCTCTGTTCTGCTTGCTCTGTGTCTGTGCCATGCCGGCTGTTAAAGACTTTGATTATCATTCATGCCAGAAAGGACACAGAACAGAAGCCCACAGAAGAGAAATCGTTGTCAGATAAGATGGGAAGTGTGCCAAGGGAAACACACCAACAGTATGCCAAAGCAAACAAATGGTCTGAACAGAGCTGCCACCTTACATGTGAGCAAATTTAAATAAAACGACCTGGTGACTACATAAATACACAGCCAGCAAAAGGAGCGGCGGGGGGCGGGGGGGGGGGGGACAGATGAAACCAACTGGGAAGAAAAGCTTACCTAAAAAACAAAAGTTCCTACAGGTATACTGTGTTCTCAAAAGAACTCAAAAGAACATGAATTCAATAAGATGAGATCTGATATATGAGCTGATTAGCAATAGAATGAAATAAAAAGGCAGATTTCAGAGCTAAGAAAACAACCTGGCCAAAATAACACTATTCTAGAACAAATAAGTGAATTAGAAATAGCAAGAAGAGTGGTTGCAAATGGGATAACAAAGGACAAAAGGCTTGAGAGGACTGCAAAGACCAAAGTAATTCTTGAGAGGATAATTGTAGGGAGACAAAGCTACTCTAGCATGTATATGAATTGGTGACCAGGAAAAGGCATGAAGAAAGTATTGAAAGATAGAATTCAGGAAAGTTCTCCTGAAATGAAGGAATGAGTCTTCAGATTGAAAAAGTGTCCTATATTCTAGGAAACCTGACAGAAAGCCCTTGACACCAAAACAGAACCTGATGGAGTTAATGAACTTCAAGAATGAAAAAATTGAGGCAGAGAAAGCAAGTCATCAAAGGGTCTTAAACTTCCTTACCACAAGATCCAGTGCCAGGAGGTAAAAGGGAAATGTCTCCAAAATTCTAAGTAGGAAAAAGAGTGACTAAGTATATGGTCACCAGCTAAGTTGTCAAATACAATGTCAAGTACTCGGGCGCGCAAGAGCTCAAGGAATACAACATCCGCGAGGCCTTCTTTTTTTTTTTTTTTTTTGAGAGAGAGAGAGCGCACAAGCGAGCATGAGCTCGGAGAAAGGCAGAGAAAGAGGGAGAAGCAGGCTCCACACTGAGCATGGAGCCTGATGCAGGACTCGATCCCAGGACCTTAGTTGGGATCTTGACCAGAGCCGAAGGCAGATGCTTAACTGACTGATCCACCCAGGCATCCCTTGCAAACCTTTCTTAAGGAAACCTTTTGATAGCGCAATGATGGAGGAACTTGTAGCCAAAGGGCTGGTGGTGAGCATTGAATTTGTATAAAGAACCAAGACCAAACTGGGAATGACACAGGTTGTACATACTATAAGCCTGAATAATATAATATAATATAATATAATATAATATAATATAATATAATATATATAATATATATAACAAACTAAAACTAAATATAACTAATAATATAATACATTAGGGGTGGGAAAGGGAAGTAAAATTGTCAATCTCTTATTTTCATAGCAGAGAGGTGATATTGTCTAAAAAAAAAAATATGACTAACCTCTTTGTTGGTAACTTTTTAAAAAATCAGCTTGCATAGATTTTTAAGTAGCTGTTGGGGGAAAAATTTTTAAGTTTAGTAATTGCTTCAGTTTACTTTGGTTTCTTGTCTTAAATGCAAGCAAATTAGCTGAGTGCTATTATTTTAAATAAATGTAATTAGATATAAATATGATCGGGCCACCTGGGTGGCTCAGTGGGTTAAAGCCTCTGCCTTCAGCTCAGGTCATGATCTCAGAGTCCTGGGATCGAGCCCTGCATCGGGCTCTCTGCTCAACAGGGAGCCTGCTTCCCCCTCTCTCTCTGCCTGCCTCTCTGCCCACTTGTGATCTCTCTCTCTCTCTGTCAAATAAATAAATAAAAATCTTTAAAAAAAATTATAGAAATAAATATGATAAATAAAAATGAGCATAAATCTATGTTTATAAAAAGCTCCTGTATCCTTTTATTTCTGTGTAAAAAAATAAGTCAGAAATGATATCCAACTAAATACAGTTAATGATGGTTATTGTTATCGATTTCGTTTTACTCTTTTTGTACTTTATTATATTGCTTGATTTTTATTTGAGAACCATGCTTTTTATTTTAAAGGGAAGGTATTTTTAAAACAAGTTTAAAAGCACTGTGTAGTGTAGATGGGCACCTGATTTATGCTGCTCCTCGTAATGACATTTGCTTCGTAGCGCCTGACAAGATAACTTTAAGTTTTTAACTTAATCTCACCACACTTCCTTTTTTTGCACTGGTTATTTTTCACTCATGAGCCACTATCCCTTTAGGCACGCCAAGATATTACTCATCTAAAACTCACATTTAATGCAACTCATAAGTGTTGTATTCTTTTGGGGGCTAACCGGAAAAATTGACCACCAGGATGATACCTAGTGACTCGCCAGTACATCTGAAACAAACAAGATGGGAAAAGAGACCATTTGGAGCAGCTGACAGTAACTCTCATGGGAGGAAGCCAGAAAGACTCAGCAACGTAGGAATTCTGCACATGCGTTGGCTGCAGTCCCATCAGAGGAGCCGAGCAGTTGCTATCTTTGTGCCTCTGTGAGTTTGGAAATAAAATGTCAGCCCCTCCCCCTCCCGAGTGAACTTGCTGGGCAGTAGAGCTAGGCCAGGCCAACAGAGGGGCCATGTGGCACCCTGACCTCGGGCCTCCAGCGCTGGGAGAAATAAACATCTGTTGTTGAAGCCACGCGGGCTGTGGCATTTGGTTATAGCGGCCCGAGCTGATGAAGACAGTCCCTTTTCCCTCGGGTTACAAACTGGGATGGCACAAGAATGACTCACCCGCAGCCTCCCCTCCCTTGGCTGCAAGGAGGTCTGCACTGGGAGGAGATGAGGGCAACGGAGCTGAGAGACAGCAGCACCGAGGGGCGGAGAGCAAGAGCGAGAGGGAATGTGGGGTGCTGGATCAGACCGTGCCTGGGGCCAGCCCACAAGTAATACCTCCCCAATTAGAATTAACCTCTGTCACTTCAAGAGAAGCTTGAGAAACTTCTAAATAAATCTGAGACCTTTGCCTTTGGCCAGATTATCTTATTTCTCTCCTGATGCTTTCCATCTCCACAGAACGTATGGACGGGTTCTTTTGTGGTTAAGAGAAGAAAATTGAGCATAATGCCGAAACAGGAGCCACCTGGGGGTTCGATCCCCTTGGGAGGATTTGGTACCACGGCAGCACCAGGATGCTGGACTGAGGCTTTGGTTTCTGTTAGGCTTTCCCTCCTTCCTAAATAGCAACGATCGTGATGAATATTTCTGTACTACCCAGAACTGTGTGAGCAACGTCGGATAGCGAATCTGAGCGAACCACTTAGCCTCTTAAGTCTTTGTTTCCTCATCTGTAAGACCGAGATGGTGTTGTCGGGAGCACTGAGGGGAGCATATTTCTAGCGCATGGCACTGTGCTGGCGACTGCTGATTCAGAGGTGACGGTGGAGTGGTTTGAGAAGGCCCCTGTTTCCTTCTCAGCTCACGCCAACTGTGCCTAGACACTGAGGAAATTACATCCTCGGGAGGGACATCTTACGACTGTTCATAAACGCCATCACTTATATTGCACTTTAGGGTTTTTCTTTTAAGTTCCTTTTCGTTGATGTGATTTGATCTTATTCAGGATTGGCAGGGAGGAAGTTTCTAGTAAAAGAATATTATTTTAAAAATCTCGCATTTTAGAAAATAAGATATTTAATCAGACACCAAAACAGAGATCTCTGTCTAATCATACAGCTTCTTGCCAGTCCCCACATTGTAAAACCGACTTCTGTTCGCAGAAGTGTTTCCACACCCGGGCAAGAAACAAAACGCTGCAAACAAATGAATACCCACGGTATGCAGGCATTGTGATTGGTGTCTTACGGACACAGCCATGACTCAGATCCACTTCCTGCTGTCCAGGAATTTGCAATCTAGGAACGGAGATAAGATGTATTCTTGAATAACCGTGTCATAAAACAGAGTGTAACACACGCTCTACAAGAAGTATAAATAGGGCTCGTGGCTGGCTCCGTCGGTAGAGCGTGCGACTCTTGATCTAGGGGTTGTGAGTTCAAACTCCATGTTGGGCATAGAGCCTACTAAAAAGAAAAATAAAAGCATAAATAAAATGTTTTCAGAGCCCAGAGCAAGAAGTACATCTTTTTAGATGAGGGCATAGGACAGAGGCTTCCTAGAGAGGGTGACAGTGAAGTTGGGGACCAGAAATGGTGTGCCAGTTAGGATTCTTTTGGTTGTGAGTGACTGGAGACCCGGCAAACACTATCAGCCAACTCACCTCACAGACATGTGTCGAACACGGCATCTGTTTGCAGAATACACATTCTTTTCAAGTACACGTGGGACATCCACCAAGTTGAGCCCATACGCTGGACCCTAAACCATTTAAAGGCCCTGATGTAAAGAAAGATTCTGGGAAGATGGGAGTGTAATAGTTCAGTCTCTGAACTCCCACGTAAGAACAGAACAACGAAACAGCAAAACCGAAAGTTCACCCACAGCTACAAAATGAGGCATGTTCATTTCCTAGGGCAGTAGCAAGTCACCATAAACATAGGGCTTGAGACGACAGTGACTTATTCTCTCGGTTCTGGAGGCTAGATGCCCAAAATCAAGGGGTTAGGTGGGCCATGCTCCCTCTCCAGACTCTAGGAAAGAATCGTTCTTTACCTCTTGCTGGCTTCTGATGGTTGTCAGCAATCCTTGGTGTGCCCTGGCTTGTGGCATAACTCCGATGTCTGCTTCTGTCTTCACAGGGCTGTCTGTTCCCTGTGTCTCCAGATCCCTCTCCTTATAAGAATACCAGTCATTGGATTTAGGGTCCATCCTTATTCTGTATGACCTCATGTTAACTTGCTTATGTACCTGCAAACACTCTATTTCCAAATGAAATCACATTCACAGGTACAAGGAATTAGAATTTAACTCTGTCCTTTGGAGGGACACAATTTAACCTATAACACTAGGTGGCATTATACCTAAGGATATGGTAAGGAAGGCTTTCCTTCAAGATCAGGAACAAGGTAGGGATGTTTGCTCTCAGCACACCACTCCTATTCATGATTGAAGTTGAGCTCCCAGCAATGCAGTAAGGCAAGAAAAGAAAAGAAAACATATACGGATTGAAAAGGAAGAAATGATACCTTTCATCTGCAAGTGATACATGTAGAAAACCCTAAGGACTCTACAAAGACTAGTAGAGTTAATAGCTGAACTTAGGATGCTTGTAGGACACAAGATCAGTATAGAAAAAGAAATTGTATTTCTACATACTAGCAAAAAACAGAAAATGCAATGTAAAATATAATGCCACTTAACATATTATAAAATCTACAAAATAATCAGGAATAAATTTAATAAAATATGTACCAAACCTCTACACTGAAAATTCTAAGACCTATCTAAGACCTCAAGTAAAATTTTAAAGGTATACCATGTTCCTAGGTTAGAACATCTGATAATAATAGGAAGTCTCTGATGTTTTGGTTGGTTGTTTTTTCACTCCACCAAGCAATTCTCCCAAGAGCAGCTGGGTGTCCTATAATTCAATTCTGCTACCGTCTACCCACAGAAAGCATCAGATTCCACCAGTTCAGGGCTCAGTCCCACAGGATTGCCAACCCCCCTTCAGAGGCCACTCACAAGTCCAGGTTGTGTTACTTGTCCAGCGGTACCTCAGAGGTTCCCACAACCTCCTTCTTGAGTTTGATTAGTTGGCTAGAGTGATTCACAGAACTCCGAAAAACATCTACTTACACTGAACACCTTATTATGAAAGGATGTAACTCGGGAAGAGCCAGGTGGAAGTGAAGTGTAGGGCAAGGTATGCAGGTAGGTGCAAAGATCATCCATGTCCTCTCCAAGTGCACCCTCTCCCAGCACTTCCCTGTGTTCAGCGCAAAAGGTCTCTGAACCTCATCCTTTTGGGTCTTTTATGGTGCTTCGTTACTGATGAAATCATTGGCCATTGGTGATTGAACTCCATCTCCACCCCCTCTTGCCTTTCTGGAGATCGGGGGCAGGGACTGAAAGTTCCAAACCTCTAATCACATGGTTGGCCCCCTGGCAGCCAGCCCCTGTCCTTAAGTGCTTTCCAAAACTCATCTCATTAACATAAAATCAGGCGTGGTTGAAAGGGGTTTGTTATTAAAATGCCAGTATCACTCTTACAATTTAGGAAATTCCATGGGCTTTATTATCTCTGTGCCAGAAACAGAAGACCAAATATAAATTTATTCTAAATCATAGTATCGCAATGTCATATATTTCAAAACTCATCTGAAGATGCAGTGCAATCCCAGTAAAAATACCAGCATGTGGATATGACACCAAAGGCAGAAGCAACAAAAGAATGAAGAGATAAAGTGGGCTTCATCAAAATTTAAAACTTTTGTACATCAAAGACATTGTCGAGAAAGTGAAAAAATAAACTATAGAATGGGAGAAAATATTTATAAATCATATAGCCGACAAGGGACTCGTATCCAGAATATACAAAGAACACATAACAACAAAAAGACTTACAATCCAATTAAAAAACAGACAAAAGAGAAATTCTCCAAAGAAGGTATACAATGGCCATTAAGCACATGAAAAGATGCTTAACATCATTAGTCATGAGAGAAATGCAAATCGAAGCAACAATGAGATCCCCCTTCACACCTACTAGAATGACTATCATGAAAAACAAAACAGAAAATAACAAGTGTTGGCGAGAATACGGAGACATTGGAACCTGTACAATGCCGGTGGAAATGTAAACTGGCGCTGCTGCTATGGAAACAGCTTGGCAGTTTCTCCAAAGCTAAACATAGAACTACCATAAGACCCCGCAGTTCTAGTCTCAGGCATAGAAAAGGAGTTGAAAGCAGGGCCTTGAAGAGACACTTGTACATCAATATTTATTGCAGGTTATTCATAATAGCCAAAATGTAGAAGTAACCCAAATGTCTATCAACAGATACATTGATAAACAAAATGCATGTCTATGAAAAGAATGGATTATTCAGCTATAAAAAAATGATGTTCTGATATAGCCTATCACAGGGATGAATCTTGAAAACATTATTCCAAAATGAAATAAGCCAGATACGGGGCACCTGGGTAGCTCAGATGGTTAAGAGTCTGCCTTCGGCTCAGGTCATGATCCCGGGGTCCTGGGATCGAGCCCCACGTCAGGCTTCCTGAGGAAACCTGCTTCTGCTTCAGGAGCCTGCTTCTCTCTCTCCTTCTACTGCTCCCCCTGCTTCTGCTCTCTCACTCTCTCTGTCAAATAAATAAATAAAATCCTAAAAAAAAAAGAAGAAAGAAGCCAGATACAAAGGATGTATACTGTATGATTACACTTACATGAAATATCTAGAATAAGCAAATTCATAGAAAGAGAAAGTCAATTAGAAACTACCATGGTCTGGGAGGAGGAAAAATGGAGAGTTACTGCATACTGGCTACAGAATTTCTGTTCGGGATGATGAAAATGCTCCAGAACTAAATGATGATGTTCACACTGTGTTGTGAATGTACTTAATGCCACTGAATTGTTTACTTAAAAACTATTAAAACGGCAAATTTACATTACATGTATTTTACCACGATCTTTAAAAATTAATAAAGTAATATGCCAAAAATCACTTGTGAATTGTAAAATTTGAATTATATACTTGAATTTTATACTTGTACACTTTAAATGGGTAAATCATTTTTTATCTCAATAAAATTGTTAGGGGAAAAAAAAACACTAGTAGGATTTTGTAGAAAGTGATGAACTAATCCTAATATTTATGTGGAAATGTTAAGGACCTGGAGTAACCAAACAATCTTGGAAGTTAACACATTGGAGGACTTACATTAGCCAATTACAAGATTTTCTATAAAGGGGTAGTAGTCAAGATAGTATGGTATAAAGATCCGTGGAACAAGAGAGCGTTCAGAAAAATTATTATTTTTAATTATATAGTCAAATAATTTTCGGTCAAAATGCTAAAGTAATTCAATGATGAAAGGAAGATCTTTTCAACAAAAGGCTGACAGGAAAAAATACTTATCTATATGGAGAAAAAATGAATCTGGACCCATAGCTCACACCACACAAAAAATAATTCAAAGTAGATCATATAACCAAGTGTAAAAGTAAAAAGTCTAAAGGTTCTACAAGGAAACACAGGGCAATATCTTTGTGAATTTGGGGTACACAAGATTTCTTAGGACACAAAATCACTAATTATAAACATATGTAAATCATGTTTAGATTTTAAAAACTAATTAAAAATCATGTTCTCAGGAACAAGGTTAAAAACAGCAGGGCCAACATTGCAAGGTAGAGTAGCCAGATCAAAACAGCAAGTTCAAAATAAGGTATTCCCACAGATCAGTTAGGAAATACACAAACACCAGAGGGAAAGTTACAAAGGATCTGACCAGGTAACTCACAAATGAGAAAATACATATTGGATTAATAAAGAGGGGTGACTCGGCGCCTGGGTGGCTCAGTCGATTGAGCATCTGACTCTTGGTTTCAGCTCAGGTCATGATCTCATGGTTCTGAGAGTGAGCCCCATATCAGGCCTCTACCCTCCACACCCAGTCGGCTTGAGGATTCTCTCCTTCTCCTTCTGCCCTCCCCCAGCTCGCAAATAAATAAATAAATAAATCTGTAAAAGGGGGTGGTGGTGAGCATGGTTTCTTATGTTCATTGGCCATTCGGGGTTCTCCCTCTGGGTATTGCTGATATGGACACTGTTCATCATTTTTCTCTTGGATTGTTGCTTTTCTTTTGAATTCTAATTATATTGGTTATATGAGTAGCAAATATCTTCTCTTGGATAGTGGCTTATCTTTTCACTTTGTATCCCATGACTTTTGTTATAAAACAAGTTTTTAATTTTAACATAATCAAATGTATCAGTATATCCTTTATGATTAGGGCTTGTTGCCCTAATTTGGTTTGGTTTGGTTTGGTTTGGACATTTAGTTGGGCTTAGAAAATAATTCTGTATGCAAATATCACTAAATTGTCATGTGATATTTTTCCCAATAATTTTATAAATTTTCACCTTTAGGTCTTTAAACCATCTGGAAATTATTTGTGTATGGAGTGTGGTTTGGATTAATTTTGTCTTCTCTTTGTGGACAGCCACTTGTCTCAGCACCATTGGGGCTATCCTTTTCCTATAGGTAAAATGCCACTACTACCATATGTAAATGAGTTTAATTCTAGACTCTATTCCATTCCATTTGCCTAATTGTCTCTGTCTCGGCCAATATCGCACCATTATTTAAAGAAATTGCTATCTGTTTAGAATCCATTCCCTCCATCCCACTCACACACCTCTTGTGTTTTCTCTTAAAAAGAGTTTTGATTATTCTTCACCCTTTAATTTTCTGTATGAATTTATGTATCATCTTGTCAAGTTCTGAAACATACCTTGTTAAAATTTTTATTATAATTATACTAAATTTATTAGACTGATTTGGGGGTTTACAGATTGTTACTATTATTATAAAATTGCATCTTCCCATCAATAATATGGTTTATATTTTCATCTATTTAGCTATTCTACTATGTTCTTCAATAAAGTTTTATATTTTTATTTATAAAAGTCTTTTACATCTCTTGTTATATTTATTCCTAGGTACCTTATACTTTATTGTTGCCTTGAAAAATATATCTCTTTTAAAAATCGCATTTTATAATCTTTGTTGCTGGTGAATAGCAATGTAACTATTTGATATATCTGCTTTATGATTTTATATATCTGCTTTATGCTCAACAACCTTGATAAAAACTCTTATTTCTAGTAGTTTGTAGATTCTTTTTATTTTCAAATTTTTTCCTTTCCAATCTTTATAACTTTTATTTCCTTTTTCTTATCTTATCACACTAGCGAAATCCTCCAGTACAGTGTTGAATAGAAGTGGTGGTAAAACAAATCATTGTATTCCTGATCTCCAAGAGAGTACTTTCAACATTTCACAATTATATATGATTTTTGCTATATAATTTTGAAAATTGCTATAATTTTGGTAGCTGCCATTTACCAGGCTAAGGAAGCTCCTTTTCTAATTTGCTATGAATATTAATTATGAAACAGTGTTACATATTATTAAAAGGTTTTCTATATTTATTGACATAATCATATGGTTTTCTCCTTTAACCAGTTATTACGGTAAATCTCACTAACAGACTTTCTAATTTGAACCATCTGTGCATTCCTAGGATGAATCCAACTTAGTAATGATGTATTTTTAATAAGCATTTCTGGATTCAGTTGACTAATGTTTTATTTAGGATTTTTGAGTCTCTATTTAGAAGTGAGATTAGCCTTTAATAATTAGTTTCTCAATCTGTCCTTATCTAATTTTGCCATCAGGATTATTTTTACTTCATAGAATGAAGTGGGCAGTGTTCCCTCATTTTATATTCACTGGAACAGTTTGTTTAAGGTAACGATTATATGTTCTTTGAAGTTTGGGTCTGACTGGTAAAATCTGTGCTTAATGGGTTGTTTTATTTTATCTTTCTTTCTTTTTTTTTTTTTGAGGGAGGAGGGTGGATTTTAAAACTTCTGATTCAAGTTATAAATGTAACCAAAGTTCTGTTTCTTCTTGAATAGTTTTATTAAGTTATATTTTTCTTTAAAACTGCATTTCGTGTATGTTTCCAAGTTACTGATTATGAATGTCAGGTAGAATTGTGCACAAATGACCCTGAGAGCTTGTTCTGGGTCGACTGAACAAGAAGTTGGCTAGTCCTGGCCCCGCCTTCTCCTAGAGGGAGAGGCTGCACCCAAATTCAGCTACCCACGGGACCAGGAGCCCCCTTCCTTTGGCTTCCCACACACCCGTCCCCACGTCCCTAGGAGCTGGGCAGCTGGTTTTCTCAGCAACTGTTATAAATGTCACTCTGCCGAGCAGTCTGTTTGCCTCCCGTGGACAAGCTCATCACCCACATCCTGACATGACTCCTTACCGTGATAGGAGGAAACAGTGACCCACATATCTTGTCTCATCTTGCTGGCCCTTGTGTTGTCATTTTCCTCACAACAGAGCCTATTCCTTATCTCAAACTGTGTCACATTGTGGAATTCATCCTAAGCCCAGACACCTGACAGGTGGTGACAGTGAAGGAACCTACCTTGCACGGCATTGGTACATAATATCCTTAGTATTAGGATTACATCTCCACTGTTTTGTAGTTTATACAACTACAGTTGTAGTTATACAACTGACACATGGGTCAGTCAACTGACCCATGTGTCAGTTCTAATTATTTATCTGTGCCTCCTCGCTCCCTTCGTCTCTTTCTCTCTGACTCACTGCGTCAAGTACACTAAAGGTTTGCCATGGGGGTCTTTTACTCTTCTTTTAGAGTAATTTCAGATTTACAGAAAAGTTGCAGAGATAATCCAGAGTTCCTGTATAACCTTCAACTCATCTTCCCTAACGTTAGCAACTCACCTAACCATGAACATTTGTTAAGAACCTAACATTAGTACAATTACCTTAGTACAACCCTATTAACTACAGTACAAACATTATTCAGATTTTTACAAGTTTTTTCACTAATGCCTCTTTTCTGTTTCAGGATCCAATCTGGAATACCACATTGCATTTAATGTTGTCTGACTTAATTTTTCAAAATGCAATCGTATTGGGTAAAATTTACACATCATAAAATTTACCCATTTAAAGTGTACAGTTCAATGGTTTTTATTAAATTTACAAAGTTGTACAATCTCCACCATAGTCTCACTTTAGAACATTTGCATCACCCCAAAAAAGAAGCCATGTACCCATTAAGCAGTCATTCCCCATTCGTCCCTCCTCCAACCCTAGGCAACCAATGATATGCTTTCTGTCTCTATGAATTTTACTATACTGGGCCTTTCATATAAATGGAATCATACACCATGCGGTCTTTTATGACTGGCTTCTTTGACTTAGTATGTTTTTGAGGTTCATCCATATTGTAGTGTATATTAATAATTTATTTTGTTTTATTGCTGAAAAGTACTCTGTTGTATGGATATACATTTTGTTGGCCCATTCATCAGTGGTTGGGCATTTAGATCGTTTCCATTTTTGGCTATTATGAATAATGCTGCTATGAATATTCATGTACCAGTCTTTGGGTGGCACATAGGTTTTCATTTCTCTTGGATATAGACCTAGCAGCAGAGCTGTTTGGGCCTATGGTAACTCCATGTTTAACATTTTGAGGAACTGTCAAACTGTTTTCTAAAGTGGTCACACCATTTTTTAAATCCACCAATGTGTGAGGGTTTCCATTTCTCCACATTCTCACCAGGACTTGTTACTACCTGGATGTTTTTCTTTTTTTATTATTATAGATATTTTTGTGGGTGTGAAGTGGTATCTTGTGGTTTTGATGTGCATTTCCCTAATGACTAATGATGTTGTACCTAATCAAGTGCTTGTTGGCCATTTGTATATCTTCAAAAGAGAAATGTCTATTCAAATCCTTTGCCCAATTTTTTGAATTATTTATTTTCATATTACTGAGTTGTAAGAGTTCTTTATATATTCTGGATACAAGTCCCTGTTCAGATATCTGACTTTTAAATATTTTCTCACAGTCTGTGGGTTGTCTTTTCACTTTTTTGATGAATTTGAAGCACAAATTTTTTAAAATTTTGATTAAGTCCAATTGATCAAATTTTTTATTTTATTGGTTGGGCTTTTGTTATTATATCTAAGATCATGAAGATTTACTTCTGTGTTTTCTTCTAAGAGTTTTATAATTTTAGATGTATAATCTATTTTGAATTAATTTTTATATATGATGTAAGACAGCAGTTCAATTTCATCCTTTTGCTTGTGGATATCTAGTTGTCCTGGCACCATTTGTAGAAAAAACTATTCATTCCCCATTAAGTTGGCATGTTGGCCAAAATTCAGTTGACCATTAATGTAACAGTTTATTAATGGCACACTGTCTTAATTTCTTTTTTTTTTTAAGATTTTATTTATTTATTTGACAGAGAGAGAGATCACAAGTAGGCAGAGAGGCAGGCAGAGAGAGAGGGGGAAGCAGGCTCCCTGCTGAGCAGAGAGCCCGATGTGGGGCTCGATCCCAGGACCCTGAAATCATGACCTGAGCCGAAGGCAGAGACTTTAACCCGCTGAGCCACCCAGGCGCCCCCACACTGTCTTAATTTCTGCCGCTTTGTAGTAAATTTTGAAGTTGGAAAGTCTAAGTCCTCCAATTTCACTCTTTTTCAGGATGGTTCTGGCTATTCTAGGGCATCTTATTTTCACTATTTTTCTTTTTTTTTTTGGTCTTGTGATTTTTCTCTATTGCTTCTTGCTTCTTAGTTTTCTATTTTATTGATTTCTGTATTTATTTCTATATGTATTTATTCATTATTTCCCAGCTTCTACTTTTCCTGGGTTTGTCATATTTGTTTTATAATTGGAAAATGGACACTTCCCTTACTATTTTCCAGGCTTTCTTCTTTCCTAACATATGCAGTTAAGGCCATGAATGACTCAGGCCCTACTTTGGCTCCGTCCCATATGCTTCACTCTGTATTGCTGTCATTGTCTTTTGGTGCTAAATACATACTCAGTTCCATTAAGGGTTCTTTTTTGACTCATGAACTCTTTAGAAATGAGTTTATATGTTTTTTGAGGGGTTATCTTTTCATTAACTAATCTCTAATGGCAGTATGTTATAATCAGAACACCTTGGCTTTTCTGGTGCACACTGAGTGAAGTAAATTACGTCGTTCGAATCTTCCCTATTCTATTTTTGTCTGCCACATTCTGAGCGTGACTTTGTCTGTTTTACTATCTCAGTCTTGCAATTATGCTATGTGATTAGGTGCCTAGAAAAGGGGAACGGCTGAGTATTTCTGGGAAATTCCTCATGTTCTCATTTTGCGCCTTCTTACCCCTAAAAAATGTTTAATTTGTCATCTTTTTTTCTCAAATATCAACATAATTACACTGTCCTCTGGCTTCCTCTGTGGCTACTGAATAATGCGCTGCCAGTTTTTAAAAATGTGTATTTACATGTCTAATTTTTCTGCCATTCCATCATTTTCAGTCTTTCTGAGTCATTAGATTTTAAGTGTGTCTATTGTGAACAGCATGTGATTGAGGCTTTGTGCCTGATATTTGAGAGCCTGTCTCTAAATTAATGGATTTGGAACATACATACATACATACGTGTGTGTGGGTGCATGTTACTTATTGTTTCTGCTGACTCTCATGGAAGATATTTCCTTCTGCATCTCACCATTGTTGCTTGTGAGCTCATCTTTATGGGAATCTATTTTTTCCGTGAGCAGCCCCTGTGGCCCGAGTTTTGGGTGTATCCCTCAAGAGCTGTTCTGCATTTGCCCCAGAGAGATCCCCGTACCTGTACCTCCTTTTTGGTCATTGATCATCATGTTCCTGGATCATCTGCAAATTTGAACCTCCAAGTTTGGGGTAGAAACAGATCTGGAGATTTCCTTTCTCAGATGGACATTTTTCCCGCCCAAGCAGAAGCACACAAATACCTTTTTGTTTCTCTGTGCCGGTGGATCGGTGTTTTTCCTAATCTAGTCTTCTCGGAAAGCACAGCTCTTTAAAAACTGCTTTTTTTTTAATTTTTTTTCCCCCCAAATACTTTTATTTTATTTTTTCAGTGTTACAAGATTCATTGTTCATGTACCACACCCAGTGCTCCATGCAATACGTGCCCTCCTCAATACCACCACCAGGCTCGCCCATCCCCCCATCCCCTCCACTCCAAAACCCTCAGTCTGTTGCTCAGAGTCCACAGTCTCTCGTGCTTCATCAGCCCTCCCAATTTATGCAGGCATCCTGGACCTAACATCACGTGCAGCAGCGTCTCGCACCCTAGCTCTTACTTTCCGCTTTGTTGCCGACATGCTTGGGCCCTCCCTTCTCTCTTGCCAGTTCACTCCCACATTTCAAATAATGTTTGCTGTATTGTAGCAAGCATTTCTTGGCAATGCGGCAGGAGAGTTTGTAGATTATTCTTTCCTCTCATCTTCTTATGAGAATTGGTAGTCTCATGCCACGCTTTTAAAAAATATGATGTTAATCATTTTCTCTTTATAAGAATAATAAAAAATCGATGACATGTATAAAAGTGTTTGGAGGAGGGGTGCTGGGTGGCTCAGTCAGTTAAGCGTCTGCCTTGAGCTCAGGTCATGATCTCAGGGTCCTGGGATCAAGTCCTGCATCAGGCTCCTGGCTCAGCAGGGGGTCTGCTTCTCCCTCTGCCCCTCACCCACCCCACTTAAGTTTTCTGTCTCTCTCAAATAAGTAAGTAAAATCCTAAAAAAAAAAAAGTGTTAGGAGGAAAATGTAAGCTACTCATAGTACCACCCACCTAGAAGTGACCACTATATAATATATGTGGTTAGATATACATGCATATATATGTATATGTATGTATGTTCATATTACATAGCTGTATTCATATGCATCCATCTGTTTATTGCTTTTTTTCACCTGACATTGCATTAGATTTTCATTATATCATTAAAACTCATTAAACTTACTTTTTGATACCCTCCTACCTAGAAATTAAGACTGGAATACTTAAACAGCCCTATAATCCTAATTCACTTTATGCCACTTTATTTATTTATTTTAAAGATTTTATTTATTTATTTGTCAGAGACAGAGCACAAGCAGGGGGAACAGCAGAATGCTTTGCATTTAAAGCATTGATTTAAATTAATTGATTTAATTAATTTAATTAATTTAATTAATTAAATTTTTTCCTCTCATCTTCTTATGAGAATTGGTAGTCTCATGCCACGCTTTTAAAAAATATGATGTTAATCATTTTCTCTTTATAAGAATAATAAAAAATCGATGATGTATAAAAGTGTTTGGAGGAGGGGTGCTGGGTGGCTCAGTCAGTTAAGCGTCTGCCTTGAGCTCAGGTCATGATCTCAGGGTCCTGGGATCAAGTTTTAATTAAATTAAAATTTAATTAATCTAATTGATTAAAGCAGAACTGATTTTCCTTGACTGTTCTGAATAACTAGTTATATAATATATTTGCTGCCATCCAGTCTTAGATGCTCCCCCTTCTAAGTTTCCTGTTGAAATTGCTCTCTTAGTGAAGGTTGGAATGTCCCAAGCGGCCCCCCAACACAGTTGCTGTATATTACTAACCAGACTCTCCCTGGGCGAGGGTGTAATGATGATCCAGAACCAAAGTTGGGGAATGACAAGTATGCTTGATGGAATGCCATTCCCCTCCTCTCCTTCCAAAAGTAGTCTGGCCTCGAGAGACCAGGCATTGTGTTCCACTTGGCCTTGCAAATGTAGGTCTAACTTTGGTATAGCCTTTCCATCTGCCCTCCCAGCACCCATGCCCCAGCTGACATGATTGTGGAAGGCAGGCTGCACATTACAGAGGAGAGAATCCTGGAAACTGTAAGGGGCAGGCGGGGTGGAAGGATGGAGAGCATTCTTGGGAGACCCGGGTTTTCACCTCCCAGCAATCAAGAAATCAACTCACACTCGTGCCGCAGGAAGAAATACGCATTTCCTGGGCCCTCCCCAGTCCAGGCACTGCTATGCCGTGTCTCCGCCAAATGGATTTCAGTTCCAGATTAGGCTCTTGAAACTTAAACTGGTTCCAAGTTAGATTCGTGGTATTTACAGTAGAAACAATAGTCTTAAAACCCAACACTTTTGATTTCCAACAGCCAGGATTTATGAGGAGAAAAAGCATTTCTAGTTTCAAAAGGTTGTCCCCTAAAAAGACCAGTGTACAAAGTCTTCGTGGTAAATTTTGTGGTAAAATTTGTGGATATTAGAAAGAACTTAGAATAATAATTGCACAGCTCTATTTCCTGCAGATTAAAGATTGCGCAGACTTAAGTCAAAATTATCTTTTTATTTAAAAAAAAAAAAGATACAAAAGACTCAGATGCTGGTGAGTTCCTAAAAGGGGCACAAAAATGTCTGTCAGTGGTCAAGGAGCTGTGGAGGGCAGTCATGCAGAAGGTGAGTAGAGGGCCACCTGCCAGGACATGGGGAGCTGGGGAGCTGGGATGGCTGGAATTCATTACATCTCAGTCACACCTCTCTCCAGGGGGCTGGGCACGGACTAAATGCTTCCCCCGAAGCCAGGGTGTGACAATATGGAGAGCCGGAAATGTGTGAGAATATCCTGAATTGAGTGAAACCTAAAAAGGCCTGGAAAATGCCCAAATGCCTGAGTTGACCTGGAGCTACCTGATTGCTTTTCTGCCAACAGGCGGAACGAGGGCTCAAAACGGAATTGTGTGACGGGAAAATAAAGTTCAATCGTTTTGAGTTTGTGGCCTATGAAAGTCTTGCGCACCAAACATTAAGGAGCAAAATGAGGGAGTTGATTATAAGCATATAGGTGGGTGTCTCGTGGAATCCAAGTGGAAAAGTGTGACCTGGACTCAGAAAGGACTAGAAACGGGAAATGGCAAGTCATCAAGGTCCTTTCTCAGCTCCCATCCTGCTTCTCTGTGCGTATCTGGTTCCCTCTTCTCTCTTTGAGCATCAGCTTTCTCCAATACCCCCATCCATATGCCAGAATATAGTGGCCTTGTGATCTTAAATTTTGTGGCAGTTCTAGTAACATAAAGATTCTAACTTTGTGTCTCTTGGTCTCAATTACAAATTCTTGCACAAGAATCTGAATGGCCCACTTTAGCCCCATGTCTGTCTCCCTCAATTCAACCCACAGTGACCCAAGGGGCAGTGGCCAGTGGTACAGGGATGACTGCCAAAGGGGTCCATCACCCTGATTCAGAGCTCAGTCCCCAGGGAGTCGGAGATGGTTGGGAGCTGGGAAGGGACCCCAAAAGATGTTGACTTCTCCTTCACTGTGAGGCTCGTGTCTCACATTCCCCACCTATAAAGTAAGAGGAAGAATATCCATAGCATCCCTATTTCTAGTGAAGGCAAAAGGAACCAACATGTTCTCGTCATGTACCAGCCACTGTATTAAGTTAACTGGGTTATCTCAGCCGCTTCTGGAAACAACCCTAGGAGATGGGCATTTTTATTTCTATCTTTATAGATAAGAGAACTGATGCTCACTGAGGTTAAATCTCCTCGCTGGTCAGTTGCAGAGCTGGGCTGCGAACCGAGACACAGCCAGGGCAGCAACAGGGGAAAGGGCTGTTAGTAAGACTGAGAGGACGTCTGGAAGCTGTGTATTGCATTCCCAGCTATTAAAAAATCGCATAGGACAGAATCTTGCACGTAGCAACTGCTCAGAATTAAAAGTCTCATTAACGAGAGCACCCGACCCTTCAGTTACAGCAGAAGTCTTATCATCATGGAGTGTTCGGCTCGCATTTATCTACCAAACACTTCTGGGAAGTGGGCGCCTTCTGCCTTAAGAGGCTTCCGCCAAAACCCATTTGATTAAAAATGAAAAGAGGGATGAAAACAGCTGCAGATACCTGTTTTAACTGTAACTGATGTTCAGCCGCCATTTGGTGCAATGGATCAGAGAGGTTCTAAAGCTTCCATTGTTGCTCCTAGGTGAGGTGTGAATTTCCCAGCCTCCCGGCCTGTTTTCACAGCCTTTAGAAGGTGCTCTGAGCGGCTGACCTCCTGAAGCTAAATATAACTCTTTTTGATGGGTGCTGAGCAGATACACAGAGCTCAGGCTCTCTTTGTAAATGTTTGCCGAAGGAAAGGTTTGTCAACAGGTAATGATTAATCACCTACTGTATTCTCAACCCTGAGAATCTTAAACCTCTAAGATAACAGCCCATGCCTCGGAGAACAAACAATTTTCTCTGTGCAATAAAAAACCTAAGAACCTAGGTAGTAGGAAAACGCAAATCAAAACCACAATGGATACCTCTTCATCTCACTGGGATAACTATACTCCAAAATAAAGAAAGAAAGAAAAAGAGTAATAAGTGTTGGCAGGGATGTAGAGAAATTGGAACCCTCATACATTGCTGGTGAGAGTGTAAAACGGTACAACTGCTGTGGAAAACAGTCTGGCAGTTCCTTAATAAGTTAAACATAGAATTACCATGTGACCCAGCAATTCCACTCCCATCCTAGGTATACACCCAAAAGAATTGAAAGCAGGGGTTCAAATAAGAGCTCACATACAGATTTTTTTTTTTAAAGATTGTATTCATTTATTTGACGAGAGAGAGGGAGAGCACAAGCAGGGGGAACAGCGGGCAGAGGGAGAGAGAAGCAGGCTTCCCACTGAGCAGGGAGCCTGGGTTGCAGGACTCGATCCCAGGATCCCAGGATCATGACCCGAGCCGAAGGCAGACGCCTAACTGAGCCACCCACGTGCCCTCTCATACAGATATCCAGAGCAACACTGTCCACAACAGCGAAGAGCTGGGAACATCCCAAAAGTCCATTGGCTGAGGAATGGGTAAACAAAACGTGGTTTTATTTATGTATACTATAGAATATTATTCAGCCATAAAAAGTCATGTAGTATGGATACACGCTACAACAAGGACAAAAACGCTGTGCTAATTGAGAAAAGCTATACACAAAAGACCACATGTTCTCTGATTCTATTTCCATGAAATGTCCAGATTTATTTCTTTGTATACATTTATATTTCTGTATTGAGAAATGTAAAAGCTATGACCAGGGATGAGAAAGTCAATGTCAAACACCTTGTGGTTCTGCCTGGGCATTCCATCAGATGGCCTTTCTTCTAGGAGGTGGAAGCAGAACATGTGAGCCTGGGAGCTACTCTTGGAAGTTGGTGCACCTGCTTATTCTAATTGAGTTCAGAAAAGAAATGCCACCAGAGCCATATGTTGATAGATCAGTAACCTCATTGCCAAATATATACATAAATCTTACAAGACCCTAAAACTATGTATGTGTTAATACTTTGGGTTACACGTCCCACTGTGTTTTCTTAAATACTGTTATTATGACTCATGTTCAGTTTCCTATACCCTGTGAATCCACTCCCCTCCAAGAAGATTGTTTAATCATGTTCATCTATCTACAAGCTTTATAGCTGGGAAGTTCTTTTTTTCCTTTTTTTATTATTAAGGTATAAGTGATAAATAACCTTATATTAGTTTTGGGTTCACAAAATAATGATTTGATATTTGGATATATTGCAAAATGATCACTACAGTACGTCTAGTTAACATCTATTGCCATATACAGTGACGAATTTTTTTGTGATGAGAACTTTTAAGATCTACTGTCTTAGGGGTGCCTGGGTGGCTCAGTGGGTTAAAGCCTCTGCCTTCGGCTCAGGTCACGATCTCAGGGTCCTGGGATCGAGCCCCGCATTGGGCTTTCTGCTCAGCAGGAACCCTGCTTCCCCTTCTCTCTCTGCGTGCCTCTCTGCCTACTTGTGATCTCTCTCTCTGTCAAATAAATAAATAAAATCTTTAAAAAAAAGATCTACTGTTTTAGCAACTTTCAAGTGTACGATATACAGTATTATTCACTGCAGTCACCATGTTGTACGTTGTATCCCCAGCACTTAATTATTTCATAACTGGAAGTTTGTACTACTTTTTTAAAAAGATTTTATGTATGTATGTATGTATTTTAGAGTTAGAGAGAGAGCGAGAGAGAGAATGGGAGGAGGAGCAGAGAGAGAGGGACAAGCAGACTCCATGCTGAGCACAGAGCCTGACACGGGGCTCGATCTCACCACCCTGAGATCATGATCTGAGCCGAAATCAAGAGCTGGACACCCAACCGACTGAGCCCTTCCGGGGCCCCTGGAATTTTGTACTTCTGATCACCTTCACCCATTTCGCCCCCTCCCCCACCCCCTCCCTCAGGCTACCACCAATCTGTTCTCTATGAGTTCAGTTTTGGGGAGGGGGAATGATTCCATGTATAAGGGAGATCATATGGAGTTTGTCGTTTTCTGTATGACTTGTTTCACTTAGCATAATGCCCTCAAGGACTATCCATGTTGTCACAAATGGCAAGATTTTCTTCTTTTTTTATGGCTGAATAATATACCACATCTTCTTTATCTATTCATCCATCAAGGGCACTTAGGTTCCTTCCATGTCTTCCTGGCTGTTATAGATAATGCTGCAATGAACGTGGAGGTGCAGACCGCTTTTCAAGTTAGGGTTCTGTGAGGTTTTTTTCCTTTTCTGATAAATACCCAAAAGCGGAATTGCTGGACCATAGGGCAGTTCTTTTTTATTTATTTATTTATTTGACAGAGACAGCAAGAGAACACAAGCAGGGGGAGCAGCAGCGGGAGAGGGAGAATCAGATTCCCTGCTAAGCAGGGAGCCCCACATGGGGCTCGATCCCAGGACTCCGGGATCATGACCTGAACCGAAGGCAGACGCTTAACCGACTGAGCCACCCAGGTACACAGGGAAGTTCTAGTTTTAATTTTTTAAGGAACCTCCATACTGTTTCCCATGGTGGCTGCCCCAATTTACATTTCCACCAACAGCACACATCCCTTCTTGCCACATCCTAACAAGCCAGCACTTGTTACTTCTTGTCAAGTTCTTCTTAGTGGTTGTTTCCTGTATAAAAAAAATTACCCTGACTGTTGAAACAGATACTTTTGGGGATGTCTTCCCAGCTCAATAACCCCCTTTCGTTGCGAGTATCTCCATCTCCATAAGGCAACCCTGTTTGTGATTGATAACCCCACTTTGCTGGCCATGAATGGACACCTGACCCAAGGTCAAACAATCAGATTGGAGTTGGCATTCAGAGATGAATGACTGTGTTTCAGGTGAAATGGGGGTTATGGAAAATGATGAGCAGTAATTGTGGAAAGACATTCTCATCCACATGCCAGGAGAAGCAGAGAAAGTGAATGTTTAAAGGGAAGAAGGGATCAGGATGCCTGGGTGGCTCAGTCAGTTAAGTGCCTGCCTGCAGCTCAGGTCATGATCCCAGGGTCCTGGCATCAAGTCCCACATTGGGCTCCATGCTCAGAGGGGAGCCTGCTTCTCCCTCTGCCTGCCACTCCCCCTGCTTGTACTCTCTCTCTGACAAATAAATAAATAAAATCTTTAAAAAAGAAAAAAAGATAAAGAAGGGAGGGAACAGATGTGCAAAGTTAGAGGGAGAAAGTGATCTGGCGAGAGAGAGACAAAGAATTAGAGAATGAAAGGGAGGCAGGGAGGGGGAGGGAGGCAGGGAGGAAGGCAAAGGGAGGGGAAAGAAGGAGGGAAGGAGGAAGAGAGAAATTAATAGTTCCTGATAGCTTTCCAGTTCCTGGTTCTTGGCTATCATGAGTTACACTCCTGCCCTTGGGTTCTGTGAGATTCTCTGGATTTTTATCAAAGTTCTCTTGAGATTTTATTCTGTTGCCTAAACTAGCATGAATGAGTTTCTGTAATTGATGAACAGAAGACCATTGACTAAGACTGCTTGCTAGAACCTACTTCTCTATCTTGTTTTGAGCCCCAAAACAAAAGAATAGACCTTGACTCTCTCTGAATTAATGAAACGCAGTTCTAGACTTTCAGACCTGGAATCATCTACCCCAAAGCGTGTATTTTCTAGATGAAATAGTAGTGTGTGAGGAAATGAAATCCCCTAAACCTTTCCACTGCAGCATGAATCTCAGCGGCACTCTATTTAACAGCTACTTTCCCTGCATCGTAGCTGAGGACACGCACACGCTCCCAGGCCAGGCTGGGGCAAAGAGCACTGTGCTATCAACCGATCATCGTATCTCATAAGAGATCCGTATGGTAATATGGTGATAGCAGCTTCTGGCTTAGCAAATTACCTGGATACACGCCTTTTCCGAGAGGAAATCCACACCCTCATAGGAGTTCTGGAGAAATGCTCTTGAGACCCCTCTGTAGAAGATGAGCTAATCTAACCAGGTCCTAACAAGCCTCAACAGACAAATAAAATAGAAGCAGAACTATCATCTTTATCAGAAACGGAAAAGAGAAAAATGTTAAAACAACTGTTTTGCCACCTAAAGTCTGTGTTTCTCTCTCAGCAGCACCAATGAGATATTGCCGAAAAGGAAGTTTTATGTGTTTTACTGAAGAAAGGCAACACAAACGCTTAGAAACAGGATGTATGAGAAACCATTTTAGTTGAAGGTAAGGGCAAGGCGGGGAATATTGAAATGTTTGAAAAAAAAAACTAAAAAAATAATCTCAAACTATTTGTTTCTTTGACATATATAAAAGGAAAATATCTACCAGGTGAGTTTGATCAGATAGACATGTTCTGAAGGCAAATGTAGCCAAATTGTATGACCCAGAGCTTCCTCGAATTTTAGATGCACACTTTTTAGAGGGATAACAAAAAAAAAGAATTGATTTTGTAAAAAATTTAAGATTGACAGATTCAGAAACAAAATTTGGAATGAATTTTTCTGGCCAGAGGGCAGGAATGCTGGAATAAATCTTCCTCCTGAGCCTGATGGGATATTTGAGTCATAGTGACTCATTTACACAGACTTTTAATTTTTGGTGATCTTCCAATTTAACTTTTTTTTTTTAAAGATTTTATTTATTTATTTGACAGAGAGAGAGAGAGATCACAAGTAGGCAGAAAGAGAGGAGGAAGCAGGCTCCCCGCTGAGCAGAGAGCCCGATGTAGGGCTCAATTCCAGGACCCTGAGATCATGACCTGAGCTGAAGGCAGAGGCTTTAACCCACTAAGCCACCCAGGCGCCCTGCTTTTTTTCTTTTTTTTTTTTTCAAACTCTAGTTGCAATGAAACAGACTTTGGCCCACGTGTGTCTACCCTCCTTCCTTCCCACCCCACTGCTGAGGCGTCCCCTCTCCTGAGTGTCTTGGGAAGGATTGGGGTTAGCTCTCATCCCTCTGGTGTCGCCCTCTCGGATCTTGCTTCTCCAGAGCCTGGGCTCCTTTTACCTCCCCCACGTCACAGCAGTGACAAATCACACACTTCTCTACTGACCACCACCTCCTGGCCCTTGGGGTCGACTGATCCTCTGGATACCGTGAGACTACCATGGGCTCCTAGGGTGAATGGGGAACCAGCCCCGCTCCTCTCTCTGCCTGATTCCTCATAGCATTCCTCAACCACAAGGCTGAGTGGATGAAGCAGATTTGCTAGAGGGGAGGGCTCATTAAATGGACTTACACTGTGGGAGTAAATAAAAGGTAGAATTATATGGTAAAGTCAGCCTTACTCACACTAGAATAAAAGCCACCGAGGACTGAGAACAGGGGTGGGTGGAAGAGTCGGCTTAAGCAGGAGAATCTAGGGTGTGCTTGGCAATTCCAGATTGGGCTCCTGAGACCTCCAGCCAGCATGGGGTTTGCATAAGCCTTCTCTTCTTGCCAACACACATCTCCCAAAGACAAACAGTGGTTCAGAGATCGAAGTTGAACTCTGAGCTTTGTATAAAGAAGAGAAACATTTCTCTGTGTGCAATGAGCTCTACACAACTCTCCACCCACCAGTGGGGTTATGTTTTCACCTTCCTTCTGTTTCCAGAGGCAGAACAAGGAGAGGTCCTCTCTCAATCTGTAGTTCTCAAAAAGGGGCAGTTTTGCCCTCCAGGAAACATTTGGTGATGTCTGGAGACATTTTCGGTTGTTATAGGCTGGGGAGACTCGGGGGGAGAGGCTGCTGGTAGAGGCCAGGGATGCTGCTGAATATTGTATGACACACAAGGCCACTGCCCATGAGAAAGAATTATCCAGCTCCAAATATCCGTAGTGTTGCTATTGAGAAACTCTATTCTAAGTGCTTGGAAAAAATGAGGTTTTCCTTCATCTGTGACCAGTATTCACTAGCTTCTCACTCTCATGTCACTCCTGAATTTTGCTTTGAAAATTCATCAACCAGGGGCACCTAGGTGGCTTGGTTAAACGTCAGACTCTTGATTTTGGCCCAGCATGATCTCAGGGTTGTGAGTTCGAGTCCTGTGTCAGGCTCCCTGTTCAGTGGGGAGTCTGCTTCTTCCTCTCCTTCTACCCCACCCCCTGCTCATGCTCTCTCTCTCTCAAATAAATAAATAAAATCTTTAAAAAAATTCATCAACCCATCTTCCTACAAATCATCTTCCAGAAGCAGAGTAAGAGTAATGCATTTACTGAGTTCTTACTCGGTTCCAGGTTCTGGAACAAGGGGTTTACATACTTATGTCACTATTGTCCCCATTTTTCAGAAGAGAAAATTGAGGCTTCAGGCAATTAAGTAGGTTGCAAATGTCCATAAAAACTCAAAATCTCAGAGGGAATCAACCCAGAATTCCAAAGTTTCTGCTCTTTAACTCAGTGCCTTTCTTTCTTTTCTTTTTCTTTCTTTCTTTTTTTTTTTTTAATAAGCTCTACGCCCACTGTGGGACTCAAACTCACAACCACAAGATCGAGTCACATGCTCCACCGACTGAGCTAGCCAGATGCCCTCACTCAATGCCTTTCTAAGGAAACCAACAGTATTCAATTCATTAAGCAATCGCTTTACACCCAGAATTCTATATTTTTTAAGATTTTATTTATTTATTTGACAGAGAGAGAGAGACAGTGATAAGGGAACACAAGCAGGGAGAGTGGGAGAGGGAGAAGCAGGCTTCCCGCTGAGCAGGGAGCCCGATGCGGGGCTCAATACCAGGACGCCAGGATTATGACCTGAGCCGAAGGCAGATGCTTAACGACTGAGCCACCCAGGCGCCTCGTGAATTCTATTTTTCATCATGAGAATTTTTCATCTTCTGACAAAAAACATTTGTTATATATATATGACTTTGTAATTATGGTCATCCATCACTTAGAACAAACTTCATAGATAGATATAAAAACACAAGTATTTTTTAAACTCCCTCCTTTCCAAGAAAAGCTATGTATTTTATATATATATATAAAGATTTTATTTATTTAGGGGTGCCCGGGTGGCTCAGTCATTAAGTGTCTGCCTTCGGCTCAGGTCATGATCCTGGGGTCCTGGGATCGAGCCCCACATTGGGTTCCCTGCTCAGCAGGAAGCCTGATTTCCCCTCTCCCAATCCCCTTGCTTGTGTTCCTGCTCTCACTGTCTCTCTCTCTCTCACTGTCAAATAAATAAATAAAATCTTTTTAAAAAAGATTTTATTTATTTATTTTTGCGAGAGAGAGAGAGAGAGAGAGACAGGGAGTGGCAGAGGGAGAAGCAGGTTCCTGGCCGAGCAGGGAGGACCACACTGGGCTCGATCCTGGACCCTGGGATCATGACCTGAAGGCAGATGCTCAACAGACTGAGCCACCCAGGCGCCCTGTATTCTATATATTTTAGTCTCAAATTTAAGGAATCTTTTCATTTTTGGAGCTTCCAGACTAATGCATATAATACTTTCAATGGCAGAACCAGAAGCTTGCTCTATCCTAAGGTGCCAGTATTAAAAGAGAGGAAGGAAAAAAAGCAACATTTTATAACATTTGCAAGAGCATATTGAATTTTTTTTTTATTCAGGTGCCTATCACCTCCACTGTCTTGTGTATTCATTTTCTAATGCTACAATAGCGAATTAAACTTAACAACTTAAGAAGCTGCCATTTATTAGTTCACAGGTCTGTTAGGTCAGTACTTCTGGCAAAGCCACTACGTAACTGAATTCTCTGCTCGGGCTCTCTCAAGGCTTACATTATGGTGTCAGTCAGGCTGACTTCTCCTCTGGAGACTGCAGGAACCCCACTTTCAAACTTATTGAGGTTATTGGCAGAATTCAGTTCCTTGAAGTTGTAAGACTGAAGTCTCATTTCCTTGCTGGCTGTTGGCCAGGGTTTGCTCTCAGCTCCTAGATTTGGCTGCCTGGTCCTTGCCAGATGGCCCCTTCCGTCTCCAGCATTATTAGTGGAGAATCTCCCTGAGGATGAATCTACCTCATGCTTCGAATCTCTCTTCAGGAAAAGCCCAGTCCCTTTTAACGTCTCGCCTGATTAGGTCAGGCCCACCAAGGTCAATCTCCCTATCTTAAGGTCAATTGATTTGAAATCTTACTTACATCTGTAAAGTCCCTCACGGCAATACCTAGATTAGTTTTTGAATAATTGGGAGAAGGTGTGTGTATATTAAGCAGGCATGGAGCTTGGGGATCAACTTAGAATCCTGCCTAGTTTATAGTCTGTAAGCTCCTTGGTGGCAAAAATTGGGCCTTGTATGTCTGGAACCCAATAGATTATCCATAAATGTTCACTGAATTAAATTGTTTTAAAGAAATTGGGAAATTCTGAAGTCAGGAAATTGTTACATGGGTCCATTAACTTCCAGGTGAAGACAACTCCCATTAGGAAAAAGATAATAGGCAGTACTGAGAATGCCTTTGGGCTGATCACCATCCTGACCTCTGCCTCTACCAAAAGATTAAGTGGAGTTTCTACTTTCAGTATGGGAATGCAGCTGTGATTTATTATTTATTTATTTATTTATTTATTTAATATAATGTATGATTTGTTTTAGGGGTTCAGGTCTGTGATTCATCAGTCTTACACAATGCACAGCACTCCCATAGCACATACCGTCCCCAATGTCCACCACCCAGGCACCTCATCCCTCCTATACCCCCTCCATTCCAGCAACCCTCAGTTTGTTTCCTGAGATTAAGAGTCTCTTATGGTTTGTCTCCCATTCTGGTTTCGTCTTGTTTCATTTTTTTCTCTCTTCCCCTATGCTCCTCTGCCTTGTTTCTCAAATTCTTCTTATCAGTGAGATCATATAATTGTGTTTCTCTGAGTGACTTACTTCGCTTAACATAATACCCTCTAATTCCATCCACATCAGTGCAGATGGCAAGATTTAATTTTTTCATGGCTGCATAATATTCTACTGTATGTATGTATGTGTATGTATATATACATATATATATACCACATCTTCTTTATCCATTCATCTGTCGATGGACATCTAGGCTCTTTCCATAGGTTGGCTATTGTGGACATTGTGGAGCTGTGATTTAGTAAGGGAAATCAAGGGAAAAAGAATCCTTATCCTAGAAATGTGCAATAGAACAATTTTCCAGAATCACACCTATTCTGTTGAGTAAAGGGTATGTTCCTGGGCTTGATGGTGTCCTGAGCTTCCCTTGACTAGTCTGCCAGCCCTTTCAGGGTGGAACTACACATTGTTCTTATTTATATCCCTAGGGCTAGCGCGGTACCTGGTTCAAAAGATCAACTTTAAAGACAAAAGCTGATTGAACGTTTGTAGAATGAATGCTATTTAACGTGTCTCTGCTAGTAGTCATTCAATTCCTGTGGGTGAGGGCTCTCCCAATGCATTTTTTGCAATCCGGCAATGCCTGTCCAGTTCCTGGCAACCAGTGAGCATTCAACAGGTGCAATCATGGGGTTGTGTATACTTGTTTTAAAGTGTATTTTCTCCTCTCCAAACTAGTAGTTGGCCATTTTAAGTTATGCAATATGAACTGAAGGTGAATAATATTCAAGCTAGTAGTCTTATGAAGGCTTATTTGTAAGAAATATTCAGCTTTACGGTCACGCGCAAAAAAAAAAAAACAACAAAAAACAAAACCCAAAACCTTTCATCTTCCTTTCAAATGGATATTCATATCAGTGGCTAGTCAATGTATTTAGGAGAAATATTTTTTTACATCAATCGGAGGAGAGAGCTTTGGAAAAGCTCCGTTTCCCAGCTCCTCCATCACTAGCCTCAGGGTACAAGTTATCTGCAATTCTGTGGGCGTCCCCTGCACTTAAATCGCATTCGGGAAAACACTTTTCCCGACGAGGCCTTCTAACTATAAATAAACGCTAGCCAGGACTACGAGGTTTGCCGGCTTCACTATAAACTGGAAAGCCGCGGATTTCGGGTCCGCGCTGTGACGTCACCGGGCTGGCGGACCGCGGCGCGGGTCTCAGCCTCCGGTGATTGGCTGAGGCGCATGACGTCACGGGACGGGGCGGTCCCGGGCTCGGGAGGACTCCGGGATGCTCTGACGCTCTGGGTTCGCTTATAAAAAAAAAAAGAAAAGAAAAGAAAGAGAAAAAGAAAGAAAAAAAAAGAAAAAGGGTGGTGGGGCGAACGGAGGAGTCCGCCCCGCCCGCCGCAAACCGCGCCGCCCGAGAGGGGCGGGCAGGGAGGCGGGGCGGGGCGGAGCCGGGCGCGGCGCCCCGCCGTCCAGGCCGCCGCCCACCCCGTACACACAGCATGTAAACAGTCCTCGCCGGGAGGAGCCCCGGGACCGGAGGGAGTCGCGTCGCCCGGCTCCGCCGCCTGCCCGAGAGCCCGCGGAGCCGCGCGCTGCCCGCCCGGGAGGAGGGCGCCGGAGGAGAGAGGAGGGCGGGCGGGCGGCGGAGGGAGCGGGAGGCGGGCGGCGCGCGAGGAGGCTGAGCGAGCGGCGGGCGCGGCGGGCCAGGATGGATTTCCAGCAGCTGGCTGACGTTGCGGAGAAATGGTGCTCCAACACGCCCTTCGAGCTCATCGCCACCGAGGAGACCGAGCGCAGGATGGATTTCTACGCCGACCCCGGCGTCTCCTTCTACGTGCTGTGTCCGGACAACGGCTGCGGGGACAATTTTGTGAGTGCCAGGGGGGAGGGACGGCTGCAGCGCGCGGGAGTGGACGCGCGGCCGCCTCCCTGCGCCCGAGCTGCCGCAAGCAGAGGAGGCTGTGGGCGCGGGGTGGGGGCGTAACCCGCCCCGCGCGGCGGTGTCAGCGCTGCAGGGGCGGAGGGCGGCGGCGGGCCGCGGCGCCTTTAGGACCGGGGAGCCGAACTGGGGCGGGCCGTTTCGGGGACGCAACCCTGCGGCCCGTGCTTGGTGCTCGGCTGGGAGCTTCTGCCGAGCGTCCCCGCCGCTCACTAGCCCGGGCTGGGGCGCACAGACCTTCCCGCAGGGCCCGGAGTCTCGAGCTTCCTCCACCCGGGCGTCCCGTCGGGGTGAGGAATCCCGTTCCCCTCCCGATGCGCAGACACAACTCCTCGAGTTGTACCCGCCCGGGAGAGCCCCCCCCCCCGTGTGATCCCCTGCGCTGCCGGTTTGGACACAAAGCCTCTGTCCACGCTAGCGATGCCCCATCTCCGGGACCTTCTTTGCGGAATTACACCCCGGATCTTAAAAACGCACACGCGCGTGCGCGTGCACAAACACACACGCGCGCGCGTGCACGCCTATCCTTCCACTCCTCCTGTGCTTCCATTGCTCCTCTGTGAGCTTTCACCGAGGTGTGCGAGGCCCGAGCGGGTTCCGTCCCGCGGAGGCGGGGGCCGAGGCCCTGGCGAAACCCCCCCACCGGTTTTCCCAGAGGAGGGGAAATCCCCTCTCCCCCACTCCCATCCCGCCCGGAGCTGGGAGGGACCGGGACTGGGACCTGGAACTGCGGTGTCCACATCTTCCACTTTGTATCCTGCGCCCACCTGGGATCTTGGCGCTGGCAGTTTAGGAAGGAGATGCGGCGGGCAGGGGAGTTGGGGTGGGAAGTGCGGAGGATGGGCGAGGATGGCGCTCCATGGAGTGTTTGTAAGGACGGGGGAAAAATAATGGTCCCCAGATGTAAGATGGAGGCGGCTGGGCTCGGGTTACGTGTGGTCGCCGGCTGGAGCCTGGAGCTGGCGCTGCCGCCACCCCTGCGGACCCAGGTGGGGCGGCGCCGAGGCGCGGCCTGGCGCTGGCACCTCAGGTGGGGCGAGACAAAGCGGCCGCGCGCCCCCGCCCCCCGCGGCAAGTTCGCAGAGGAGTTAGAGAGACAGCCGGATCGCCTTCCTTGGCCCCTGAGAGGCGAAGTCTTGTGTGCGACTTGCCAGGAAGGCATGCTCCTCGCACTCCCGGCCCCCTATCCCCGCGTAGGAGGAGAACACACCTGGGCCCCAAAGTGCGACACTGGAAGAGAGATGGCCTTGGGTGGCAGCCAGATTTGAGTTCTGCCTGTGTGACTGTGGTCAGATGCCTTCCGGCAGCTCAGTTTACACATCCAAAAAATGGGCATGATACCAGCACCCAGGGGATCCACGGATCAAACACCTAACCATCTGTTTGCAACAGCAAAGGCCCCTCAGAGACCTGCGCTTCCCCTGAGTTAAGAGCTTGTCTTTCTTTTTTAAGAGCCTCAATTTTCTCACTGTTAAAACTGTAGTTAAAATAGTGTTATTTGTTATTGGGGAAAATGGGAGATCATTAAGAAGGGATTTACTCCATTGCAAACATGTGAGAAAACCCCAGGGTTCTACTGGAAAGGGCACCAGTGTCCAACTAACTGCCCCGTTAGTGGTTTGATTAGGAGTCCCTTCTAACCCTAGTCTGCCAGTGGCCTTTCCGGCTCCTTGCTGTGTGAGAGAGACCAAGAATCACCCAAGGTTCTGGATTTTATGGGGGAGAGCTCCACACAGCCTTCTTGTTAGAACTGCAGGGGACATCCCCAAAGGAATTGCTCCAGGGAGAACCATCGTGGAGAAGCATTCTGTATATCACAGCTTTTTCAAGGCCATTCATAATAGTAAATGTTTTCCCACCTGTGTGAGTAAAATGCTTGAACATATTCACTCTCTAACAATTAAATGAAATAGGTAAGGAAGAAAGTGGATTGAAGGAAAAAGTTATTTCTTGGGTAGACTGGAACATTTTTAAAGTTTCTGGAGGTCATAATGGACAACTTGAAAACTGCCAGAGTTTTCTTAGCCCAGATCTCTCCTCAGATCTGTCCCAGGCCAGGTTTGTCAAGCTGCCCTTTGCCCCTAGTTAAAGGGACTCAGGCATGAAGTGAGTGTCCTACCTCCCTCCCCAGGAAAAATCCTGTTAAGCATTAGAAGAAATTTGAGATGAATGGAACTCCTGTAATCCAAAGGATTTATTAATAATAAGAATATTTACATAGCATTTCTCAATTTACAAAGTGTTTTCACGTGACTCATTCACTCATTCATTTATTCATCAAATATTTATTGAGGGTTTACTTTGAAGCAGGCCAGGGCTACCTACAATATAAATAGAATCTCTGCCCTCACTTTCCTGGGGCCATTCTCCCCATCTAAGAGGCAGTGTGGTACAGTGGTCAGGGGTGTCCAGGCTCCTGAGTCAAAGTCCCCCCTAACCCCATGTCTAACTGTGTGCGTTGGGGAAAGTTCTTTAACGCCTTTGTGCCATGATTTCCACATCCTTAAACGGGAATGGTAACATTAATTCCTTCCCAGCAGGCTTGTTTAGAACAGTGCCTAAAATAGGGGTGGTGCTGCGAGCGACTCTCTGGCAGTCTCCACACAGCAATCACTTTGGATCTGTTTAAAATATAATCCAGGTCATGACCTATGACTCTCCACCTCACCTAAACGGACTTCCTGTAACTTTGACCAGAGAACCTGAGCCCTTGCCCTGGCTTCAAACCCCCCCACAGTCTGTCTCCTGCCACCTCTCTGATCTCATATTAGACCATTCTTCCTCCTTGCCTACTGTGTTTGTACCGCGCTGACTTTTCTGGGCCTCAGACATGCCACGCTCATTCCTGCCTCAGGACCTTTGCATTTGCTATCCCTTTTGCCCAGAACATTCTTCCTCCACATCTTTGCGTGGCTAGCTCCTTTACGCCCTTCAGGCCTGGTAGAAACCTTCTTGACCACATATTCCTTCATCTCACCCTCTTTTATTCAAGTCATAGCACTCATTAGTACTTGACACTCTCTTGTTTATTTTCTGCCTGCCCCATGAGGCTGGAAGCTTCATAGGAGCAATGGCCTTGTCTGTCTTATTTATCACTGTATCCCAGAACTTGGAGTAGTTTTCACACCCATGATAGGTGCTCAGCCCATGTGTATAAGAACAAATGAACAGTAAAGAAGGCAGATGTTAAATTTTAAGAAAGACCACTTCAAAGAACAGTAACTACCACTTAGGTGCAATTTACTATGTATCAGTCACTGTTCTACTTTATGTATGTAGTAGGTACTTTGTGTATATGTGCTTATTTAATCTTAGTAATCCTACAGGGTCCTCTCTGTGATTTTCTCCATTTTACAGAGGAAGAAACGGACACACAGCAAGGTGTACTAACTTTTCCACAGCTAGTAAATAGTAGAGCGACTTGAACCCTAGCCCTATACTGAAAACATAGCATCCCAGGAGTGACAGCCAGAGATCCCAATTCAGACCGTGGGTTCAAGGGCGGCTTCTTATTGGGCCTCGCAAAAAGTCTAGGAGTTAGGTATGATCCCCATTTTATAGGTGAGGAAACTGAGGTTCCGTTGAAGGGAATCTATCCAGGACTACGCCACTAAGAAATGACAGCCAGGACTTGAGCTCAAGCCCAGAGGCCTGTCATTTGCACCATGCAGAGTGTCAAGCCAAGAGCTCCAGAGGGCCTGGGGAACAGGGCTTCCTTTTATTTTCCTTCCACTGTGGCAGCTCCTGGGTCCCTTGTGCACTGTTTCCTCTTCTCATCTCACAGGCCATCCTGTTCACACCATCCCTTTCCACACTGCTGCCCTGATTCAGGCCTCTCTCTGTGGACAGTGCACAAGGTCAGATCCTGGGAGAAAAATGAAGCTGCCTTTGCCCTCTCTGTTGGGCGATCAGGGACAGAGCCAACCCTGCCTGGCTCTACAGGTGCGACGGGGAGGGGCCGAGAGCTCGCAGACAGGTGGCACGCTCCCTTCTGCCAACCCAGAAGGTCCTGAGGGCTTCGTCAGGCTGGAGGAGTGGGGTGCTGGCATCCAGTAAGGGACCAGCTGGACAGAGGGGCTTGTGTGCATGTTCTCCTGGGCATGGCAGCCCCAGCTGCCTTCCGTCCTTGTCCTCGGCCTGGAGAAAGCAGCTCTAAACCAAGGGTACCTGCCCGCGGCTCCCTGGCGCCTGGGTGCTCATGACTGGAGAAGGGGAGGGCTGCCTTTTTGTCCCATTTTTTTTCTGCCAACCCATCAAAAACATGTTCGGATCTAAAATTTTGTACAGTTTAGTCCCTCCTCAATATGAACACAAAGATAGCAGTTATCACACTATTAAAGAAAAAAGGCTCTATTTATAGAAAGACCATGTGATTTAATTTTGTACGTGTGTGTATACATATATCTCTGTATATTTTCCCCCATTTTTGTTCTAGGCGTGTTTCTGTTCTTAACTACGTGACCAAAGAACAACCTAGTAGAACTTGTCTCAATGAGATTGCATCACCTAGTGTGGTGGGCCAGTGGAGAAAAAGCAGCTTCTTGTCCAATTTAAACTCCACCGTCCATTTCCTCCTATGTCAAATGGGGATAATCATACCTATATTATGTTATTATTATGGTGGGGATTAAATGAGGGGTCGTGGTAACTGTAAAACTTTCCACGATGGCTGGGCATTATTCATACAGAGATTCTTTACGGGAAAGGGTATGTCCTTAGTATATTCTTGAAGTGGTCATCCTGAGGAGAGTGAAGTTATGCTAATATGAATTTCAACAGATGGGAAGAAGCACTCTGGGTTCCTGCTAAATGAGAGGCAGTCTGCAGGTGATCCCCTATAATCTTGATAACCACACTGTATTACTATTTTCTGTGACTTAAAAATGAAAGAGCTGAGGCTCAGGTGGAAGGTGTGCTCACCTCTGTTGATATCTTGGCTTTGCCCCTTGCTCTCTGTGTGACCACAGGCAAGTTGCTCAACCTCTCTGAGCCTCAGTTTCCTCCCTGGTAAAATGTATCAGTGGTCGGCACAAAGAGCAGGTCATAGGTAGGGCCAGCCACACTCTCCTTACCCTGTGCAGAAGTGTGTTGGGTGGTGCGAGATGGCGCGTAGCTTTTCTCTTGTAGCATCTCTTCAAGGGATAGCAGTCGGTTTTGGGGTAAGCCACGCTAACTCAAAATAGACTGCCCTGTACTAATGATGGCAGGAACCCCACAGGGCAGTACTACAGCAAGAATGAGGCCCCCGGCGGTGACTTTTGACTCAGGTAACTGAGTCCAGGGAGGAGAAACAGCTGTGTTCTTTAACCCCCCCCCCCCGCCCTGAGCCGCCCCTCAATCTGCCTAAGCACCTGGAAGCCAAGCGCCCTGCCTGCAAGCGTTAAAAGCAGTAGGAGCACACAGACCGTGCTCAGAAAGATATTTGTAGGATTGAATTACCATAGCGGTCTAAGACCATTTTTGGATGAGCTGGATGTTCTCATCTTTACTATAGAAAACAGAAAGGTGCTCATTTTCCTGTGTGCAGATGCCATGGTTCTAAATGTCTTTAGCTGGACAAACTTTGATGATAAGCTCTGGTCCAATTTAATGACCGAAAGAAGGGCCTCAGATGACCTGTTTTAAAATCAAAGTTCTCGCCAGGGATTTTCACCCCCACCCCCAAATATGATTCGTCAAAGTTCTGCTCTGGTTGTGGTTCTCAAAGTATGGGCCCAAAGCCAGCAGCATGAGCATCACGGAAACCTTTTGGAAATGCAGATTCTTAGCTTTACCCCTAGCAGTTGTAGCTTAATTAGTTGGGGGATTACAAGGTACCTTAGCTCTCACTGCATGGTTGGAAAGTCAGTATGTTCTGTACCTAGGTTTATATTTGCCAGAGACTTATATTGTTCAAAGCCACAGGTTCTGTGATCCCTGCTATAGTTTTTTCGTGGCCAAAGTGGCTGTTTGGTTGAATTTCCAAGCTGGAGTCGTTATGGACACACCCGGTGGTGTAGAACTGTGGGTCTTCAATCACCCATTTATCTTTGTTTAAGACTAGACCCCCGAATCTGCTTTCAGAATCTGCATCAGCCCAGCCACCAGACATTCTGTCTGCCCTCTTCCTGGCTTTGGAATTGGCCCCTCTATTTTTCCTAAGAGATTACCATGAAACCCTCAGCCCGTTGCCTGTTAGTTCTGAAGAACTCATCCGTTTTATCCCGGGGCACTGCCTTGGGCCGCTGATGAAACTTCCTTCTCTGGCACAAGCCTGTAGAAGGCTGGAGAGGCAGTCTGTGTCTCAACCTCGGCAAGTGGCCAGGCCCGTTTACCTGGCACCGTTGGTCCTCATCTCACTTGGTTTTATATTATTTTCCTTCCATTGTTTTCCCTCTGTCCTTAGTTTCCCAACTACGGGCCCTTGCCTTGTCCTTTATGGTTTTTTGGTTTGTTTGTTTGTTTTTTAGGAAACAGTTTCAATAAATAAACAATACTTTCAGTGATAAGCTACAGTGGGTATGAAACAATTAGCATCAAATCGGGGAGGTCCTTTAAGCGGCCCCAGGCACTTGAGTCGGTCTGATTCCGAACCCCACGCACCCTCATGTTATCATCAGGGCAGGCATTTGGTTAAAACTTTTTCAAACCCACAAAACCAACACGACCGAGAGTTAGCCAAATGAAGGAGATTTAGGCAGACTGAACAGAAGGCCCTTTAGCAGGTGGTAAGTCTTCCTGCTCCAAGATATAGTCATAAATCAACAACTCCAGAAGTGGAGCAATGAAAATTGTGGCCTGAACACTCTCCTCACGAGGTTGGGAATGCCCTAGAAACGCTTAGAGAACCTGTCTCATTTCCAGGCAGTAGTGGATACGATGCCCGTCGGTTGCCTGGATGATACACTTTCCTTAGTTTACTTTGTAATTTAAGGCCCAAATGTACTTTCAAAAGTAGATGCCCAAGGTTCTCATAGATACCCATACTTCTGAATGAACTAGAACTCAGGTTGCCTTGGATACTGTTCTCCGTGAAGTCACCGTGGGGCTCTCATGTGCTCAGTGCATGCCCTTCAGCTTGGGGCAGGTGGAAAGCCCAGCACTGTGCCAGGCACTTAATAAACTTCTTACTTTTTCTCTAATCTTTTCAAGTCTAGGAAAGGCAGGATTAAAGTTTTCTCTTGTGCAGTGCTAGATATTAATCCCATCTTTCACTTAGATAAGAATTTGAAACATGCTGGAACTTTTAAAAATGTGAGTCTGAAAATGGGTGCTGAGCACAGCTTATGTTAAAGCAGGACTTTATTGTTCTTGCTCAATCCCTGCTGCTTGAGAATCGAATGTGATAACGGATCTAAAAGCACTTTGTGCTATTACACTTTTGTACAATGTAAGAGACTATTACATAAATGGCAGTTCAGTGGCTCGACAACTGGAAAGGTCTCTAATTAATAGGGAGTTGTGTTTGAGCTATTGTCTAAAGTTAGAGAGTCTAGAAATTATCTTCGTTAGGTTGGGGCAGGCGTTCCTCTAGAAATCTGCTGGAATTAGAGCGGTGTGTGTCAGAAATGGACCTTTACATCTACGAAACACAGATAATTGGGGTGGCAAGAGAGCCCATTAGTACCTAGTTATTCTCTTGGATCTGAGCAGTATTTAAAGTCTGTCGATCCTGTACTTAGAAATGCTGCAATGAGAAGGAAGGAGGTGAAATGTGTTTCTCGAGTGATTGACATAGAACTGGGGTGGGTGATGCCCTAATCATTGTATTAATGGAAGGAAGGCCTCTTGCTTTGATTTGCCAGATGTCTTCCTCCCTCCCACGTCCTTACACTTTTCCACCAATGGGGAGCTGCCATGGATCGATTCCCCTCTAAACAGTGACTCTTGGTCAGATACCCGGATGTTACCTTGGCAGCCCAGCGCCTCTCCCTGGCTCAGATACACACAGCAGGGGGCTTCTGCACTGGGATCCCTCAAGCCTGTTTCTTGGGCTTATTCCAGATCCTTGAACATTTATGGGAGAGACTCGTCTAGTCTTCAAGAGGTCCTAAAACAGATACCCTCACGCGGGAAAACAAACAAAAAAACCCACCAAACCTTGTCTAGCCTTAAGAAAAAACAAAACAAAACAAAACAAAACCCTAAAACCGGCCTCCTCTCGGTGCACGTTACCATTGGGAAGCAATGCCCTCTTGGGGCAATTGTAGAGAAGGTGAGCTTTCAGAGAGCCTTTGCTTCCCAGTGACCCGGCGATGGCTCTTCTGGACGTTCTAAATTCATTTCATTTTTGTTTGGTTCTGTTTTAATTCATTTCGTCTTGAAGTAAATATACCATCACCCCCACTCACAGGCTCATCTGGGTAAAGAACGTCTCATTGCGAGTTAGTGGTTACAAACTATGCTTAATTAATCCTTCCGCTATAGCTGAAGGCAAAGCTAAAGATCATGCAGGCTCTTGGTTTTTCCTCCCTGCTGCTTTAAAACTCTCCTTACCCAGCTCGAGAAGAAGGACTGTGGAAATCGTGGGTGGGGGACTATCGATCCCACTGCCTTTTTTGCTACCGCTGAGCAGATCTGCTGGCGAATCGAGCAGGTGAGATTATGGACAGAAAGCCCAGGAATTTTCTATGGGGTAGGCATTTTCTCATACCCTTCAATGCAAGCGAATCAAGAATGAATGTCAGAATTTTACTTGGGAACAGAAGACTTCAAATTTATGTCATTAAAAAAAAATATTTTGGGCTTTTTGAATCTCACACCGAGGGTAATGACTGTGTGTCTTTGTTTTCTCCCCCTCCCCCCCGCCCCGGCTGTGGGCACATAGCACGTGTGGAGCGAGAGCGAGGACTGCCTGCCTTTCTTGCAGCTAGCCCAGGATTACATCTCCTCCTGCGGCAAGAAGACGCTCCAGGAAGTCTTGGAAAAAGTCTTCAAGTCTTTCAGACCTGTAGGTGCCTGCCTGGCTTCCAAAGCCGCCTTGTTTTCTACCGTGATTGTGCTCAGAATGACAGGGATGGTGGGGAAAGTGGGCAAAACCTGGGATGACTAATTGTTTTTCTCTTGTCTGCTTTGTGGCTTAAAGATAGCAGCTAGGGGAAGGAGGGAGAGGGCGGGGAAGGAGGGGGGAAACGGGATGTGACACAGCTGTTTGTTGGAGGAATGATGGTTATTTCTAGCCTCACTTGAGTTGAGAATCTCTGACAGGGTGGGGAGCAGACAGAGCCTTGAGGAGACTTCTGAGTATTCCTGCTCTTGTCCAGCAGACTTAAGGCCAGAATGCTTGGGCGCGCTCTGGGGGTTCCTTCGCGTAGGGAGGCCTGTATTTGGGGAGCTGTCGGAAGGCTATACACGGGATGTGTTCCATGTCTGTGGGTACGGAGAGGGATGAAATTGGGTACTGGCTGTATTCTTTTTTCTTTCTATAAACTCTCTGGTAGAGAGCTTGCTTTCTGTCCCCCACCCCCCACCCCGCCACCCCTGATGCCCCAATGTAGGATTTAGGAATCAGTATATTCGGGGCTAGCTGGCAGTTCATTTTCATTCTAGCTGAAAAACATGTAAAGTGAATTCTCACCCCTATTTTGAAGATTACCTAATTCCCTTTATCTTTATTGGGAGGTAAAGTCACATGACTGGTGTCATGACCCTCCCCCCACACCGAGTTCCGTTCCCTGCCTACCATAAATTCTCTACACCTTCAATGATAGGTAACTCTAGATAGCAAACTCTGGAATTTTTTTTCAGATCTTTTAAAAGAGTATCTACTTCTCTGCTGCAGTTTTCAAGCTCACCTTTTGGTGCTCTGAACAAAGTGGGCATGATTGCACGGTTGTGTGAAATACTATGTCTGACGTCCCCATATTTTAAGGTGTGTAAGTTTGTTTTATCATCTTTTTTTTTTCAGCTGGCTCCCACTCTTGGTGTCTGGTTTCTTTGTGTGTTGGGTTATCTCTGTGTGCTGGTTACAGTATTTGAAAATGGGTATTGAGGAGTAAATCGAGGCCTGAGATGATGGTACCTTCTTCCAGAGAGGATTTTGATCTGTTTCTGCTGGGGCTTGGGAGGCCCTATCAGCCTGAGATCACCTTCAAACAATTTAAGGCTGGTGGTTCTTAGAACTCTCCAGGTCATGAAAAGCCAGGCTGCGCATCTGCTTTCTTCTCATTCGTCTTTGTCCTGAGAGCTGTCTTAGTCCATCCAGGCTGCTGTAACAAAATATCAGAGACTGAGTGGCTTATAAACAACAGACATTGATTTCTCACAGGTGCGGAGGCTGGGAAGTCTGGTGCCAGTAGATTCAGTGTCTAGGAAGGGCCCACTTCATGGACAGACAGCTGTCTTTTTGCTCTAACCTCACGTGGTGGAAGGAGAGAGAGATGTCTCTGGGGCCTGTTTTCTAAGAGCACCAATCCCATTCATGTGGGCTCCGCATTCATAACCTAATCACCTCCCAAAGACCCCAACTCCTAATACTGTCCCCTCGAGGGTTAGGATTTTAACATGTGAATTTTGCAGGGACGCAAACACTCAGACAATAAGAGCTCTTTGGGATCTCAGCTTCAAGTGGGGATAGCTTATCACGGTCTTGCTCCTTTGGAAGACCCTGGGTTTGGCCTTGGTCCCCCTAGCTCTTAGAGTAGGCCAGGAATGCAGTAAAGTTTCTAGCTGTTTCTTTCTAGGTCAACAGATGCCCTCAGGACAAAAGCAGCTTTTTATGTTTACCTCTCTAGTTT
>CM052887.1:52748701-52769349 GCA_028534135.1 Potos flavus
CCCTCCCTGAGGTTGCTGTTCCAACTTCATGTTTCTTCTTTCAAAAAGCAGAGACACTTCTACCAGCAAAATTCCCCTAGTTCTAGCTCGTGGGCCTGAGTAAAATTAATATTTTCAGTTTACCACTAATGGGTGAGGAGCCAGGGATTAAACCCTACAGGAAAACCCTTTGTGACCCAGAAGTCCAGTTCTTGCTTCTACTCTTATCATCTGGTTAAGAGCCTGGGAGAAGAGAAAGAATCCACCTGTGGGAAGCTGCCCCAGTGGGTCAGAAAGTCAGATAAGAAAAGATTGTGCACTCATGTGGGTTTTATTATTTATTTGTTATTTTTTTTAAGATTTTATTTATTTATTTGACACAGAGAGAGAGATCACAAGTAGGCAGAGAGGCAGGCAGAGAGAAAGGGGGAAGCAGGCTCCTCGCTGAGCAGAGAGCCCGATGCGGGGCTCGATCCCAGGACCCCGAGATCATGACCTGAGCTGAAGGCAGAGGCTTAACCCCCTGAGGCACCCAGGCGCCCCGATCATGTGGGTTTTAATAAAAGACATTGAATGTTGATAAGCTTATCATAGCTTTTGTTTTCTGCTCATGTATGAAATTTCAAATGTGTGTATTATTCAGGAAATACGATGGCCCCTGAAAGAGAGTACCTACATGTCTTGCCCATACAGGTCTTATATCCAACTCGCCACCTACCCCTTTTTTCTCCTTTTTTTCAGACTGGCCAGAATCTCGTAGGTTTCTTGGTACCCTCGGCATCACTGATCATTAAGATAAAAAGTGACAAGTTCCCCAAAGCTTTAGGGTAATACTTAATACTCAGAGTATGGTTTTTGGACCAGTAGTATCCCCATCACCTGGGACCTTGTTAGAAATGCAGAATCTCAGGTCCCACCCGAGACCAGCTGAATCAGAATCCACATTGTAAGGAGATCTCTGGGTGAATCACATCCACAGTAAAGTGGTCCAAGGAGTTCTTTGGAAGGAGCTTCCAGGGACCTCTGAAGCCACAGGATACTTGCTCAAAGCACCCTAGCTAATTGACTGTGCCCTCCAAGGCAGAGACATCCTTCCCCTTTCTTCCAGACACACTCTAGGCACCTGTGCTGAGCGAGGCCCACCTTTGGAGACAGCAGATGGGAAATGCCAACTGAATGTGTCCTCAGCTAGTTTACCCCACTTTCTAAAAGACCTGGAGTGAGTCCTGGAGATCACTAAATATTCTCTTGGTTCAAAAAAACTTTAATTCTCAAGTGTCGGCATTTCTACCTTTCAAGTACAACCTGTTTAGGTGGGTGGGGCCCAGAAGTTTCTATGTGATCATTGGTTGCCCAGAGGCAGCTTCCTGCACAGCAAACCCCTGGAAATGCCAACACTATTGTTCAGGGTTAGCATAAAGATTTTTTTCCGGTCAGTTGAAAAAATTTTACTGAATGGAATTAATGATTATGACTGTTAAAGTAATTTAAATGTATCAGATTGGATTTCTTGGCCTGTATCCTTTTTTTTATTTTTTTATAAGAATGTGTACATACAGTAAAAGCAAGAACTCCAGGATCCCTAATGGTCTGTTTGTATTCCTGTGTTTGGCATGTCTTCCTGACTGTTAAAAATTTGGATCCAGGGGCACCTGGGTGGCTCAGTCGGTTAAGCATCTGACTCTTGATCTCAGCTCAGGTCTTGATCTCAGGGTTGTGAGTTCAAGCCCCACGTTGGGCTCTATGCCAGGTATGGAGCCTACTTAAAAAAAAAAAACAAAAACAGATCCAGAAGTTAAATGTCGATTTAACCTGCCGTAGATGGGACTAGAGACAGAGTGGGAATGCTGGATTATTACTTGTCTATATGGTATTTTGTCTGTATGTTTCTTTGGTATTTTGGTATATTGTCTGTATGTATCTTTGCAATCCCAGGCAAATTATAGTTCTAGTGCTTTTCCTGTTCTCCTCGGTGCTTTTCCCAACTGTATATACTCATAAATGTAGACATTAACATTGCACAGGGAATTTTTTAAAAGGTGTATTACTCAGTAGAAGACATTGAAGCCTCCAGCTGTAGGAGCGGCATTGACAGCTGGAAGGCAGTCTCCTGGGTGCCTGGCGGTTAGGTTGTAGTCTGTGATCTGATGGCCTGGGTTTGAATTCTGGCTCTGACACTTACTGGGTGGCTCCGTGCAACTTACTCAGCCTCTCTAGGTCTTATCTGTACTAGAGCGATAATACTTACCCCCTAGGGCTGCAGTGAGGACTAATGGAATTCATATATGTAAGGCTGCCTAACTCCGTGCGTAGCAGATAGTAACGTGACCCGCATTAACTACCACTATTAAATCTGAAGTATGACCAGCTTGGATTGTGGAATGGCACGCTGTCTGTGAGTGGGAGAATCAAGTGAGGAGGCTAATAGAGTTGCATTTCGTACTTCTCTTCCTGCTCATTGTAGTACCGATTACCAGTGAGCTGGTCTGAAAGCAAGCGCAGCCCAAGGGAGAGGGAGGAGCAGGGGCTGGAGGCCATCTCCCCTTGAATAACGGAACTGCTGTGCTTCAGAATGAGAAGCCAAGGTAATAGGACCTACCTCACGAATTCACATAAGGTTCTACAGCTTGCCACCCATGGAACATTCACTTTCTCATTTCTTTCTTTTTTTTTTTTTTTTTTTTAGAATTTATTTACTTATTTGACAGAGACAGCTCTAGACACAGCGAGAGAGGGAACACAAGCAGGGGGAGGGGGAGAGGGAGAAGCGGGCTTCCCGCTGAGCAGGGAGCCCGATGTGGGGCTTGATCCCAGAACCCTGGGATCATGACCCAAGCCAAAGGGAGACGCCTAATGGCTGAGCCACCCAGGCACCCTTCACTTTCTCATTTCATCTCCGTAGTTTCTCCGGACATAGAGCAGGTGTCATGGTTCCCACTTTACAGAAACAGATGCTGAGGCTCAGCAAAGGGAGTGGCTTGGCCGAGGTCCCCAGCTAGAGCCCTGGCTTCTGGAGGCCGGGTCCAGTGCCTTTTCCGCACAGCCTCTCAGTGAATCTGTAGACCTGCATTAAGGTGCCTGGGAATTCAGGAAGGCCTGTCAGAACTGCTTATGTCCTTTCTTCCTCCTGGAAGTGTCGGGAGTGAGCAGTTCTAGAAGATGCGTCCCAGGGAAAGGCCTCACGTGTGCCAATGCTGTAAACCTCAAACTATGTGCTTTGGATTCACACCAAAGGGAAGGTAGGGAGCTAGGCAGGGGAGAGAGGGGAAGAGAAGAAATGGTTTTGTACTTGGCTTGCTAGAACCGCTTCCATAGCCCACCCTAAGCAAGGAGAGGAAGGATGTTGAGGGGGTACCTATGGTTGGGGCCCGTGCGAATTACTCAAGTGTATTGTGAAAAAGACTAACCAGTGGTACGTGTCTTTAGGACAAGACGGCAAATGTGTAGATGTGCGCCTCGACTGTGCCCTCTTTCCCCATGGTCACATGGCGAATTGACCACAGTCTTTCCCTCTGAGCCTCGGAGTCCTCAACCCAGGGTTCCAGGCAGCCACCACCAGTCAGATCTGTTAAGTGAGAGAGAACCCACCGGCCATTCCTCTTTTAAGGGGTATCCCTTCAGTGCAGTGAGGAGTCACATTTCTTGTTGAATTAATGCATCCTCTGTTGACATCTGGGTGATTCTGGGGTTCTTGGGATGGGCAGCAATATTTCTGTTTTGTCAGCGATTGAAGTATCATCACTCATTTGACACTTTCGCCTTGCTGTGTCACCAAGAAGCTCTTCAACTAGAAAATGGAACATCAGAATACTTGCCATCTGTGCTCATTGTAGCCATCTTTTCTCTCTCTTTGGAGGCGAATGTTATCTTGGGCTCGTTCCACTGAGATGTGAGAGGGTGACAGCAGGAGAAGCGGGCTTCCCGCTTCCCCCAAGCATGTACGAGATTGCTCCACACTGTGCAGGCTAGCGGAGAAGCGCTTCTCCCGCCCCACCCCTCCAAGCCAACCGAGGCCCATTGAGACAGCCGCGGTCCTCTGGGCGCGAAGGGGAAAGCATGTGTGTCTACGGCTGGTCTGCCCGGCCTGCCAGGCCCCATGTAGAATACGACCAAAGGCCTGGCCACTCTCGTCCGGAGTGTGTTCACAGGGCTCTGTGAACCTGCAGGGGTTGGGGTTGGAGAACTTCAAGGGAAAAGCATTATTTCTACTGGGACTTACTGTTTCCCCATGTCAGCATTTGGGCAGGGGATGGGAAGAAAGGCAAGGGTCGCAGGGTATTAGGGAGGCGATGCAAAGCAAACAGAGTGGTCCATGCAGTTAGCTGGGCTCCCAGGGCCATTCAGTGAAGTTGCCTGAAAGTGACCAGTCAAGAGGGCCACCCGTGTGAGAATGTCAGGGCCACACGCAGACTAAATCGGAAGGAGGAGCTGTGGGACAGAAGCACGGTGATCACAGGCAGGGCCCGGGGGTGGCCAAGGCCTCCTCTCTCTGCCAGCGCCAAGGCTTTTCAATCATATTGATCAGGCCCAGCAAACGGCACTTAGTTTCCAAGCAAAGACCAATCAGTGCTTTGAGAAGATGTTTCCCGGGTATTTATTGTGAATATCCCCGAAGATAATTATAGAGCCTCTGGAAAATACAGAAAGATAAAAAGGAAAAAATTTACCCATAACCACGTGCCTGAAACAATTCTCTTAAAATTTGAGTGTACTTCATTCGAAGTCTTTTTTGCTATGGAGTTGTGTATAAATTTTAAGAAAATCTGTGTCATAATGAAAATGCAATTTTCACCATGCTCTTTTTACACTTATGTATGTGTTTCTGAATCAAGTTACTCAAAATACTATTTTAAGTAGGTGTATAAGATCCCGTCTTAGAGATGCATCGTAATGTAACCAAAAAATTAAACATTTCAGTGGTTTTCACATTTTGACATGTGCATTATAAATACTAGCAGCACGTGTTTTTCGGGAAGAAAATATAGAGGGGGTAGATTTTTGATGTCTTGATGGAACAGTCAGCACTGTTGGTTGTACTACGGCTGACATCCCAGCTGTGTGTGTGTGTGTGTGCGCGCGCGCGTGCGCATGCACGCATACGATATTGTTCTATATTGGTGGTGTGTGGTGCCATGTTTTGATACTTAAAAGTAGAGAGTCTCCAGGCTCCCCAATAAAACCTAGCCCTTTGGGCGCCAATCCATTGAAGGACTGACATTTCCATCCAATATATTCATAAGCATAGTTGTAGGGACGGTTGACTCCAGTGGGAAATCTGTAGCTGCTGTGCTGAGTCCTGTAAAACGTGGATGAATTTGGATGAGATGTCTTTGGTTCGCTTCCTGCCCGCAGGCCATTTGGCGCTCACGGCTGGTTCTCTCCTCTCTCCTCTAGTTGCTGGGGCTTCCGGATGCCGACGATGATGCGTTTGAAGAGTACAGTGCAGACGTGGAAGAGGAGGAGCCAGAGGCGGACCACCCCCAAATGGGGGTCAGTCAGCAGTAACCTTCCGAGGGCTCCCACCTGAGAAGGAGAGTGGACCCCCTGGTACCTGAGGTGGGGTCGCGTGCTCCTGGGTTAGCATTTTTTTGCATTAGCACTTCGAAACAGGACGTCTGACTCCCAGCATCCAAATTCAAACTAAGTACCTTTTTATTGACCGCAAAATATCTGGGATGAGCTTTGCTCAGAAGTGACCTGAATTTTACTCCCGTTTCAGTGGGTTTCTATGGGGTTGTCTCGGTAGCCTTTGCCATTTTGAATTTAGAGTCCATTTTGTGGCTGACTGTTCTCTCTTGAGTTTGTGTTGGAGAACTACCATTCGCTGACTCGAATGTAGAGAACTTTGAATGTATTAAGGATATGTTCTGAGTCCTCACAGGTGACATTATTGAGAGAAAGCATGACAGAGAAGAAATGCAGTCTGCACTTTTTATGTACTTTTTAAGTGTCCATAAGTGAAGGAATTTGCTTATAAAGCATGAGTTTTAATATCTAGTCATTAAACTGCACAAGGGCAGAAAAGGATAATCACTTAGCTTTGGATGAAGAGGGGAAGAGAGGCAGAGAAGTCTTTGTTGAAATGTTCTGCCATTACTAAGTACCTGGATAGATAGCAATGGGTTCATGGTTGGTATAAGCATTACTTGCATGTTCGGTTGTTTTAAAACATGCTAATTCCAAAGCCACCTTTAAAATCTAATAGTGGAAAATATCAATGGGGTGACATAAATGATTTCTTTAAAATGTCTATAGACCGTCCCACATATGAAATGAAACATTTACGTTCTCTCTTTATAACCAGATGGCAACTTGTTAAATCATGAAAACATTCAGAATCCAAGTGCCACTTAAACTTTGAAGCCATAGATAAATTTAATGGGGGAAATAAACCAGGATAAACAATTTTTTTAAACATATGATGGAATCCTTCTTTACTTTAATTTGTCTTTTATTCCTTAAAAAAAAAAAGGTCAAGAAAAGGATCCCACTGTATAATTTATTTAAAAAACTGTAACCAAGTTAAAAAGCTGTAATCAAGTCCTTGGACGGACCTAACAGAAGTGAATTTTTAAAGCAATATGAAAGTGGGAATCTTTCAGTCGTGGGTTAGCTTGGTTCAAATGGGAAGTTTCAATGATCAAAATACTAAGACAACTCACAGAAACAACTACTTAATAATCGGAAACACTGCTGTTGTTACTTAGCCAACAAATACTTACATGGGAAATCCTTTGTAATGCTAACGTGGAATTATTTAAAGTATTCATTTTCTTGGACCCTTCTGGATCTCTCAAAGCAGAATGCCTCTTTCACAACCCTTGACTCAACATAGCATCTGGGGTGGGAATGTTTTTAACATGCATACACATGCCTGTTAGGTTGTCATAGTTTGGGACTTGGAAAAAAAAAACGAAAAAAAAAAAAAAAACAAACAAACCAGCAGCAGCGAGCACAGAGCTTCCGGGAGTCTTCTATATCTTCCAGGCCTGTCAGTATTAACCTGATTATATCACCATTTTCTGTTTGATTGATTGGTGCCACGAAGAGCACGGCCGCTTGTGGTAGAACAGGGTACTGCAGCTTTAAGTCGTCGGGGAAACCAGTGGTTTCCATCCATGCTTTGGTACCCACATTTGTCCTTTTCTTGGAAAAGTGTATTGAAGGTTAATTTCAAGTGAAATGAATTTCCTTCCGAGTAGCCTATTCCCACCACAAACCTTGACGTTTCCTCCCGCGGGTGAACGTGTTCGGTGCCCTGCTGCCTTGTCTGTCTTCCCGTTGGCTCTGAACCTGAGCGCAGGTGGTTGTAAGCGGCATTCTGTAGATAGTGCCGGGGTTTGGTAACCTCTGTTTTAACACAATAGGCTGAAAGAATGACTTCTGCCACTGACTGAGCTGAAGAAGCTTGACTAGCTTGCTCCATTGGAAGGTAAACTGGAATTTTACACTTAGAGGCTTAGCGGCTCAATTTACATAAGTTTGTGAATGGAATGGACATTAATATAAAATGTGTTTTATGAAAAAGCGTTTAGGCTTTGACCAAATGCGTTTTGGTATTATTATGTTAATGTTCTATTTATAAACACTGAGCTGAGATCAACTCAGCCATTCAGTGGGCTGAGGAGAAATCTCATCTTTGTTCTGCCCCAGGGGTTGAGGATAACAGTACTGTGTGTCGCTTATTTTCATGGCAAAACCCCAGAAAGCATTAGCAAGTCGAACTGTTTCCTCCAGAACTTCCCTTTTTCTGACTATGTGGCTCCCCGGCTGCCCTTGCTGACGCTCGTGCCCGGGCGCGCGCTCCCGGGGGTTCGCGGTCTGGGGTGTGTGCCGCGGCAGAGCTCGCCCTGTGCAGAGCGCCCCCCGACGGCCAGCGAGGCAGGCGGCCGTCGTGGCTATGGAAAAGGTTCCGTGGTTTGACAAATTCCTGACTTTCACAAACAGATGAACACTTACGAAGAGGCAGTGTGGTGCGGTGGGGAGATCGTGGACCCGGGAGTCAGGAGAGAGACCTGGGTTCTAGCCCTGGCTCTGCCAGGGGCCGCGTGACCTTGGGCAAGTCCCGTGACTTGCCTGAAACAAGGGCTGTTTGCCCTTCCTGCTTTCACCACCGTCGTTCCCCAACTGCCTTATGGTGTGTGTGTGTGTGCTAAGAGCGACGGTCAAGGACACTTTTAGGGAAAGGAGAAAGAAATATATTTTGAATCTTGCCGAGATGCTGTCCTGAGCGTGCTGGCCACAGGACTACCTTGGAATAGGTTTCTGATGTTCCGTGAGTGTCCGGACCCCCTCGAGCCTGATCCTGGGGGGCTGATGACTTCTGGTCCCTTAGGCAGAGGACACAGTCAGGCCTCAGGGTTACAGAAATGTACTTGTCCCAGATGTGTGGGCTCTGTCGGCCGAAGGCGTGGCTTTCCCTTGTGCCCCAACAGACTGCGGCTTTGGAAAGGGAGTGAATGTAACTTAACTGAGAGAGGAAATTTTGCATGAAGAAGAGCTGGGAGAGAGTGAAAGAGGAGTACTTTGACTTTTTGCCATGTTATCCAGGAGAGAAAAGGAGAGAGAGAGAGACTGTGTGTGTGTATGTGTGTGTGTGTGCACGTGTGAGTGTGTGTGAACGTTGGGGGGAGGGGATGATTGGTGGCTTTTTGATCACTGTGGGCCAGCTGTGAAATCCTGCCTGTGATAACCTTACCAGACCTTGATGCTGGGTCTGAGTGACTCACAGAGACATTTTTCTTGTGGCCGCCTAGTCACTGGCTCTGCCTGACAGTCACACTGAGCACACTTTAGGGAACCAGAGAATGAGTTAGGGAGCCGGGGAGGGAGGTGGGACCCCCCACACGACGCCTGCCACACTCTGGCTCAGTGACACTCACGTCTCCCAGGCTCAGAGCAGCACATAAGACTTTGGGGGGTTTTTTGGTGTGTTTTGTTTTTTTTTTTTATATGACTAGAACATGAGAAGTCTCTTATTTAGGAATGCTCCCTGTGTCTTGGAGCCAGAATTAGGTTTCCAGGGTTCTTAAGTGAAAAATTTCTCTCCTCTCATAGCTACTGTCATTTTTCACATACAAATAGAAACCTTTCCTCCAGCACAACGACATCTCTAAACATTGTGTCTGTCTCATAAGAGCACAAAGTGTATGTACCTCGGGGAGCTGCGTTCCCCAGCATCGCTGGAATTTATATTTTAGAAATCTCCCTTGCGTATTAGAATTCACAAGTTGGGAAACGGATATGAACAAACCTGATTTTCCACGGTTCGAGAGGCACAGAGGAATAGGCAGGACTTAATCTGTGGTGGGAGGAGATGAGAAAGGGAGAATGGGAGAGTTAGGGTCTAATTCTTTAAAAAAAAAAAAAAAAAAAAAAGAATAAAGAAAAAGCCAGAAGACAGGTATTGTGCACGGTACAGGAAAACTGTTTTCAGGGCTATCCCACTAGGAGCTGGCTTTCCTCGAAGGGACCGCCTGCGCGTTGAGAGGCAAGGCCTGTGTTGGGGATGGATTTGCAGCTTTACAAATGCCCGGCAGCCAGGGACACGGCAGGTGTCTCGCCAAGGTGGAGGAGTTTTCCTCAGTAAACCAGCTGTCAGCCAGAGAAGCCTGTCTTTCCAAAGTGCGACCACATGTGCGGGCTCCAGTCACCTGGCAGGCAGCCCGGGAAGCGGACTTGATCTTGCTGTCGGTGTGGAGGAGGCCGTGGGTCAGGAATGCCCCCAGGGGCTGGAGGGCAGAGCCCGCCTATTCCATGTGCTTCAGGGTTGTAGAAGGAGCACAATTAACACTCAAGTGGATCACAGATCCCTCTTCCCTAGAGCGACTGTCAACCCCAAAGAGGGGCCACTGCCTGTTAGTCTTCAGACGACCCGAGAAGCCGAACATTTTTTTTTTTTGGGGGGGAATGAAACATGAATCTTCTTCCACAAAGACCCAACTAGTTATCTTGGTTTTGTGACACCAGGTATGATGACCTGAAAGACTGAAGCCTTTTTGATGTCGTTTAGAATATGTAAAACTTGCCAGGCTGCCCATAGCCTCTGATGTCCATGGCAACGTGGGGTCTGAGGTAAATGTCTATAGCTCACGGCCCCCTGGGTAAATCGTCACATAAGATGGTGTCGTCGATATTTTTATTTAAATTTGTGTTACAAAAATAGAGGACCCATGAGCATCACACGTTAGAAACCTCCTTTACGGCACCGTGTGGCTGAACAAACCCAAGCCGTCGAAAGCGTGCACCAAGCCACATAAAAATAAACACTTCATTTACTGAGAACTGGGTTCAAGTTATTCAGTCCCACCGAGAAAGCAGATAGTCTGTTCTTTGTACAACTGCCTTTCCCTGGTTCGTTCTTTTGTTTTGCTTTTGTTTCTTAAGCGTCGTTTTTCACTCTGAGTACCTTCTGATAGCGAGGCGGGTAAAGATACGGCAGTCCTGTGTACACACGGCACCTTTTTAGAGGAGAAAGCAAATTGTCCGTTCTCGGGAAAATCGGAAACCATCTGTGAGCCAGTCTTCACTTGGCTGCGAGAGCAGAGTTGAGCCATCTACATGAGAAGCAAAATCAAGGAACAGTCTGGGGGTTCTTTTTTCCTTAGGCAAAAATGTTTCCTGCAGGGTGTGTATGTTTTCTTCGCCTTTCTATTTCCTTTCCAAGAAATCTCTTGTAAATGACAAAACTGTGAAATGGGTTGCCAAAAAAAATTGTTGCCCTTTGTTTTAGATGCCTCAAGCAGTGTAAACCCGAAAGTGAACCCTGTCCGCATCTCCGTCCTCCCTCCCAGGAGAAGGAGGATCTCATCCACCAATGTAATTACCATACGCTTGCTATTAAAGAGCCTTCCAAACTCCGGTGATGTTTGCCTCTTTTTTACCCACTCCACGGTGTTTGGTCCAAAGGACACCTCATGGGAAACAAAGGAGGGACAGAGAATGAGGATGGCCAGCTAGCTCTGTGGTTGCCAATGTTGGGGCTGGGTTGGGGGAGCGGCCGGCGGGGGGGAGGGAGGGAGGAGGTCATTACGGAAACCACTGGCAAGGTTCAAATGTTAGTAATTTGAGACATTCATACATTTGTTCTGATGTGGCTGGTAGCGAGTGATTTTCCAGTCAGTCTTCCTTCAAACCAGGACTTGAGGAGCATATACGAGAGTCCTAATTTTTCTCTCATAATGAGACACCACAGGCACTTTGGGGCACCAGTTAGAAAGCTGTGGTCACTCTGTGATGATATGACACTGTTTCCCCCGACTGTCCTCCCGGTGATAGTTCTTCAGTAAACAGTGGCATCTGAAGACTAAATCAGGAGTTGGTGGTAAATCCCATTATTTGATTAAGAACAAGCTTCTTTCCCCAAATGAATAGGTCTCCATAGACTGAGATGAGGTTTGAGATTGCCTTAGTAGATGCAGCGTAGAGAGGGTGTGTGTGTGTGTGTGTGTGTGTGTGTGTGTGTGTGTGTGTTCGCTAACTTCATTGGTGGTTCTTGGTTCGGGACATGGCTCTCGTCAGAGATTGGACCTGAGTGGTGGGCTGTGTGCAAGCCTTCTGAGCCTCACTCATCAAAAGATTCTGGCTTCAGCAGGGTGGGGGCGTGATCTTCCCCAGACAAAGCCATTCTTCTGGGGGAATTTCTTTGTTACTGTTTTTTGATCACTTGCACAGATAACCTTTATAAAATGTAGCTTGGCTCCTTTATCTAAGTGCAGGGGCTGGTGATAGAAAGACCCACATTTTCCCCTTTGCCGTGAATCACTCTGAAATCAGTTGGCTGGGGGAAATTGTTCTAGCCCAGTGTCCTCCCTGACCAAGCTATGTAGCCATTGGCATGTCACGTCTCCCCACCCCCGACCTTTGTTCCCTCATCTGTAAAAATAAGAATACACTCTCATTTCCAGGTCTCCTCCAGGCACTAGCACTGTGGGAATGTATCTTGTCTTGGCTAGTGGGATTAGGGAGGGTGGGAAGCAAAGTTTATAAGGAAAACGCTGTCTCACGAAACCAGGGCGGGGCAACTGACATTGGCAAAACTATTTCGTTTCCGTAGGAAAGTCAGGTCGGGTGGGACGCTTCATTGTCTGTAGTGTTCATCGTGGACATGAATGGGTTAAAGTCAAACAAAGTAAACCAAACAAAAGCCGCTACGCAGTGCTTGGACCCTGCACCAGGCGGGGGCCAGCGAGCTTGTGCCTGTATGCAGGGGGTCTCCGGGGGCTGGCACATGGCTTTGCCTGATGCCCTGCTGAACGGGGGTGAGCGAACATTCCCTTCCCTGTGGCAAGCCTGGCCATCCGTTACTTTGGAAACTCAAGAAGTGCCTCCCGAAGTAGCTGGCAGGGTACTTTTCCTCTTAGAGCCACAGTAGGAAAATAACTTTGTAATATTTTGCCTATCTCTGACCCACCTTTTTTCCCCTCTGGGAGCAGAAAACATTGACATTTATAAAAAATCTGGGCAAGCTGTAGTTAGGCAGCCTAAGAATGAGGTAGGCATTTCCTATTAGGTAACATTTAAGGGCGCCAGAGACATTTTCTCCTCCTTATTTTCTAGGAAAATGTGGTAACCACACAGATGGAGAAACTGGCAGTAAAATAAGTTGGTCCTCTGGGATGCTTTTTAATTGGGAGCCTCTAGAGGTCAGCACTGCATAACAAAGGGCTTTCTAGTTCTGGGTCATCCCGGTGCCCATTTCTTGGTGGAGCCTTTGGGAGAGGAGGGCCAGTAGGCCTCCAGCAGGGGGAAGGAGGGTGAGCAGCCCGGCTGTGCATGGGAGAGGAAGGCATAGGGTCCTTGCCTTTATACAAAATCTTAACATTTGTTTGGGGTTTTTTTTTTCCCCCTTCTCATCCATCTTTCTCTACGGCTCCCACACCCCAGTATGCACACTGCCAGCTCAATAAACACGACTTATTGACCAATCGATGAAGCCTGGCATTTAGCTCCCGCGGAGAAGGGCTGGGGAGATGCCAGAGAGGAGACGGACGGCACGTTGCATTTTGCTTCGAGCAAGGGGAGAGGCCCCTCTGGTTCCCAGGCAGCCTGGGCCTTTCTCTCTGCCAAGCCCTGCAGCCTCCAATCAAACCAGGATGCCGTGGGCGGTGCTGGGACCCCGGGTTTCTGCTTGGAACCCGCATCGAGTGCCCTGAGGCTCCCAGATCGGGGCTGGGTAGGGAAGGATTTGAGTATCTGTAGGAGATCCAGCCAGAACTGAAGTTGTTGGGAGGCTCTAAAAACTGGTGGGACCCTCCTGGGGCTGGGGTGCCCCAGAGCGTGAGATGCGACGGCAGTGCGCAGTGGTGGCTCAGGCTGCCCGGACCACTGCAGGCCAGGGGCTCCCCGAGCTGCCCCCGGGGTTCTCTTTAGCCCCGCAAGGAACAGGAAAGCCTTTCCTCCCCTCTGTCTCTCTGCTCAGAGTTTTTATCATTCCCCTCTACTGCGTTCAGCGTAACCCACGTGATAGCGTTGACAACCGTCCTTTGCTGGGTGATTTGATGGAGCCTGGGACCCACTCGCTGGAAAGGGACATGGTGGAAAGGACAAGCCACATGTCACAAGCACAATGGGAGCCCAGACTCCCCTGAAAAACATCTTAACACTTAGCGACTTAACAGCATTCTCACTGCTACCATTAGATTTCGAAATGACGTTTTTTGGTCCTGATAAGTGTGGACAAGGCCCAAGGTACCCTGCTCCCCAGTATTGGTGGTGTTCTGTGCAAGTGTGGAACGGCCCGATGACTCTTCAGTCGTCTTGTCATGAAGCCCACCGTGCTGAGTGTGTCCAGGGGCATATGTCGTCACCTACAAACATCTATTTTAACTAACTTCCATAAAGCCGCTTCTAAGCGCCAGGCACTGTACTAAGTTTCTTTTAACTCCTCACATCCTTCCAACGTGACGTAGATGTTAGGATTGGTAGCCCCCTTTTACAGATGAGGAAACTGAGGCACACAGAAGTTAAGCAACTTTCCGAAGATCACACAGCTAGTAAGTGTGGGAGCTGGGATTCGAACCAAGGCGGTTTGGCTTCAGAGCCCTTTTAAACTACTCTGCTGTGAATAGGATCGTCAGGGTTGGTCTTACTTTTAATGAAACCTCTGGCTCTTTTCGTTCAGCACGGCTGAGGCCTGCCCTTGAACTCTGCAGCGAACGCTATTCGTCTGCCTGGTTGCTGTGCGCGGGACGGACTCAAGAAAACGGTTCACCAGGTCTCTGCCTTGCCCAGGATCTGGTTGGGCACGCCGAGTAGATTAGGATGATAACTGATACGTTTTTTTCCAGTCTCCATGTCCTTGCAAAGATTTGAAAGTGATCGGAAGATCTGGAGCAACCGGTTTGTTGGAATCATTTAGTGACTGGTAAAATAAGAGAATCTGTAGGCAGGGGCGAGGCTGTGGAAACAACCAGTGCGCCCCCCTTTCTGTGCCCTAGGTCTCACCCCCTGAACAGCCCTTCATGAGCCCATTACAGACTCCTCATCGTGAAGGGGCCTTTCACCCAAGCTTACCCTGAAATAGCCAGGAGCCCAATTCACTCTGTAGTCAGGCCAGGACCTGAGAGCAGGGAGAAAGTTCTCCTCATCCCCTCCTATCTGATACCGGTCAGTAGAGTCCCCACCACGCACTGGAGACGTGAGTCTCAGTGTCTCTCCCGGAGCCATCCCGGCACACTTCCAGCCCGCCCTCCGGCCCTGGCCTTTCGCCCTCCGTGCCAAGGCCGCAGCGTACGCCCCTTCCGCCCCCCACCACTGCTGCTTGTCTTAGACAGTTTCACGCAGAAGGAATGCCCGGCAATCAAAGACCATGTTTCAAAGGCAAAATCAATTTGCTTTGAAGCTCATCGGCTTGTTTAGATGACCTCTGCCATAGTTTCCTCCAGTGACGCAGGAAGAGAAGAGCCAGCCAGGTCAGAGCCCATAAAAAATGTTGGTGCCCCAACCCTGCTTTCCTTGGTTCTGAGATCCCAGATGTTATCACACAGATCCCTGATGACGGGGACCCTGTGGTCTTGGCATGCCAGCGTGGGCTCGTGCGTGAGTGGCTGCAGGGAGAGCGTGTGGTACCCCAGGAGCAGTGCTTCTGCATTTTCCAAATGGTGCACAGACGAAAGGAAGGAAAGCGGAAAAGGTGGGGGTCGCTTTAGGGGCACCTGGGTGGCTCAGTTGGTTAAGCGTCCGACTCTCGGTTTTGGCTCAGGTCGTGATATCGGGATCAGGGGATTTAGACCTGCGTCTGGCTCTGTGCTGAGTGTCGAGTCTGCTTGAGATTCTCCCTCTCTTTCTCTCCTCCTGCCCCTCCTGTTGTTTGTACTTGCTCCCCCCCCCACTCAAATAAATAAGTAAATCTTAAAAGTCCTTTAAACATATCAAGTCACGAAAGCACACGAAGCTGCACGGGTTTGGAAAGAGAAGGGCACCGTGTCACCGGGAAACAAAGACAAGTTGGCTTTCTGGGTCTGGCTCTCCCTTCCCGTATGGCCTTGGTCTTTAAATCTGTAGTTTCTTCCTCTTAGAAGTGTTAAGGGCCACTTTGAGCCGTGGGCTGTGAGGAGCAATAAAAATACAAACTGTTGTGGAGAATCAACTTTAAAATGGGTCTGGGAACTGGCAGAGTCGACGCAGTTTCTGACTCCAGTGTTCCTATTATCAGAAACGTAAATCTATTAGCTAGAGAGGATGTGAGCGACAGCCGCACCCCAAATCTCAGTCTGCGATAGGATTTCAAGTGGAATGCACCCTTCAGGGGGTGCACCCCGGTGAGGGCTGTGTTGGGGTCGGCCTCTGCCCCCACCCACCCCCCCTCCGTTCGCTCCTCTCCCACCTCACCTGACATTGAGCTCTTTGTAACTTGCAGTCCATCTGCATTTAATATGGGGGTATAATTACGTTCTTTACTAGACAACGCTATGTCTTCAGAAGCATGTCCTTTGTATTTGCAAGTGGCCTTAGCTTTCAACCCGTGCTCCGAGGAAAAGCCGTGTATGAGACACGACCGCTGCATAGCGTGTGCATTCAGCTGCTGGCTTGTACGGCATCGTTCAGACGGGTGCCTTGGCCGACCAGTGGGGCTGGACTTCGTGATGGAGCTAAACCGTCCCGATCTCTTGATTTCCCTTTCCTTCAAAGACTCTTTCTGACTCTGGCCAGCACCTCATGGACTCCCGTAACTGGTTATAAGGAGGGCTAAGCGCGACGACAGGACTGGTTTGGGGTAAAGCTCCCGCCGTGCTGGAAACAAAAACCAGGGCTCTCCTCAGGGTGGGTGGAAAGCATCTTCGCATGCAGCCTTCAGGCTTTTTGAAAACGATCTCTTATCCAAACGCAAGCCAACAATGTCCTCTAACTCAGTGCTAATGAACTCATCGAATCCATCCGCAGAGTCTGTTGGCCTCAGAGCTGGGGCCAGCCCTCTGCTGGGTGCATGAAAGCCGCCTCCCCGAGCTGCCCTTCAAACCCTGCTCTGACCCCGTCCTCTCCAGCTCTGGAAGAGCACACACGAAATTGGCCACGTGCTCTCGAAAATCGCCTTCAGAAGCTAGCGTGGGCGAGTCTGGGACGGATTTTGACAAAACAGATGCTGTATCAGGTATGCTGGGGCTGCTGGGAGTCCGTCTCCCCCCCTGGGGGGGTTAGGGGAGGGTCCTGCCTGCTGCTGAGGGAGAGGGTTCCAGATGTGGAGTGGGGCCGAGCAGCTGCTGGGAAACACAATGACCGCCGTCTCTGGGTCTGTCACCAAGACAATGGCACTTTTGTGAACCCGCTCGGAATCGAACTTTTCATCTGGCACCACAGTGTGCTACCCTCTGGAGCAGTGACGTCACAAGGAGGCAGAGATGAGGGAATTCATCCTTTTGGGCAGGGTGGCTAATCTCGTTTCCCGACCTCTGCATATGTACTGATGTCACCCTTTTTCCCCAAACCGCACCAGCCCGGGGCGAGCAGAGAATTCATGACCGCAGACACATTCTCTTTTCTCTGGTGCTGACACTGACTTCGGGGATTCCCGGCCCTTCTGAGCTTCCTCCCACCTGTCCTGGGCTGTTCCTTGGAGTGCCCCGTGTACGCTTCCCGAGCCCGTCTTCAGTGGCACCCGCTGTTCTCCTTTCTGGCTGTAACGCACAGCCGTTCCCGCCAAGGCTGCAGAGCTCCGAAGTACTAGCTGGGTTGCCGCTGCTCGGGGACAGGCCCAGTTGGTGTCCACCGAAGGTGGCCATTTTGTGCCCCCGCCTGCCACCATTGGCCCCGAGGCTGCCGGTACGAGGTGCTGAGGCCACAGTGTGGGGGTGCTGCTCTGGTGACAGCTGGCCTTCCATTTTTATTTACCTTTTAATCCAGCCACTCACCAGAGGAGCTCAAGTCCAAAAAGTTAGATGTGTCTGTGTGTGACAGGCTCAGAGTAACCTTTCATCCAGTCTTCCCCAAGGTGACCCTCCACCCCCGTTTGTGAGCCTGACATGTTCCCCGTGCCTTCAGCCCAGAGAGGCTTGTCAGCCCCTTCTGGAAAAGGCTCCGGGGAGGGTCTACCTGTCACACCCATCTGTCCAGAAATGGCAGAGGCGGAACTTGCCATCCTCCTGAAATAGGGTGGGTAGCTCCCGGGGCGACCCCCACAGTGCTGGGTGGGGGTGGTTTAGCCAGGCCAGAAAGGCTCAAGGTTCTGGGGGATTTGAAGTCTCCTTTCCCGTCCAGAAAGTACTTTACTGAAGACGCGTGTGTCAGGTGCCTCCACATTGTAAAGGCTATTATGCTTGGAGTTGACTATTAAAAAGTGATTTCTTGACCCTCAAAGTTACGAAAGCCTGGGCCATCAGAGCCGTAGATGAGCGAGTCTCCGACTTCAGGCTCTTCAGTGGGGAGCTCATGAAACGGGCAGGTTCTGCTGGACACACACAGCGGCGTGTTCACAAATACTCCAGGTGGTGCTGTCTCAGGGGGTCCGCGGACCGCACTCTGGGAAACCCTGACGTTGAGCCGGCCTCCAGGCTAGGAATCATTCACTGTGTCCAGACGGAGCCGAGATTCGCCAGGCGGCTCCTGGGTGCCAGGTGCTGGGCAAAATGCCTTCGGGGTCCTATTCCACATCTTCCTCCACAGAGAGAAAATCCGAACAGAGATGCCACAGTTTTGTCTCCATTAAAATCTCACGAGTTGGAGGAAAAAAGCCACTCGTGTAAGCTCACGTGGTGGCAGAGCCGGGAATAGAGGCCAGTTCTGTCTGATTGCAAAGCCTTCGTTTCTTGTCCCAAGGCGTCTCGCTGCTCCTGTGGCATCTGGGGAACAATGATGGGCGGGGGCCAAGTCGCATTTGGCAACTGTGCTTTATTACAGATAAAAACGATTACGCTGCCCTCCGCCCAGCTGTCAGCCCTGCAGCAAAGAGCAGCAAAGAAATGAGAGTATTGTAAAGAGACCGGGACGCTTAAGAATCAGAGCCTCCCCCTCCCCCGCCTCGAAGTTCAACTACACTTTCCACGATATAAATGTGCCATAAGGCTGGCCAACCGAAGATGACCCTTCCCAAGAGAGGACAGAAGGCAGGAGACTTCATTATCTAAGTATGACATTATCTTCTCATTTCTTTGTTTACTTACTGATCGCCGACCAGCCCCACTGGATGATAAGCTACACGAGGGCAGAGGAGGTATCTGTATGCTCTCCATTACGTCTCCGTGCTCAGCACAGTCCTGGCATGTAGAAGGCTCTCGTGAAACCTTTGTGGGATGAATGAATGAACGAACGAATGAAGTGTGGGGAGAAGAAAGTAATGCTACTCTTTCTCTCGGGAACATAGGGAGACTGCTTTGCTCTGAGATCGACCTGCTCTTACTCGTTCATATGCCGAGGGGCAAGCGTGGAGGTACACAGCCCCCAAGACAGGAGCCTCGGGGACCTGCCTTTGTCCCTACATCTCAGGGAAACCATTTGTGTTCAAGAGTTGGAAATGTTGCTGGTAAATCTCCAAGACCTCTGCATTCTCCCGAAGTGGGCGGATGTCATAGGTGTCTGTGCCCCTAACCCCAGGACCCCTGGATGGCCTTCAAGGAAGTGTCATCAGTAGATAGGAAAGTCAGAAAGCAGATGCAGCCCTAGACACATCCTGGTGGGAAAGCAAGAACATACGCTTTCCGCACGATTTCAAATGAAGACCTTGCTCAGGACGCAAGACACCCACTTTCTGGTGCTCTCCAAGGCTGCCTGGCTATACACCAGCTCCAAGAAGACTCAGAAGCTGTCCCATTCTAGCAGGATAGCCTGGGAGCAGAAAAATGCCCTACGGACCTCCTAGGCACCGGTGAGAAATCAGTGGGACATTGCTCTGTCAAAGGGTCTTAACCATTAAATTCGAGAAGGTTGAAATCATATTGAGTATCTTTTCCAGCCACCATGGTATGAAACTAGAAATCAATCAGGAGAAAAAATCTGGAAAGAACATAGTGTCTTAATCAGTTTGGGCTGCTATAACAGAATACCACAGACAGTGGCTTATAAAAAATGGAAATTTCTCTCTCACGGTTCTGGAGATCCAAGATCAAGGCACCAGCAGCTTCGGTGTCTAGTGAGGATCTGATTCTAGTTCGTGTGTCCTCACATGGCAGAATGGTTGAGGGAGTTCTCTGGAGCCTTCTGCAAGCGCACAAACCCCATTCAGGAGGGCTCTGCTCTCACAACCTGATCCCTTCCCATGGCCTCACCTCCAAATACCATCACGCGGGAGATGAGGTCTCTACATATGAGTCTCGGGGGAGCCATTCAGTTTATAGAATAAGGTCACCTCGGTTTCTGCATCTAGAATAACGTACGTGGAAACCCCCCATCGCCTGTTCTCAGAGTCACAGGAAACTTGGAACTCTCGAGTTTCCTTTTCCAGCACTGTCTTAAAAAAAAAATCTTGCAGAAGTACTCACCACCCTCCCTCAGACCCCACAATTTCAGATCGCCAAGGAGGTGGGGTGGGTCTGTGAAGTCCTTACAGGGCCGGGCCACTGATTCTGTGAAAGCCATTGGCACAAATGGCCTTTGAGACTCAGTGTCCTCGAACCTTCTTTGTTTCTCGCTTCCATTTTTCTTTTCCCGTCACTTAGTTCCATTTGGTTGCTCGTTTTCTACTCCTTCCACCTCCCTTGTCATGACTGCGCTGACCTTCTTCCCATGGCAGGCCTGCCTTTCTCCCTCATGACCCTTCGAGTGGGCTATAGACCTGATCCTTCTGCTTCAGACCCCACAGAAGACTGAGTGCCATTTCCCTGCTCTTTCCAGAGGTGGGAACGGGGATTTTGCCTTGAGAGAGCTGTATTAGAGCTCTGGCACCTTCTCGAAGCCGGGCCCTTGGGTGGCAGAACCGAGTTCTCATTGGGACCGGGTTCCACCTGTTGTTACCGTCCAGCAGTATCTGTGTTGACCTCAAGGAGCACCCGTGGGTGACAGCCCCAGCCTCGGGGGTCCTCTGCCCATCCTCTGCCCGGCTTACCTTTCCCACCACGCCTGAGCTGGTCCTGTGCAGGACGCGTAAACATGGTGCGGACCCTGTTGAGGCTGCCAGCCCGTGGAAGCCCTGCAGAGGACTTCTAGGTCTAGGGAAGGCGCTTCTCCGGCACCAGGGCCCTCTCCGGCCCGCTGAGATGTCAGCCGACAGATCCCAGAGGGCAGGGCTGCAAACCTCCTCC
>CM052887.1:52769849-52812831 GCA_028534135.1 Potos flavus
GCAGGCTCCCTGCCAAGCAAAGAGCCCGATGCGGGGCTCGATCCCAGGACCCTGAGATCATGACCTGAGCCGAAGGCAGAGGCTTTAACCCACTGAGCCACCCAGACGCCTCTGTAAAATTCTCTTTTAAAAAAGGGAAAGAAACAATCTTAGTGGGCAGTTGCAGAAAGGTAGGAAATCACGGGCAGATGCCTGGAGGTAGCCCTGTAGGTTCTGATACAGAAACAAGTTGAATGTACGTGGTGAGAGAGGAGTGAGGACAGCAGGACGCAGGGAGAAAGAGGTCCACTTTTTACTCTTTTTAATTAAATCTAGATTTTTGCCTCTTCTACAATATGCATTGTGAGGTCCTCGCTGTTCACTACAGAGCAGTCAGAGCAAGACTAGATGGCTGGACTGCAGTGTAGAAGAGCTCCGAGGAAGCGTTGGAAATCAGGAGTTCGGATGTGGGCACGTGAAATCTCAGACGCCCCTGAGATATCCCAGGGGAGATGCTGAGCGGGCAGTTAGCTAAAGAAGTCTGATGTGGGGCTTGGGAATCACATTCGAGGAGGAGTCCCCTGGCGTTTGTGGGCAGCATGGAGAGGAGTTCCCTCAATAAGGGGAGGTGGCACTCAGAACCAACGGTAGTGGGCACCCAAGCCCTGAATTCCAGTGTCCTTGGCACAAGTTGACTTCAGCTATGCATTTAAACACTTGCTGTGTCTCAATCGCTTCTTCCCACCCATTGGCATCATGGGCACCTACTGAAAGGCTCCCTCCATCTTAATGTTAGCGTCGCTTCCTGCTTTTCCCTCAAACCTCCAGCTCTGTCTGGCTGAACTCTTTTGCTGGTCTCTGCATTCCCCAGCTTTGCCTTCGCTGGACATCCTATCTTTAGCTCCCCAAGCTCCAAGCTTCGTAGTTGCAGGGAAACCCTTCCCACGCTTCCCACTAAGAAACTCGCCTCACAGCTCTTACCCTCAGTCCTCCAGATCCAGCTGAGGCAAAGCCCAGATGTCAACATCTTGATTTGCACACTTTTTTTTTTTTTTTGCAGTTTCCCCCGTAATTCCCTAAAAACAGCCATATCATCATCATCATCATTTTTATTATTGTCCCAGCCCTCTTGACAGATGAGAAAAAGTGAAGTTTAAAGAGGGGAAATAACCTGCCCAAATCCACCCAGAGTAGAAGCGTCTTAACATTCTATTGCCGTGTGAGAAATTGCCACAAACTCAGCAACTTAAAACAGCATACGTGGACTATTTCACGGTTCCTGTGCTTCCGGAACCCAGGTGCATCTTCGCTGGGTCCTCTGCTTCAGGGGGTCCCCTGTGCTACAGTCAGTGTCAGTCAGGGCTGGGGTTTCATCCGAAAGCTCGACCGGGCAAGGATCCGCTTCCGAGGTCCTCAGGGTGGTTGACAGAATTCAGTTCCCTTGAGCTGTTGGTCGGAGTGCCTCAGATCCTTGCTGGCTGTTGGCTGGAGGCTACTCTCTGTTTCTTGCCGTGGGAGCCTATACGGTGTGGCTGCTTCCTTCATCAGGAATGATGAATCTGCCAGCACGACAGAGCCTGTCATCTCTTCTAACCTAACCTCAGTAGCGGCATCCCATCGCCTTTACTATCTTCTGTTGCCAAGAAGAAAGTTGCTAGGCCAGCCCACACCCAAGGGGAGGGAGCATGGCAGGAGGGGGATCACTGGAGAACATCTGAGTCAGGCTGCCGCAGGAAGTAGCACCTGAGGTTTCAGCTCAGATCTGTGAACCCCCAATGTTCAGGTTCTTCTTCCTCTGCGCGCCTGGGTCCTCACGGTTGTTCCCTGCTATGGTCTGAATGAAAAGGTCATGCAGACATCCCTTTGCCCATGTGACTCCATCAACTAGAAACTCTTAGCCAGTGATATTGCCTAACCAGATTTTAACAAGCGAGAAATGGGAGTTTCAAATCAATATACTTATCGGAAAGCAAGTGTGATTTAATGCTGAGTAGCTCAAGGGGTGCAGAGAGAAGCACGTGGTGCCCTCATAAAGGGGGCTGATCCAGCTGTTGGCCCTTTCCAAACCAGTTCCTGAACCCACAGACCACCAGTGAAGAATCTCTGTATGCCCGACCCAGCAAATTGGCCTTTTATGAAAGGCTGCCACTCTGGAGAGGGAGGTGGGTCAGAGAAGCAGGAGAAAACCAGCCAAGACCTCATCACCCCAGCCTTCCCTGTGAGCCGTCTTCTTCCGAGCCACTCAGTGCACACAGGTTTCGGTCTGGGTGATGAACCAGCCCTGGATGGGCAGCATGGTCTTCAGGGTGATAGCTGGGAGAGACGGTTCACAGCTGCCCTCTCTGCCCAGCTCCTCCACCGACACCATCGCTCCCTGAAAACTTCCGACAGGGACAGTCTCCAGCACGGTGGCTCCTTGGCAGCCTGTAGGACAGTCTCACGCCCCTCTGCCCCCACACCTATTTCTAAAGCTGCTGCTGGGTGGGCTCTCTCGCCACTGCCCCCGCTCCCTGGAATGGACGCTTGGTTTCCGCCACCCCCATTCATCTCCTCATCTGGGACCATCTGTCTCTAGCTTGACCTAGATGGGTATATTTAATGAATAACTCTTTATTAAGAACTCACGATAAGGGCACCTGGCTGGCCTGGTTGGGAGAGCACGTAGCTCTTGATCGCGGAGACATGAATCAGCCCCACGCTAGGCATAGAGATTACTTAAAAAAAAAAAAAGAAGAAGAAGAAGAAGAAGGAAAGAAAGAAAAAGAGCTCACTACATGTGGATATTCTTCCAGGCACTCGAACGAAAGCTATTCCTTGTATGTGGACATACATACACACATACCTATGATGTAGAGGCTAAGGGTGTGGCTTATAAATCAGATTCTGCCACTCAGTGGCCGTGGACTCCACTTTGGCAAGCTGCTTAAACTTTCTGAGCCCCAGTTTCCTCTTCTGTAATGTGGAGATCATTCTTCCTACCTCGTAGAACTGTTGGGAGATTCAGTGAGCTAATTGGTGTGCAGCACTTAGTACTGTGCCGAGCACCTCATAAATACTTAACAACAGCACTGCTGTGGGATCAGCGCAGGACCATGAGCAGCAACTTCCCATCCCCACCCGACTGTAGGCTCCGTGAAGGCTGGGACCAGATCTGTTGTCTTTACAGTCGTGACCTCAATACCTAGCAGGACACCTGCCACCTAGTAAGGGCTTTGTAAACGATTGTGGGATGGGTTAATAAATGAATAAGTAATACTGCAGTTAGTGGCAAAATATTTATCTAGTTTACCCTTCCAGGGAGTGTGAAGATCTCTCGATATCGTCTAGTTCAGTTTCAAAGTCCGCCTTGGAGGATAAGTAGCAAGTTTGGCCACTTAGGCAGCCGACCAAGGTCTAAAGGAGTAGACTGGGACTCAGCTTCAGACTCTCAGCTCACTACTCCTGCACGCCGGGTATGCTGACTTCATCTTCCTTGCCTGACTGATTTAGCAAAAAGGGAAAAGCGCCTCTGAATGGGGACTTTCTGATTTGTTGCGACCGTGACTCATTTTGAAAGAAACCAATCAGTTGGCCCGGGCTGGGTGCTGAGCAGGTGGTGGGGCACAGGCGAGCTGCCTTCTACTTGGGAGCCCAAGAGTATGATCTGAATGTCCCTGCAGAGTTCACCCGGCACCTCCGTGTCCTGCACGGCGAGGTTATCTGCTCAAGCGTGGCCAGCAGCCCTTCTTGGAGATTGAGAACAAATCTCAGTATCAGGTGATCTGGCTTCCTCTCCCGGCTGCACTAGCTGGGTGACCTTGGACATGTTTACTTAATGTCTTTGCATTTTCATTTTCTCCCCTGAAAACGAGGGAGAGTAACACCTTGTAAGGATTTAATGATACGATGTAAGACAAAAGGCAGCTTGCACAGTTCCTAAAGCACGCTTGTGGAATAGGGATCTGAATGCAGGGTCAGCATTAATCACCCCATGGGGTGACAGGCCTGGGAAAAATCTCCTAGTCCCCTGAATCTCCCCCCATAGCTGGCCAGATTTCCATTGGTACTTGGGGCAAGGTGGTGATTTTCCAGATTTGTTTCAGAACAGAACCCTTTTGTCCGGCAAACTTAATGTGGGATGGAACTGAAATATATGAAGCCAATTAAGTGGAGTTCCTTGCCAGAGCAGAGCTGGGGACAGCCGAGATCTTTGCCCGTGACCTGTCCCTGGAGACTTGGAGGCGGCTTCCCACGTGTCTCCCTAAGCTTCCCGGAACTTGGTTTGAAAATGACTGCTCTGAAGTATTTTACATGGCCCCTGTCAAAGTACTAGTCATGTCAATGCATTATTATAATATAAATGCTAAATGTTATAATACATTATTATTATAATTTATTGCTGACATTTACCGCAATGGTTCTCAAACTTCAGCTTGTGTCAGAATCACCTGGAAATCTTGTTAAAACAGAGCTTATTGGGCCCCACACCGAGTTTCTGACTCAGTTGTTTTGGGATGGGATTGAGAATTTGCAATTGAACCAGCTCCTAGGGATGCTAATGCTAGAGTCTGGGGACAACACTTGGAGAACTCGCTGATTTCATGTGTGCTTTCCATGGGACAGGCACTGTGCTAGGCACTTTACTTGGGTAGTTTTACTTCCTGCTCCCAAGTAGGCTGTGAGGTAGGGATTGTGCTATTTATAACCCCTATTTGCAGATGAGGAAATGAAGGCTTAGAGAATCTAAATAACTTGCTCAAGGTCTTACAGCTATTGAGTGGAAGTTTCCAGTCCAGGTGTGATTCCAAAGTCCTCGCTCTTCACCATAACATTAAAAATAAAATGCGCTATAAGGAGGGGATGGGCACACTTATTGCCATGTATTTATTTTCACTCATTGACCCAGTACAAAGGAGTTAATGAAATGAACTAGCTCTGAGAGGGAGGTTTCCAGCATAGTTTGAGGTTTGATGGAGAGCAGAAAAATGAGACAAAAACAGGAGTGCTTGAAGAACAGACCACAGTTTACTGAGGTCTGCCCATCTGGGGCACCTGGGAAGGTACCAACTTCTCAGGAGACCCTGGAGATATTTGACCAAGAGAGGTGGTACTTGTGACAAAGGATAGAAGACAAATTTCACTTGATTGGTTGATTACTTCATTCATTTACAAAAACTTGCTGAGTATGCTGGGTGCTATTTGGTGCTGGGGATACAGTGGGAAGTAAAAAGGGGCATGGTCCATGATTCTCAGAGCCTACAGTACACTCGACATTATTAAGTCTAGTAACCATTTTGCCCAAGTCTTGAAATCTTGAAATTTAGCTTTGGCTATATGATTCTTTTCTGTCTCAGCCCGTTGATTCTGACTCTTCCAAGTCTTATTATCTTATATTATTCACTCTGTCTGTTGACCTAGTGACTAATTTCCATTCTGACTCACTTGTGCAGTTCAACCCAGCTCTGACATCATGATCTCAAAAGTCTGCCTTCTCAATAGATCTTTTTTTGAGTTCTTGAGTATGGACAAAATTTGGCTGGTGTTTGGTAATTGGTAACTTGCAAATGTGACTAATAGGTGGAGGGTTTTTAAACTGGTCTGCGCTTGTGTTCTTACTCATTACTGCTAATTACCCAATGTGTCTGATTTGCCAGGTGAATGCTTAATGAATGGTCTCATTACTGGAGCTGGAACACCATATTCAGGTCCAAGAGACCATGGTCCTGGGAGACAGGTTTCTGCAGTTCTCCATTCCATCATCTAGGACCCTTCCTTCTAGAGTAGGTTTGAGGAGGCCACATCCGATCCTGGAGATCGTGTAACACTGTTTGATGGCAAGAAAATGTCCTCTGCATCCTGGGCCTTATTTGGGAGGACGCTCTGTGTTACTTATCCCAATTTGGATTTGCTCACTCTGGCGAAGTTATGACCTATAAAAAAAGTAATAGTATAAGTAATCCTGATCGCTAACCTGCCAAGTTTCAAAGAATCACATGAAAGAAAGAAAAATTATAATGGAAGAAAGGAATGCTGGGAAAGAAAGGCTAGTAAGAAATTCATGACCGATGTGAAACACAGTTTTCACAGTGAGCTCAAGAAAACCTTCAGGCTGCCTCCCAGAGACACAATTTCCGGCTCTCTAATCTGCAGATTGGTTTGCATTAAAACCAAAACGAAATGTAAGCTTCGAAGTAGGAAGTCAGCATTCAGGGCAGACATATGGACTGTTTATTTGGAACAGTGGCCGTGGCCAGTCTTCTCCTAGAGCCGGCCCGGGGAAAGTGTGTGGGACACAGACTGTGGTGATAGCTGGCACCCGGGGCCCGTGCAAGGAAATAAGTGTTTTCGGAAAGAAAAAATGAAAAAGAGTAATGAGAAGAAGCACCCCACACGTTCGGTTCTTTGGTTTGGTTTTGTTTTGTTTTGGTCAGTTCTTTTGGTTAATGTCAAATTGTACTCACTGATCCTAGCAGATCCACTAGGAATTATTCTTATTTGGGTGTTTCCAGTGGGAAGGTATCCAGGTTGTGAAAAGCCTCGGTAGTTGTGTCATAAAGGACACTGCTTCCATTTTGGCATAAAATTAGCCTGGGCTCATCCCCAAACCCAGATACCCCCATGCTGCCTCCTGAGGTCCTGCTCTGCCCTCGATTTTGGTGGGGAACCCCTCCAGCATGACGTTCGGCCTCAGCCCCAACCCCAGATTGCCTAGCCAGGCCCACATCAGGGTAGAGGGCAGAGGAAGATGAGGGTGAAGAGTTGGTATCACTGAGTGTTTGAGAACTCAAGCTCTAAAGCCAGAAAGACATCGGTCAGCTCTCCAATCTGCCTCTTACTATGTGGCCCTGGGCCTCAGTTCCTAATAAGTCTCGATAATACCATGAACGTATTATAAAGATTCAATGAGAGAGTATACAGTAAGGGCTTAGTTCAATGCATGGCACATGATATGTGTAATCAGCGATTGGTCCCTGAGATTACTGGAGTCTTTTTTTTTTTTTTTTTAAGATTTTATTTCTTTATTTGACACAGAGAGAGAGATCACAAGTAGGCAGAGAGGCAGGGAGAGAGAGAGGAGGAAGCAGGCTCCCTGCTGATCAGAGAGCCCGATGCAGGGCTCGATCCCAGGACCCTGAGATCATGACCTGAGCCAAAGGCAGAGGCTTTAACCCACTGAGCCACCCAGGCGCCCCTGGAGTCTTGATCTTAGTGTTAGTCTGGGTGGTTTAAAAGAAGAAAGTAGGTGGGTCAAGAGAAGTTTTCAAATGAATCTGTACCAGTTATGAAGTTTGTCCAAATTAGTTTCTAAATCCATCATACAGCGCTAGAACATTCAGTAGAACATTCTGCAGTAGAACATTCTGCAGTAATTAAAAAGGCCTATATCTGTGCTGCCCAGGATAGTATAGCCATTGGCACAATGAAATTTGGCTAAAGAAAGAAAATTTTCAAATCGAACTAATTTAAACTTTAGTGACCATATGTGATCCGTGGCCACCGCGGAGCAGAGCTCTGTAAGATGAAAATTGTCGAGTTTGTATGAGAAGGGGCAGCCATTGTGAGGGAACAGTTAAATGTGAGTGTGAGGAAGCATAGATCTCATGGGATTGAACATATCAGAAAGAATCAAATGTTTAATGTGCGATGGGCGTAATTCTTATTACAGCCCCTTACCACAAAAACAGGTAAACTATAAAACATCCGTAGACGTCGGAAATCAAACAGCCCAGTTTCAAGAGTTGTGTGACAAACTGTAATTCCACTGAAATAAAGAGATTGAACTTTGGTTTGGAATGGAGAATCGCAAAACACGCACCACACGGGAAGCAGCCCTGGTGAGTAAATGAGGCAGCATCAGGCCTAATCGCGAACCCCATTAGGGGGAGGAGCTTCCTGAATGTCCTTCTCGCAGGCATGTGACACCTGTGCAGGTGAGAGTCATTTAGGGGGAAGCTAATAGAGGAAGCAAGGCTTATATAATCCCTGCTGAATTGGCAATGAGCTCGCTCATTGGCAGCCCAATGAAAAAGCCCATATGGGTAGAAAATAAAATTGGCATGTTTTCTATTCCATTGGCACAACCCAAGATATAGGTATAAATGGCGTTTGTTCAGTAATAACTCAGCTGTGTCACGGACATTGTGACAGAGTGTCTAGTGTCTATAATAAGTTTTAAATATTAGGAGAATTATAATCCAGAGGGTCAGTGGTCTAAGATGAAAAAAAATGTTTCCAACAGCACTGGTTTCACATGGCACTGAATATTTACATGAAGGTCCCACAGAGTTGGGGCAAGAGGGCCCTACCTTGGGAATGAAGATGTTTGGTTTTGAGACCGGTTTCTGCTGGTTACCATGTGAGGGTCCTTTAGCAAGCTACTTACAAACTCTTTGCCCCACAGTTTCCACGTGTGTAAAAATGGGGTTGGGACTGACTACCTCCTAATATTCTTATAAGGGTCAAATAGAAAACGATTTGGAAAACTGCAAGGCACTTTTCGAGTGTTACCGTCATCACTGTTGTTTTGACCTTCTTAATGGTGCTCGGAGAGGGCGAATGGTGCAAGTTGATCACTTTATAGCTGAAGGAAGGAAGCTGAGAGGGAGGGGTTTAATGACCCACCCAAGGTCACACAGCTCTGTAGCCAGCACTCTCATTGGGCTATGAAAAACCAGGCGGGGGTTAGCCGATGATCGCAAACGTTTCGTATTTCTTAGGAATCCCTTGCTTTAGGAGTGCTTTAACTCATGAGACTGTGGGACTGGAATAGTCAGTCTGCCTTTAGATCCAGAGAAGACAGGCCCTGCTCAGAGCCCTGTGTGTTAGTTAGGCCTGCTGGACCAAATCCAGCCTGTTTGGGTAAATAACGTTTTATTAGAACATAGTTGCACTCATTCATTTACGAATTGTCTTTGGCTGGTTTTGTATTACGATAGCAAACTTGAGTAATCTTAGTAAAGACCAAAGCCAAAAATATTTATCCTCTGTCTCTAGACGGAAAAGGTTTGCCCACTCCTGCTTTCGAGGGCCCCAGTATCACAAACCACACAAAAATGAATGTATTGAAGAGCACACAGGCCTTCTCTCCTTGGGGATCTGATCAGCACCTGGCAGAGTGCGACCCATACCCCCAAAGAGCCTCTGTCATTACCAGCCCCCCCGTCCCGTCTCAGGCCCCAGACTTCCACATCTGTACTGTGTCCACAAAAGAGACCATATGTGGATGCCAGGAAGGTTTAGGGCTTCTACCGTTCCTGACTCAGGTGGGCACAGAGGGCTTTGGAGAGCAGGGAGGATTCGAGGTACCTAAGTACTCAGCTAACCGAAATGGCAAATCGATCGAGTCAAGCGCTTCCTCTCAGCATAAATGTAGTAGGCTACTGCATCAGCCAGGGTCAGTTCCTGGTGGAGCCGGGCCTCCTTGCTTCTCTTTGAGTTTCAATTCCTGGTTCTGGGTCTGGGGGTGCTCGCAGATTGGCCCGGTATTTACAATAGATGCACGTGGCAACTGGGGAACATTTTGCCACTCATTAACTCATACCCCATTTAAATGATTTTCGTTTACATAGATCTTGATATAACATGAGTAAAATGTGATGCATTTCTAACATTGGCAACTTGGACGTGGAACACTAGAATGGTGAACCGTTTTATTTTTCTAAAGTGATTTTATTGAAATAATTTTGATCGAAATTTTTGGCATTCATATAGTACACGTTACATTTTGCCTTTTCATTTTTTAAAATTTTTTTTTAAGATTTTATTTATTTATTTGTCAGAGAGAGAGAGAGCACAAGCAGGCAGAGTGGCAGGCAGAGGCAGAGGGAGAAGCAGGCTCCCTGCCGAGCAAGGAGCCCGATGTGGGACTCAATCCCAGGCCCTGGGATCATGACTTGAGCCAAAGGCAGCTGCTTAACCAACTGAGCCACCCAGGCGTCACTTGCCTTTTCATTTTAAGGATAAATTTCTAATTTTTAGAAGACACATACATCTTTGAAAACATGAACATTTTTAAATGTTTCATGTTTTTTACCTTATTTTCATTTGCATTTGATGGAAATATATTCAAATTATATATACTTTCAATACTGTTTTGACTTATGATCCTTTGAGCATTAATGTCAATGAAATAAGATCCTTATTTATGATGGTAGTCATGCCTTTTGGGTTTGGCAATAGCAGAAATAACATGCCTATCTTAGATTTTATTTTATTATTATTTTTTTTTAGACAACAGATAGGAAAGTGACTGAACAGAATCATTAATAGGGTTACTTGTCCCTCATCCCCCACCTCCTGATAAGAATTCTCTAGTTGGAATTATATTGATTACCTTCTACCTCAATATTTCTGGGAATCTGGTTTTCAGGGGCAAAAAAGTTCTCTTCAGTACTGGGAGTACACAATCCCATGTGACTGCTTTCCTGGTGGAAAGCACAGGTTTCTGTCTCCAGTGGCTAATTTACCAGGCGTCTGCTTCTGAGGGGTTTCTGCAGCTGCCAGCACCAAGCTTCTTGAAGCCCATCCAAGGCTACCTTGCCCAGAAACTGGAAACAAGGTGGCCTTTGTCCCTTTTGTCCTGTAGAGAGCTGCTTCCCGTGGGGCACATTAAGACTAGCCATTCAGGGAGCCAAGCAAAAGCCCATTTCTCTCGTGGAGGGGAGAGCCACACTTCCAAATCCACCCCGGGCTCTCCAGGAAGACTGGCAGAAGCCATTTTTAATTATCCAAGTGGCTCCAATTAATTATCCAAGTGGCTCAACTCTGGCACCCCAGCTCCTGGGGAAGCTTCTACACTTCGGAGGAAGTACGTATGCGCTGGTGAGCTCGCTCATTCACTAAGCAGAGGTTGACCGCTTGCGCACTGGGCCAGCCACTGTGAGAGGCATAGGACACAGCTGTGAACGTGGTCTCCTTGTGGTATAATAAGACATGTATGTGGCCTTCATCTCTGGTTCCTGGTGCTGAGCTTCGAGAACCCTTGGAACTTCATCACAGGGCTGTCTTTTGTGTTTCATGACGAGCTCCTTCCCGTCACACTTGACTTTATGCCAGTGAGGTGACTTCGGGTGGGGCCCCTCGGGAGGCTCCGGAAGGACCCAAAGTTTAGAGGCTTGGTGGTTTCAGCCCCAGCCGCTGTCAGGGAGCAGGGGGACGGGTTCCTGGAGATCGAATTTCACAGAAACTCTTAACACGGGCAAGAGAGAGTCAGAGCAAGAGCGTGATTGTAGGACTTGAGCTGCTGGGCCCAGCGGTACCTCCTCTGAGACGGACAGATGTCTCCCTTTGCAGTTACACAAACCGACACATTCCCTTTTTTGTTTCACTTAATTGAAGGTGGGGCTTTCTTCACTGACAAGCAGGAGTCTTGACTAATAGAGCAGACAGGCAGAAAATCTACTTCCCCAGAATGTGCAGGATGCCATTGTGAGAGACGGAAGACAGGAGGCATAGGTGAGCGGATGCTCTCAGGGCCCTGCTTAACCCCTAAGGCCACCCTGGAATCTCCTCAGCCCCCCGGGCCGTGTCCATACACATCGTCAGCCTCCTCCTCAGTGCCCCTGGGTGTCTGTCTGCCGTCGGTGGCCTCCCACCCCTTCCAATCTGCTCTCCGCCCACAGGACAGGCTAAATCACAGTCTCTTAAATGAGAGAGTTGATTCCTTTGTCACGTGACAGTTTACGCTGGAATAGCAGCCCGGCCCAGCGACATTGGCAGAGGTTCTAGCTCCTTCCATAGTCTCTTCTCCTCATCCCGAGGGTGCTGACATGGTCCTAAAGGGTCCCAGCTGTGCCTGCGTCCATGGGTCTGATCTTTTGGTTGTTGATTCACCACTGACTTACCCCTCATTCCCTCCCCTCCCCACCGTCTCTCTCTGTGAGTTTAGTGCCGCTCTCGGGCACCTGGTGGCCTGCTGGCTCTCACAGAGAACTTGGTAAAGCCCGCAGACATCTTCTCTGCCATCTTGCCGCTTCCATAAATCTCCACACTCCAATCTCTCCCACCTTCCAGATCCTTCCATCTTCCCTTGCCTTCTCTAAATCTCAGTATGGAGTAGAGAGCAGGGCATAGCACTCCTCCAAGACCCATCAGTTGCCTCCCACTCCTTCCAATCTTCTCTCCTTCTCCCACTGGGAAAACTCCAGTTTGAATGAGGAAGTGGGGATCAGGAGAGTAAACCATGTCCCCTCATCAGGTTCTCTTCCAAATCTATTTTTCACACCCTGGGTGTTTCTTGTTATTCCTGAGACTTAGGCTGTCGACAATCAAAGGCCCAGAACTGACTTCTTGAGGTATTTCTCAGTTTTTTGCAGTGTCTCCTCATCTCGGAAGCAAGGCGGGTGTTAGGCCGACCAATGGGCGAGGGACACAGCATAGAGGGACAGAGGGGAGGGGAGAAACACATCAGAGAACACTTCCGTCTGGCCCCTGAGCACCAGGAAAACCACAATGCTATGACTGAATAGGGCGCCGTAGCTTCCTGCCGTCAAGATTGGGAAACCTCTCTCACATACCAATGTGTGGTACATATTTTTGCCCGAGAAGCCCGCATAACCCCTGAGGCTATTTTGATTTTGCAAAGAAAATTATGCATATTTCCACACTTAGGCTGCTAGGTTGTGGACCTATTTCAAAGTAATAGCAAATACCACGAACATGCCCTCCAATCTAATATTCGTAGGAAATATACAGGTCTCTGATCTGCCACTGACCTAAGTGTCAAATGTTGTTTCCAGGGTAGCCACCCATCCCTGTGACCAGCCACGACTCTATCCCTGACCAACAAAACATTGCTGCCTCTCTAGGAATGAGACCCAAACTGGGGGCTGGCAGTTCTACCCCATGGTGCCAAGCTTTACAAAGCTATGCAATCAAGTCGCCCACTTTTAGGTCTTTCTGGTCTACCTGCCAAGCCTCGCTTGCAGGGCGTGGAGCTACATGTAACTCCTATGGCAGATGGTCAGGGTCACCTTTCAGTAAAATAAGGGAAAATGTGTTGGGAGCCAACGACCTTGCATGCCATTTCTGGCACAAACATATTGCAGGTTGCAGATCGTGCTCTGCCTGCATGAAAACTCTATCGATGAAACTTCAGGCAGCAATGTCTTTCTTAAAGTGGATTCTGTGCAAAAGTGACAGATGTTACATGAAAATAGGGTTCTATGATCAAATCTATTTAGCAGGCCCACTTCCCAGAGTCTTTAACATACAAGTGTACATTGTAATGCCGGAGATGGGGGAATAGTGTATGATGTTGACCAACTCACTCGGTCCCCCAAGCACTTTCTGGCACAGCTAGCTCCCGAGACCGTGGCCGGGTGGGACATGCTTCGAGAAATGCTGTGCAGTGCGCACTTCTCTTGTTATGGCATATTGTTCTGTGGCTCTGACCGTTGTGGTTTGGGGTTAGAAGACAAGATTACCTTGTAGAAGTTAAGTGACTAAGAAGCAGCAATTTAGAGTCACTATCAAGGTAGCATCTCATCATTCCTGTAAATGTCCAGATATGGAGAAATCAATGGCTGGATCGTTGCCACTGCTCATTTCAAGGGCTGGGTTTGTCTGGCTTTGTGACTGTGTCTCCAAGGTCCAAGTTGTTTCTCTTATTTATACTTTTCTTTTTTGAGGGGGGAGGGGCAGAGGAAGAGAGAGAGAAAATCTTAAGCAGGCTCCACGCCCAGCATGGAGCCCGATGTGGGGCTCGATCACATGACCCTGAGATCATGACTTGAGCCCAAATCAAGAATCAGATCTTAACCGACTGAGCCACATAGGCACCCTAGACTTTCTTTTTTGAGACACAAGCATAGTCTTCAATAACCCTGCAACATGGTAGGGATCATGCAGAGCATCTCAGAGTGTTTTTGGGTGATAAAACCAGTGGCATATTTATTATTAAATTCATTAAACCTACTGCTTAGCACCTACCAGGGAGTAGGCCCTATATAGAATGTGTGAGGTTGACTAAGGCAAAGTCTCTATGCTTAAATATCTCCTGTGCCAGCTTTATCTGATGTCTTCAGCCATTTGTGTTCTAGGAAATGTTACAGTAATGCATTTATAGATAAAGGAACCCATCTGGAGATGAAGTAAATGGCTGGTTCCAGTTTTGGTGCTGTGAGAGAAGAGGCTGTTCCAAGGCAGCAGAAGAAGGAAGGAAGATCATTATTTCACTTCCACTTAATTTTAGTGAACTTCTTGGAAGAAGTGGTATTTTGACAGATCTGAAATAAGAGCATTGGACTGATCTCAAGACGAGTCGTTCAATAAATATACGAGGATCCAGGCTTGGAAATGTTAGTGCTGTGAACGAAAGGAGGCCACCTCTACCGACAGCCCAGAAGCTGGGTGTTCTAGATGTTTCTGTTCACTGTTGAAGAAGGTTCTTCTGCATTTCCTAATTCCCACCATTGTAAGCTGCCAGGCCAGTGTTTCCTCATAATCTTGGCCCTTAAACGGTACAGTTCGTCCAAAGATGACAGGGTTTTATGAACAGAAATTCAGCCTTGGACCAAGTTTGCAATAAATCATACGGTTCATTATACAGGTGAGGAAAAGGGACCAACCTGCTGGATGACAGATTTGCTGTAGAGCAAGAGGGCAGACTCTATGCAGTGTTTCAGAAATGGTCTGTTGTGAACTTTGACCCATGAGGGGACTTTCTTTTGGAAGAAGTGGTGAGGAAGGTGGACTGTAAGAGGCCCAAGAGAGAAAGAGGGAAGAATAATTGGGGGTGGATGTTCCCTCCATCCTCTACTCTGTCAAAATCATTTGCAGCCCCCAGAGAAATACTAGCATGATACGATGCTTAATAAATATTAAAGGAGAAAATAAAATGATTTTTCTACTCAAGCCCAATCAAGATCTACACAAAGAACTGAAGGAATTTTTCCTCTCACTCAAAATTAGCAAAAGGCCTGTTAATAATGTTAGGATGTGACCTCACTGTGGTTAAAAATATCTGTGTCGCTGGTATATGAAGTGGCAGGTAAACCATTCAGGACTAGGGCGGGCAATAAGAACTATAAACATAAGAGAGAAAAGGAAATAAAAACGCAGTGGCAATAAAAGACTTGGATTGACACCAGTATCTTCAAAGAAGCCCACACAACTTCAAATTCAATAGAAGTCCCCTTGCCAAGGACTCTGATACATGGCGTCTATCAGCAGACTGGCTGCTTATTCCTAAAGAATGTCCCTAAGATCACCCTTTCTCGTTGGTCCTCTGAGCCAAAGCCTGTCTTGTTCTGGGCTCCTAATGCTGCCGCCATCATGGCGCCACCCTGAAGCTTAGTCAGGCTGCTCCGGATGCTGTCTCAGAGTTATAATCCACCTTCTCTGATTTTGCCACACGCACAGACGTTCATTTTTTTCTCCATCTGTAACGGAGGAAATAACATAATTAATTCGGTGACTAATTAAGCCCCAACAAGGCACTGCAGACTTGTCCTGGTTTGTATGGTGGCGTGCTGAGGCAGATGGACGCAAATCTTTGGTTGATTTCAGTGGCCTGGAATCTCCGCATTTGACTGCAAGGGAGAAGTGGTACCTGGCGCTGGAGAGTTCCTGGCGAGGGGACAGGATGCAAGTGGCTGTGCCTCTTCTTGGTTCCTCGGGCAGCTTGGGAGCCCGAGAGAGAAGAGTTAGCAACAAAAGCTGGAGACATTGTTCTTCTAAAGAGATCTGTGATACTGGGGTGAGATTGTAAGGTGGCGGGTGAAGGCAGGATGTTCTAGCAAAGCTGCTAAATCCTCTCCCCGCTGCCCCAGGGGACAGTATATTGCAGAAAAGGGAACGGCTGCTTTCCCTCCTGCTGCAGAAAATGGCCCCCGTGAGGGCATTTTTGAGAACAGGAGCCTGTGATAAACAAGCACAGGGCGGCCAGGAATCTGGTGTAGATTTGTGAGTGGGCCATTATATGCTCTAACTATAAGCCAGTTCATTCGAGATAGAAGCTGCTGGTCCTGCCAATTATCCATGCGCGCTGCTCCTCCTGTGGGCCCCGCCAGATGACATCTCCCAGCCCCCTTGCATGCAGGGACCATGTGACTAGTCCTGGCCAATGAAATGTGATGGAGCAATGGACACGACTTCCAGGCCTGGCTTCCAGAACCTTCTGTGAGATCCTCCACACCCTCTCCCTTCGTTGATCTGCTGGCTGGATGTAGAAAACCCGGCAGAGGACTCGAAAACCCTAGGTGACGACAGAGCCACAAGATGGAAGGAGCCTGGGTTACTGAATGACAGCATGGACCAGAGTCTGTCATACCACACCACACCCCCATCTTTACGGGGCTATGATGTGAGCAAAAATATAACCTTTTTTGTGTTAAACCACGGAGATTTGGAGCTTGCCCGTTACAGTGGCCGCCATACTGGCTAATACTGAACTGAATGAAGCTGAGAAATCATGACATTGAGAGAGGGGCCAAGGTTACCTAGTACCTTCTCAAATGTTTTTCAGTGAAGTTTCCAGAAGTGCAAACAAGAGTACATGCATATCCCCAGGTCCTGGGGCTCATGACCCAACTGGTTCGCTTCACATTTCGGTTTCCTCTTAGTCTTCTGAATGGAAAATTGGTCCTCTTTTCTATAAGATATTCATGTTTATCTTCATATAAAAGTAATCTTTTCTGAGTGTTAGCCCTCCAGTTGAATTGATCTTTAACCTAGCCTCCCAAGTGGCAGCTGAGTTACAGTCTGGCTCCAAGGATCCCTTCCCCCTCCCTTTGCCCCGGTTGTTTGGTGCAAAGCAAAGCTCCGTCTGGAAACCCCTGTGCAGGGTTGCAGTGAGTTAAACCCTTCAGATTTCAGATGCCTGATTTAGTTCTTTAAAAACAAAAATGAAAGCAAACTTGGTCTCATTTTTTGTTACTGCTGAGGCTATTCAAAATGTTTTAATCGTTTGGTCTGACCAAAAAGAGCTTACGTTGTTTTTGGTTTTGTTTTTAGACAGAGCTAATTAAAAAAAAAAAAAAAGGAATAAAAAAGGTCTGGAGACATTTACTGAAGCCATGTTCCTCTTCGAGGTGGGATAGCCAAGGTGTAAAGACGGCTAATGTCTTTTTCCCTGCCTCAGTGGGTTTTCCTCCTGTCCTCGTTGAGGTCACACTGCCCAGATCTGGCGACAAGCCAGAGAGGCAGCCTGGACCCTGGAGACTCACCGAGTCAAGACTTGATTTTCAGCAATGAATCCATTGAGATTACCTTGGATCGGGGAAAGGCACCTGAGTCCACTTCTGGACAGATTGAAAACCCCCAATTCTCTTTATCTTTCGTCGGTGTTCTTACTTGCTTACCTTCAGTGATTTATCTGGGAGAATCACTGAGAAATTAGCGGCAGAAGCAAAGCAAGCTCACTGGGCTGCTGCCGTCAGCAGAGGTATGAGCATCAAAAGAAGTCAGGCTTGGACCAGCTTCTCCATATCTTACTGTCTTAATTTTACCCTACAATCTTCAATAGGGAATTATATATATGTGTCCATAGAGGACCTTCCAGAAAGTTGTTGAAAGAACGTCCAGAAAGAATGGAAAACAAGGACTTGAAGTGATCTTTATGTATCAATATTCACAGCGGCATTATTCGCAATAGCCAAAAGCTAGAAGCACCCCATGTCCCTTGATGGATAAACACAGATGAACAAAATGCGACACACACATACAATGGAACACTATTCAGCCTTAAAAAAGGAAGGGCATTCTGACTCATGTTGCAACATGGATGAACCTTGAGAACATCCTGTAAATGAAATAAGCCAGTCACAAAAGGACAAATACTGCACAGTCCCCCTTTTACGAAGTGCTTAGGGTAGTTGAATTCATAGAGATAGAGAGTGGCAGGATGGTGGCCAGAGGCTGTGGGGAGGCAGAAATTGGGAGCTAGTGTTTAATGGGTCAGGAGTTTCGGTTCGGAAGGATGAAAAAGTTCTGGTGAGGAACAGTCAGAGATGATTGCCAGGCAATGTGAGCGTGCTTCATGCCGCTGAACCGTAATTCGAACAGGAAGACGGTAAATGTGACGTTATTGGCATTCTACCACAGTTAAAATGGTTGAAGGGACACGGCATTGGAGAGTATGTTGGGAGGCGGGGACGGTCCCTTCTCAGTTCCCCCACCCTCCGATACACCTGGGCAGTTGGAGTAATTTCTTGAGTTGCATATTTTGTTTGCACGTAACACCCAGTTAGCGATTTATTTTGCTGCTTTAGACTCCGGAGGAAAAGAATAAAACCGTTTCCTCCCTTTCCTTCACAGCAAAGAGCCAGGCTTTTGTGTTCTTTCAGGTCTGTGCCCACTTCTCCCGCAGAGAATGATTGGGTTTTCTATATTTTAAAGAACAACCCCACCCAGGGTTGGGGAAAAGACAACCCCACCCAGGGTTGGGGAAAAGACAACCCCACCCAGGTCTCTGTTTCGTCATTCTGGACCCTTCTAGGGAGGGTTGGGAGCAAGCAGGTGGAGCCTAGGAGTGTGAGATGGGGGCTTTGAAGGCCTGGGAGGGGTCGCAGCCTGAATACTAACAGGTATTCGTGGATTTGGGGGGTGTGGGCCCCTAATGGAAAGTTATGTTAACATCTCAGAGAAGGAGCCATGGATTGCAGCAGAGAGGTTCAAGGCAGGGACTGTGTCAGTGAAGAGGTACCCAGATGCCCACACTATGGCAGCCTCCGGCTTGGAGAAGAGCCCCCCAAAGGTATAGAACCCATGCCAGCGGCAGCAGCGGGTGGCCAAAGGAGCCTCATACCCAGGACAAGCACAGTGGATTAAGGAGTAGGCACCACCTATATTTTGGAGGCCCACATAAGCTTCCCTTGCAAGTGCCAGTCACTAGAGGGAGGGGAGGGAGCCCAGGCTTGGGGGGGCGGGGAGTAAATGCTCAGTGGGCTAGGAGTCAATGGAAAAGAAACAAAGAAGTATGTCCCTGCCTCCATCTTTAACAAGTGCCTTGGAATGCTTCCAGCTGTCACAATAGTCCAAATTTGACTCCAAATCCAATCTGTGACTCCTATTGTCTTCTTATACTGGGGACACTTAGGAAACTGTAACAGATGGCTGTGTGTGGCAAGGGCGCTCCTTCCCTGCTGCCGGGAGTGAGTTCTGTCATAAACACTTTTCTCTTTCATCCCCAAATAATTTTTCTTCATCTCAAAAGCAATACATTGGATTGATATTGTAGGAACGTATAAAGAAGATGACATAAATCTCCCATAATGCTACCAGCCTCGACACGACCACTACTAACATTTCACGGCTTTTCCTTCCCAGTTTTTCCCATGTAGTGTTTCGTGTCTTAGCCAGGTATGTCTGTCAGGTGCCACTGCCCACGTGTGCTGATGAGCCTCCACTAAACCCTTCTGCTTCCAGGCCCTTCACGAAGTGGCAGACAGAGCCGGGAGGACGGTGTGGGACACCAGACGGAGAGAACGCTAACCCACTCATAAGGGACCAGACATCACCTACTCGGCAAACAGACTTGATCTGAACGTAAGCAGTTTAGATTATATTCAGCTGGTTCCAAATGCCTGTTGGCACTTCCGTGATATTTACCCATAAAAACAGGACTATAAATGGTGGTTAGATTTGTAGGCCATAAAACCCAAGATGATTGAGAGGTCGTTGATAACCGCTCTGATCCCAGATTCCTCCTAAGCCTTTCTGAATTCTAGGTCCCTCTGAGACCCAAATCCCAGATGTCCAAGTCTTGACCCCTCACCTGGTCCTGGACCTCGAAACCCTCAGGGTGTGTAAATTTGCTAGGCAGATGGCAATGGAAGGTCAAAATCAAGGTAAGAGGACTCAGGTGGGAGAGGCCCACACTGTTCACAAGTCCAGCACTGTTAATTAGGGAGTCGGCATTGAAATCATGGGCTTTGAGGGCGCCTGGGTGGCTCAGTGGGTTAAAGCCTCTGCTTTCGGCTCAGGTCATGATCTCAGGGTCCTGGGATCGAGCCCCGCATCGGGCTCTCTGCTCAGCAGGGAGCCTGCTTCCCCCTCTCTCTCTGCCTGCCTCTCTACCTACTTGTGGTCTCTCTCTGTCATATAAATAAATGAAATCTTGAAAAAAAAAGAAAGAAATCATGGGCTTTGGAGACAGCCATGCCTGGGCTCAATGTCCAGTTCTGCCTTTGACTAGTTGTGTGAGTTTAGGCAGCTCACTGAAACTCTTCAAGTCTCACTTTTCTCCTCTATAAAATGGGAATAATATATATTCCTAAGGATTTATTCGAATATTATATAAGATTGGACATGATTTCTCAGACTTGAGAATGACGATATCTTATAGATTCCCACCATTGACTTGAATTACTTTAATTAGGACATTTCCTAAATACTGACAAATATACTCTTTACAACTACAAAACCAAAGGCAAGGTTACAAATTAAAAAGACCCAACCAAATTAAAATGGATCAGTACGATTAATGATGTTATTCTGCCAAAATTAATTCCGCTTCTTGAGATACTAGTTTCTAGGATGTGGTTCTTTTGAGCTTGGCATCCCTGACCCACCATATGTTGTGCGATGGTTCAACTTGCCTCCGACCTTTCTCTAGTCTAGACGTTGTAAACTGGAGGGCTGCAGGCTATGTGTAGCCCTTGGCAGGTCTCATTTGGCCCTCATAGGACTCATTTTTTTTCAATTAGTTGCTATTAAAAGAGCATAAAAGCATTACCCATAAAATCTGCCCTTCCGGCTTCTTTTGAAAAGCCAGAAGCTCGAGCCCCACGGGGCTGCAGGGTCTGGGGCTGAATGGCAGTCCCCTCTCGCGAGAGCTGGGTTTCCAAGTGGACCTCAGCTCCGCTCCCCTGGCTGTCCTCGTTTGTGGTAGCTGCCAGCACCTGCGCTATTCGCATCTGTGACCTCTTCCTACGGGATTTACGCAAAAGCACTTATTTTTTTTCCACTCGTCTGTGACAATTAAACAGTACTTCAAGACACCAGCAAAAGGTGAGAAACAAGAGCAAAAAAGCTCTGCTGAAATAATGATCGGTATTCAGTTCTAAGGCGTCCATGTAGATGACCCGGCCAAATGTGTTTATGTAAATGTGTTTGAAGATTATTATTGAAGTGAAAATACAAAATGTTTAAATCCTCCTAGGATATCTTTAGATCCTCCAGGATCCCCGAACCCCAGTTTGAGCATTGATTCGATCTCGGAGCCCTCGGCAAGAGCCAACACGGCTGACACCTTGATTGCAGACTTCTAGCCTCCAGCACCGTAAGAGAATGAATTTCTGTTGTTTTAAGCCACACAGTTTGGAGACATTTGTTAGGACAGCCTTCGGGAACTAATACTGTCACCTTGCATAGAATCGGGCCCCAGAAAAGAATTAATTGAATGGGACTGTGACTGAAAGGAAAGAAACTAAAGAGAGGGAATAGTACCCGTCCAAAAATGCCGTAGTTGGTCCCCCATCCCTCACCCATGGTGGACATGCTGGAGGCCTATGGCCCGCTCTCCCCTCCCGGCTGCCGCCAACATCACACCCCTGCCCTTTTCTGTCTTTTGCTTCTTCAAGGTATACTTCCCACTCCCTTGCACCTCCTTGCTCTCTAGTCTTCTGTCTCTACGTTTGTAGTGAGCTCTGGGTGCATTGAGCCATCAGAGCAAGTGCATGGCTGGGACAGAAGGATGAGGGCCCAGCTCAGGAGTGGGAGATGGCTGCTGGAAAAGAGGAAGGCCAACAGGGCCGGGAGGCGGGGAGCATCTGATATACATTCTGTCCAAAATCTGAACCAGGCGGACCGTGATAGACAGCATCCAAAGACAACACCCTTGGTATCTACAGCGAAGTCTTTGTTCTGGCTTATACAAACCAATACAAGCCAATACGAGACGAAACTTTTTAATTTTAAGGGAAAAAAAAGAAATCTAAATAGCACTCCAATCTTCAGCAAAGCCGTGTGCATAAACAAACCATTCTTACAGTGTGAGTTTTTAAGGAGAAGTTCCAGTTTTCTGCACACTCTTCCAGGGCAGGTGTGAGACCTTTCTGTGCCATGCCGGGGAGCATTCCGGCCAGTGTTCCCACCTCCCACATCTCTACTGGCCACGGCCATGGCCAGCATTTCAGAGGGACTCTGACCTGTCTGGTCCTTACACCCACTCAGCCTGCTGCTGTCTGTCTGTTTTAACTTTTCTGTCTGTCCTCAGATCTTTGGAATGAGCTGAGTGTATTTTATCAGACCTTCTGTGTCTTCATCTGTGACCTTCACGCCCTTCACACTAACATGCTGTGCTCAACTTTTCAACCAAGTGTTTACCCCTGGTGGCACTTTCTCCCTCATTCACATCCTACTATTCTGGTATTTGCATTGCATTAATATGTAAATGAAATGAAATGAAAAACACTTTCTGTGAGAATTCACAGTTTTAGGGCTGGAGATGGGCTGGTTTAGCGTTTCATAGGTACAGTTCAGTGGTATTAAATGCATTCACTAGCAAGTTAATTTTATAGATATCGACAAACTGATTCTAAAGTTTATATGGAGGGGTGCCTGGCTGGCTCAGTCAGTGGAGCATGCAGCTCTCAATCTTAAGGTTGTGAGTTCAAGCCCCACGTTGAGCATGCAGACTGCTTAGGAAAAAAATATGTATTTTTTTAAATAGAAGTTTATATGGAAAGACAAAGAAAACCCCAGAATAGCCAATAGTATACTAAAGGAGAAGAACAAAGTCGGAGGACTACACTCCCTACCTTCAAGACTTACTCTAATGCTACAGTAACTGTGGAATTGGTGAAAGAATAGACAAATAGATCGATAGGACAAAACAGAGAGCCCAGAAGCAGACTCACATAAATACAATCAACCGATATTTGATAAAGGAACACAGCAATGCAATGTGCAAAATGTAGTCTTTTCAGCAAATGGTCCCGCAATAGCTGGACATCCTCGTGCAAAAAAAAATGAATCTAGGGGCGCCTGGGTGGCTCAGTGGGTTAAAGCCTCTGCCTTCGGCTCAGGTCATGATCTCAGGGTGGGATCGAGCCCCGCATCGGGCTCTCTGCTCAGCCGGGAGCCTGCTTCCTCCTCTCTCTCTGCCTGCCCCTCTGCCTACTTGTGATTTCTCTCTCTCTGTCAAATAAATAAATAAAATCTTTAAAAAAAAATGAATCTAGACACAGACCTTATATCCTTCACCAAAATTAATTCAAAACGGATCAGAGACCTAAATGCAGAATGCAAACCAATGAAACTCCTAGAAGATAACATAGGAGGAAATCTAGATGACCTTGGGTTTGACTTTGATGATGACTTTTTAAATACAACAACCAAAGGCACGATCCATGAAAGAAGTCATTGGTAAGCTGGACTTTATGGAAATTAGAAAGGTGTGCTTTGCAAAAGACACTGTTAAGAGACTAAGAAGATAAGCCAGTTTTATGGAAATTAGAAAGGTGTGCTTTGCAAAAGACACTGTTAAGAGACTAAGAAGATAAGCCACAGAACTGGGAGAACATATTTGCAAAAGACATATCTGATAAAGGGACTATTATACAAAAGAACTCTTAAAATTCAAAAAATAAGAAAACAACCTGATTAAAACCCGAGCAGAAAAACCTGAAAAGACACCCCCCCAAAGGACACAGACAGATGGTCAGTAAACATAGGAAGAGATCCTCCACATCTTTTGTCATTAAGGAATTGCAAATCAAAGCAAGGTACCACTACACGCCTGTGAAAATGGCCAAAATCCAGGACCCTGACAACACCAGCTGCTGGAGAGGATGTGGAGCAACAGGACTCTCATTCACTGCTGTGGAGGATGCAAAATGGGACAGCCACCTTAGAAGGTCACTTGGTGGGGCGCCTGGGTGGCTCAGTTGATTGGGCATCTGCCTTTGGCTCGGGTCGTGATCCCAGTGTCCTGAGCTTCCCACTGAGCAGGGAGCCTGCTTCTCCCTCTCTTTCTGCCTGCTGCTCCCCCCTGCTCTCGTTCTCTCTCTCTCTGTTGAATAAATAAGTGAAAATCTTAAAAAAAAAAAAAAAAAAAAAATTGCTATTTGCAACTCTAGATGATTCACCCAAAAAGAGGGGGCATGTTCTCCCCTCTGTATTTTCCCCTTTTCCAGTGGTGGAATGAAGCAGTGGTGAAGAGCCATCTTGGACCACGCACACAGGTGGAACAGCCAGGAATTTTGGAGCAAGAAGATGGAAAGAACCTGGGTCTCTGACAGTGTCGTGGAGCAGAGCCAAAATACTGAGCCCAATGTTTGCATGAAAGTGAAATAAAATCCTACACTTTTTAAGCAACTATTTCTTTAGGTCTCCTAAATGTGGCTGAATCGGTATTTATCCTATCCAATGCACGTAGGGAAAAGACAAATCACAGATTAGCAGAGAAATGCAGTTGCTAGGTCAAATAAGCTGAGGGCTGAAAAGCAGCGGCTTGGCGAAGCAACCGTGAAGTCGGTGCTGACCCCAGGGAGAGCATTTTCAAGGGGTGATAAGATCAAAAGCTCGGTTCTAGGAGTGAACTTCAAACAAGGAAGGATGGACAGTAAATGTAAGCCCATTGCCAAGTTTAGCTGCAAAGGAGGCAATAACTAGGTAATCACTGGAGAGTGACATGGAGTGGGAGAACAATCCTGCCTCACCTCTCTTGTACTCGCGGCATTCTCAGAGAATGGGAGCCTATCCCAACAAGAATCGCTAATGTTGGGGCACCTGGGTGGCTCAGTGGGTTAAGCCTCTGCCTTCGGCTCAGGTCATGATCTCAGGGTCCTGGGATCGAGCCCCGCATCGGGCTCTCTGCTCAGCAGGGAGCCTGCTTCCCCCTCTCTCTCTGCCTGCCTCTCTGCCTACTTGTGATCTCTCTCCCTCTCTCTCTGTCAAATAAATAAAAATCTTAAAAAAAAAAAAAAGAATCGCTAATGTTCTCAGCCCGTTTTACTTCCTGGCAATTGCGTTAGCGAGTCACTCCAAATTTAGTGGCCGCAACTGTAACAATGTATTTATTACAATAGCTGAGCCACCACGCTTCCTGTAGCGTGGGCTGCAGCACCGGTACGCCCGAAAGGCCCAAAGCGCTGGTTATTGCTGGACCAGAGATCTGTGCTATGTGATTGCTTGAGCTTCCCCCTGGCGTGGTGGCCAGGTTCCGAGAAGAAACATTTCAAGTGTGCAAGAACACGAGTTGCTGGTATTTTCTAAGGCTTAGGCCTGAGACTAGCACGGTGTCAGTTTCACTACGTTCTGTTATTCAAAACGGATCACAGGGTCATCCAGATTCGAGGGGAGGGGACTGCCTCAGGACGTGAATACAGGAAGCACTGGGGACTACCTGAATAACAGTCTATCACGAGGAAGTGACTCGGAGGGGAGGGACAGATTGCCAAGGGGCAGGAGGAAACTTCGGGGGGAGAGATAGGTATATGTCTATATTGATCGTGGTGATGGTTTCACAGGTGATACATGCATCCAACTTATCAGACTGTACCCTCTAAACTTATACAATTTATCGTATACCCATTATACCTCGATAAAGCTATTTTTGGAAGGGAGCCATCTACTTACAGAATGCAGGAATATTTCAGCAAATTAGGGCGTGTCCATTAGGTGGAATCTTTTCTAGCAATTACCACTGATAAGAAGAGTACGAAGGAACACTGGGACGTGTTTATGAACGAGGACAAATGGGAAAAGCGTTATGAAATTCAGAGCACGCTGAAAATTTTGTAAAAATGTGTATGTGTAGGCAAGGCTAGAAAAGCTTTTGCAAGATGAACATGCCCTCCTTAGGGAGGTAGAATACCATGGCTCTTCTCCTTTCATTGTCGACATTTCCTGCTATGTTGCTGTATTTTCTTTATAATGAATGTCCCGATCCTTTCGTTTTGCATTCATTCGGTTCTGGACGTGTCAGGCCTCTTCGGCTCACGCTCTGACAATGCAGATCCTGCGTCTGTCTACAGCCCTCTGTGGCTGCGTGGGCTGATCCTGACGCAGGGACACTTGCCCTGGGCTTTAGAAGGGGGACAGCAGCGCTGCCTGGAGTGACGCGGCACCTCTGTGTTTATCAGCCCTAGAGACAGGCTCGCTCCCTCTCTCCTGGAGCTGTCACACAGGCTTCCAAACCCAGACAGGTTCTATTTCATAACAACTTCCTTCTTAGTCCCTCTCTTCCCACTTCCCTTTTCTGCCACCGTCTTCTAAAACGCCCTGGCTCAGCAAGCCCCGTGTGCCTGCACCTCCGCCAGGTGGCCAGCTCCCCGACTGCCTGGCGTGGCTGCTCACCTCCATTTGGCAGGTCAGCCCTGCCCCTCCTGATGATAAGCACAGAAAGACGGCCGATGGCAGGCCAGCATTTACAATCTCAGGGGCCAAGCTGCTGTCTGCATTCCCAGAGTGAAGTGTGGGCGGCAGGTCCGTGAGAAAGGATTGCAAGCCGGAGCCCCAGAGGCACGTGCTGGGTCCCTGTCCCCTGGCTGCGTGCAGGAGCCCGAGGGCTGGGCCAAGAGGGCGCACGAGGGCCCCTTTTGCATCCAGCTCCAGCCACGGGTTCTGTGGGGGAGGCTCTTTGATTGTCAGCCGCCAACCTGAGGTCTGTTAAAAGGTTCCTGAAGGTGGCCACGCGAAGACTCAGGGCCACACGACAGAATGGCCCGTGTGCTGTCAAATCGATTTGTTCTTTAAATGAGACTTTTTGCTTCGGGCAGAAAGCCCGTCACTTTCCGAGGGGGTACAGCCGAGGGGCTCCCAGAGGAAATATAGGTCCTCAGCAGCTCATGAGGCGTCTGGCTTCCAACGGCTGTCTTTAGGGTCTCACCGGTCCTTGTGTCTACCCTCAAGCAGCCTTTCAGAGCCATCTTCTCTCCTATTTTCCCCCTTACCCTTAGCCTCTCTCACTGTCTTTTTGACTCTCTGCTTTACGAAATACATTTTGCAAGCTGCAGTCACCCTGTGACAGTAAGAATGCCAGGGTGCCGTCTGGGTGGGAGACGTCCAGAAACAGGCGATGACATGCGGTGTTGCAGCTGGGGTCCTCTGCCCTTCCCCTCTCCTCTTCTGCCTTTCCCTGAGCACCCACCAGGCAAGAGAATGCAAGCATGGGAACAGGTGCACATCCGCTCTCCCTCCCATTCTGGAAGGAAATAGAGTACCAGGAAGCCTTCCTTTTCAGTGTTCATGATTTACATGCTGAAAAATGCTTCCTGTCTGTGGCCATTTCATTATTATGGTAAATATACAGGATTCCAAAACAATGGGGAAACGTTATCAAGTTGGGCCCCAGAGATTTAAAATTATGTTTATTTATGCCTCATCCAGAAAGCTTTTTTTGGCAAGAAGAAACTGGGTGACTCAAGGGAGCTAGATTACTTTTTAAGGTTAAAAAAATGCTGTGATAGAAAAAAAGGGATGGTGTTGGAAATCCCTCAGACATCCTAAGGACTGGGAATAAAGATTTTAGATTTTATTTCCAGTTTTACAGATGGAGAAACTTGAAGGACAGATGGGACTTGATTGTCCCCAACTGCAGACCCTTGCCAGTCCCCACAAGGTGATGAGGTCCTCGAAGGTAGTCTCTGCCACGTGGAAACATTTTTGCAGCACCATTAGATTGGGCGCAGTAGGGATTCAGTAACTCTCTGTTTATTTATTAATAAACAACTGTTTCCTGGAAAGGACCAAACAATGTCCGTATGTTGAACACGGGCACTTTTATTAGGACAATTAGTTATTTAATAAATGTACGAATTGTGTATGCCCTCCATATTTCAGTCACACCAGGGGAATTCGCTGAGCTAGCAGGCGTAGCTAGGAATGGACCGCAGCAGGCAGATTAAGAACGCCTTAGCTTCTCAGAGGGCTACTATTTTCCCATATGGCATCGATTCCTGGGAGTCTGTGGGACAATGAGGACTATCTGTGCGAGTTTACCGAGCTGTGGCTGCTTCTACGAGCTGCATTACTCGACCCGCCTTGCCGCGAACCCCCCGAGGATGTCAGCTCCGGTGTATTTACCCCGTCACATGGCAGGGCTGGATGAGACCAGTGGTGGGGGCTGGGCTAGCCTCTGACCGACTCTCTGCCCAGGCTGTGTATTAGTATCACCTGTGCAACCTCTTTGACTCCACCCATTGCCCGGGTTCCTCCGTGGGCCAATTAAATCAAGAGCTCTGGGGCCGAGTCCGGGTATCGTGGTTTTAAAGCTCTCTGGAGGGGTCTCAGATGGAGCCGGGGCTGGAAAGCCACAGGGAAAAAGAGGCACAAAGAAGGAAAGGTAAGAGGAGAGAATCCCTTTCTGCTCTCTATGAGCTCCCGGTTTGCTTTCCGCCAGCAGTCCTGCTCGAACTTGACTGTGGACCCAGACCACGTGGGGGTGTGGCTGAAATGCAGATTCTGATTCGGGGCTTGAGATTCGGCATTTCTAGTGAGCCCCCAGATGAAGCTGGTTAGCAGGCCACGCTTGGAGTAGCAAGGATCTAGAGCTGCAAGGTCTAGTAAGCTGACCGTGAGCCACGTGTGTGGCTACTGGATACATGAAACGTGGCCAATCCAAGTTGTAATCTGCTGTGAGTATAAAATACACACGATTTTGAAGCTTTATTATGAAAAAAATACATAAAAATATCTCAGTAGTAACTTTCATAGTGATTACATGTTGAAATGATAATATCTTACAGCAGGTTAAATTTAATATATTGTGAGATTAATTTTGCCTGTTCTTATTTTTTTAGGGCAGCTACTAGGAAATTTAAAATTCCTTATTGACTTGCATCATATTTCTATTGAACGGGGTTGGTCTAGAGCACTGTTGGTGGCAACTGCGCAGCGGCGAGAGTATTTAAATGGCATTGGATGGGAATGTGGTTGCGGGGTGGGTAGTTTCCTGCTTGGAACACAGTCTGTCACTTACCGAGTGCTCCCTAAGGGCTCTCACTGTTCTAAGTGCTTTGTATGAATCTGCTAATGTTCGAGTGCTCACAACAGCCTGTGAGATAAGTGTTACTATTCTTTCCCTTGAACAGATGGGGGCTTTGAGTCAGAGGTGGTGTAAGCAACTTGCCTACAGTTCTCAAGCACAGTGAGTTTTAGAAGGCACTGCTTCAGACGCTCTCTGCCTCTGAACCTCCAACGGGCAGCAAAGAGACCAGGGGGGGCCAAGAGGATGTGCCTCCTGGAGCTCATACGCCCATCCCTATTCTAGAACTTGCTCTGGTTATCCAGAATCTCAGAATTGCCTGCAGGGTTCGATGGTAATTTGCAAGGCCTGTGTGGATCTCTTCCCTAGATCCGTCTCCTAAGGACGGGTTGCTCTCTGATTGACCTGGGTTGTGGCTGAGGACAGCCTTCTGTGGGGGCATGGATGGAGCGTCAATGCAAGATGGAACCAGGGGTGGGAAGAGAGGTAGGGCAGGCTGAGTGTTGCTCTGGGCCCCACTAATGTCAAGAGCAGGCCTAGTGCCCAGACCCAATGCCCAGGACCACGTGCTGAAGGGCTGGCATAGCTGAAGGTGGGCTGCATTCCAAGACTTTGCAGGGGACTCTGGGTTTGGAGACTCACCCTCACATACAACAGCCGCAAGGAAAGCATTTCTACCGCAGTGATTATAGGCCAGTGGGCTTGTGAGCTTCAGAAGTCCTTGGTGTAAGCCAGCTTAGACTTCGAGGGTGGCAATTTCCCATGCCTGTCTCCCAACCCACCACTTTCTCCTCAAACTCAAAATGACCCACCTTATGGAGAGCAGCCCTTTTGTTCTGGAAAGCAAAACATAAAAGTCTCACTGTAGAAATCTCAGTGCCAGAACTTATTTCAATAATATAGCACCGCTGGAAAAAAACAACGCTGAGCTTCGATAAAGAGTTCATTCACGTAGGTCCAAAAAGAGGCAAAAAGGAAGAACAAGAGTATGTTTGCATTTTTCTTTCTGTAAAATACAGAGGGCGGTACTATATACCCCAGAGTCTTGTTTGCTGAGGGCCATTAGAGCATTCTCAAAGGAAGATTCTGGAACACAGAGCATTGCTGGGTCCCTACCCTTGCTGGGCTAGTGGCAAGAGACCTTTCAGAGCTCTGGTCTGATGCCTCCGTGACTGTCGCTGTGAAACGCTGTTTTCTTTTGTCTGCCTTCCCCCGTTCTTTCCTGGGCACTAGATGGGAATTCAGTGATCAGCGTCAGAAGGAGCCCTTGTGGTATGTCGCTGTGTTAGCGATTGGCAAATACTCCTCTCATCTAGAAGCCCATCCTCAGCCTCACTTTGAGTCTTCTGTTCTTGCAGCATCATCTTTGAACTGCATAGAAGATAAGTCTTGACATTCCTCTTAACAGCATCTACAGTAAATTCTTGCTTTTCCTTCGCTGGGGAGAGAAAGAAGAAAATACAGCAGCAGGGGAAGAATCTAAACAGCCTTCAAGGTCAGGCCAGGGTGAAGGAGATAATCCTTATCTCCTCCAAGATCAAAATAAGAGGTAATTAATTCACTTGGCTGTGCAGGGGGCTGGCTCTGGGTAGACTTTGAAAACAACTCCTGGATAATGAGGATTTCTGAACTGGGGAGTGAATTACCTAGGTGGGATAGAATCTCCTTCCCTTGAGGTACTTAGGAGCTGGAGCCAGAGCCAGGCAGGCCTTAAATGCCGATTGGTTTCGTGGACAGAGAAGAATTAGCCTGATGTCTGCTCAGGAGGAGGATGAGAGCAGCGAGCTGAATGAAATCAGTCTTTCCCCTCCCTTCTAGATCTTCTCAGGCAAGTCAAATAAACCAGGCCAGCCCTGATAACTACCTTGCATTGTGTATTTCCAAAATGCTTTCCTGGGACTTCAGTTGGTTCTTACAGTGGCAACTCCGTGAGTTAGTTGCAAAATGCTTGTAGTGTGGCCTTTGGGAGGGGACAGCAGCACAGTGAGCTGCCCGAGCCCGCACAGCTGGTTAGCCCCAGCACTGGGATGAGCACAGGCTTCCCGGCGCATTGCTCTCTTCTATTGAAGTTTGGAAACTCTGAATCCGGTGAGGTATTAGGGATGGTGGGGGATTCTGCTACACGTTACATTGCATTTCTGAAAGTTTTCAGTGTGTTTAAAAATGAAAATAATATGGACTTCCCACCTTATGTCCTTGTCTCCTTGTTCATGTTTGGCTGCGGGGTGGGATGGCTTGAGTCTTCCTGGAATTGACACAAACCGCAGATGCAACTACATTGAAAAAGAGAGAGAGAGAGAGAGAGCGCTGTTCTCTGCCTAACTGCATGGTCTGCTTCGCTGTGATGCATTGTCCCAGGGGGTTGACTCTAAACCGGAAAACGCTGGGGACTGTACTGTTGGGAAGAGCCCAGACTCTCTGGAGGCAGATAAACCAGGTGATCTGATTACAGCTTCATCCCAGCTGGAGTCCTGCCTGGCTCCTTTTCTTAAGAAATTTAGAGTAAAACTGAATTTAAAAAAAAAAAAAATTGAAACCTCTTTATATCTCCCGATGTATACAAAGTCCAAGACAGCAGTAGCTGAGTTTCTGTGTCCTGAGGGTTTTTTCAGGGAAGCAGAGGGTGGGGTGGTAGACCTAATAGGGAAATCTTCAGCAAGTATTCACCTTCCGATCGTGTGCAAATGCCCTGCAGGCCCCCCACCACTTCCGACTGCTGCCCCACCCAGTCTGATTTGAAGGTGCAGGCTTGTTACAAAAATGGCACACGTCTGGGTGCCAGGATGGTACTGAGTCGGTCCGTTGAGAGACCGACTCTTGGTTGCAGCTCAGGTGGTGATCTCAGGGTCAGGAGATCCAGCCCTGCCTCGGGCTCTGGGCTCCATGGGGAGTCTGCGCTCTGCCCCTCCCCTGCCTTGGGTGCTCGCTCTCTCTTTCTCTCTCTAAAATAAATCTTTATAAACAATATCACATGGAGATCAGCAATGCCTGTGAAAATCAGAAAAAAAGTATTTAGTATACCATAGTATTTGCAAACATGAGAGAACAAAGGCATATTTAATACGTCTATAGGAAATGTCAGTCTGGGGCTTGAGAAGAAGGGATTATAGGGGAGCGTGGGTGGCTTGGTTGCCTAAGCATCCAACTCTGAATTTTGGCTTAGGTCATGATCTCAGGGTCATGAGATCGAGCACCGCATCAGGGAGCCTGCTTGAGATTCTCTCTCTCCCTCTCCCTCCTGCAGAACCCTACGCTCATGCTCTCTCTCTTTCTCTAGGGGAAAAAAAAAAAAAAGAAGGGGTTATATTTTTTTGCTTTACATTTTTGGTCACATATGTTACACACACATATTTGCATGTGTGTGTAAATCCCTTAGACACACACCCTCTTCTATATAAGTCATCCATATCTGTATTCGCCTATGTGCAAACATAGCATATAGATCCAACACACGACACAGGGCTTTAACGTAGGGGGATTCGGCAGAACTGAGTTCTAGCAATTTTTGTTTTGTTTTCAACTGATGATGCACCTTTAATTTTACCCCTTTGTAACAGAAGATCTGGGGCTCCTGACTACGACATAGAACAGGTGTTTTTAATCTGAGAAAGGAAGGAAGGAAGAGTTGTAGCAGAGTTACTTGGGTGGTAGATGTCTCTAGAAAGTGCCCTGCCTCTCACAGGTAGCAGAGAAGGAAGAACAAGAAACTGGAGGGGAGAGCGCCCTGCAACCGTTTCCTGAACAAAGAACCCGCCTCTTGAAGTAGGTGGGTACAATGCGTCTGCTGGGTAGATTCGTCTTGTCCATCCACTTCGATCCCATTCTTCTTTCAGGAATTTATCCTTAGGAAGCAACTGGACAAATGGGCAAAGATGAATGTGTTGGGATGCCCATTAGTGACAAGCCAGACAATGGTCAACAATACATAATGCCTGTCGAGACAAGACCATATTTAATGTGTGTTAAATACATCTTACTACATCCCTGCAATATCATAATGGACTGCCATCCAAATGGTGATCCATATTTCTCCCCCAAAAAATAATGAGAATTGCCGTTTAATGAGTTGACCATGTGGCAGGTATTTTATATACAGGGTGTGGTTCGATGCTCATAATCACTCCTTAAGTTAGGTGTGATAATCCTCATTTTACCGATGAGGAACATCGCTTGAGGTTAAGGAGGCCCAAGTTATAGATTCAGTAAGCAGTCAGTTAAGAGTTAAACTTTACAGCCCACCGCCTCAACGTCTTTGCCCATAGCACATTTTTGAAGGAAATAAATAAAGGAAATAAAGGGACTCCATTTACGCAAATACTTATATAGCAAGAGGAAAGCAGGAGAGTCGGAGAAATCATGCAATAGTTGAGACTTGCAGGCTTTGGGGTAAGTATGAGTCAGGTCAAATCCTAGCTCCCCACATACCAGTTCTGTAACCTTGAGCAAGTAACTTGACATCCATCTCTAACACTTCAGATCCCGTGATTATAAAAGAAAGGCAGTGCTGCCCATCTCATGAATTTGTGGTAAGATTAAACACTAATCGGGAGGCGTCGTATAATGCAGGCAGGATGCTGGAAGAATGTTCACCTATGTATTAACAGTGGTCGTAAAAAAAAAAAAACCAAAAACCAGTGGTCATATCACTGGGAAGCAAAATTTGGAGGTGATTTTTATTTTTTTCTCTCTCCTTTTCTAGATGTCTTTAAAATCACTTCAAAGGGTTTATGTCGTTTTATAAATAGAAAATCCAGTAAAGCTCTTTTTGTTTTGGAAAAGAATAATCAGCTGGGGAAGAATGAGGGTGAGCAGGAAAGGGGAGAGAAAACGAACTCAGAGAAGGGGAGGCAGGTGGCGCCATCCTCGCCAGAGCGAACTGCTCCAGCAAGACCAAGAACTTGAATCGGAGCCTTCTGCTTGGGAGTGAGCATCTCCATCAGCTCAAAGCACATTCTGCAGACGTCAGGCAGGTCTGATCTTGGAGCAGGACTTCTGCTAAGGCTGCTGTTACTGGTCCTGGCCCATGTCTCTGTGCTCTTTGCCAGATTCCCGCCTTCTTCAGGAGCTCTGCCCTTGCCTCTGGGGAAGAACGCAGTCTGAAAAATGATTCATGTGAAGATGTAAGTGATTCATCAAGTTATGGGAGTCCTCTCAAAGTCCTTATATTTAAAAAAAAAAAAAGAAAGAAAGAATTCAGGGGAACTCTTGGCCTGCTAGGAGGAGACTGAGTTTGTCTAAGCACTTAAAGTCCACTTAGATTTGTACTCAAACTCGTAGAATTATATATACATTTTGGTCTAGCAGTTCTACTTTTAAGAATTTATTCCAAGGAAATAATCATAAGTATATAAAAGGTTTAGCTATAGGAATATCCATTATAGCAGCTCTTTATAACAGTGAAAATTAAGGCCTGCCTACATGTCCAGCATTAGGGGACTGCAGAAATTACATAGCTCTGTCCAGTGGAATACATTGTCGCCTCTCAAAGTATTGCTGTAGGAGTATATTTAATGTGGTGCTGAAATGGTCACAATATGATATTAAGTGATACAAATCAGTAAAAAAAAAGTAATCCCAGTGTAAAAAAAAAAGTATAGTTATATTAAGATTTTTGAAAAATGGCAAAATTTTGGTAATATTTGTTCCTAAACTGTATGTGATTATTTTCTTTTGTTCATTTATTGAATAGATTTCACTTTTGAAATAAGAAATGATGTTATTACAATTTTAGTTTTTTATTATTTTATTTATTTATTTATTTTTAAGATTTTATTTATTTATTTCACAGAGAGAGAGAGATCACAAGTAGGCAGAGAGGCAGGCAGAGAGAGAGGAGGAAGCAGGCTCATCGCTGAGCAGAGAGCCCGATGTGGGGCCTCGATCCCAGGACCCTGAGATCATGACCTGAGCCGAAGGCAGAGGCTTAACCCACTGAGCCACCCAGGTGCCCCATAATTTTAGTTTTTTAAAGGCAAAGGAACCCAAAGTATACCCACCCATCACTGTATCACCCTGTGCCGCTAACTTCACAGGGACACGTACCGTCTCTGGCATTGGTGTGATTCCAGCACTAGGCACCATGCCAGACATGTAGAAGTTCTTCCTAGATGTTTGTTGAATGAATGAATGACAGAATGGAAGGGCAAATGCATGAAAAAACAAAATGGTGGTAACAGGGGGCCCAGGATAGAGGAGAAACTCACAACAAACTCAGTATACAACTGCTTGACCTCCATGCAATTTGGTAGTTGAGCTCCATGGATTGAGACCCATTCATCTCTGAAGCCCTCACGGTGCCTTGCCTCTAGTAGAGGGAGCTCAATCAATGTTGCATGAAACTATGAATGATGGTTTATCTTGTTCCTACTAGGATTTCGGCAGACTTTCTGCATCAGGGAAATGCATGTCTGGTGGCAGATCATGTACAAGGACTGTACTAATGGCTGTTGCAATAGGAAGCTGTGCTGGTTGGGGTTAGGTTTGTTATAAAGTAGCAATAACAAAAAAAGGATTTTTTTTTTAATGAAAAGTTTCTTTTTTTCTAATGTTCTGGGCAGGCAGCCCAGGTTGGAAGGGAGCTCTATGGTGTGAGGGACCCAAGTTTCTTCTATCTTTTTGCCCTGCCACAAGCGGCTTCCGTTCCCATGGTCACCTCATGGTCCAAAATGGCTCCTGGGGCTCCAGTCGTTTCATCAAAATTCCAGCAATAAGGAAAGAGTAAGAGAAGAAATACATGCTCCCTCTCCAGAAGTTGCATATATGACCTCCATGTACATCCCATTGGCCAGAACTTTGTCAAGGGAGCCTAATCCACATAATTTTTATTCTGGGGTATCTTGCTCCCAGCTCATGATTGGGGGGGTTCCCTAACTGTGGAAGCAAAGAAGAACTGACATTGGGAAACAACTGGCAGCTTCTGTCACCGAGGTGTCCTCAGCCATTCTGTCACCAGCCAGCCAGAATCTCACCTAACGTGTGACACCTGCTGTAAGGATGTAGGGAAAATCCCCACAACATGTGGCTTAGGGTTATCAGATAGTTGGGGCTGCTGCTGATAAACACTCCTTTAGTTGCCCCTTAACAGCACACTTCCATTTCTAGCACAGCCCCTGCTCTCGTCTCAGGGGTGACGTGGGTCACTGCTTTCTGCCTAGCAGAGCTGGACCAGAAAGTGCAAGTCAGCATCTTTCCTGCTGCAGCAGTTGCTTACGTCCCGCGGATCACGACTGGCTGCAGCATTCAAATCATCAGAGAAATCAAGAAGTGCTGTGAGAGACTCTGATTATACAAATGGTGAAAGAAATAGAAGAGGCTGCAATTTTTGAGTTTGTCTTTAAGAGTCCCTCTTGGGGGGCCACGGGGTGCTGCCCTTTCTGATATCACCATGGATGGCACTGGAGGTCCACTAGATGCGAGAGTAGAAATGCAATGCTCAGCTCTTTAGAGCCAAGGAAGAGAGAGCATTCTTTCTTTGCGGAAGTGATATCAAGCAGAAAGGATCATAATCCTCTTAGCAGCTACGATTTAGCTAGGTGCTGTGTAAGCTCTTGTGGTCGCCAGCATTTAAGGCAGCCCTCCGTGATCCTTGCTTCCTGGTACACATGTGCTCATAGGGTCCCCTCCCATACTGAATCGGGGCTGACCCATATGACCAGTAGCATACAGGGGAGGTGGCAATATGTGACTCCCGAGGCAAAGTCATAAAAAGGCATTGCAACTTCTGCCTTGGTCTCTTGGATGGGTTGCTCTGGGGAAAGCCAGCACCATGCACCAAGGGCACGCTAGCCGTCCTATAGAGAGGCCCATGGGGAGAGGAGCCAAGACCTCCTGCCAAGTGCCAGCTTATCCACCTAATGCAATGAGCAACCCTGGAAGCGGTTCCTCAGCCCCCTTCTAGCCATCAGATGACCGCAGCCCTAGTTGCCATCCAGCTGAACTGTCTGAGAAATTCCATCCAGAACCACCCAGCTCAGCCACTCCTGAAGTCCTGACCCACAGAAACTAGGAGATAAGGAATGCTTATTGTTGCTTTAAGCCACTATGTTTCGGGGTAATTTGTTACGCAGCAGTGGATAACTAACACATCCTTTATATATAATGTATTTATCACAGCAACACTCTGAACTAGGCATTAGAACCCCCGTTTTACTGAAAAGGAGACCAAGGCTCAGAAAGGTGAGTTTATTTTCCCAGGTTAGAGCCGCTGGTGGAAGCAAAGCTGGCACTCCGGGTTAGCTCCGTGGGCGCAAAACCCATGCACGGAAGAGCTGCTCACTGCGCTCGGTGCCGTGGGGACCATCTAGGACTTCCAGAATGCCTGGCAGCAGAGGAAAGCTAACTGTTCCTAAATGAACTCAGTGCTCTTGTTACAGTGAGGTTTACCTGCTAACATTGGGGATTATCCAGGGCCAGTAGGCAGCTGTGGAGCTGTGCCCTAAAATGCACAGCCAGTTTGGAACTCAAGGGCACGACCGCCCACCACGGGAGCCCCCATTTAGGTCCTTGGGATGCAGAAAGGTTCCTAAACTCCCAGCTGAAATTTAAACAGCCTCAGAACAATGATGGGGTCTCACCTCACTTTAAAACATCAGGTTTTAAAGTGTTCTGAATACACGGGGCAGGGATGGGGTGTGTGGCAAGGAATGTGGAGTGGGATGATCGCTTGCCCTTCGCTTTTTTTCCTGTGATGGGTCAGTTTCCATTTCACAGCGTGGCCGCCTGCCAGCATGCTGACGAGGCCAACTTCAGCTCGCGCCTGCTTGTCAGCAAAAGATCGTGGGTGTTCCTCCGAAGTCACATCAAGTCATGAGCTTCTGAGCTCCTCTCTTGGACTAACTGGTTGATGTCTGTCTCCTTCTGGCCAGAGCTGTCACGGAGAGACCAGCAGCCACTTGATGTCTTGTGGAAACTTCTGGTCCTGCTGTCCTATTGGCTGAGAAGCCTGGAGACGTGGGTAAGAGAGAGGCCTGTCCTTGTTCCCCAGGCTTCTCCGTCGCCCTCCAGACGCAAAGCTGTTCTGGCAACCACACAGGCAGCCAAGTAAATAAATGGGGAAGGAAGGTCTCTTTCTGAAGGATGAAATGTCACTTCTAAAACAGAATTCGTTCTCTCTTTTCAGCTCTCTCAAACTTTCCATTCTATGGCGGTGCCAATATGCCCTGAGCCCAAACGTCGACGGCTTCCTCCACTGGCTCCTTTAAATTCAGCCATCCATCCAGGCTTCTCAGCTGCACCTTCGGAACCTGCTAGGATGATTTCCTTGCCATTCCTGCTTTGCTTTTGGGTTATCACATAGACGGGAACCTGGGCCCGATTCCCTCTCCCCTTCAGTGGCTCTAAACCTCCCGCTGCAGTGATCCTCAGTGGGTTTCTCTACCTTTCAAGACCCTGCATGATTGTTTCCTACCTCACTTGATTTTTCCACAGCTCCCAGCACTAGTCCCTGTACATAGACATAGACACATGCACGCATAAGTGTGCGCACCCGCACACGGACACACAAACACGCTCCTGTGTGCGGACGCCGAGCCGTGCACCATCCCCCACCCTCCTCTTGGGCTGCCCCTTCTGCAGTCTGGGATGTTCTTTGTGATGCTTGCGTTGTTTGCTGGAACGCACCCCTGGGGTGGGGGGGAGGGAACTCGTTGACAACCTCAGACACCAGTCTCCCTTACTCTCTCCTTCCACCGCCTCCCCAGGCTGTTATTTTCAGAGACCAGCCCCGCCTCTGCACTACCCCCATTTTTTGGATCCCTCAAGCTTCTGGAATCCCTGTAGACTCAAGAAGGCTTCGAGACAACAGTCGCGGCCTCGATGGGTGGCAAAGCACAGGCCCCCAGGGCCAGCTCACCAGCACCAGGAAGCGGAGCCACCATCCCCGGGACCACACGGGGCCGGGATTCGGGGCCCACTGGGCTGAAGGAAAAGCACCCGCTAATTGGTTCAGACCACAAAGGTCAAGCCTACGGACACCCAGTAAGACAGGCATGATGAAAGCCCCAGAAGGCCGGGAGAGACGAGAGCCGCGGTGGTAAGTGGTGCTGGATGTGATTAGAAGTGGCGACAGGCGTTAGGAACTGCGGTGGAGAATCGAGTGGCTGATGAAGTGACAGAGGACGCCAGCTCTGTGGTCTGTGGGGGCGGCAACAGGCCCACGCCTGCTCGCGTGCTCTCTCTCTCTCTCTCTCTCTCCTTAGAAGCCAGGAAGATTCTGGGAAAGCAGAGGCTTCCTGTCCTGCCTAGAGAGCACGGGTCCGCAGCTGCTGGGGGCAGGGGGATCCCGCGTGGAGCCCCCCGGGCAGTGTGTGTGACCCCTCTGCCTCGTTGGCCAGAGGCTGCCACTCACGGGCCTCCGGGGGGACCAAGCAGGAGATGTAAGTGTGCAAAGTAGGGCAGCTCTAGGATCAGAGAGGGGTAGGGGCCGTGACTGATGGGAGAGCACGCACACCGTCGAAAGGCCTCCAAACGCTTATCTTAAGGTGTCATGGAGTTTAAGGAACACAGGTACTTGGCCCAAATGTGGCCCACACACATCTCGCCTATAATTCCCGGGCACCGAGGGTGTGCCCCGAGGACCGATGATGGGAATGGTGGTCCTGAGTGGCCAACACGTTGGTTAAGCTCTTTCAGATTGCCTAGAGGATTATTTTAGCTCTGTCTGGGGAGGTCAGCTAGAGGACACGGCCTCACCAGCCACGGAGTGTGGTCAGCGATCCGTCAGCAATCGTAGTAGCTCCCGTGGTGCCGGAACTTTAGAAGGTCAGCGGGGGAGAGACCCGGCATCTTCTCGCTCCCTCACTAGCAGCTGGTGGTGGCTTCCCGCCATAGTCAGGATTCTCCTCTGGCTACCCTATAACTTTTCAACTTTCCTTCTCACCACCTCTTGGTTCCTACGTGTTCCTGACTTACATTGCTTCGTAGCAACAGGTTGTTTGGGACTTGTCTTGCTTTATGGCTTCTGCCTCTCCTTGCATGACTCAACTTCCGTTTCATAGGCGAGCCCATCAGCAGCTACACAGTACCTGTGCTGGAGGGCTCGCGTGCCCCACCCCCTCATGGGCCACTCACTGACCTCCCGGTGGGTGCTTTTGGGGAAGTTCCAAGAGTCAGAGTCAACTTAGCTTTGGCCGGAGAATCAGGGTCACTCGGTGCAAAGCATGAGACTCATTCATAAAGAATCCCTGATTCTTGCTCTCAGAAGGGGCAGCGGGCATAGGAGATACTTGGAGTGTCATGTCCACAACACTAAGATACCTTTTTTTTTTTAAAAGTAACCTCTACTATCCCCATTGTGGGGATTGAACCCATGACCCCAAGACAGAGAGTTACATGCTCTACCAACTGAGCCAGTCAGGCACTCTTAAGACATCTTAAATTACATTCAAATACCACCCTTATTAAGGCAAGGGGGAAAAATCAGTTCAAATAGGCACAGAAATCAAAGGCTTACCTCTCAGGTATAAGGAAAGTGAGGCTACTCACTTGTTTCTGAATCAGTTAGGGTTGTATCTGGCTGCAAGTGACAGAACACCCGATTAAGAGAAGCTGAAATAACTGTGGCCTTTTCTCCCATAAGAAGTAGAGATAGGTGGTCATTGGTATTGGTTCAGGAGCTCTGTGCTATTAGGGCAGCCATCTCTGAGATTCCTTTGGCTTCTACCTCATGGTTCCAAAATGGCTGCTGCAGATCTGCATTCAGGAAAGAGAGAATGAGAGAACGTCCCCAATGGCTGAGTTTGTCCCTTGTATGAGGAAAACAAAAGCCTTCCCAGAGCTCACCCCCCTTCACCAGCAGACTTCCCCTTAACCTCTCGCTGGCCTGGACTGTGCCGCCCTAGCTGCAAGGCAGTCTGGGAAGTCAAGTGCCTCACGCTCCAACTAGATTGCCAGCATGTTGTTTCTTATGCATGAGATTTTCTCATATTGTGTGTGCACCTATATATTTTTGGCTCAATGCACCAGAGAACATCGGGTGCCTTAGGAAGCAAGTGGGAGGTAACAAAGAAAGCACAGAAGAAGGGCTTGAATATGGGCTCCACCATTTACTCTATAATCAAAAGCAATTAACTTGCTGAATGTCGTTGTCGTGCTGGGTACAAAGGGATACAGGATACTTCCTTGCAGGGCTCTTGTGACAATTAAATGAGATAGTGTGTTTCTAGCTGTTGGCCCCGAAGAGATACCCCCAAATGATTACCGTTCCACTGTGGTGTGTTGTCTTCTGCTTGGTGGGCACGTGGTAGGAGGCAGTAGAGCTTAAAGGGCAAGAGCACGGGCCCTAAAGTCAGACTGTTGGGCCGAGACTCATTCTCTACCACTTACTAGCTGTGTGACCTTGGGGAAGTTAGGGGGTCTCTCTGAGCTTTAGTTCCCCTCTTTGAAAGTAGAGATAATAGAACATATCTCATAAAATGCACTTGGAAGGAAAGCAGAGATAGCGTACCTAACGCTCTGGGCACTGGGCCTGGCACAAAGCAGACAGGCGGTAAGTGTTGACTGTTATTAATTAATTGCATTTATTTCTCTCGCGGCCCAGAACTAAAACCTATTGAACCGGAAGTGCAAAGGCCTTGCTGTCAAAACTCTTTCAAACCAAGTAGTCTTCAGTCCCCTAAAATACACAGTCCCCTAAAATAAACCAGAAGCAGTGGCATATCAAGAGTAGGGTGTCGTAGTGGGGTGGGGGGGATCTGCCCTCGATTCAAGCAATAAGAGGGTATATTTTCTGTAGAGAATTTTTTGAAATAATTAGGGGCGCCTGGGTGGCTCAGTGGGTTAAAGCCTCTGCCTTCGGCTCAGGTCATGATCTCAGGGTCCTGGGATCGAGCCCCGCATCAGGCTCTTTGCTCAGCAGGGAGCCTGTTTCCCCCTCTCTCTCTGCCTGCCTCTCTGCCTACTTGTGATTTCTCTCTCTGTCAAATAAATAAATAAAATCTTTAAAAAAATACTAATTATTTTAAAAACCCAAGTAAAATAAAAAATGTATTCGCTCTTTATTATCACTGTGTGCCAACATTTCTAAACAATGTAAGAGATTAAACAGACTCCCCAAACCCCATCATGTTTGCCTGAGTTCTAAAGGATGGCCACAATTACTGTGGAGTTTTAATATTAGATAGGCAAGTCCACATGAGCACGTTTTTATTACTTATCCTTTAATAAATATTAAATTTATTTAAATTAAATTAAGACAAGGAGGAAAAATCATTTCAAATAGGCACAGAGATCAAAGGCTTACCTCTCAGGTATAAGGAAAGTGAGGCTACTCACTTGTTTCTGAATCAGTTAGGGTTGTATCTGGCTGCAAGTGAGAGAACACCCGATTAAGAGAAGCCGAAATAACTATGGCCTTTTCTCCCACAAGAAGTAGAGATAGGTGGTCATTGGTATTGGTTCAGGAGCTCTGTGCTATTAGGGCAGCCATCTCTGAGATTCCTTTGGCTTCTACCTCATGGTTCCAAAATGGCTGCTGCAGATCTGCATTCAGGGAAGAGAGAATGAGAGAACGTCCCCAATGGCTGAGTTTGTCCCTTGTATGAGGAAAACAAAAGCCTTCCCAGAGCCCACCCCCCTTCACCAGCAGACTTCCCCTTAACCTCTCGCTGGCCTGGACTGTGCCGCCCTTGCTGGAGAATTCTGCTGGAGAATTCCCAGCTATGTACAGTCAGTCTCTCATGCCCGTCCGCGACTTGGGCCCTAACTGTTTGGAATCACGAGAGCCCCCTTCACATTGTCTGCCAACGACCACCCGCGCCCCCATTCCTTCACTCTCCTGTGTGTAAACCATGGACTGAGTCAACAGTGAGATCTCAGGGCCTCTAGAGACAAAGAAAGGAAACTGGAGTTACTTCAATTCTGTGTGATTTCTGGGAATTCTATTTGGATTGAAAATTAAAACAGCTAACAGACTGTGAACTGAGAAGTGTGATATTTTTGTTTGGCAGATGCAGATTTTCATTCATACATGATATGTCTCACCGCAGTGGAGTGAACTTTTAAAGTCAAATCATTCTTTTAAATTGTGTATTTGTTTTTAAAATTTAAGAGCAAATCAAGGAGAGAGTGCTAATTTCTGATTACTACGGGATTATTGCTGAAAATTATTTTGTTATATAGAGGAGGATGTAAAAAATGATTTGCTCTTTCTAGAGGTGC
>CM052887.1:52813331-52848495 GCA_028534135.1 Potos flavus
AGGCAAAGAAGGTGAGCAAACTAGATTGGTACATTTTTATTCACATCTCAGTCTATATGAAATCAGAATGTGTGTCCCCATTGCCACTGGCTGGGTCGTAGTCATGACATATTGTCCCTGCAGAACCTGTGCGGCTATCCCAGCAGCAGCATGGAAGAAAATCCCGGAGACAATGGTGACACAGTCTTTAAGCCATGTTGCAGAAATGACAGCCTTGACGGAAGGAAGAACAGTAATACCAGGAGGGTGGAAGGGAGGGACACTGAACTAGGGGTGGCTTAGAATAGGAAATTTTAGAAATACTTGAACCGATTTCTTTCTTTCTTTTTTTCTTTCTTTCTTTTTCTTTCTTTCTTTCTTTCTTTCTTTCTTTCTTTCTTTCTTTCTTTCTTTCTTTCTTTCTTTCTTCCTTTCCTTTCCTTTCCTTTCCTTTCTTTCCTTTCCTTTCTTTTCTTTCTCTTTTTCTTTCTTTCTCTCTCTCTTTCTCTCTTACTTTCTTTCCATCCTTCCTTCCTTCTTTCTTCTTTTGCTATGTAAATGCCCATGAGTGATAGAAGATAAACATATAAAGATGCTCTTTCAATAAATACAAAATTTTAAAATTCTAAAAAATAAAAAGAAAGAAAGATCTGCTCTGGTAGCAAGCATGCTTAATAGGACCCTGCATAGGAGGGGCCTCCAAGAGGCTCTCGCCCAAGCCCCTCACTTCACAGCTGCCCGAGGGGAAGCTGTCCAGGGATCACCCTGATGATCAGCAAAGAGAACTGGACAGAAGTCTCCTGGCCGTTGCCGCACTACTTTCTCCTTCATCCACTCCCGAGCTAACCAATGTAGCACCACAATGTTGGGGCTTTGCAAACTGTGATAAAGAAGCAATTAAAAAAATGTTTACAGTCAAATAAGAGCACACAGTTCAGTCCACTTGTGAGTCATTGTGCGAGTTCGTATCCAAACGGCCTCACCCTGCCCCGTGGAAGAAGCCTGCTCGGGGAGGCTGGTGAAGATCACGTGGCCCAGCAGCCCCCTCGAGCTGCCACGGAGGTTTCAGTGTTTGCTCTCCATTCTGCTCTTGTCCGTCATAGCTGGTACTGCTTTTCAGGCCAGCTTCAAGGAGCTCTGTACCACCGTTGTGCCGAGCTTGGAACCAAGACTGATGATGGACAACATCCCTGGATATTTCTGTAAGCAAATGCTTAGTCTTGGGGTTGCTTTGTTTTCATTACGTTCCTGAACATATTCTGTGAGGGCAGGGAGCACATCACTGAATGAGAGTTACTACTAGCTGTGTGGCCCTGGGCTGGTGTCTCAACCTTTCTGAGCTTGCGTTTTCTCACGTGTAGGATGAGGGTCATCAGTATCCAGCTCAAGGTGTGTGTGTGCAAATGCCAGGAGGCCTGTGGCACAGCGGGGCCCTCGTAGGCATTAGCTATTATTAGTGTTGTTACTGCCTCCCCCACTGTTGGGGAAAGTCCTCACAAGGACCTGACTGCTCATCGACCCCTAAGCGGGACCCGGGCCATTAGAGGCTCCTGGCCTCCTCCCCCGTCCTGGGAGTGCAACTTCGGCTTGCCTTTCCCACTCCCAGAGGCTGCTCCAAGAACACGGAGTTGAGATCGTGATGTGGTATTGGGAACACCTGCCTGGTCCACGTGACCGCACCTAGTTACAGCCTCTGTATAAACTTCCGAGATCTCGCGAGGGCAAGTGCGGAGAGCCATTCACTTTGCTGCCGCCCAGGACAAGCCTCCTATGTGAGTTCCCTTTGCTTGTTAAAACTGCCACCTACAACCAGAGTGGCCCGCCTCTCTCTCTGGTCCCTGCATGTGGGGGGGCCCTTTTTAAATTACACCGGGGAGGCTCCTGAGAGAGCTGTGACTCAACACCTATCGTCTGGGCTGGGGAAGAGAGGCTACGTGTCGCCGTATAGCTACCGTTGAGAGAGCATAGGGCGAAAAGGGAACCAGGCTAGGAGTCAGGGGTGTGGCTCTGGCCCCGTTCTCGGGTGGCCTGGGATGAGTCACTCTGTTTATGCGCATTCAGTAAGCATTAATGGGGCCTTGTCTGGTGCCAGGCCTCGTGCTGGGTGCAGCCCGAGGAATGGTCTCTCAGTGGAATCTCTCACGTTGTGGAGGAGACAGACACACCGGGAGCACACAGCAGGGGCCATCCCAGAGGTCGTGATCCCATGCCGGGGAGCCGCAGCCAGCTCCAGTGGGAGAACAAGAGCCTCTCCCCCTTCTGGTTCTGAGATCGAGCCCACAGAGTGAGTGCGAGTTGGATTCGAGTTAAGATGGGGACACCTTCCCCTTCTCTGCCTCCCTTGAGGAGAGATTTTGCCCTGAGTTATGCTCTTTACTACCCGCCCCCTTCCCGATCTGCTCTGGAGTGGTAAATCCGGGAGGACAACTGGGTGTGGGATCCTCTGCTTAGCTCCCGTTGCCCCTTGAGAGCCCCCTCTTGCAAGAAGCTGAGCTCCAGGGCAGGCTCCTGCCCGTCCTGAGGCCCTTGGGGGAGACCCTCCCGGCCCAGCTCTGCCTACAAATGGGTGGAAAGCCGGCCAATTTGGAGTTTTGGTTCACGGACCGCCCCCCACCCCCCACCCCCCACCCCAAGCCCTCCCACGAAGCCATATTATCCTGCCTCACTTTTGTCCGTAAGAAAAGATGATACATGTTGGGCATGATCTGCTGTTACTCTGATTTATTTCTCAGTGAGTGTGGAATTTGGTCAATAGAGAGGGATGTTATTTCTCGCACCCCTCAGGGACCCCAGAAGGTAGGCATCGCATTACCACTAGACGGACCGCAAGCTCCTTGCCGCAGGACCCACGGCTGGTGGACAGAGCTGCGTCTCTGCCTGGGACACGCACGATGGTCGCTCACTGATACTGGCCACATCAATTCACAGTTTTGGGGGGGCAGGAAGAAGGGAGCAGGAAAAGCTGCAGAGAAGGGGAGATGTTTTTTTCAGGCTTCAAGGGATAAGAAGAAATCTGCCACCAACGCAAGGTAGAAATAGACACGGTGGGGGGGTAGTGCCGGGGAACAGGGGGTGGGGAGTGCTGTTCTGTGACCATTTGTGAGTTTCCTTCATTAGGAGACCCAGTTTTCTCATCTGTAGGATGAGGATAAGACAATGGCCCTCACCTCCCTCACAGGGTCCTTGGGAGTATCCCACAATATACCGGGGGCAGAAATGTTTGGAAAACTGTGAAATGCCGCACAAATCATCGTGTATAATACTCAGCCCCCCTGCACAAGCATCAGCTGTGGGCAGAGAGAGTTGGAACAAAACTTTTTTTCAAGTTCATGAATTCTTTTCATCTTTTCTAAACTGAACCCTCCCAGAAGCAGTTTTTATTAATGTCCGATGCCCACCACTGAACCACCAAGCCTCCCGTCTTTTTACTGAAACATGGGTCCCACACAATCTGGCTTCCCTTTATGGATGTGTTAAAAATGATATTTTCGGGGAGGAAAACAGCGTTGTCAGTTTGACATTCCTGGCTGGGATATTTCCAGGCTGCTAAGGTCTAGATGCAAACAATACATTTAGAAACCAAATGGGTGCCTTATGAATTTCTTTCTCTATCCCGCCCCCCCTCTCAGTTTGCGTGGAGGGGAGGCCGGTAGAAAATGTAATGGCAATCACATTTCAACGGTAATGAAACAAAGAGACGTTTTGGATGGCGGATAGGTATTTAAATAATCATGAAAACAGCAGCTGGCTCCTTTCTCTCTTTTGTCCAATTAGGAGGTGCTTTCTCTGGGAGGAAAACTCCGTGGATCGTACCCGATCCTCCCTGTGTCCGGAGTCTGTCTGAAAGACCGACTTTCCCTCAGACAAAGCCAGTTAAGAGAAAGAAACAGCGCCTTTATTTTTCTGTCTCGGTATGATGCCACCTCAGAGAAAGGTTGCTAGCTCCGAGCAGAAATCTTCTTTCATTCCTGGGTTGAGGGCTGTTTCTTCTAGGGCTTGAAGAGGACTGTGCCGGGTGAGGTAAGAGCCCAGGAGAGCCAGCGGCTGTCTGCAAACAAAGGGTCTCGGTAGGACAGAGGAGAGAAAGTGTGCCACGTATCAGCAGCTCTGGGAAGAGAGAGGCTCTGTAAATAACCGACTTGCAGACAGTTTAATGCTTTGAGAATAGTAACAGCCCAGGGGCAGAAACCACCCGATAGTGCAGACTGCAAATTTCACTTCTAGCAATACCGATGTACTTTCCCTGCAAGTGAGAAAGTTCTGGCAGCCTGGGGAGGAGAAGGGATGAGAAGGAGGAGGGCTTTGAGCTACAGTCCTGGGGGTCCCCTGCTCTCCGGTGCCGCAAGGAAGGGGCAGTGCCACAGAAAGAATCCTAGCTACTGATGGGAGGTGGGGTAATTTTTTTTCCCCAAGACTTAAGACCTCTCTCCAATTGCCAACAAATTTCGGAGCGGTGGTGGTGGTCACTGGCCAATGCTTGTCTATCCAGCTGGGTGCCGGTTCTTCTGGGGGATTCAGAGGGCATCATCAGAATCCCTAACCTCTGCAGACGGTGTCTGGCTTACAAAGTGTTTTCACCTGAGGAGTTGTATGTTTTTGCCTCCCAGGAATCCTAAGGGGTAAAAGAAGGGATTTGGAAGTTACATCCCGGGGAAGAGGAGTAAAAGAATAAGTCTTCACAATACTACCAACTCAGATGTATTGAGCATTGTGGGAGTTATGTTCTGAATTTTCACATTTAATTTCCACGAGCACCTCATCAGGGAAGGACTGTTAGCATCTCTAATCTGCAGATGAGAAGTGAATATGCAGAGCCTACTGTGTGTCAAAAATAGCTCTAGACACTATTCAACAGAGATTTCCTGAGTTCCCACTGTGTGCCAGGCCCTTCCTTTTCTGTGCTTCATTGGTGAACAAAGCTCTCTGCCTTCCTGGAGTTTATATCCTCGTGGGGCAGGCAGCCAGTAAACAAGATATTAAGGAGGCAATGTGATATATTAAAAGGGATCAGCTCTATGGGCAAAAGAAACTTCAGGACACAGGCAAGGGAACCAGGATGTGCTGGAGTTGGGGGAAAGAGACAGGATATACTCATGAATAAAGTGATGGGGGAGATCCCCTTAAGAAGGTGACATTCAAGTATAAACACAGACGAAAGGGAGGGAAGTAATCATGCCCTTGCATAGGGAAGAACATTTCGAGCAGAGGGAACAGGAAATGTGCGGTGTGTTCACGAGCAGCAAGAAGGCAGTGTGGCCACAACAGTGAGCACGGTGGAAAGCAAAAGGAGATGTGTCCCAGTATAATGCGGAACCAAGTCAAGGTGGGCCTCCTAAGCTATCGTACAGACTGACTTTCGCTCTGAGTGAAATGGAAAACCCTGCCAAGCTCTGAGCAGAAGAACAGCCTGTTCTGACTTCTGGCCCCCCCGGTTGCTGTTTGGGAATGGACTCGAAGGGGGCAAGGGTGGAGGCAGGGAGGCTGGCCAGGAGGCTACTGCAGTGATCCAGATAAGAGGGAATGCCGATTCGGCCCACGATGGTGAGCAGAGGTCTGATTCTGCACGTAGTTTGAACACAGAGCCCCACTGCAGGGTTACCGAGTCGTTAGACCAGCTGAAACCTGGTGAGAAGAGAGTTGTTTTCGTAATAGAGGACTAGAACTAGGGATCCTGAGTGGCAACTTAAAAACACTGAGCCACAGTGGCAGCTAGGAATGAACTACACTCATAATGACCCAACAGAAAGTACCAAATGGTAAAACTAGGGAACATAATAAAGTCTTTGTTTTTATTCCTTATATCATTGAAGTCAATGTATTCATGCAAATTAGCCAGTGGTGGCTAGCAAAGCCACGTCATTTGTGACTTTCTCCTCGTGATGGTGCCATGAGTGCAGCCCAGAGAGAGAGAGTGACCGTGTTTTAGGAACTATTACTCCTTTGTTTCCCAAGCTGAACTCTGAACTATTTTAATCCACTGGGAAATGCAAATAAAAGGAGAATAGGAAGCAAAAGAATGCACGTATTAGTGAACTATTCCTGATTCCTAGGACTATAACATCTTGTGATTTTGAGAATTCAAAGGAGATTGGGTCTCTCTTTTCTTATAGGTTTCATCTCTAAGATACTAATTTGGAAAACAAAAGTGGCCAGATGGACCGAACATCCCTATCTCAGGAGAGGAAGGTGAGTTGTACATAGTGAGGAAGGCAGTCATCCTCGGCTTGGTGTTTTTATCCCCCATGAATGCGGCAGAGGAAGTATTCTGCTGTTAACACAGGTTGGATCATCACTGGATCTCGTGTCTCGAGTAACTGTGGGTGGGGGATGAGCCCCAACAATATTTTCTGGTTGACTCCTCCGTGTCGGCACACTGCTGTCTCATTCGTCTTTGTGTACCCAGCGATCAGTCTTTTAATTCAGCCCTATGTTCTCTATTGAGGTGCCCGCCATGTTTAATAGTCACAATTGAATGAAGATCTTGCTTTCTGCTCATTTATATGCTTTAATGGTCTCCTTTTAAGGGAATATTACTCTTAGTGGAGGTCACTCCAAAAAGTGGGCTCTGATGCTGGATTCAATTCTGAGCATCAGGAACTAGCCTAGAAGATCCTAGAAGATTCTCCTGAATTGTGGGGGGGTGAACTATACAGCCAATATCAGGCTGTGATGTAAGAAAGCATGACTCATGTTTCCCATCAGGAAACTACTATGGATAAATGTTGAGGCATATTCTCTTCCAAATATGTTTAAGTATTCAGAGCATTCTTATTAATCAGGACCACTATTTTTGGAAGGTCTAGCCACCAACAGACAAGAAAATGAAATAAGTAAACAACATGATTATTCTTTGGGAGAATTAATCAGGGGAAAAAAAAAAGTTCAGTAAGGAGCCACTGCTGGAAATCCTCCGTGAGGGACGGCTAAGAGCTCACCCCTGGCTGGGCAGAGCCTTAGACGTTAGCTTGCTCACTTAAGGCAAACGGACATTTTTTCTTATATTGAACTTTGTCTACACTCAAAGGTGAGAGCAGAAGAAAAAGAAAAGTTTGTGAACCCTATGTCCAGGAATAAAAATGGAGGGCTGAAAACTAAGGTTCCCTTACCCTTTAACCATCTTGAAAGGAAGTCAGACATTCCAGACCAAGGACTATGGCTATAAGAACTGTGGATATACAGCCAAATTTCTCACATTTTTAAAAACTCCATGACCAGGGCGCCTGGGTCGCTCAGTAGGTCGAACGTCTGCCTTTGACTTGGGCCATAATCCCAGAGTCCCAGGATCAAGCCTCAAATAGGGCTCCCTGCTTGGCAGGGAGCCTGCTTCTCCCTCTGCCCCTCACCCTACTCATGTTCTCTCTCTCTCTCTCTCTATTCCTCTCTCTCTCTCTCTCTGTCGAATAAATAAATAAAATCTTAGAAAACGAAAGAGTCGGATAAAAAAAAAATCTGGGGTGCCTGGGTGGCTCAGTGGGTTAAAGCCTCTGCCTTCGGCTCAGGTCGTGATATCAGGGTCCTGGGATTGAGCCCCGCATCGGGCTCTCTGCTCAGCAGGGAGCCTACTTCTACCTCTCTCTCTGCCTGCCTCTCTGCCTACTTGTGATCTCTCTCTCTCTCTGTCAAATAAATAAATAAAAATCTTAAAAAGTAAAATAAAATAAAAACCCTCCATAATGATTCTTTATCCCTCTCCCTATTACTACACACAAACACACACACAAACACACACACACAGAGGAATTTGTGACAAATCTTTAATAAGACAGGAACCTATGAGTTTGTTCTCAGCAACAACGACTATAAGATCTTTGTTCTATCCCACAGCCAGGTTTGAGAACCCAAAAGGGCTACGGTAGATGGTGCAATGATGGATGTTGTAGCTAAGCTGGATTTGGGGAAATGGAGTGCCATGTGTTTAAAAATATATCCCAGATTCTGCTTGGAGGTGGCAGACAGGTCCAGCACATGAGAATGGCTGGGGAGGCAGGGATCCCAGCCTGACCTCCTGGGGGGTCCTCTCAAAGAATATTAGCATAATGTTTCTTTTGGTTTCAAAATATCTCCTCCACAGCTTTCAGTACGGGGGTCTTTATAAGTGTGTCTGAATCTAAGAAGATTGGTTCATGGCAAGGCATACTTTTTTCCCCCGTTGCCATGGAAGCGGCCCTGTGCTCCTGTATTGGCAGCATGCGTGCACACACACACACACACACACACACGCACTGTATATTCATATATTCTCAGGGAAATGCTTTTTATGCCTTCTCCTTCTGGTGTTCTTTAGAATTCTAAGAGATACATTCAGAGCCAAAAATTTTAATTTTACTAATTCTTGCCATCCTGTTATTGATCATCTCCTTTGTTTTGACATTAAAAATTCTTTTTTTAAAAGATTTATTTATTTATTCAGGGTGGGGAGGGGCAGAGGGAGAGGGAGGGAGAGCATCTCAAGCAGACTCCCGGAGCCAGACGCAGGGCTCGATCCCATGACTCTGAGATCATGACCTGAGCCAAAACCAAGAGTTGGACCCTGACATTAAAAAAAATTTTTTTTTAAGATTTTATTTATTTATTTGTCAGAGAACACAAGCCAGGAGAGCAGCAGGCAGAGGGAGAGGGAGAAGCAGGCTCCCTGATGAGCAAGGAACCTGATGTGGGGCTTGATCCCAGGACCCCAGGATCATGACCTGAGCTGAAGGCAGACGCTTAACCGACTGAGCCACCCAGGTGCCCCAACATTAAAAATTCTAACATTAGGTTTTTCTTCAACATAATCTCTCTGGAAAGTGGAATAATCTATTACTTGCCCCTTCATCTACCTCCGACTTTTCTTCTACTCCTTAAATGAACATGCTGTAGATCTCAAGATATTTAATTTGTCAATAATAAATTCTATCAATAGAAACCTATTTCAGATTTTACTCAGCTTCTCTGATGGGCAAATGATGCATTTTGTGTACTTCATTCCCGTAAATATTCTCTACCTAAAACATTATTTCTCACTGGCAAAACAGCAATCCTTCAGAAGACTATGGATGAGTCACCAGTTCATGTGAGTGTGGGACTTAAGTTGTCCACCTTAGTTTTCAACCTATGTCAATTACAAAAGAAACTACAGGGAGCTCGGATGCAGAGGAGTAATTTATTCCAACAAGTATGTCTTGGGTCCTTTCCCTCTGTGTATGACCCAGTCCCACTGCGAGCTGACCCAGACTGCATGGAGAAGCTCAGGAACAAGACCGAGGCTGGTGGGGCAGCACAGGGTGAGACTCGGGAAGCTGCCCTTGGATTGCACCCCCCGCTCTTTCACTTCAACTGAATTGGGCTGTAGAATTGTAAGCTGTAAGATGAATGACCTGAACTACACCATCACCCTGTCCTTTTAGCTCCAAGACGCTGTGGCTCTCATTCAACCTCAGAGGCAGGCCTGACGCAGGTGTGTGGTTGACTAGGCAGCCTTAGCAAGGCCCACAGGCCAGGGAGTGACTCAGCTGTGCTGTTGGGTGAGGTCTGACACCCCATCAGTCTTCCTGGCCCCTGTCATACCCATCTCTACCCAATGCCTTGGCCTGCATGGCGGGATGGAGCTCCTTCCTGAGGGTCCCTCCCAGAGCAGACCTCTGGCCTTCATCAGATCTGACTGTCCTTTGTCACTTCCGCACCGAGCTAGCCAACCCCATACATTCATTCACCCCAACTTATCCAGTGGGTTCAGTTGTGACATGCAAGGCAACAGTCTTTAGTTATCAAGATCCCAGACCCAGCTACAGTCTCCAATTCAGTTCCTACAACTTGGCCTCTCACATGATTTGCTTTAGCCTCAAGGACAATTCCTGGAACTCACCAAGCTCTCAACTGCTCCAGGCCTTGGCCTATGGCCAGTGCTACTGCCAAGGCCCAGAAGAGCTCCTCCTGCACTCAGCCCTCAGTTAACTCCTTCCCACCCTTCGGGCTCGCTTCAGAGTCCCTCTCCCCAACTGGGCCCTTGCTCTCCTCTTTTCCTTCTCAGATCGTCCCCACCGAGGACAACCAGTTTGCGATCCTTCCCCGTCCATCCCCCCCAGTCTATGATGAGCTCCATGAGGGCTCTGCATGACCCTATGTCCAGTGCCCGGTCCACATGGGGCTTCAGTGCGTGGACGAGCAAATGAATGAAAGCTCTGTCTTAACCCAAAGACGAGACAAGTGGTGGAAAGGTCTGGGCCCTGGCACGTGCTGATGGGGGAGAGACGTCTCTGAACAGCTAAGACCTGCCTCTCACCTCTATCTGCGGTGCTTACCTGGCTCTTGCTGGAGAGATACCAGCAGCAGCAAATATCATTACTCCCAAATGTACCAGCTCGGCCTGCAACTATCTGTCAACAGGAAGGCTTTGACTCACTGTGAAACCTTTCTTTACATAAATCCGAAGCATTTTACTTTTCGTTTGGGCAAACACATTGGTGACTCTAGCCCTTAGAATATGGAGCACAATGGTAGGAACATCAGATCGAGATTTACTCTCATCTCATGGCAAACTGTTAGCGGAATGAGGACCAGAAGTTTTGCCCCCCCCCCCCCCAAGTCACTCGGCCTCTCTGGGCCTTGGTTTTCTCCCTCTATGGACAAATTTCCTCCCTTCCCCCATGTCACTCCTCAATGGGCACAGGAACACCTTGATTTAAATGCAACTCTCCTGAAATCAGTAATGCCCAAACCCTTCCCTTGTTAAAAAAAAAAAAAAAGGCGGAAGTATAGAAGTATGTCAGATATTAAATAATACACATAGAATTTTTTTTTTAAATTTTGATGTTTGTGACGTTTGTGATTTTGTCAGCTCTTAAAATTTTGTTATAGTCTCTAAATATTCATGTTTATATCTAAAAAAAAAATCACTCACATGTGAACTTTTCTTTCAACAATTAGCTTGGAGAGTACACATGTTTTTGGGAATACAGAAAGGCATTAGTGCCATTTTTGCTGCCCGGATTGATGCTGGCAGATTCACAACTGTCCCACTGGTTCAATTTGTCCTGCCCGCAGAATGGATGGGACTGAGGGACTGCCCTCAGATCTCTGGACATTTGTTCCGGCTTTAAAATATGGTTTCACGTCCTGTTCTCATGACTAAATCAATGCGAATTAGAAAAATCATCGAGCCCCTTTATGTCTTAGCTCTTTCACGTGTGAAATGGAAAGAGAACCTGTCTCCGCTTATGCCCCAAGGGGTTTGGCAAAGGCTGTTGGAATCCACGGCTGTGGTCATGCCGGTTCCTTGGAGAGGTCTGACCTCAGGGCAGTGCAACGGGGCAGGCTTGCCAGGAATTTGTGGCACTTCTGTAACTGGGCGCCACCGAGGATTTCTAGAGCGAGGTGCCAACTCGTGGAGGGCTGTGTCATGAGAAGACAGATTTGGTGTTACTTCTAGAATGGTGGCTCCCCAAAGAACCAAGTCCCATTGGGTCTGATCTATAGTCCATGAGAAAAATAAGGATGAACATATTGTATGCGTCTGTGTGCAAGCGTGAATGTGCATATTATCGCCAGCTGTACTTCTGAGGACATTTCCTTCTTATTTTTTGCATTAAAATGGTGTTTTTAACATCTATAAAATGTATTCATCCGTAGATTCCAAAGTCTGCTTAGAAAAACTGAGCTGAAGGACAACCCTGTTATTGTTTCTTGGATCTTCTGTGACCCGGTTTTGTCCATCAGTGATTAACTGACTTTGGCGAGCAGAGATAATGCTAAGCTTTGGAAATGTACTTAGCTTCTTCAGTGGAAGGACAGTAACATTTACTGAGCATAAACTGTGTGTCAGGAACTGAGTTTGGTACTTCCATTTCCATTATTGCGTTAAATCTTCTTAGTAACTCTATGAGGAAGTACTGTGCCCATTTTAAATAGGTGACATCTGAAGCTCAGAGAAGACGAGTCACTTGATCAGGGTCCTAAGCTGTTAGCCAGCAAGAATCTGAATTTGAACTTAGTTTGTCTGAGCCCAAAGTCCATTGTCTTTTCACCTCACTAGCTTCATTCCCAAAATAAAACCACAAGATACGTATTTTGTTTTTATTTTTTTAAAGATTTTATTTATTTATTTGACAGAGAGAGATCACAAGTAGGCAGAGAGGCAGGCAGAGAGAGAGGAGGAAGCAGGCTCCCTGCTGAGCAGAGAGCCCGAAGTGGGGTTCGATCCCATGACCCTGAGATCATGACCTGAGCCGAAGGCAGAGGCTTTAATCCACTGAGCCACCCAGGCGCCCAAGATACGTATTTTAATCTAGAATATGCTTGTTCTTAATTGCAGTATAATTAATGTACAGTGTTACATTAGTTTCGGTGTATAATATAGTGATCCAACAATTCTGTACTCATCAGATTATAGTGTTCATCAAGATGAGTGTATTCTTGGAGCACCTGGGTGGCTCATTGGTTAAGTGTCTGCCTTTGACTCAGGTCGTGATCCCAGGGTCCTGGGGTGGGGAGGAGACTGGCTCCTTGCTCAGCGGGGAGTCTGCTTCTCCCCCCTCCTCTGCCCTTCCCCTCTCCCCGCCCCCACTTGTGCTCCCTCTCTCTCAAATAAATAAATACGATCTTAAAAAAAAAAAAAGATAAGTGTACTCTTAATCCCCTTACCTATTTCACTTATCTCCCCACCCACCTCCCCTCTGCTGTCAGTTTGTTCTCTATAGTTAAGAGTCTGTTTTGGGTGCATATACTTTGGATGTCAATTGAAGACTATTTCCTGTCTGTAGAGCGTGTGACAGAATCTGAAGGTGTCCCAAGGCCAGGCACCAAGTAAGAGCAAGTGCCCGAGTCACAGTGTGGCTTTGAGTGCGCTTCAGCACTAAGTGGATTCTGGGTTATCTGTTCTTTGGGACATCTATCCTTGACTCTCCCTCTGTCCATAAGAATTACCAACGTTGGCTGGATTTCATGACATTAAAAACAAACGATTCATTTGCCCTCCACGGCCATAACCAGCAATTGGCCTTGTCTTCAGTGATACGCCGGCCAGTGTTGCTCTCGATATATGATACCTTGTTTCATCCGCGGTTAAATTCTATGAAGATGACAAAAGCAAGTGTTCCGAATTTTAACTACTTCATCGTGAAGAAATGGGTTCAAGAAAAGGCCAAGTCTTTGGGCTGAATGACCAAAAATCTCTAAGCCTCAGGTCTGCAGACCTTAGTTAAAAATGTAGAGTCCTGGCCCTCCTACCTGAAGGTTCTCATTCAGTCGGTCTGAAGTGGGGTCCTGGGATCAACGTTTTAACAAACAAACAAGGAGACTGAGAACAGGCAAAAGATTCAAGGAATATACTGAGAAATAGTTCTAAGGTACAGTTCATCCAAGGGCTTATAATTAGTCACTTACTAGATGGAGGTTTTCTTCCTTATTATTTTTCTTCTCAACTGACAGAGATAAAGGACAGCACCTCTTTTCCCTTAATGCTGAGAGGGGACTACAAGAACCTCCACAAAACACGTCATTTTCTGGGCATGTTTCAACATAAAAAATGGGCCAAATAGAAGACTCCTTGGCTGTGGAGAACGGAGGGCTGAGGTGGGGGAAGGGTGATAACCAAGGAATGTTAAAGATCCAAGAAGAAGACGCCCTCACGCATACCCTTCATAAGGACAAGGAATGTGTTGAGCCCGATCAGCACGAAGGCCATAAATCTGGACGAAGCAGTGGCACTAATTCAGAAGTCCTTTGGAATTTCCAGACAGTTCTGTTTTTATCGAGTACACAAGTCAGCATATCTTTCAAAAGCTGCCTGAAAATGCCAGCGCTCTGGCTGGCTGCCATGCTTCTCCAAGGTGACGTGTACCACGTGTAGGGCTGTCCTCCTGGTTGTTCATGGGCAGGGAGCCATTTTGGTTGATCAGCACCAGAGCCAAACTCGTTGTTAAATATACTAAATGTCTCTGAAACTGTGCTAGTGCCCCTTGGGCAAGTCATGACCATGGAGGGTCACCAAGAGTGAAGGACATAAAGGGTGCCTTGAGAAAGGAGAGCTAGAACCTGAGGTAAGGTGGTGGGAGGAGGAGGAGGAGCAGGGAATGCAGTTAAAAATACTTAGCTCGATGTCCGCAACTAAGTGGGCTGGCAATCCCTTTAGGAGATCCGGGGCTGAAGCAGAGGGAGTGGCTTCTGGAGCCACTAAGCTGAACCCGATTCAGAGATCATGGTCTCAGCAGTGATCCTCTCCAGTGACTGAGGACCGATGTCTGCCAAGGGCTCAAGAAGGGCTGTGTGCGTGTCGCACGCTCGTTAGCTGGGCTCTAGTTGACGTGGAGCTACGTTTTGAACTCCCTGGCTTTTTGCTGATGTCTCCCTTCAGAAACACTATGAGATTTTTCTCTGTCCTCATGAATATACATAGCCATCAGCACGCTGCTCAAAGAAGAGATTTATAGTAGTTTCGGCAGACTCTCTCAGAGGTATCCGGGCTAATGAGCAGTAAATGCCACTCAGCATATGTCTCTAAAAGCTCTGAACAGGGAAATCCCCATACGATGGCTTTCCCTGTGTAGTCACCGATGCTCCTTGCAACACATGTCCAGCGCATCAGATTCTCTCATGCCCTGGAACCAACTGTCCCCCTCAGGTCCCCTGGAGTGGATCATGACTGTGGTAGGATTTATGACATCTGCCACTGGACTCCACACAGAAGACATGGTAAATTAATATGAATTTTGAATGAATTATGACCATGAGTCCACCAGTACTTTCCGCCACAACTGAGCTCTCTAGAAACATCTGCACCCCTTCACGCTATTGATGTCCCCAGTTATGTCCAGCTGAGTGGATAGGAAATGGTACTGGTAAGGCACTCATCTCACTTCCTTATCACACTCCACAGCCTGGCTTTGGGCCCTTTTTTTTTTTTTTTAATAAAAACCAAATATCCTTAAATATTAAATAATCTCGTTGTAAGATTTCTAGAAGGTGTGTTTTCATGAGAAAACACCAGTCTTTGGTAATGTAAATAACCAACTTTTTTTTTTTTTTTTAAGATTTGTTTATTTATTTCGGGGAGGGAGGGGGCAGAGAGAGAGGAAGAGAACCTCAAGCAGACTCCCTGCTGAGCACAGAGCCTGACACAGGGCTCTATCTCACGACCATGCCCATGAGATCATGACCTGAGCTGAAATCAAGAGTTCAACGCTCAACTCACTGAGAATAAAATTTGGTTTATTGGTTAATTTGGTTAATAAACCAAAGTTTCTAACTTCGATGAGTTTGCCTTACGGTTTGATCTCAAAGTTTTGTGCTTTGGGCTTTTTTGGGTTTTTTTTGGTGTGCTTATGGTACTGGGCTGGTTGAGTCAGGATTCCCCAGAGAAACAGAATCAATAGGATATATATGAGGGAATATTCTAAGAATTAGTGACTCTGAAGGCTGAGGAGTCCCACAGTCAGCATCTGCAAGCTGGAGAACCAGGGAAGACAGTGGTATAACTCAGTCCAGGTCTGAAAGCTCGAGAACCGGGAGCACTGATATGCCAGGCCAGGGGAAGATGGATGTCCCAGCTCAAGCAGAGACAGCAAATCCTCCCTCCCTCGACTTTTTTGTCCAATGCGGTTCCTCAGTGGATTAGAGGATGCCCATAGGCATGGTGAAGGCAATCTTCTTTACTCAGTCTACTGATTCAAATACTAATCTCTTCCAGAAACACCCTCACAGCCACACAGAGAAATAATGTTTCACCAGCTCTCTGGGCCTCCCTTAGCTCAGTCAAGTTGGCACATAAAATTAACCGTGATATGGGTTGAGAGCAAAGATCTTAAAAATCATTATGAGAAATAACGGTATTTTGCACTTTGAAAAAAAAGCAGTGAGTTGTTTGCTTGCTAATGCTAATTGTAAAAAAATGCCATTGAGGAATTGGGTAGGGAAATACAGAGAGGAAACAGCAGTAGGATGGGGGAACATAGTTTGGGCCATTTAACCCGAATTCTGTTAAGAGCCAGTTCTGCTTGTCGAGTTATCAGTGTAATGTCGACCTCAGATCCTAACCCACCACATATTAGCAATGTGACCCTGAGCTAGTTTTGGAATCTCTCTAAGTCTCAGTTTTGTCAGCTGTGAAATGGGGGTAACAATAGTTCCGACTTCATAGCGTTCAATGAGAAGAGCCAATGGAAATGTATGCCAGCTAACCTAGCACGGTGTTTGGAACATACTAAGTGTTCATTAAGTGCTAGCCACTATCAGTGTCATCTCCTATCAGCACTAGGAAGCAGGAGCCCTTTCCTCAATTACCTACTTAAATGAATAATTACAGCAACAACAATAGTAGCAAACACACATCGCAGGTCCCTAACACGCATTCAACTACAACAACCACCCTACGAGGAAGGTACTGGTGCTATTATCATCCCTAACTTATCACTGAGGAAGCTGGGTCACAGAGAGATTAAGTATTTACCCTTTTGCGTCTGGCTTATTTCACTTAGCATATTTCTAATGTTCATCCATGGTATAGCATGTATCAGAATTTCATTCCTTTCTAGGCCTTTTCAAAAATTCATCCATCTTTTGGGGCGCCTGGCTAGCTCAGTCAGTAGAGCATGCAACTCTTTATCTCCGGGTGGTGAGTTCGAGCCCCACTTTGGTGTAGAGATTACATAAAAAATAAAATAAAATAAAATTCATTCATCTGTTGATGGACACTTCGCTTGTTTTCACTTTCTAGCTATTGAGAATAGTGCTGCTATGTATATGTGGGTATACACCCAGAAGTGGGATTGCTGGATCCTATAGTAATTCTGTGTTTAACTTTTTGAGGAACCACAATATTGTTGAGCCCACAGCTGCACCACTTTGCATTTCCAGCAGCGACAGGCCACAGCTCTAATCTCTTCAAAGAGAGATTACTATTTTCTTTCTCCTCCTCCTCCTCCTCCTTTTCCTCCTCCTTCCTTTTTTGATAATAGCTGTCTTAATGGTTTTTTTATATACTTTTTTGAAAGTGTGATAGCTAACTTCATGTGTCAACTTGACTAGGCCTTGGGGTGCCCAAGTATTTGGTCAAATGTTATTCTCCATGTGCCTTTGAGGGTGTTTGTGGATGAGATTAACATTTAAATCAGTAGACTGCATAAAGCAGATGGCCCTCCCTAATGTGGGTGGGCCTCATCCAATCAGTTGAAGGACCGGCTAGAACAAAAGGGCTTACCCTCCCTCAGGGTAAGAAGAAATTCCTCTTGCCTAATTGACTTTGAGCTGGGACACTGGTCGTTTGCTGCCTTTGGACTCAAACAGAAACGCTGGCTTTTCCTGGCTCTTGAAGCCTACTGGCTTTCAGGCTGGAACTATACCATTAGCTCTTCTGGTTCTCAGGCCTTCTGACTTGGACTGGAACTACCATCAAGCAGCCCTGAGTCTCCAGCTTGCCAAATGCAGATCTTGGGACTTTTCAGTTTCCATAATCATGTGAGCCAATTCCCTATGATAAATCTCTTAATAGATAGGTAGGTAGGTAGGTAGGTAGCTAGATGAGAGATAGAGGAAGGAAGGAAAGAAGGAAGGAAGGAAGAGGGGAAGGAAAAGAAGGAAAGAAAGACACCTCTTACTGGTTCTGTTTCTCTAGACAGACAACCCCACTAATACAAAAGGAAGGAGAAATAATAAAGTAAAATCTTGGATTCTTATGTACATGGAACCTGAAATAATCCAAACCAACACAGTGTTGGATTTGATTATGCAATCCAAGGAGAGACAGGCACATGAATCCTGAGATTTTACTTTGCCGATGGTTAAAGTTTTAAACTGAGATCTCTAAATTCCAACTGGTTTGAACAAAAATGTTTCTTCTTAGACTCTCTAAAGATGGGCTATAGAAAACTGTAAAACAAGAAAGATCATAGTTAAAAACACCACAATGAAACATTAAGGAAAAGAAGAATGAGGAGCACCATAGAGGGGCAAGAAGAGACAAAATCTTGGGGCAAATATGTTTAAATGAAACTTCCTCTTATATTAACATTCTTAGGCCCCAGAGAAGAAAACTCCACTATATATATTGACAACTCACTAAAAAGGAAATAAAAGAGGTACATACACATTTGAAAAAAATGTTCCACTTCATTAATGAAAGAAATGCAGATCGAAGTTAAGACCGAATGCCATTTTCGAACCATTGAAATAACAGTTGTTGTTGTTGTTTTTTTAACAATGTTAGTTCTCACTGCTGGGTAGGATGTGGTATATATAGTTTACATTATACACCATTAGCAGGCAGATAAATGGTTATGAACTTTCTAGACATCATCTGGCAATACATTTCAAGAGGCTTGAAAAATCCTCATCCTTTTGATGCTACATTTTCATTCACAGAGAAATATTTTTCTTAGGGAGACAAAGCTTTATTATATGAAAAGATGTTGACTGTATCATTACGTAGAACAGTAAAAAAAAAAAAAAAAAAAGGAAAAGAAAATAAAAGAAAATTGCTAAAAACAGCCTAAATGTTCGCCAGGGTAATGATTCAGTAGATTATGATGCATCTATGAAGTAATCTATAAAGTAGTTTTTTTTTTTTTAACATTTTTATTTATTTATTTGTTTTTAAACTTTTTTATTTTATTTTATTTATTTGACAGAGAGAGATCACAAGTAGGCAGAGTGGCAGGCAGAGGGAGAGGGGGAAGCAGGCTCCCTGCTGAGCAGAGAGCCCGATGTGGGGCTCGAACCCAGGACCCTGAGATCATGACCTGAGCCGAAGGCAGAGGCTTTAACCCACTGAGCCACCCAGGCACCCTATAAAGTAGTTTTTAAAAACTGTGTTCATTAAGTGTTTGTTAACATTGCAAAGACTTGTAGTAAAGTTAAATGAGAAAAAAAAAAAATCAGTATCTAAACATGTGTATTAAGCAGAACCTAAACTGCCTAGGATAGGCCTTCGAATGCCAGCCATTCCTATGGTTCTCTTTTATGGGTCTCCTACCCAGTGACCTTTCCGGCTGAGCACAGCCGGGCCAGGGGCAGAAAGCTGCCCAGGGAAAGCCAGTTTATCTACAAAAGGGCCAGTCAGGAAGACAGGAATTAACTGAATCTTGCAGAACTTTCCTTGGCAGGAAAAAAAAAAAAAAAAAGCTGAGGCCCAGAGAGAGAAAAGCAGTTGGACACCAGGGAGAGGTTAAAAAGGCATCGAGTCTCCCTCGTGGTGGTGATGAAGCTGTGTATCCATTATCTATCGCTGTCTAATGCACCACCCCTAAACTTGGCATCTTAAAACAACAGTAAAAATTTACGTTGCTTCACAGAGCTATAATGTTGTCAGGGCTGAGTGGGGACAGTTAGTTTCTGTTTCATGAGAAGAGTCAGCGAGGGAAGTTCACTGGGGCTGGCGGGTCCGGTTTCAATATGGCTCACTCACATGGCTGGCCCACTTGGGCTGACTACTCGCCATGAGCTGTGGGCCTCTGGTCTTCTGCACTTCCTCTGTTCTTCCTCTGCGTGGACCTCCTCACAGCATGGTGACTGGGTTTCGAAAGGATGAGGTTGAAGAGCATGACTTTCTTTCTTTCTTTTTTTTTTTTTTAAGCACATGACATTTTTATGACCTGGCCTGAGAAGTCAGAGTGTGGGGACGACAGGGTGGCTCAGTTCATTAAGCGTCTGCCTTCAGCTCAGGTCATGATCCCAGGGTCTTGGGATCGAGTCCCACATCGGGCTCCTTGCTCAGTGGAGAGTCTGCTTCTCCCTCTCTCTCTGCCCCTCTCCTCTACCCCTATACTCTCTCTTTTTCAAATAAATAAAATCTTAAAAAAAAATAAAAAGAAATCAGGTTTTTCATGGTGGGGAGATTTATCTTATAAATGGGCCTTCTATCAAGTTATGTCCAGTTGCTTGGACCTAGTCCTCATAATGGCCCTAACTGAACCTGGTTCCTTTCTAAACCTCATTTTTAATAATCCCAGCTTGAGGTCCGTTATTTGCCAGAGATGGGTTTTTTTAGACATTCTCATGTGCAACAAGAAGCCTGAAATTGGGAGTTCAAGGAAATTGTGAGAGGCCTCTCATCCGGTCTGCGTCTCTTATTCTTCACCACCCTTAGGCAAGCAGTCCCTCAGAAAGGGCAGACTATTAAGGCTGCTCACTAAACAACCACTGCAGCTGGTTGGCCACTCAGGCCTGCCAGGTTCCCCAGTGCCCTGCTGCCCATCATGGAGAACCATGATGTTGCACCACAGTAAGATCCGCATAGACTGAGGACTCCGTTTCAACTCAAATCCAGGGAAGTGCACCCATTCTGTTATTTCTGCTTTCCCATGACTGCCAGCTGGTTCAAAGGTAGCGATGAGGCGAGTTCAGGCCCAACAGCCTCCATTTTAGAGATCCCCCAGAGCTGTCTCCGCTGGCTCACTCCCTTTCACAAGGTCACGTACGGGGAGGAGGAGACATAAAGTACTGTCAGCAGCAAGCATGGCCCCTCAACATGGCGGGAAATCAGCTCGGCTCCCTGAGATGACGGGAGCATTCTCTCTCATCCCCTACCCTCCTACCCCCACTACTCTTTTCCCTATCTTGCTCACCCCACTTTACACACTCCTACCCCCTTTCACCCCACTTACGTGTGTAAGCACACACACACACACACACACATACACATACACACACCCTCTACTGCTAACTCATGCGGATCTGTTCCCCAGAGGATCTTTTAGTAGCCTTCCACAGTCTTTGTCCTGTCTTGGTACAATGTGGTTTCCTCTCATTCAAAACCGAAACCTGTTTTATCCTTTCCTCCTCTCTCACCGCCGGGAGACAGGCTGTGTTTCCAAGCGTCTGTAAGCTTTGTCAGCTCTGCGTTTGCTGAGAACTCCCCAGCATCCGGGTATTTTCATGGTCAAAATGGCTAGGGGGAAAGGGGGCTGAGGGTCAAGCTGACGGCGGGGGTGGGGATGGGGGATCTGTGATGTTTGTTGTTCCACGTGCAACCTCAGGAGGGGCCCGGCTACTTCCTAGTGAGCCAGGGCTTTAAGATTTATCCTGTTTTTACGCAGAAACAGCAAGGACCTCTCAGACAAACAAGACTACTAGATCTTAGATGCAGCTTAGTAAGCACGTGCTCTTCATTCATTCATTTCGGCAAGAGTTCATCTTGGCTGTGACCTACACACATGGGTCTGAGGGCTGGTGTGGATCAACTTCAGTGCATTTCTCATAGGCCAGAGCTGAGGTATTAGCAGCAGCTCCATAGAATCATCTAGATCCCACAAGCACAATGTGAGAGCAGTAATTAATTTTTCTTTGGTCTTGAAGTGGGGTGAGCAAATATTTCTGCCTTTATGACGAAGTTTCACCTGAGAAGCCTCTGCCTACTGGCCCAGCATAGAGACAGGCCTTCCAGAAAGAAGGGTCCCTTAGTAAGGTGGTGCTTTGCATGCCGGGAATGTTGAGATTCAGTGCTGAGGTATTTTAGTCCTTTTGAAATCCTTGGGGAAAAATTCGTTGGAATCATTTTGTAGCAATAAATCCAAAGACTGTCTGATGAAGGACCCATCTCTTCCTTGCTTTTTGAAACAAAACAAAAAACTGTTACCTAATGCCATATGCAGCATGAAATAGAGTTTGGGCTTGAACTATAATTCAATAAACCTTTACTTAATTGTGACTATTTGTTCTAGGCTCCTAGAGGCAATGATCTTTGAGATACAATTCCTGCTCTCAAAGAGCTCATTTCCTAAACAAAGAAATGAGAGCTGTGTGATAAATACTAGAAGAGTATATGAGGGACAGAGAGGGCACAGAGGAGGAAGTAATGAAATCTGGAGAGTTCGGGAAGGCTTTCTGCAGGAAAACAGTGCCTGTGGTTTTGCAGGATGAATAGGAGTTAGTCTTGCAAACAAGGTGGGTCCAGACAGAGGGAATACTAGAGCTAAAGGCATAAACAACCAATCTGTATCGGGAAGGCAGGGTATCGATAAGATAAATTGGGAGAAAATATTAGGGTCAAGAGCCTAATGGTGTTAATGAAGTCTTTTTTTAAAAAATTGAGATAGTGGGGCACCTGGGTGGCTCAGGTGGTTAAGCATCTGCCTTTGGCTCAGGTCATGATCCTGGGGTCCTGGGATCGAGCCCCACATCGGGCTCCCTGCTCAGCGGGGAGCCTGCTTCTCCTTCTGCCTGCTGCTCTCTCTGCTTGTGCTCACTCTGATAAATAAATAAGTAAAATCCTAAAAAAAAAAAAAAAAAAAAGAGAGAGAGATACAATGCACTGGATGTATGGGGACAGAGAGAGGGAGAGAGAATATTTAATGGCTTGGCATTTCCAGGTGAGATGATATGAGGTCTAAGGAAGACAAGAAGAGGAGCAGGTTTTGGGAGGCACGTTGAGTTGGAGATACTTGCTAGGTCTTGCTCTCAATGTCAGTGTCCCGCTGGTAGTTAGCGCTCCAGGTGTGGAGCTCGCAGGTGGAGTTTAGAGGCAGAAATCGGGTCATTATAGAAGAATGACACTAGGAGGAAGTTGCTGAAAATCATCAAGAGAGAGGAGGTAGAGAGGGAGAAAATATGATATATGAGACCTGGGGTACACTGCAAGGGGCTGGTGGGAGAAGGGGAGCCGGGGAAGGAGATGGAGTCAGCGTGGTGGAAGGAAGACTGGGAGACAGAAACTGGGAGAAAACTGGGAGACACCCAGAAGGTGACAGAAGGAGCAGATTTGGGCAATGAGGACCAATCCGCTCGCTCAAGACCCTCAAACAGGTAGAACAGGATGAAGACTGACATCATGACATCATTCTGGACAGGAGAGTGTCTATCATTGTCGAACTTTCCAGAGTGATGAGGTTGAAGCCGGGCTGCCAGGGCCTGAGTCCTAGACGGCAACTCTAGACCACGCTTTCCCGGGGGGCAAACCATGACTGGGAGAAGGGGCTACAGCAGCTCGATGGGGAGGCGGTCTCCCTGCTTTCACTTTCTTCATGCTGTTTCCTTCTAGTCCGGTGTGAACACGTGGTTAAAAAACGAGAGACAAAGAAGCTGAATTTGCCCCAGGTCCCCTGGGTCTCACTTTCACAGTCATGGGAGCAGAACTTGAAGTGCTTTTCCTTGTCTGGAGGGATGGCAGCTTTAAGCGATCGTGTCGAGAGTGTGTTTTGCAGCCCCAGATCTTGATGTCCTGGCTCGTATTCGGATATAACTTGGTCACGGCCCGGTTAGGACCTCTCAGTGTCTAATACTTTCTGCACATCAGTGTTGTAGGCCTCTATAGCTTAGCTGTTATAAACAGTGAAAAAGTCAATTAAAAGAAGTATACTTAGTGAATATTCATGATTCTGTGTGTAAGACCAAAGATGGATGAATCTTGGGCCCTGAGAGCAATTATTACTGAGTTGTAAGAGTCTGCATCCTGCAGAGCAGGCCTCCCAAGACACATGGTCTCCAAATATTTTTTCCCATTCCGTGGGTTGTCTTTCCACGGTAATCATGTCCTTTGAAGCACATTTTTAATTTTGATAAGATCCAACTGATCTATTTTTTTGGCCTACCATTGTTCATAGCACTCCCTGTAAGACTGGTAGTAATGTCCTGATTTTTGTAACCTCCTTCTTCTTTCTCCTTGTCAGTCCAACTAAAGATTTGTAAGTCTTAAGATATTTTCATCAATTGAAAAATGGGCAAAGGATTTGGATATACGCCAAAGAATATTTACAGATGCCAAGAAGCACATGAAGAGAGGCTCAACATCACTAATCATCAAGGAAATGCAAATCAAACCACAACGAGGGGTCACTTCACACCCACTAGGATGGATAGAATAAAAAAGACAGAAATAACATGTGTTGGTAAGGATGCAGAGAAATTGAAAGCCCTTGTGGCTGCTCCCAGAAACGTAAAATGGCATGGCCTCTTCGCAAAACAGCTTAATAGTTCCTCTAAAAGTCAAACATAGGCCTTGCAGACGCTGCCACCCAGAGCTGCCTGCGCTGTCCATCCGTGGTCAACCCCGCCACGTTCTCCCACATCGCTGTGGATAGCGAGTCTTTGGGCTGCATCTTCTTCCAGCTATTTGCAGACAAAGTTCCAAAGACAGCAGAGAACTTCCGTGCTCTGAGCACTGGGGAGAAAGGATTTGGCTCTAAAGGTCCCTGCTTTCACAGGATTATTCTGGGATTTCTGTGCCAGGGTGGTGACGTCACACACCATATGGCCCCAGTGACAAGTCCATCTATGGGAAGAAATCTGATGGTGAGAATTTCATCCTGAAGCACAGGGTCTGGTGTCTTGTCCATGGCAAATGCGGGACCCCATACGAATGCCTCCCAGTTCTTCATCCGCACTGCCAACACCGAGTGGTTGGGTGGCATGCGTGTGGTCTCTGGCTAGGTGGAAGAGGGCATGAATACTGTGGAAGCCATGCATTGGGTTGGGTCCAGGAATGGCAAGACCAGTAAGAAGATCACCATTGCTGACTGTGGACAAATCCAATAAACTTGACTTGTGTTTTATCTTAACTACCAGACCATTCCTTCTGTAGCTCGGGAGAGCACCCCCTCACCCCTACCTGCTCCAAATATCCTATAATCTTTGTGCTCTCACTGCAGGTCTACGGGTTTCATATTTTCCTTCTTCCTCTCACCTCTAGCTGGATTGCAGAGTAAAATTCATGATTATGAAATAAAAACAAACAAAAAAATTAGAGAGTAATTGTGAGACCCAGAAATTTTATTTCTAGATACATACCTAAGAGAATTGAAAACATGTGTCACACAAAGGGATGTAGCTCATAGCAGCATTATTTACAATAGCCAAAAGGTGAAAACAACCCAGATGTCCATCAATCGATTAACAAAATGTGTCATATATATATAGGAAGATATATATATCTCCATACAATGGAATCTTATTCAACCATAAAAAGGACTAAAGTAGTGTTACATGCTACAAAATGGATGAACCTTGAAGACATTATGGTCAGTGAAAGAAGCCAGATGCAAAAAGCCACATATTCTATGATGCCCGTTTATATAAAGTGTCCAAAATAGGCAAATTCACAGAGACAGAAAGTGGCTGAGTGTTTTCCAGAAGCAGGCCAGGAGGAGGGAAAAAAGGGGGTGACTGCTGATGAGTACAGCCTTCCTTTTGGGGTATTGAAAATGTTCTGGAATTAGACAGTGGTGATGGTTGTACAACTTTGTGAATGTACTAAAAGACTTCTTTAAAAAAAATTTATTTATTTGACAGAGAGAAAGAGATCACAAGTAGGCAGAGAGGTAGGCAGAGAGAGCGAGGGGGAAGCAGACTCCCTGCTGAGCAGAGAGCCCGATGCGGGGCTCGATCCCAGGCCCCTGGGTCATGACCTGAGCCGAAGGCAGAGGCTTTAACCCACTGAGCCACCCAGGCGCCCCCTAAAAGACTTTTTATAAAGGATACTTTAAAAGGGCAAATTTTATGGTTGTGAACCGTATCTCAATTTTGAATTAATTAGTTAATTTTATTTTTAAAAAGATTTTATTTATTTATTTGACAGAGAGAGCACAAGCAGGGGGAGCCATAGAAGGAAAGGGAGAAGCAGATAGCCGGTAAGCCGAGATAGCAAAATCAAACAGACCTGAAAGACAGCAAAGGTAGAGGCCAGGCATGTGGTTTCTGGAGCAAATTGCCTGGCACCATTTCTTACCAGCTATGTGACCTTGGGCTATTAAATGTTTTCCCATCTGATAATGGAGTGTGTGAACTCATAAGGCGGTTGTAAGGTCCAAGCAGCATGCTCCATAAAGACCCAGGCACATACGTGTGCATTGCTAATATTATGATTTTGTATCCCAGCTGCACTTGCTAGCTTTGTGCCCTTGGCAAGTAACTTAACCTCGCTGAGCCTCAGATTCCTCAAATGTAAAGCGGAAAATCATAATACCCATCTTACAAGAGTGGCTTTACATAAAGAAATGGCATGGAAAATTCGTAACCCAGTAATTGACCTGTGTGCATGATCAATAAACGGTTATTCTCCAAATTAGTTTCATTCGAGTCAGGATGAATCATTCTGACCTCCCATAGGCACATTCTCTATTTAACCATCTGCCAGATCTCAGAATCTTCTCCTGCCCCCACCGTGAGGGCCAGATGACGGGAGATGGAAGGCTCATCTCCCTCTTTATTTCAACACGTTATACTTCAACAGCAGGACTTGTTTTTATCACCGTTCTGAGTTCACATGGGTGGGTTTGGGCGGTGGCAATTATTCTCCGTATTACTTTATAGATGAAGAAATAGATTTGGTTCTGACATGTTGGATTTTCTCTAGCAAGTCCCCTATGGAGGATAAAAGCTCTTCATTCTAATCATGATTCATGCTTCTTTAAACCCTCTCCTTTAAAACACTTGGAAGACCTGCAATGGGCCAGGTGTCGCACCAAATTCAAAGTAGAACCCATAGCAGAGGTTGGAACAAATCGCTGGGGTCTGGGGGATGGGGACAGGCAGGCTCCTCTGACAGGTGGAGCTGGGGGCAGACAGCATATGATGTTTCCTGGAAGAGCTGCTATTTTGGCTGGGCAGTGAAGGTTAAGGAGAAGTGGATATAAGTGGGAAATGGAAAAGGTGTTCAGGAAGGGAGAACACCATGGACAGTGGGGACAAGGCGGGAAACTGCTTGGGATGGTCAGTATGTTTTGGGGACAGCAGGTGCGCAGAGTGGAAGCAGACAGAGCTAGAAAGTTAGCCTGGGCAGGGTTGTAAGCCAGATAAAAGAGCTGGGATTTTATCCTGTGAGCTGTTATAGGATGAGCACATAGTTCATCACCCAAATAGGTCACTTAGGAAAGAGCGAAAGGGCATGCGAACCAGATGGAATCACGGAAGACCCAACACAAAACTGCCCTGTGTCAGGCTGACAGGGACATCCAGTCACCCCAGCCTTGGAAAACCTGGAAAGCCTGACGCTGTCCAGATTGGTGTGTATCGGAGGGGATTCTGACAGCAGTGCAGACTGGAAAGAAGAAGGGGTGTCTACAGTCAGGCAGATAGCTAGGAAGGCAGTGGGGATGGAGAGGAGAGATGTCTAGAAATAGGTTTTCTCAGAAATACAATGGACTGGACAGCTGGGTGGCTCAGTCGGTTAAGCGTGTGCCTTCGGCTCAGGTCTTGAGGCTTATTCTGCATTGCCAGCCTCCATCACATACTCTTCTCCTGTTCCTCAAAACATAGTCTGCATTTGAGACTGCATGGCTCAGTTGTTTAAGTGGCAGACTCTTGATTTCCACAGGTCGTGATCTCAGGGTCCTGGGATCCAGCCCTGCGTCTGGGCTCTGTGCTCAGGATTCTCCGTGAATTCAGGATTCTCCCTTTCCCTCTGCTCCTCCCCCCACCCCCTGCTCGCTCTCTCTAAATAAATTAATCTTCAATTAAAAAAGAAAGAAAGGAAGAAAGAATCTTGAACGCCACTCCAGACAGAGGGAATCAGAATCTGCATTGTAATGAGATTCCCCAGGTGCTGGTCTACACAGTGGGTCTCAGCCTTGCCCTGCATGCTGGACTCCCTAGGGGGCTTTAAAGAGCCCGGATGCTCAGGCTCCACTGACAGTGATTCTGTTTAATTGTCTGGATGTGGTGTGAGTATTGGGTTTTTAAAAAGCTTCCCAGGGGATTCTGATGGGATGCTGGGTCTGAGAATCACTCTTTTAAGCAAATACAGCTGTGGGTTCCTTATTTCTCTTCTGTGCAACAGACCTCACTAAACAGAGGCACAGCTTGCTGGGGAGATGGGCAAACAGTTACAATATAGTAGAATAAGCACTATGACAATCATTATTCCAGGGCCAGGAGAGATCCAGAGAAGGGCCCAACATCTAAGTCTGCATGAAGGAATCAAGGCAAATTGCTCACAGGACACCATGTTAGTCTCAAGGATAAATAGGAGCTCTGGGATTTGTTGAGGGGGGTGGTAAGCGGTGTGGAGGTGAAGGAAGAATTCTGTGTTTACTATGAAAGTGAGATTGATAGAATTTTAAGCTATAATAGATTATAGAGATCATTTAATGAATCCAGTGGATTTCTAATCTTTTTGACTATGGCTCAATTTAGGAGAAACATTTTATGTCTCAGCCCAGAATATATATATATAAAGTTTCATGAAACAGTATTTACCTTCACTCTGTGTGATGCACTTCGATATTGTCTAGTCTTTCAATACACTTCTCTTTCATTAGAGAGAAAAAAAAATACTGATTATGCCTAACTGAATCTGTCTTCTGCCCCATTAATAGGTTATAACCTACAGTTTGGAAGACCTGACTTAATTGCTTCAATTTTTCCTTGAGGAAACAATGAGCCAGAATATCTAGACAACTTAGCCTGGAAGAGTAAGGAAAAATGTATTCAAATTCCAGTGTGAAGGACTAGTGTTAGAAATAAAGAAAGCTTTCTATATAGTATTGGTTGGAGATTTCAGAAGGACTTGCCTTCCCTGGAAGTCCTACCCATTTTCTGGGAGGTTAAAGCAGCCCTGTAGAGAAGGCAAATGAAGAGTCCACGTACTTTCTAGCCCCACTAAAATACTCTAGATGTATGAATGTTACTGAGCAAGAATTCTCAGTTTAGCTAGGTTTGGGGAGGAATCAATTCGCCCTAGAAGGGAGGAGAGAGCCCCATTAGAACCTCCTGGGCCTTTGTCTAGTATTTTAGGTTCTTTGTAAGCTACAGAGGAAATTCTTTTCCTACTGAAACTCATCAGTTATTATCAAATAATTTTAATTCAGTAGAAAAAAATCCTCATGTTTAAAAATGAAATCCTAATCATAGCTGTCATTCCCCTCATTAATACTGGTTTTGGTAGTATTTTTCACTTCTTAACCCAATCATTGGTGGGGGATGGGGATGAAGAAATAACAACATTTATTAGTAGTATGCCATCTGTTAAAAAGATGTGCTGGAGAAATCAGATAGATGTACATCTGAACATTTAATTGAAATGTTATGTTTTACTGAAGGAACTCAAGATCTTTTCTAATTCCTCCCTGGAATTTCAGTGAATCACAATTCCAGTATATTCCAAATTCTAAAAAGTAACAAATCGTCTTTTCCAAACCTATGAATCCGTTGTTTGCATAAGTCATATCTGAAGTTCCTTCCTATTTATCTTTTCATTTTTCCCTGGCCTCACGGAGGCAACTGAATCCTGGTAATGCTTTTACATCTCCTATTTTTAACAGTCAAAACTGAATCAGAAGATGCTTCTGCACTTTTTTCTTTTTTGCCTTTTTCTCTGCTCAATCTGTGTGTTTTTAGAGCAGCACATTTGATTTTCCCATCTGCATGATTTGTTTGAAGCTTGATATTAACATGTCATAAAAGAGAATACTCTACATGTATGAAAAAACACGTTATTGTAAAATCTGATTATTTCATAATGTTTAGGTCTGTTTGTTTTGATGAGAAGGTTGTAAGAGTATTTCAGACACTCGTGTGCTAGAGGTTAATATTTGTTCATCCACACTTAATGTGCACGTTTTGTCCATGAGAATCATATGAAAATGTATCTGCATCTAATCATTTGATTAGACCTGTTGAATCTTCTTCCATTCACACCTTTACTGGTGCCAAATCAGTTACTGAATCAGCCTCTTAGTATTTTTTTTTTATTCTGGTAAAATGTACATAACATACAATTTATCATTTTGAACATTTTTAAGAGTAGAGCTCATTATGTACAGTCACATTTTTGGGCAACTCCCTCTTCATTTTTCACCTGGGTTACTGCACCAGCCTTCAAAATACAGCCTTGCTTCTAATTTTGCCCCCATTAAGGAAAGAAATAGAAATCTTATCTCTGTTGGCTTATTTTTACCATGTGCATCAAAGAAAAATGGGAAAATGGAAGAGGCATCCTTTGCCATTCCTTCCACGCTTTCGGCTTCGGAGTTGATGAAAACCAGATGCAGACAAAAGCTCTCAGGGCTAAGAAGAGCACCCCTGCTCTACTTGTTCCGTCCCTGATGCCGGTTATGTCTTGCTCAGGACATCACAGCCAAAGGAATTTTTCGGTGAACCTAGAAAATGTAAATGCTCTTAGAAACGCATTTGGCAAAAAAAAAAAAAGAAAAGAAAAGAAAAGAAAAAGAAACTCATTTGGCATTCAAGTGTCTAACCACCAGAAGCACAGAAAGGCTTTTCGAGGTAAAATCTTTAGCTTTACAATGCGTGGAAATAATCATTTCCCAGAAATTAAGAGCTAAAACTGTCAGGCGGCTAAACTGGGCACCTGTGCACGTAAGTGTAAAGAAGCCTGACCAGCCTTGACCCCACCCAAGGCAGCTGGAATCCCCTGGTCTGCGCTGGGTCTTGAGCCCTGGGGTGGGGGTGTGGGGGTGGGGGGTGACGCATCTCAGAAATGAGGAGCCCATGGACACAAACTGCTTCGGGTTTCAAGCCTTTGGCAGTGCAGCTTTGTATCACTAGATGTCAGTGTGGACTTTCCCAGCGGCCACCTTCTCTCCTCTGTAGGGGATGTACCAGACTTCACTGAGGGGCCTGCCTCGCGTCCTGGCAAACACAGGCCTATCTTCGGAACCCTAATTTCACCAAATACATCGGCTCTGTGCATATTTTAAAACACACAAACCCTGAACCCAGGGCTGCTCTTTTTAATACCGTGACTGTCTAATCTCAATGCTTGCGTTTAGGAGGCGGTCTGCGAGGCTGTTTTGAGGTAGGTAATGGCTCAGGTCATGACCTTGGGGTCCTGGGATTGAGCTAGGCTGGGGGCAGGGGGAGTCTGCTTGTCCCTCTCCCTCTCCTTCTGCCACTCCCCCGCTCGTTCTCTCTCTTTCTCTCTCTCAAATAAATAAATAAAATCTTTAAAAAATATATCTACTAAGTAGTTTGGAAAATATATAAAAGCCATTAACCTGATTACACTAAATGTGAAAAACAGGACAGTTTCAATTATTCAATTTATCAAGCCATCGCCATTTCAAATTTGACTGTAAGTCACATTCATTCTAATACTGGTCATTGAAGGTAACAGATACTTGGTCTTCTCTCCCTGATAATGAGTTTACAAAATCTTGGAGGAAATGACCTAGCTTTCCAAAACTCTTGTTTCTCTGAAGTCTGCGTGTATCAAACAAAGTAAATTTCCTGTATGGTGGGGCTTTAAGTAAATTTCGAGGGGAGTTCTGGTTTTGAGGCATCTTGTAGTCAGGGGGCTTCTGGAATCTTAAAGAGCAGTCATTGTATCCGTTTCTTTGTGCTGCTGTCACAAATTACCATAAGCTTTGTTGCTTAAAACAGCACAAACCTATTATCTTACAGTTCTAGAGAGAGGTAGGAAATCCAGAATGGTTCTAACCGGGTTTAAATCAATATGTTGGCAGGTCTACGCCCCGCCCCCCGAAGCTCTGGGAGAGGATCCATTTCCTTGCCTTTTCCCGTTTCTAGAAGCCACTGGCATTCCTTGGCTTGCAGCCCCTTTCTGTCTTCAAAGGCAACAATGGCCCGTCAGGTCTTCCTCCTACTGCATTCCACCTTCTCTGCCTCTGCCTCTCCTCCTTCCTCTTTCACTTACAAGTAATTACATCGGCCCCACTCAGATAATCCATGACAATCTCCCTATCTCGAGCTCCTTCATTTATTTATACCTGCGAAGTCCCTCTTGCCATGTAAGGTAACGTTCGCACAGGCTCCAGGGGTGAGGGCATGGACATGCCACACCAGGGGTGTGGGCATTTTTCTGCCTAACATAGTCATCATTTTAAAAATAATACATGATGCAGTGTTTGAGAAGATGAACTTTTTAATAGCCTAATTTAGTGTAATAGGAAACCACTGTCTGTACCCTAGACTATGTTAGAAAATAACAAGCCCCATATTTCCTTTGCTCATGGAATGTTAACAATGAAAGAAAATGAATTTGCCACACCCAGCATTAATATTTGGTCACCCTCCAGTCTGCGCAGCCGTGGTTCTGCTGCCCCTCGTGACTCCCCATTTTCAGGAGATCTCTTCTGGGAATGGCACCCAGTTAGCAGAGGGGGAACACACAGAGAGGGCAGGAGACAGGGCTCCAGCGCTGACGAGCGTTGTGCAAGATGGAATCCAGGATTCTGAGAAACCTGACTGAAATAACCCATTTATACCCTCCTGCACATTCCACGTGTGACTGGGCATCTAAAGGCAATAGAACTGAACCCCGCACCTTGCCACAGCCTCAAGGCTGGTTTCGTTCTACCTTGCAAAGCTGACTTGGTCTCCCTACTTCTCAAACTTGATCTTTCCCCCACGTTTCCCACCTAGTGCTACCAGGGACCGGAAGGCTTCCCTGTCATCCCTGACTGTCCCTTCTCAGTCACGTACAACCTCCAATTGGTCTGCAAGACCTGTGGAGGCTCGTCTCTTACATAATAGCTTTCGAATATGCCCTACATCAGCGTCTTCATCAGTCGTCTACTGGACTCTATTTTCCTCCCTTCTATCTATAAATCCTCCAAAATCCTTTCTGAGTTATCTTTCTAAACTGTAAATACGATCATGCTCCTTCCCTGTTTGTGAGGGGGTTCCCTTTGCCTTCTGGAACGATTCCAAACTCTTAGCCCAGCACACCAAGCCTGTTAGACTCCGCCTCAACCTCCTTTTCCAGGTTATTAGCTCACCTCACAGCCTCCCACTCTTCATTCCAGCTGGAATGAACTCCACGCGCGGCTTCTGAAGCTCAGAGCTCTCCCTGGCTCCCTCAGCCTGGAACGCCTATGGCTGCGTCAGTCAACTCTCTCTCTCTCTCAAGACTCAGCTTGGTACCACTTCTGGGAAGGCACTCTTGTCCCTCACCCAGCCCCCAGCCCTGTACGCTGCTCCAGCATGCATTTACCACACTGCCCTCGAGCCATCTCACCATTTATATCTGTGTCCCCCGACTATAAGCTGTAAGGTTTCCGGAGGCAGGGACCCTGTTTGGTTTAACTCTGCCTGCCTAGTGCTGAACACAAGAACCAGCCTGTGACTGATGTCCGGTGACTTTTGGTTTAAGGAACGAAGATATCTCCAGTATGGGTCCCAAGGTATCTTGATGTCTCCAGGTACCAGGGATGACCCGGTTCAGGGCTATGTCCTAATACCTACCCAGTTTAGACCTATATCCCAGAGAGCCCATCAGGCTTCTGGGAAATGCAGGCCCAACACTAGGCCTTGTTGCTCTGGTTTTTCGCTTGTGACCTAGGAAAGTTAGACCTGAAATTATGAGCTTACCGTTTCCAACCTGGCCTAGCCTGGGAGCATAGATCAGTCAGCAGCAGTGCCCAGGGAAGTGGCTGGCCACCTAGGGCATGGACTGCCCTGGCCGAAGAGTGTAGAAGACAGCAAATGTGACACACACAAACTTAACTGTGGTAACGACAGCTTGTTAAGTCAGTAGTAATTCAGGACCTGCATTATCACTGCTGTCCCTCGTGATCTCCAGCAGTTACTGAATGTCTTCTGTGCACAGATTGTCTGGGAGCTCTACAAGCAGGCACTGTAGAGAATTAAAAATAAAATAGAAACAGAATTTCCGTACTTGGGAGCCCTGTGCAATCAAGGCCCAAAATAAAGAGCTTGCCTTTACTGGGGCTTTTGCCTACCTTTGGTGGGAGGAGGTGGTAAGAGAAAATGTCTTTTAAGACTTTTTAATCATTCATGTATAACCATAGTGATTTAAAGCAGTGGTAGGAAGCAGGGATGAGAGGGCATATGCATTGGAGGCGGAGTCCCATGCATTATGTAGCAGAGAGCTATTTTTTCTCCAAGCTCTTCTTCACTTCAGGAGGCCAGGAAAATTCCCTTGGTGCCGACCCCATGTCACACCTTTCCGTTCAATGTTATATATATCTTTTCAACAGTAGGTCCCTAATAAAGATCAGGGATTCCTTTTAAAACACTATGTATGGAAGCGGAGTGATTTCTTCATAATGGAGGGAAAGCAGCATGGGTTGTGGGTGTTTTGTATGAAAGGTTTTAAAATAAGGGCTTTTCACGATTTTAAAAAAAATATTTGCAAGCCAGAGTAGATGGAGAGTAGAGCATAATATAAATGTTTAAGCTCTGATTACTACTCTATGCCATTTTGATAAGGAAGAGTTAAGTTATTTTTAGATAATAAAAATAAGGGCTGACATTGTGTCTCAGGCTGTATTTAGAAAGGAAAATGATTCAGAATCTATGTTTAACATAGCTTAGGGATCTGGTCACCGATTGATTAACATGAAATGCTTTTACAAGACATTTAGTCCTGTTCAGAACCCCAAAGTCTCCTTGGTGAAAGTGTAATTTAACTGCCCTCTAGAATCAAAAGATATTAAAAAAAAAAAAAAAGAAGAAGAAGCTTTAAATATTAGAGATTTCAAATAGCTAATCCCTGGTCTCTCAACGACAATTTCTTTTCAAATTTCATAGAGATATATATGCATGTACAACCATTCGTCCCATGGTAGAAAGATGTAGGTTTGTTAACATGACATGTCCTAGTGTCAAGATTGATGATGTATGTACTTATTAGTAAATTACTACTAAACAATTATTACCCATAAAGCCTTAAGTGTCAATAATGCATTAAAATTACGCAAAGTAGTAAAATCAATTCCAGTGAGTATTAGTATGCTTACAATATCTAGACCTGCGAGAGAGCATATGCAAATTAGTACAACCTGCTAGAGCTAATGACAGGGAGATAAAAATTCACGTATCTATTAACACATTCCAAACATTTTCAAATAGACTGAGTCATCTGAGACTCACAACTCCTCCGTGAGGCTGCTCTTATGATCCTTTGCATTTTACAGAGGAAACAGGTTTAGCCAGGTTAAGCAGTTTGCCCTAAATCCCACAGCCAGTGCTAGACAGAGCCAGGGCCTAACCCTGGCCTGAGCTCCCCGACTCCATGGTGTGTGCTTATAATCCGGTAGCAATTGGCTCCATCTTTTGGAAGATAGGCTTGATTGATTAAAAGATCAAAAGATCCAAGAGTAAAAGGGAGAGAGAATTTGGGTCGCTCATGATAGAAAAGGAAAAGTGTGTTAAAGGCATTATACGAATTATGGATATGCTCTGAAAAATTACCCAACAGTGTGACCCCTAAATATTTCTCTAAACTAACTTTAGTGTTAGAATGTAAGATACACGTTTCTAATCACCACTAAAATCCTAAACAGGGTTTTCTGTAGGATATATTAAGATAAATTTTAGGGGCACCTGGGTGGCTCTGTTGGTTAAG
>CM052887.1:52848995-52993184 GCA_028534135.1 Potos flavus
TGTTAAAGGCATTATACGAATTATGGATATGCTCTGAAAAATTACCCAACAGTGTGACCCCTAAATATTTCTCTAAACTAACTTTAGTGTTAGAATGTAAGATACACGTTTCTAATCACCACTAAAATCCTAAACAGGGTTTTCTGTAGGATATATTAAGATAAATTTTAGGGGCACCTGGGTGGCTCTGTTGGTTAAGAGGCTCTGTTGGTCTGGCTTCAGCTCAAGTCACGATCTCAGGGTCCTGGGATTGAGCCCTGCCTCGGGCTCCCCATTCAGTGGGGAGTCTGTTTCTCTCTCTCCCTCTGCCCCTTCTGCTTGTGGTCTCTCTCTCAAATAAAAAAAAAAAAAATCTTTTAAAAAATTATTTAAAAAGGTAAATTTTAGATGGTCCATTTATTTCCTTAAAAAATGAAATATAATAATAGGAAAAAGACCTATTTAAAGATAGGTAATTATACAAATAGTCCTATAGTTTGGTAAAGAGACTGGGTAATGTATAACTCTAAAAAAGGGGGGGGTTGCAAAACCATGGCCATCTTTTCCATACTATAATGAGAGGAAACATGGGATGGCAGAGACTTTAGCAAAAAGTGTAGGTCTGGTGCTGGCTGCACTGTGAGCCCTATTGGAAGGCTGTGGGCCTTACTGAGAGGACAAATGGGGTTGCAGGTCATCTACCCTGCCAGCTTTAAAAGAGTGGGCAAGACATTTGCGGCAATCTGGATGGAGCTAGACAATATAACGCTAAGTGAAATAAGTCAGTCAGAGAAAGATAAATGCCATATGATTTCACTCATACGTGGAATTTAAGAAACAAAACAAATGAGCAAAGGAAAAAAAGAGAGACTCACAGAGAGACAGAGAGAGAGAGAGAGAGGGACAGACAAGCCAAGAAACAGACTCTTAACTATAGAGAATAAGCTGGTCACCCAAGGAGAGGTGGGTGAGGGATGAGTGAAATAGGTGATGGGGGCTAAGGAGGGCACTTGTCCTGATGAGCACTGGGTGATGTAGGGAATTGTTGAATCACTATGCTGTATACTTGAAACTAGTACAACACTGTATGTTAACTACATGGGAATTAACATGTTTAAAAAGTTTTATTTAATTCATTAAAATAAAATAAAAAGAGTGGGCAAGAGAGAGAAAGGAAGCACACAAAATGTAAGTGCCATGGGAAGAGAATCACCTCAATTGAAATCCAAACTGGGAAACAACAAACCCATCAGTCGAGTTTTGTTTTGTTTTGTTTTGTTTTGTTTTTAAGATTTTAATTTTTCTAAGTAATCTCTATACCACATGCTCTACCAACTAAGCCAGCTAGGTGCCCCATCAATCAGGTATTTTTACTGACAAGCCCGCAGCCAGCTTACCTGCCCCAGTGTGGGTTTCTGGCTACCCATGTTGCCAATGTGCAGTGCTTTAACACTCAAACTAATTTCGAACCCCAGAAGTCATGGCTCAAACTATCACCACTTAATCATGTGAGGAAGAAGAAAAATAGAGCATATGAAAAAGCTTCACAGATTAGGAACTTTAAAGGGCTGGGGCTCTGTTACTGAAGAGTCACGAGGACATGATAAAGAGCAGTTCTGATTATGGAGAGGAAAAAGTCATTAGGATCAGTGCCTCTCCAAATACAGTCTGAGGTCCTGCAGCACCAGGGTTGCTGGATGGCTTGTTAGAATGCAAATTTTTAAGGCCGGACCCTGATCTAGGGAATGAGAATAGTGGAGGGTGGGGCCTGGCTGTTCGCATGAACAAGATCTCCAGATGATTCTTTGGTGCACTGAAGCTTCAAAGCACTGATTCAGACCATCATTAGTCAAACTGGGGATTACAACTCATGAGTGGGTTGTAAAATCAATTCAGTAGGCAGTGACCAGCATTTTACAAAAGTAAAATGGAATACAAGAGAAAGTGGAGTGCATCCCATGTTGCATGGGTTATGAGCTCATAAAACTTGTTTCAGTTCTAGATTTGTATATACATCCATGTGTACTGATTTAAATGAAGCAGCACTTTGAATTTTTGAAGAACTGGTAGGGTCTGATAAGAAGAGACAAATTTTATGTGAAGCCAGATCTGTTTGGTTGATGATAAGACACATTGACAGCTTAATGTGGATTCCTGTTTGGAGAGTGAGGAGGGAAGGAAGAGGGCCAAAGAAAGAACATTGAAAGCCAAGGTTTTCTAACTCCAGAACCCTCATGGGGAAAGAATCAAAAAGGTCTACCCAGAGAGGAAAAGGGGGGTGCATATGCCACAGAGGAGATGTCAAGGAGGATAAATATAAGATAAGGTCATGTGTGACCTTCAAGAAACAATCAGGTAAGTAAGAATATTCATTCGCTCATTTATTCATTCGCAGATCATTTCTTGTCCGTCAGAGGTGCCAGGCACTGTGTTAGGTGCGGGGGTATACAATAGACGTGAGGCCTCTCGTGGACTGCACTGTTTAGTGACAAACAAGCAAGATCAACAGCATGATCAGTGCTGTGAAGGAAGCATTAATATAGCACTTATGGGAATGCTGAAGTCAGTCTGTGATGATGTGATTGGAGTGGGTCACGGGACATCCATATGGAGAGGGCATTTAATCAAAATGATGATCACATCTTAACATGGTATTTTTTTTTAAACTAACCAGTGATTATCTAGATCAGTGTTTCTCAAACATTAGTGTGCATCAGAACCCTTTAGAGGGCTTATTCAAGCACTTTTTGATTCAGTAGGTCTGGGGTGGGGGTTTGATAATCTGCCTTTCTGCAAGTTCCCAGGCAATGCAGATCCTGTTAATCTGGAGACTATTCTTTGAGGATCACTGATCTACATGGCTAAATTAAGAGTTCTGTTAGATGGTATTTCTAGAAACACAATTTAAACCAGATAGAATTTAGCTGATCTGCATGCACACAAGAAATTTGTTTTTCTTTACATTTTGATGGTTTAATAACAGTAACTGTCAGTAGAAATTTTTCATCTAACTTAACTTTTATTGTATAATGTTTTATTAAGATTTAATATCGAGCTTAGATATCTGACATTCAGGCAACTGTTCTTGTGTGTGGCAAAGATATGCTTGCTATGTGCTTGCCAAAGTTATTTCCTTTTTTTTCCTGGGTACACACATAAGACCGCATTTCCTGACCCCTTTCCAGTTGGGTTAGAACACGTGACCGATTTCTGCCGGCATGGATAGTGGGGAGGAGGGATGCAAACCCTTCCACGCTTGGCTGAAACTTCTTTCAATGTCTGCCCTTTCGCTTTGGCCGGCCAGGTGCCCTGGATTTAGAGAAGGGCTCTCTGAAGAGTCTGGGGACCTGCTTAGCCACTGCATAAGAGCCTGGGTCCCTGAGCCACCACTTGAAGAGAAACCCAAGATTGCCACTCAGGTGGGGAACCGTCTGAAGAGAGATGAGAAAGCAGACCAGGTGAGCTCACAACGTGCTTTCCCAGCATCAGGGCCCTCAAGTTTAGCAGTTGGATTCCGCTGTGTAGTATAGCCTGTCATGACTAATGCTTCGCCTGGCACTGAGTAACACAAAGCACATATTTTATGAGCATCACGATCAGCTTCAATTTCTCTTATGTCCAACATTCAGCCTGTAAATGATTTTCTGGCCACTCATTTATTCAACAAATACTTACCTAGAGGCTATTGTGTGCCAAGCACTGCCAATGGTGAGCAAACAAAACAAAACAAAAAAAAAACCAAAAAACCAAAAAACAAGACACACGCCTTCCATGCTCTCAGGGAATTTAGTCGTCTGGTGAGGAAGGGATATAAATCAAACAATCATTGAGACATATGTAAAATTCCAGCTGTTGTGGATGATGTGAATGTTAGAAGCCTGGTGCTATCAGGGGATTTTTTTTTCCTAGTTAGAAATGAATGTTGAGCACTTTAAGGTGTAATTACCATCTGAGTAAAATGATTTAAAAATAAAACTAAGTTTGGATGTGATGAAGCAACATATAATTAAATCTGAATACGACTAAGAGCCCTACAGTTTTATCATTAATCTTTCCATTTAATAGTTTTAACTACTGAATGGCATTTGCTCCATATTATAGTAATCTAAACTTTTAAAATGCATATATAATGATGACTGTGAAATCCTTTAACTTATCAATTGTTAGCTCCTCAGAGACTTGCAAAAGTCCTTTACTCCTTTTTAAAAAAATAATAGTGTGTTACTTTTCCATATTCCTGCCGAACCAGAGTTTTACACCGAAGGCCTCATTCAATAAGTTAAGTCAGATCAAATCACTATCTTCTTGAATTAGAACTTGTCATTCTGGTTACCACTTTAGCATTTCAAATATTTCTCTGCTTACCAAGTGACCAATGGTTTCAGTAAGCTCATACAAAGGATGAAGGAATTTTAGATTTGCATTGAGTAGCTTTGTTTTTCCATTTCCATATATATGTATATATATATATATGCACACACTGATACATATATATTAACATATGCACACATAAACATTCTCAGATGTTTTTTATGTACACACAATGCATCTATATCTATACATATATTCCACACTTTTGTTTGAAAACTTAGTTCTTATACTTGAATGATGAAAATCATTACATAAATGACATTATAAATGTGGAAAAAAGATAAAGTATTTATTTTTGCAGTTCGTACAAAAATTCCAGTTGCTATTATTTTCACATAGTGGACATTTCAGGAATTTTCAAAATGGATATCCAGACCATGCTCTGACACCAAGATACTACATCACAGTTAGAAATGAACTGAGGAGAATTTTGCTACATTCCATTTTAGAAAAATTACATGCTTTTATTATTATTTTTAAAGTTTATTTATTTAAGTAATCTCTACACCCAAAGTGGGGCTTGAACTCACCAACCCAGAGATGGAGTCTCAGGCTCTACTGACTGAGCCAGCTAGGTGCCCCTAGAGAAATTACAGGATTTGAATGCTGTCAGTGCCCTAGGTCAGGAAACTAAAGTCCAAAAAGGTAAAGTTTGCTCACTACACTCTAATTTAGTTCTGATCCATCCCAGCCCTAGACCCCAGATCTCCTAAATCAGGTGCAGCTTTCTGTGCCCCATGGTTTTTGCCTTACAACTGAAGGTCAGGCTGGATTATCTTTAGTTCTTCCAACTGCGCTTCCTCCACAGTTGTATGGGGTAAGTCTAATTAAGATCGAGGCGACTTCTGCCTTCTTTGTTATTTCTTATGTTTTCGCAGTTCTTAAGTGTTTTATCATCAACATTGCTGAGCTTCTGTTTTATTTGAAAGACACACTCTGAGTAACACCAACGAGCAAGTTAACAGCCACCCAAACTGGAGGTTCAGGACCCAGGACACAGCCATTCCCAGCCCCAGCTGGGAAAACACGAAGTTTGAAGACGCGGTCTAATCTAGGGTCCCGGGGCCACGTGCGAGAGGAGGGGCCGCCTTCTGGTTGGCGCCCCGAGGGGCTCCGTCCCTCCAATCGGCTTAGGCCCCGCCGTGGCGGAGGGGGCGCGCCCTGGAGGAGGGGGCGGGGCCCGAGACCTGTCCATCACCGAGTCCACGGGTGGCAGCACCTACCACACCACTGTACCTTGGCGAGGCGGGGCCGGGGCGGGAAGGCCGCGGCCGCGGGAGGCGGGGCCCGGCCGGCGGAAGCCAATCCGCCGGGCGGCGCGAGGGGGCGGAGGTGGGCTACCGCCTGCGACCCAAACACCCGAGTCCGGGTGCACTTTGGAGTCGCGCTGCTCCTCGGCCTTCCGGTACGAGGGCCGGGGAACCTCCTCCCCTACCAGGCACCCCCACCTTCGTGGCCCAGAACCTCCCCCCCGCCCCTCCTTCGCAGGGGGGAGTGTGGCGACGGTTGCCGGGAAGCGCGCGCCGCCCCTCCCTCCCCTCCTCCATCCTCCCCTCACGCGCCACCCGTTTTTCCTCTTTCTCCGTTAATAACAGCTGGGTGGCTGGGGGAGGAGGGAAGGTGGCCCCGGCGGAGTCTGGGCGGGCGCCTCCCACTCACCCGCGAGCCGCCGTGTGAGCCGGAGGATGGCGGCGGTAGCTGCGGCCGCCCGGGAGGAGGCGGTACCGAGGCCCGGAGCGCAGAGAGCGGCGACGGCGGCAGAGAGCGGTAGCGACCCGTCGCGGCGCACCAGAACCGAAACCAGCGGCAGCCGCACAGCCACCTGAGCCGCCCCTCCCGCAGAGCTAGCGAGCGGCGTCCGCCGCAGCCCGACCTCCTTCCTCTCCGCCTCTCGTTTCCCGCGACCTCCCGCAGGCCGCCGGTCTCGCCCGCCGCCCCCGAACCCAAGAGCGCCCCGGGCGCCGACCGCCCTTCGGGGCGCGGGGCGGCGGCCCTGGACGTGCGGGCTTCTTGCGCCGGCCGCGGCGCCTCGGCCCTGCCCGCTCGCTCCTGCGCTCGCTCCCGCCCTCCCGGCGCTCGGGGCGCCGCGCGCGGGCCCGGCCCGGGGCAGGGCGGCCATGGGCGCCAAGCAGAGCGGCCCGGCCGCTGCTAACGGCCGCACCCGCGCCTACTCGGGCTCGGATCTACCTTCCAGCAGCAGCGGAGGTACCAATGGGACCGCAGGCGGCGGCGGTAGCGGCAGCGGGGCGCGGGCCGCGGCCGCCGGGAGGTTTCCGGCTCAGGTGCCCGGCGCGCACCAGCCCAGCGCTTCGGGCGGCGCCGCGGCGGCCTCAGCGGCCCCGCGCAGTCGCTCCCTCGGCGGGGCCGTGGGGAGCGTGGCGTCGGCGGCCCGCGCGGCGCAGTCCTCCTTCAGCATCCCTAACAGCAGCAGTGGCCCGTACGGCTCGCAGGACTCGGTGCATAGCAGCCCCGAGGAAGGCGGCGGCGGCAGAGACCGGCCGGCGGGCGGGGGCCCCGGCGGGCCGCGCCTGGTGATCGGCTCCTTACCAGCTCATCTCTCGCCGCACATGTTTGGAGGTACGGCTCCCTCCCCTCCGCGGCTCTCGGGTTCCCTGCCTCTCGCGGGCGGCACGTGGGCCGTGGCGGCGCCGGGGTTCACCCTTCTCCTTTTCTCCTTCAGCCTGAGCGCCGCGGCTTTGCAGCGCGGCCCGGTCGGCTCACCCCTCTGGGGGGGAAAATCGCCACTTAACCCCGGCGGCGCCGCTCCCGCTGCTCCCTGGGCTTTGGTTTTTTTAGACACCGGGTGTACCCCCCTCGGCGTCCCCCCCCCCGCCTCACAGTGGGTGCCCAGTAGAGGAAGCCCTTGCTTTCCCCTTGGGGTGAACGGAGCAAAGATTGTTTTTGAAACAAACCGAGGCAACAGCCCTCATGCTTGTAGCTTTCAGTATCAGGAAGTCAGGAGAAGACCGGTTGCCAAACGTAGTTCTAACTGGGGACTCAAGTGGTGAGCATTTTGTAAAGGCCAAGAGGTCAGAGGGTCTCAAAGGAACCTAGGAGTATTTGAAAAAGGAGGGAGTTATCTCCTTTGGACTGTTCATATAAAACTGTAATCCCGAACTCTATGTAAATAGCCCCACCTACTGCATACAGTCTAATTGGTTGAATGTGTGATGGAAAATGTATTTTTGACCCCAGTGAACTGCTATTTTAGATAATGGTTAGTGTCAGCCTCGCTTAATTTGGACAGGGCATTTTAAAAATTGAAAGCAGTGTCTTAAAGAGAAGCTAATTATGGGAACTCTGCCAGAAGCATAGATGCTTTTGAAAAACAGTGTTGACTACGAGTTCAGGAAAAGTCACTTGTGATAAATGGAAATTTTTAATAGCAAAATGATGTGCTTTCATGTAGAAACAGGAAGGGTGCACTTGATCTGAGGAAACTGAATTTGGCCTCTTCAGTTATGTTCAGTAGTGATTTACTTTACCGCAAATGGTTAATACCCTAAACGAATCAAGACACCCCTCCCTTCCCAGTGCATGAGAAGAAATTGGAAGTTTTATCTGGTTAGGCTGACTATAGAAGATAAACATCCCCATATCAATGCATTATGATATTACGTAAATTCACAAGTGAACACAGCTGGAACAGTGAGGAAACCATTCCCTCCATTTTTTGTGGCCCTTTTTTTCACGTTTCTATATGTGAGAACTTTGAGTTGGTGAAGTGGAATGTTCGGTAATGTAATTTATCTGTTTTAATGTTCTGTACTATCAGTATTCATGTTAGCGTATTGAAAATGGGAATATCATGTTTAGGTTTTTTCATGTTTTTAATGTCGCTTTGCACATTCAGTATAGAACAACTGTAAACTACTCTAATTATACTTGTAATTTTGCGGCATAAATAGAAATACTGATATTTTCTAAAATTGGGCTATTAAAAAAACTTATTTTTGAGAAAAAGAACTAGTGCTGTCCTTACTGTGTTTGGTGTCCTTACCAAATCACTTACTGTGATTTGATCAAAATTAACACAGTTAAAGGCTATTTTGATCTTAACTAACACAGCTGTAGTCACTAAATGAGGAATAACAAAAGACAGTTTCTTGAGAATGGGAGCTTAGTGCATGAATAAAGGATAAGCTGGTTTTTAAAGATATCTTTTAAAGTGAAAATTTGCATTTAGCAGTTGTCAGAAGATGTATTTAACAGCTTGCTAAAGGAATAAGAAAAAGCTAGTCAAATTAATATTTTATTCCAAATATACTGATTACTTAAAGGGCTGATAATTTCCTTTAACAAAGAGTTAGTATATCTGTATGGGTTTATTTTCTGAAAATAAATACCTTCCATTCAGAGCAGGGGGCAAATAGTTGACACTCAGGTTTTTAATTCATAGTAAATTAGCAAATGACAAAGACCTGGTTTGTAAAAGTAGAAGTAAAGCAAATTTATCTTATTTAAGTTCCTAGTTTTGTGCCCTTAGTTCTTTTTGTACTTTCAGGGTTAGCATGATTGGGGCCTAATAGCACAGTGATACTGTGTAGCTGTGTCACTTGTGGCAGCCTTTCTTAACCCAGTCTCTGCAGAGAATGGAGCCCTAATGTCCTAAGGCATCTATTGTATGGCAGCTAATTAACTTTTTTCTCGGGCTCTTAGAATGATTCTAGTTTTGTATCATTCTTCTGAAATATGAGAAAACAGCCAAATAATCTGTGTTTGGTGGTTCAGATGAGGAACTCCAGTTGAGAGAGCGTGGAAGGAGATCAGAGAAATTACTTGTTTCCATTATATGATAGGAACAAATCAATGCGCCAGTACCTTAAATCGTAGTTGATACAGGGAGATGGAATACACTTATGTAAAAACACGTCTTTCTACTGGCATTTGCTTTAATGAGATTTTTTACTTCTAGTTCAATGGGTAGGTTTATCAGGGAAACTTAATAGAAGCATATTTCTCCTCATCCTGAGATATAGGAAGCCAGATGATGAATCTTATATTTATTTTCAGATGATGAATCTTACTGTAAAGAATTACACTTGATTATACTTCACATTGACTTAATTTCTTAGTATGTATTATTAATGTGTTTATTCAGTTACAAATTGTATAAATGTTTGGGCATATTTAAAGTAATTCTGAAAATTGAGAAAAGGAATTATTTCTGAATTAGTGGGAAGTTTTGCTGTAGTTTTGTAAAACTTAATTGATATTTGCGTTATTATTTTGTAATAAGAAAATATGGTACTAATAAGATGCAAAGTTCTTATTCTCTTTTGTGCTGTCATGTAATGTATAGAAAACCTAAACAGTATACCACTTCTTCTTTTTTAAAATAGTAGTCTAGCAAATTGAATTGTTAGTAGTTTCATCATAATTACCAAATTGAATGAGGTTTTCTGTGTCGGTTTTATGTTTTGAGTATGTATTTTAGCTGCATACATTCTTACTCAGTTCTCTCTGGAGAGAACCACAAGAGAGGTGCTTAATCCAGATATTTTAGTGTACAGAAATTTCCTAGAATTTCCTCGAACTGAATGGTTTTTCTTATTTTTGTTCTTTCGGACTGCTGAGTCTAATATTGAAGCGAACAAAAGCCTTTCTTGTCTATCACCTTTGTTTTAAAACAGGCCTTTAGTGATACATAGACTAATATTTAAAAGCCTTGGTGGTATTTTAGGATTTTTTTGGCTTTATTTTATGTCTACAATTTTTCTACTTTCAAGTTGATAATGTTCATAAAATCAGTTGTTATGGGTTGTAGAATAGTCTTTAATGATCCAGCAAGGATAGGGAAGGTAAATTGGACTATAAAAACATACCAGTGAATGGAGATTATTTCTAAGCATGTGGGCTTCTCTTATAACCTATACATGAGTCTAGAAGTGAAAGTGTAAAATGAGTTAATCTAGACAGTTAACTGGTGGTACTCAGTTGTTTTCTGCCTTCTCCTAATTGGCTTGAGTTTGTTAGGGTCTGTTGTGTCCTTGAGTGTTTCAGTGGTCTGACTCTAATTCAGGCGCCTCCTGTTACTTAGGAAACATGCTTCCTTATGTTGAAGGAGTGTGGGTTATCTCTTAAAACGGAGTATGTTAAATGAAGTCTGTATTTCCAGACAGATTTAATCTTCAAGAAAGATGCAGGTTTTTAAAGTAGTGAATTATCTCCATTAATTGTTAATGAATCTTTCTCAGTCGTGCCAAAATATTTTGGGATACTGTGATTAATCTACTTCCTGTTTCTGAATTTTCTTATATTTATTTGAAAACCTTTATTCAGTGTGGCAGAAGAGAAATACCTGCTTCTTCCTAAAAATTACACTTCTAACTACCACCCTCATCACTGCCCGAAAGAACTCTGGTGGTTCATGTTTCTCACTTGTAATCCCACCTATCTTTAAACACTATAGGAGATACCTGGTGTTGTATGCTTTGTTATGCTGAAGTGTGGGCTCTGTCGTGGAAGTTTCTGCTTTGGGAGTATGTTGAAAATTCTCTTATTTCCTTCTTCCACCTCCAGCTTTATTTTATTATTTTTTTTCCCCCTGAAAGTTCTCTTGTCTGCAGGGTAGAAGGTGGGCTGGAGGAAGGAGTGGTTTATGTTGCACTGGTCATCATCTGATATGAAAGGTGCCTGACCTGAGTACTTCTGATGCTTTGCTAGTTGCAAAGCCAGTCCTTGTACTAAGGCTAGTGCCTCCAGCAAGTCTCCAGCCCCCCTCCAATTTGATTGCTTTGCCTGGTAACCAGTAAGTGGGTTCTTACTTGTTTTTGGTTACCGATAATGTTAATTGGGTACAAGCTTTTAAAATATTGATTATTCTGTGTTTATAAGGAGAATTGCCTTAACATTATACTTACTGCATATACCGGATATATGTATGATTGAGTATACCAGCAAATGGGTTTAAAAAAAGTATAGGAACAGTTTTATATAGCAAAGTACTTCTTAATTTTTTTATTTTTTTAAGATTTTATTTATTTATTTGACACAGAGAGAGAACACAAGCAGGGGGAATGGGAGAGGGAGAAGCAGGCTTCCCACTGAGCAGGGAACCTGATGAGGGGCTTGATCCCGGGACCCTAGGATTTTGACCTGAGGCAAAGGCAGACGCTTTACACTGAGCCACCCAGGTGCCCCAGATGTCTTAATTGTGCATTTACTTGACTGGTATTAACTAATGAATTAAGTTTGTTCTACCCTTGTTTAAGTGTTTAGAAATTGGGGAAAACATGTCTTTTGTATAAACAGCGAAGGGTTCAGAAAACCTTAAGTTTTGATTATGTAAGTTTTCTATTCTCTTTATTAACAAATTCCTATACATTTTACTGTCCAAAATAACAAATATCTATTTGTCTCAGTTTCTATGGGTGAGGAGTCTGGGTTCAGTTTAACTTGGGTCTGTAAGACTGCAATAAAGGTATGCCAGGACTGGGTTGTTATTTAGAGACTCAACTGGGGAAGGGTCTATTTTCAAGCTGCCTCAAGTTGTTGGCAGAATTCATTTCCTCATAGTTGCTAAGCACATGACATCTTGCTGCTTCAAAGCCAGCAAAGGAGACAATTCGGCGAGGTGAGCTGGTGCTACATACACTCTTACATAAATATGTACCTGTAATCACATACTGCCCATTGCTTTGCTGCTTCCACTGGTTGGAAGCAAGTCACAGGTCCTGCTAGACTCAAGGGGAGGGAATGACAGGTGTACATTTCAGAAGGCAGGGATCATGTGTGGCCGTCCTACTAAAGTCCACCACATTGATTATAGACTTATGTTGACCAGTTAAACATACAACTGTTCTATTTTTTTTTAAAGATTATTTATTTATTTGACAGAGAGAAGGAGATCACAAGTAGGCAGAGAAACAGGCAGAAGGAGGGGGGGAAGCAGGCTCCCCGTTGTGCAGAGAGCCTGATGCAGGGCTCGATCCCAGGACTCTGAGATCATGACCTGAGCTGAAGGCAGAGGCTTAACCCACTGAGCCACCCAGGCGCCCCTGTTCTATTTTTAAGCTCAATTTTTATTTACTTCAGAAAAGTCGTAATAATGTATGTGGTAAGTGTTGCTTCAGTGAACATGAATTCATTTTTTAAGGGGCTGGCATTGTAGTTTTCAGGGGTACAAACAAGGTTTCTCCTGTACTTGTTCAGATCTCAGTTGAATTTGAGATTATTATACATTGTAAAAAGCTATAATAGGACTATTAACAAAATGTAAATGTAAGGTAAATGTAAGGTATCCTTGTCTCAGGTAAGGAATATGTCACAGAGGCAGGTAAGGTTTGAACTATAAGGATTTAGCAGTCCTGTTTGGGGGGGGGAGTTGGGGAACGTTGCAGACTAAGGAAGAAGCCACAAAAGCCTTGAATTTTGAAAGGGCATACTGAAAAGTTAAATGTGTCTGGATTTTAGGGCCTAAGGAGGACTGATGAGAACATGAAACTAGAAAAGTCAGTTTGGACCATTTGTCGAAAGATTTTATAGTGCTGTACTTTTGTTTTACTTAATCAAGTTTTAAAGTAGGCACCACTACGGTCATAGTTGATGTGGATGGCGGCCTTCCTGAGTAGTGAGTGCAGTGCTCCTCATGATGAAATTGCTTGTCAGGAGGGGAGAGGTAGCAGGAAGATAAGCTAGGACTCTCTTAGACTATAATTGGTGGAAGATGCCTAAATTGAAATTATGGCTTTGGTGGAGGAGGGGAAAAGTTAGATTTCAGTGAGATTTCTAAGGTAACACTGATAGGATTGAGAACCTGGGTGCATAGTGATGCCATTAACCAATTTTAAAAATAAAAAAGGAAAGAAATTTTAGGAAATGAGTTCTTTCAGGCCTCTTAATTTTTGAGTGGCTATGGGGTTTCCATCTAGAAGCATCCTTTGAGCAGTTGGAAATATACATCAATAATTTAGGACATTACAAAAACTTGAGAAATAGTCAATTAGCAGATTTTAAGTGAAGCCAAAAAATGGTAAGATTACTAAGGGATGGTTATAAATTGAGGAGCAAGCATGGAATCTGGGGAGCAAGAATTTTAAGAGACAAGCGAGTAGGAGGCAGCGATTAGAATTGAACCCAAGGAAGAGAAGTTGATGGAGATGTTTTTTTTAATCATAAAAATAATACAAGTTCATGAGAGAAAACTAAAATGCAGAAAATACTGAAAAACACACAAAAGAAATAACAAATCACTTGTAATCTTACAGCCAGAAATGACCAGAGTCAAATGTTGATGTCTACTTTTTCATATGTTTTAGATATAAAATTTGAAACATTCATCCTGGGGCGCCTGGGTGGCTCAGTGGGTTAAAGCCTCTGCCTTCGGCTCAGGTCATGATCTCAGGGTCCTGGGATTGAGCCCCACATCGGGCTCTCTGCTCAGCAGGGAGCCTGCTTTCCCCCTTCTCTCTGCCTGCCTCTCTGCCTACTTGTGATCTCTCTCTGCCAAATAAATAAATAAAATCTTTAAAAAAAAACATTCATCCTGTATATTCTTTTCATTTTAAACTTTTGTGATGTTCTAATGTAAAATTTTAAAGCTACAGATTTCCCTCTGAGAATTGCGTTAGCTGAATCCCACAAATTTTGAAGTGGTTTTATTAACATGCAGTTAAAAATATTGTGTAATTTCTCTCGTGAGTTCTTTGATCCATGGGTTAGATATTCTTTGATGACATGCTCTTTTCACTTCATTAGTTTCTTCTATGACGTTGAATTTTTTTAAAGCATGGTTTTTAATGACTGCTCAGTGTTCCAAAATTCACTCAGTAAATATTTAATGAGGACCTACTTTACCATTCACCATCCTAATGATACAGAGTGAAGAAATAAAACACCTATCCCTGCTTTCCTGGACCTTCTATTCTACTTGAGGGAGACAGTAAACAAGTAAAAATAGTGTGTCAGGGGGTGTTGAATGTGGTGGGGAAAAATGGAGTGGAAAGGTGGGTAGAGATTGTGGGCTGGAGACTTGTCTCTATGTTAGTTTTTTGGAGATAACCTCACTGACAAGGTTGACATTCAAGCAGAGGGAAGGGAGCAAGACATGAGGGATCTCTACAGGAAAAGCATACCCAGGCCAAAGGAACGGTAACTAGAGAGGCCCTGAGGAATGAATGCACCTGCCGTGGTGGTGCGGACAGCTGTGAAACCAGTGTTGTGGCCGTGCAGAGGCTGGTAGATGAGAGCAGAGAGTGGGATGGGGCAGAATCATAAAATGCCTTGTAACCACCCACCTGGTTTTTTGAGAGGCATTTGAGAGTTTGTTTTGTTTTGTTTTGTTTTTTAAGATTTTATTTCTTTGTCAGAGAGCGCGTGTGAGAGCACAAGCGGTAGGAGTGTCAGGCAGAGGGAGAAACAGGCTCCCCGCTGAGCAGGGAGCCCGATGTGGCACTGAATCCCAGGACCCTGGGATCACGACCTGAGCCGAAGGCAAACGCTTAACTGACTGAGCCACCCAGGTGCCCCAACACTTGAGAGCTTTTTGAGCAGAAGATTGACATGACCGGACTTGGGCTTTTAAAGGATTACTCTGGCCACATAGAGAGAGTGGGCACTAGAGGGCAGGAGCCAAGCAAGGAGTTAAAAATCAGGGCAAAAGATAACAGTGGCTTGGACCAGGGTGGTGGCACTGGAAGTGGTGAGGAGTGGCCAGACTCTGGATGTCCTGTTCGTGGAAGATGGAGCCAACTGGATGAGCTCTTGGAGGAGTGAGTGAGAGTGAAAGGGGAGGCGGGGTTTATACGGTTTATTTGCAGTTGGGTGCTGTTATGTACTAGTGAGGTCAAAATCCTGGCATGCAAATGTTCACATTTCTCCAGTTCTTAAAAATTTATCAGAGGTGTGGGATTGTTAGAACCAAAGAGATGCATTTGTTCAAGGCATTGATCTTTATTGCCGAATTGCCCTTTGGAAAGGGCAACTTCTTTAAGCAAAGTATACTTTCAGGAGTATTTTTTTTTTTCTCCCCATGAAAACCCTAGTGAGGCTTTTAATACTTAAAGGGCAGGTTGATAGATTCATTTTGAGTAATATCAGTCATTATTCTATTCGGTATTCTTTTTTTTTTTTTTTAACAGTAAATTTAGTGTATCAAAAAAGAATTAGTATATTCCATCATTTGAATTTAATAAATTCTGACCATCTTGTATGTCCTAATTTTTGTTGAAATTATGATTAGCCTGTGATAATTTATAAATTTCTATTTATATACATGTGAGCTGAGAAAAATAGAACAAACCATATACATAATGAGTTATTACAGGTAATTCATTTCAGAGAGCCAGCTTTTGGTTTGAATGATAAATTTTACTTTTATTATTGATTTGTTTTATTAGTACTGCTCTTATCTCTTTTTCTTTCTCATTTTGTAAAGTTAATTATGCCCTTCTAGCTGCTGCTGCCTTTTTTTTTTTTTTTTAAAGTAAGCACTACACCTAATGGGGTGCTTGAACTCACGGCCTTGAGATCGAGTTGCATGCTGTATTGACTGAGCCAGCAAGAAGGGCCCCTCTCTTAGCTTCTTAGTTAATTTTATTTTTCATTTGTTCTTTTTTAATGATAAAAGCATTAAGGTGATGATTATTCCTTGGTACGTGTAGTCATTTCCCATAGCTTTTGATACTTAGTATTTTCATTATCATTAAGTAAGTGAAGTCTCTTGAGGAATAATTTTGTTAACTACACTTTGTTTTTTTGGTTTTTTTTTAAACCTAGGAGTTATATTAAAGTGGCTTTAACATCTTTGGTAAATTTACTGTTGTTTTTGCTACCCTCTTGTTATTTCTAGTGCAACCAGAAGTATTGCATTGTGGTCAAAGAGTCTTAAGATTTTTTCAGTTGCAAATGATAGAAATCACAATGCAAATAGTATTAAATGGAAAAGCAATATTACAGATCTTGGGATGGATCTGTGTTCATCCACTCTGCACTGCATATTTGATAGGCCTTTTCTGCTAACTCTTAACCTTTCATTTTGGATAGTTTTTTGGAATTATTTCTGTGATTATTTCTTCTGCCTTTTTCTTTTCTATTTCAGTGTTGGATACTTAGAGTGATTCTTTTTTTTAAAGATTTTATTTATTTATTTGACAGAGAGAGAGATCACAAGTAGGCAGAGAGGCAGGCAGAGAGAGAGGGGGAAGCAGCCTCCCTACTGAGCAGAGAGCCCTATGCGGGGCTCGATCCCAGGACCCTGAGATCATGACCTGAGCTGAAGGCAGAGGCTTAACCCACTGAGCCACCCAGGCGCCCCTAGAGTTATCTTTTGCTTTCTTTTTTTCTTTTTTTTTTAATATATCTTTGTTTTTTGTTCTTTTTATGGGGGTTTCCCCCCAACTTTTCTCTTCTCTTTACTTTTGTTTATTTCTGTAATCTTTTTAATTTCCAAGAGCTTTTTTTTGGTGAATTTTTTCATACGTTTTGTTCTATATTGTGGGTACAGTATCTTTTTCTAAGAATATTAATGATAACGTGTTTTTGTGTATGCATATGCTTTATTTCCCCCTCCCAACTACTCAATTTCTTTCCAGTTGCTTTTTCTCTTTCTTTGGGTTCAGTTTTTCATTAGATTCTCTCTTAAAATGTTTGGTGATTGTTGGCTGAGTGGTGATTGTTGGCTGATTATCCACTCATTCTCATTGGAAGCTATGTGTGTATGCAGGGTTATCTGTCTGGGGCCCCTTTTCTTAGGAATTAAGAAATTCCTAAGAAATTATTGTCTTTTTCTTTGGAATGGTCATATTTTACAGAGTGACTTCTTTTTTTTTTTTTTTTTTTGCCTGGAGGATGTACTATTTTATACCTCTGTTCTAGGAGCAGAATGAGAAGAAAGTCGAGAGTCATAACGCTCAATGTGGTATTTTAATTTAATTTCCATATTCATTATCAGTAGGTACCTCTGTCTTTATTCCTGTTATCCCCAAGTCCAGAAACTTTCTTTCTCCAAATAACAAACCTCCAGTCTAATGCCAGCCTGGGGGAGGAACAGCTGCCTAGTTGCTGGAAATCAGGGAGGATAACTGGAAAGACTTGCAGTGAATCTTTCTCTTTTTACTCTTCTCGTGCCTGCCACTTCTTTTGCCTTGCATAAATCAGCTTGCTTTTCTGCTTTCCTAATTCTGCAATGAAAGTTAACCACTCATTTTCTTTCCGTAGTCTAATGATATTCCTTCCCCCCTTCCTTTTATGGGCTTAATTCCTTTTTTAAAAAATATATTTTTAATGATTTTAGTAAGATGTTTGAACTGAGGGGAGGCTGATAAATGTATTCAGGCCATTGTCTTTAACTGGAAGTCCTCTTGTTTTTCCTAATTGCCTAAGAAACATGAATCCATTTCTGTGAAATTTCAACAGAGACTTATTGTTGACAAGAACATGGTCCAACTATATTCTTCTAAAATCTGCTTTATTTTCTCTTTAATAGGTTTAGGAGTTTTTTATGTGGGAGGACATATGAGTGTAACTCTTCTCTTCAACTGCTGCATACTTACTATTCTATAATATGCATGTACTGTAGTTTATGTAACCATTCTTCTGTTGGTAAGCATTTAGGATGTTTACACTTCTCCAGTGTTGTAAAAAAACATCTTTATCAGTATGTGCGTATGTACAGATTGTTCTCAGGGAGGTAGTATTATGACCCCAGTCATCTGGAATTAGTGTCAGCCTCCAGGTTTAAGGGCACTGTCTTGAGAAGACTGCCCTCATTTCAGCTTCAGCTACATTTTGGGGTTCCCTAGGCCTCAAATGACTACAAATTTGGAGGTATGGGGGTGGGAGGGGAGGTCCCATGACTTCTCAGGTTTGATAATTCACTAGAGTAACTCATAGGACTCAAGAAAATGGTATACTCGGGATTATAGTTTTATTATAAAGGATATAAAGCAGGACCAGCCAAATGAGGAGACACAGTGTGTGATCTGAGAGGATCCTGAACACAGTGCTTTCCTGCCTCCTCCTTACGGAATCAGGCTGTGTCACCCTCCTGGCACAACAGTGTGTTCACGAATTAGAAAGCTTCCCAAAGCCTAGGTGTCCAGACTTTTTATTTGGGTTTTATTACGTAGATATGGTTGGTTAAAAATTGGCCATATGATTGGACTCAGTCACTCACTCCCTCTCCTCTCTAGAGGTTGGCCTGGCTCATCACCCCTCAAGCCTTTACTCTGAGGGTTGGTCTTTCTGGTGACTAGCCTCTATTCTGAATTGTCTTAGCAGCAGAAAGTCACATGTGATCCCGGGGGCTCATGAATAGTGAAGACATTCTTATCACTCAGGAAATTCCAAGGGTTTTAGAATCTCTGTGCCAGGAACCCAGGAACAAAGACCAGACAAATTCTTTATTATACAACAGATAACCTAGAAGTAGAATTTTCTGGTTGAATGGTATACACACTTTAATTTTTAATGGATATGGAATAGATTACTGATTTTGATATCCCCCCTCAGAGGCACTACTAATCTATTTTGCACCATTATATGACAATACTAAATTTTCCATAACTTTGCTGCTATTAAATGTTATTTTTTCCTACATTTCACTTGATGAAAAATTTTGATTTGCAGGGTGCCTGGGTGGCTCAGTTGGTTAAGCGTCTGCCTTCAGCTCAGGTCATGATCTTGGGGTCCTGGGATCAAGCCCCGCATTGGGCTCCCTGCTCAGCGAGGAGCCTGCTTCTCCGAACTCTGCTGCTCCCCTTGCTTATGCTTGTTCTCTCTCTCTCTTTCTCTGTCAAATAAATAAATCTTTTTTAAAAAAGTTTTTTTGATATGCATTTACTGATTGCTAGTGAAAATAAGCATCTTTTCATGTGTTTATTATTAGCTATGTATGTATTTTTTTGAATTGCCTACTCATTGACTTTGTCCATTTTTTTGTTGTCTATTTTATATTGATTTTATATTGATTTGTAGTTCATTATAAATTCTACAGATTACTCTTTGGTTTATAGGTTTTAAATATTTCCCCCCAGGTTATTGACTTAAAAGATTAAATTTTTTTTAAAAGATTTTATTTATTTATCTGACAGAGAGAGATCACAGGTAGGCAGAGAGGCAGGCAGACGGAGAGGGGGAAGCAGGCTCCCTGCTGAGCAGAGAGCCCAATGTGGGGCTTGATCCCAGGACCCTGAGATCATGACCTGAGCTGAAGGCAGAGGCTTTAACCCACTGAGCCACCCAGGCGCCCCCTAAAAGATTAAATTTTTATGAATTAGATTCATTGTGTCAATTCCAGTGGTACAGGGTTATGAATTTAAATTACTAAAGTGCTATGTAACAGTCTACTGCTTCCTATAAATGAAGAAGAAGCCTTTGGGGCACCTAGGTAGCTCAGTTTAGTGTCTGCCTTCAGCTCACATGATCCCAGGGTCATGAGATCGAGCCCCACATCAGGCTCCCTGCTCAGAGGGGAGCCTGCTTCTCCCTCTTCCTCTGTCTGCCACTCCCCTTGCTTGTGCTCTCTCTGTCAAATGAATAAATAAAATCTTTAAAAAAATGAAAAACAGGGCCTTTATTAATGGCAAGATTTTTTAAGGTGATTTTTAGCTGTTTCAGATATATTGGATCTAGTTGGAGGGATTTAAATTATATAAGCTCCTATTTGTGTCTGTCCCATTTTTTGGGAAACATTTGAACTCTTTCGGAGTAATGAAGAATGGGAAAAAGAAGAGAATATTTATTATGGAAGTATGGTGGGAGAAGTCCAAAGGTAATAACTAATTTAAAAAAAAATTCTGTGAATGGTATTTATCCAGATCATTCCTCTTCTGTTTTATTAAAGGTGATTTAAAATTGACCATAACTCCAAGTGACAAAATTCTATAAATATTAAATTCTCTATTATGATAACTTACTATATGTTTAGTATCTTTATAAATTGCTATATGACTTGTTCTTCATGGAATGTAGAAGTATATAATAGAAGATTTAGTTCTTATATTTAAAATTTTACCATTGAAGGGTCTCCTGGCTGGCTTAGTGGGTAGAGTGGGACTCTTGATCTTGGGGTTGTGAGTTCAAGCCCCACATTGGGCGTAGAGCTTACTTAATTTTTTTTTTTTTTAACCATTGAAGTGATTTCTTAGAAACTTAAATCTTAATTCTTTTGGCCTATAGTTTCAATAAACATCAATGAAGCCTTGTTTATAGAACTCTTAGTTGTATACATATATGTATTAAATTTATCTTAATATCCCAGCATATGTTAGTTTGTGTGATATTACTAGTTCACATCTGTAGATATTTTATAGTCTACAAAAGCATATTTACATACTCTGTATTTTCAGGTGAACTTTGCAATACACAGAGAACATAATTTTCATTTTATAAGTGAGAAAACTAAGCCCCTCAGATGTTAAGAAATTTGGCTTTTAAGCTATATAAATCATTATGAATCTGAATCACATTAGTGTTTTTTGTGTTTTTTTTTTTCTCATTTCACCATGTGTATTAGTTTCCTATGACTGTTGTAACAAAGTACAGGGCAAATGTAGTATAGTTAATGGAGGTCAGTGGTACAAAAATGGGTCTCAAGGGGCTGATAGCAAGGTGTTTATAGGCTGCTTCTGGAGGTTCTAAGGGAGTACCTATTTCCTTGTCTTTTTCTAGCATCCAGAGACCACCTGCACCCCTTCCTCTGTCTTCAAAGGGGTAGCAACATTGGGCCAAGTTTTCTCCCACTGACCTCTCTTTGGTTTTAACTCGTCCGCCTCACTTCCACATTTTAAGGACCCTTGTGATTGAGTTGGGCCTACCCAGGTAATCTAGGATAATCTCTCTATTTTAAGATCAGTGACTAGCAACCTTAATTCGACTTTGCCATGTAACCTAACGTGGTTCCAGGGAATAGGCTGTAGACATGTTGGAGGGCCATTATTCTGCCTATCACACCATGATAACTCATCAATATCCTCATTGTTGAAGGAAAATGAAGTATTTTTGCTTTCATAATGAATTATTATGAGAGGAAAAAAATGATATGAAACTGGAAAAAATATTTAGAGTAAACGTTATGTATTGGCTATTGTATCTAAAAGAAAGTTAGAAGTAGTTCTTTTTCAGGGTGCCTGGCTGACTCAGTCGGTAGAGCATGCGACTCTTGATGTCAGAGCCATGAGTCCAAGCCCCACATTGGGGATAGAGTTTACTTAAAAAAAAAAAAAAAAAAACTCTTTCTAAAAGACAGTTAAATGAATATTTCACAAATCTATGAAGCAGTAAAAATGAATGAACTTACCTGTACTCCAAAATAACAGCTGGGCCTAAAAGAAATTCTAGCCTTTATGCAAGAGGAATCAGAAAAGGGAGTTCTCATGGCTCTTATGACAGTGAAACAGACATACCAAGACTCTGGAAATTAAGATTCACCAAAGCTGAGACAGGTGAGGAGAAGGATCTGCTCATCTGTTCTAGTCTTCTATGTTAGCTTCATGGGTTGAGAAAGCTGACAAGAATGGCAAAACCTCAGCTGGGAAGTCCTTTAGTAATTACAAGAAGTTTTTTATTTATATATTTTAAAAATATTGTGTAAATATGTGTACGATGTGATAATTTGATACACATTTATTGTAAATTGATTATCAAAATAAAGTTGATGCTTTCATCACATATAATTACCATTTTTTTTGGTGGAGAGAATTTTTTTTTTTAAGATTTTATTTGTCAGAGAGAGAGAGGGAGAGGAATGACAGGCAGAGGGAGAAGCAGGCTCCCCACCGAGCAAGGAGCCCGATGTAGGACTCGATCCCAGGACCCCAGGATCATGACCTGAACCGAAGGCAGACACTTAACTGGCTGAGCCACCCAGGTGTTCCGAGAGAACATTTTGGATGTACTGTCTTAGCAAATTTCAAGTCTGTGATACAGGACTATTAACTGTAGCCACCAAGCTGTACATTATATTCCCTAAAATCATCTTATAACTGGAAGTTGGCACCTTGACGAACATCTCATTTCCTCCACCACCCAGTCCTGGCAGCCACCATTCTTTCTGTTTCTATGAATGTGGTTCATTTATTTATTTAAGTATAATTAACATCCAGTGTTATATTAGTTTCAGGTGTATACCATAATGATTCAACAATTCTGTACATTATTCAGTGCTCACCACGATAAATATAGTCACCATCTGTTGCCATACAATACCATTACAATATTGTTGACTATATATCCTGTGTTGTACTTTTCATCCCCATGACTTTATTTTTTTTATTTTTAAGTAAATTCTACCCCCGACGTGGGACTCAAATTCATGACCGTGACATCATGAGTCACACATTCTACTGAGACAACCAGGTGCCTCACCACGACTTTATTTTATAACTGGAAGTTGGCACCTCTTAATCCCCTTTATCTATTTCACCCATCCCCCATCCACCTTCCCTGGTTTGTCTGGTTTGTTGTTTGTATTGTTGTTTGTTTTTTAGATTCCATATATAAATGAAATCATATGGTATTTGTCTTTTTCTGTCTGACTTATTTAACTTAGCGTTATACCCAAGTCCGTCCATGTTGCAAATGGCAAACTCTCCTTTTTTTTATGGCTGAGTAATATTCCGTGTGTGTGTGTGTGTACATGGGATGGTACACATATGTATGTGTATGCACCACCTTGGGGAAGAGTGCTTTTAAAAAGCTAGTAAAAATTCCTAAAAGCAATCTGGGACACAGCTGCATTCGCTTTCGGTATATTAAATATTTTTGGAAGATTCACTGGTAATGGTGAGAACAAGTTCTACTTAGAAGTCAATATAAGTAGCTTTATGACCTTCATCTTTCATTTTCTTGGACTTCAGTTTCCAAGGTAAACTACAGAATAATAAGGCTTTTAAGTAAAAAACCATGTCAATGTTTTTGATTTGAATATACTAGTACAGGCAAATTCCATTATTACAGATGCCAAAATGGTAATTAAATTGACTGTATAAGAACAAATGATTAGATCAGTAGCCTAGAGAGAGTGTCCTTTTATAGGCTAATCCCCTAAAGGGAGTCATGGTGCTTGTAGAAAGGTACCTGCTGTTGCTTGTTCAGAGAAGGAGGTTGTGTCACTTTTTTCAGAGGTGGTGGTGAACTTGTGCTCTCAGCATCATTTCCTTGGTGTTCTGAAAGCAGTTTTCCTCTGAGAGTCAGGAGCTATAGAGGAATTTGGGAAATTTGACAGGCTTTCTCCACAAAAGGTTGAGATCTGTTGGGTACCAAATTGGCTCCCATCCCATTGACATTATTCTTGCTTTTGCTTTGTATGCACATACTTAATGTCTTAAAACATTTTAAAAAGTGTTGTGTATAGCAGAGAAGAATACTAATTATGCTGTGTATGAAAACGTGATAGTGGACTTTACAAGCAAAGGCAGCACAACAAAGCCTAGATATTCTATTGTGTTTTAACTGACTTTAAAATTGAGCGTGGCGGAAACTTCTCTTACCAAAATGTATAGTCTGATTTTTCTTTGTTGCTTTACTTACTCGGTCATTAAATATTTAATGCCTGCCGCAGTAGGCTAGGTAGACTTTCTGGTACTGGGAATGCAAAGGTGAAAAACAATTTTGTTCCCAAGAAGCACAGAGTCTAGTGGAGAGATAGCTTGGAACCAAATGATTATAAAAGTGATAGGGGATTTGTTTTGGTAATTTTGTTACCAAATGAGTGTATATATGTGTAATGAAGAAAAAAGACCATGAGGTATGGATCCATATACTAAAAGTTGGTTATCTCTGGCAAGTAGGAATACTGCTTTCTGTTTTCTCCTGTATTGCCGCGTATTTACAGTAATACACAGGTCACTTCTATAAACAGAAAGGGACTGGTAGTGGTGTCACCATCGTGGCTACTATTACAATTCCTGTGCTGCCATTACTCGTAAGCTCAGATTCACACTCAAGTCTGTCTGACTTTGAGTATATGCCGTTAGCCCCCTGGCCCCGAGGAGCAAAACCTACTTGATAGTTTAATTCTGTTGAACACTGCTCCCTTAAGATTCTCCTGGAAGGAATTGCTTGTAGACAGGCAAGTTTGTAACATATTAAGGTTCTGTAGTAAAGAAATCTAGCCTAACTCATTTTAATTCTTCATTTCCCAAATTAATTTCATATTAACCTCATTCTTTTTTTTTTTTTTTTTCTCCAGTAATCCTTTATTGATGTTCTGTGGCTCTCACATTTTAGTGGGCATGAGAATCACTCCCACCACCAGAGTTTTTGATTCAGTTAAGTTTGGGATGGGGCACCAAAATTGGCACTTTTTAAACAAGTTTCCAGGTATTGTGAACGCTCTTGGTCCAGGAACCATACCTTGTGCTCTCTTTTGTTACGTGATTTGCAATTCCATTTTGCCTTGAGATACAAACTCGGAACTGATATTTTATGATATTGGTGTTTTCCTGCTGAAGAAGGTAATTTAAAAGCCAGAGATAATTGTGTTTAGCACAGAAAGAGCCTCCAAGGAGGGGTTCATTAAATTAACCAAAGGGCATTATTTCCCTCTGTCATCAGTTCTACGGCCCTGTGAGCTTCTACTTAGTCATCTATAGATGGAAATTATTAAACCAACTTCAGAAGGTTGTAATAAAGATTAAATGATATAATATTTGCGAAAGTGTCTAGTACTGGGCCTGGTGCATTCTAGGTGCTTACTTTACCATCTTGCTAATCAAAGTTCAGTCTCTGGACCAATGGTATTAACTTCACTTAGGAGCTTCTTAGAAACGATTTCAGGCCCCACCCCAGATTTATGGAAACAGATTCTGCATTTTAAAACTGTCTAGGTGATTTGTATGCACATTGCTATTGAGAATCCTTGATAGTAGCATATATCTTGGGAAAAGCTTTCCTGGTGCAGTATGTGATTTATTCACTACTTTGTAAACTGACCCAGGGCTCTTTCTTATAGATGTTACCAATTGGAATATTGTTTATGCCAGAGCCCAGAAATGCTTTGCCCAAAATGATAATATCTACCTTGGTGTTTCCTGACTATAAAATAATGTATACCAATATTAAATCTTAAAATAACACAGAAGAGTGTAACCTAATAAAAAAACTACCTGAAAATCCACTCCCTGTGATAGATAAATAAATCATGACACTTTGGTACACTAGTCAGTGTGTCTTTATACATGTATATGTGTGCATACCTAATTTTGGGGGGATTTTTTTCCTTTCTTTTTATCCCCGCACCCACACCTTTATCGGCACTCAGTATTTTTCTTCTGACTCTTTGGGATATGCGTGGATATAATATATACACATATATAAGGATTTTGTGGTCATTGTTTTACGATAATGGAATTATATTATGAGCGCTCGTTTGCATCTTTTCTCAATTGAAATACTATGAAAATTCCTCAAGAAGTATACAAATTCTTTTTAATAACGCCTTGACAGGCCATGGTAGGGATACTGGACAAATTCAGCTGTTTTTATTGATGGTCAGTTCTTGCTACTACAAACAGAAGTAAAAATCCTTGTTTGTCTATTCTTTGTGTACTGATAGCATTATTACCAGGATAAATTACCAAGGGAGGATTGCTGGATCACAGGGTAATTCTTAAAAAATTGTTTTTGTTATGAAATATATTTTACATACAGAAAAGTATATAAAGCACATATATACATCTTAAAGACTAATGAAGCGAATCTCCCTGTACCACCATCAATGCCGAGAGATAGAACATCCACGGTTTCTTAAAATCTCCCTCTGTGCTTTTCTGTTGTAGTCTCCTTAATATTGTCCCTACTTTTATAGCTTTACCACTCAGTTATCCCTAAACAGTTAATGTACTCTGGCAGTAGGCTTGGTTTTCAACATTAATGGAGTCATTCCAAATATATGACATTATTTAATATTCCAGTTATGTTATTGTCTGTAGCTTTGAAGTATTTCTCTTTATTTTTACATCACATTCCATTGAGTGAATATCACAATTTATCCATTTTTATTGTTGATGGAATCTGTGGTGTTTCCAGTTTTGTATTATTGTAAACAATGCTGCCATAAACATTTTTATTCATGACTCCTGGTGTACGTGTACACAAGTACTCGGGGGCAGTGGGCTTCAGTCTTTTTTGCTTTTTTATCCCCAAAATAATTTTGTTAAGCTATCTACCTCCTTTCACATTTTTAAGTTGACATTTAATTTTTTTATCATGTTTAAATAGTTGCAAGTATATAATCTATTATTAAAAATATTGATGTTTTAAAATATATCCCTCTTTTTATTTTTTGTTACTTAATTTTAATTCCAATATAATTAACATACAGTGTTATATTAATTTCAGGTGTACGATAGAGTAATTCAACAATTCTGTACTCAGTGCTCCTCACAATAAGTGTACTCTTAATCCCTTCACCTGTTGTACTCATTCCTACCGCCCCACACCTCCCTCTGGGAACCATCAGTTTGTTCTCTATACTTGAGAGTCCGTTTTTTGGTTTGTCTCTTTTTTTCCCTTGTTCGTTTGTTTTTAAGATTTATTTCTTTTGAGAGAGAGCAAGTGCGAGCAGGGAGGGGTAGAAGGGAATGAGAAAGAATCTGAAGCAGACTCTGCACTGAGCAGGGAACCTGACTCGGGGCTCCAACCCATGACTGCCCTGAAACTGTGACCTGAGCCCAAACCAAGAGTTGGCGGCTTAACTGACTGCACCTCCCAGGTGTCCCCCTTTTGTTAAAATTCCACATATGAGTGAAATCATGGTATTTGTCTTTCACTAACTGGCTTATTTCACTTAGCATTATACCCTCTAGATCCATCCATGTTGTTGCAAAGGGCAGGATCTCATCCTTTCTTATGACTAATATTTCATTGTATATATACCAATGATTTCTTTATTCATCTATCAATGGATACCTGGGCTGCTTCCATAATTTGGCTATTGTAAATAATGCAGTAAGCATAGGGGTGCAAATATCTTTTCAAATTAGTGTTTTTATATTCTTTGGGCAAATACCCAGGAGTAGAATTACTGGATCATATGGTAATGTTATTTTTAATTTTTTGAGGAACCTCATACTGTTTTCCACAGAGGCCGCACCAGTTAGCTTTCTCACCAACATTGCCCAAGGGTTCCTTTTCTCCACATCCTTGCCAACACTTATTTGTGTGTTTGATTTTAGCCATTTTGACAGGTGTGAGGTGCTCATTGTGGTTTTTAAGCTTTTATTTTAGTGTTATATTAGTTTTAGGTGTACAGTATATGAAAATGTTAAATTTCTATATTGTACAATACCCTGTGCTCATCACAAGTGCTCTCCTTAACCCCCATCACCTATTTAAGTCACCCCCCCATAACCATTAGCTTGTTCTTTATAGTAAAAAAATCTGTTTCTTGGTTGCCTCTCCCTCTTTTTTCCCCCCTTTGCTTGTTTGTTTCTTAAATTCCACACGAGTGAAATCCTAATGGCACTTTTGTCTTTCTCTGACTTATTTTTCTTAGGATAACACTCTCTAGCTCCATCCATGTCATTGCAAATGGCAAACTTTCTTTTGGGTGGCTGATTAATATTCCAATGTGTGCGTGTGTATGTGTGTGTGTATACACACACACACACACACACTCCAGACACTTGGGCTATTTTTGTAGTTTGGCTGTTACAGATATGCTGCGATAAACATGGGGTATATGCTCTTTTAAATGTATCCAGTAGAATATAAATTTAGTGTTTTGAGATTTGCTGGTATCTTTTTTTGTTTGTTTTGTTTTTTGAGAGAGAGTGAGAGAGCGAGCACTACAGTGGGGTGAGAGGCAGAGGGAGAAGCAGATTCCCTGCTGAGCAGGGAGCTGATTCAGGACTCGATCCTGGAACTCCGGGATCATGACTTGATCTGGAGGCAGACACTTAACTGACTGAGCCCCCGAGGCGCCCAGATTTGCTGGTATCTTTTAAAACATCCATGAACAGGCTAGTCTATAAGTGTTAGAAATTTTGCATTGTTTCTTTTGCATCTTGGAATTCTATTTCTATTCAACTTCCCCCATAGAATTTTATCCCAGAGGAGCACAGTTTTGTGTTTAGAAGTCTTCATTCATTACTTTGTCATACTCTTCTTCATGTATGTATATGTATGTATATCATGTAGTATTTAAGGTTTCATACATTTTAAATGTTTTAATTTTATTAAAAATTTTATGTTGCTATCAAGCTCTAGATGTTAAATATTTATTGCACTTTCCAACAGTTGATCAAAAATAATACTGACAAAAAATGTCATAGTTAGCATAAAAATACTTTAAAGTGAAAGAAGGACATGTGAAATGGGAGATAGGGAAGGAGAACCTATACCACTTTCAAGTAAGTATAAGAAAAGGCACGTTCTGAAGTTGACTGAAAATTGATGCTTTGGAAGGTTTTGGGGTACCCTCTATTTTAAGACCACTGCTCTCAGGGAGGAGAGGAATCTTTGCCTTAGTGGAGAATACCATACTGTTTCCAATTTCAGTACTCACTAGCAGTGAATTTATAGTTCAGTTATTCTGTATCCTCCCTGCCTTCTGTCAGACTTCCTAATTTTTGCCGTTTCGGTGGGTAAGAAATGATATTTCAGTGAGATCATAGTTTTCTTTTTTCATATTACTGACTTACTGTTCATAAACATTTGTTTTAATCAAGTGCCTATGTCTTTTGCTTATTTTTCTGTTGTCATTTGTCTTCTTAGTGATATGTAGGAGTTCTTCATATATTCTGTATTCTACTTTCTTGTTGCTTGAATAAGTTCTAAATTTCCCTCCTAGCTTAATGCTTTGTGACAGTAAAAGGAAAACTATACACAAAGATTGAGCAAAATATTATAATAAACCATAATTTCTCAGATTTAACATTTATCAAGGTTGTTGCCATACTTTATCATCTGTCTCTGTTCCCCCCCCTTTTTCTCCCAAAATATTTTGAAGCAAATTCTAGACATGTCATTTCTAACAAAGACTTTGGTAAACAGAAGTCATTTATTTAATGTTACATTTATCATTCTTTTCCTATTTTCTAAACTCTTCCCTTCTCCCAGGTTTTAAAAAATATAATAGCTTTACCTTTTGTATGAGGACTTCAATCCTCCAGGAATTGATTTTTGTATATAAGATAAGGGTCCAGTTTTGGGATACCCATACGGACACCCATTTGTCCCAGCACTGTCTATGGATTCTGACTTCTGTGTTGCCACCCTTGTCATAAAATGTTTGCTTTTTTCTGGGAGCCTGACGGCAGGAGGATCACTCCACATCAGTGGTCCTGGCTAAGTGTGGTCCCAGGCCAACAGTGTCGGCATTGGCATTGGCATCACCATTGTCTGGGAACTGATTATACAGATTAATGGGCCCACCCACTTACTGTGACCTTAGAAGAAGGTGGATCAGTAGCATTCTACGTTTAAATAGGCCCACCGGGTGATTCTGACACAGGATGGATTATGGGAATGCCAGTTTAGGGGTTTTAGACCACCTTGGAATTACAAATTCAGACAACAAAAGCAGCAGGAGCTCTATTTGTGTTTCCAAATTTTCGGTGGTGATTTTTCCGCCCGTTCCCCACCCAACGTCAAAGTTCACTGGATTTTCCTCGAAGTTGCCTGTCAAAGTTGCCTGAGGGTGGAACTTTAGTGAACTTTAGTGAAGTCATAGCCCATTGAGGGCATCCTAGTTCAAGGCAGAAACCTACCACTGTTGTTCGCTTTACTGCTTTGGGTTTCCCTGCTGTCTCTTGTTTTCTGGCTTAAAAATTTGTAGCTTTCCTTGCCAGCTCATTAATGTTTTTAAGACTTTTTTTTTTTTAAATCCTGGATTTGGAGTTGTTTCTATTAGGAGGGTTGATCTAAGTACTATTCTACTATATTCCTGGAACAGCATTCTCTGTTACTGAATTTGATAGATTCAGACAGACTGCTTTCTAGGGAAATGCAAACTGAAGTAGTAATATGATAGCACTTCGTGCCGGTCAGATTGGCAGAAAGGAAGTAACATACCATTGCAGGTGACATGGGCTGTAAATGATACTGGTAGAAATGTAAATTGTGCTGGTCTTTTAGGAAACTTAAAAACAGCTTATATGCAGGCAAGAATTGTTGCATCGAAGGAACAGATTTGGGAAAGTATGTTGGCAGCAAATGCAACTGGCCATTGCTTTCATTCTTCTGTGGTAAAGACTGGAGAAAAATGTAAATGAATGTTACCAGCCTCTCATGTTTAGGGGAAGAGGGGGGCTTGCTTAACTGAACCGCAGGACTTAGGGGGCATTCACATAGGCCTAGAAGAAATGATTGAGAGAGCTTGATTGATTAAAATATTACAAATTTCTTCCTTGTTAATCCACCAAAAAAAGCGTAACAGGAAAATGAGAAATAAAGGACTAGGCGAATTAAAAAGGGAACTGTATGTCAGTGGTGTGCTGAAACGAGCTCTTTCTGGAGTTGATGGTTAAATTCAGGATTTTGTCAACCATTGTTAAAATTATATAAACTTACAGTTAAACCGTATTTAAAATATAATTAGTAAATTCTCAACTCATCACTTCCATCACTTTTTTTTTATTACGTCTTACTGTTATTTGTGTTCTTGAGGTTATTGGCATCTATAGTATCTGGATGGTGGAAACACTATAACAGTATGTTGTTATTCTCTTTCCCATTCTGTGTTCAGTGATGATGCTTTGGAAACTTGAAATCAGTCGTAGTTTATACCATGGAAATCAGTAAATACTAAAAGTCAGGATTTTTTCTCTTCTAGAGAGTAGTTGTTAAAAATCTACCAGAATACCACTGGGTATAAATAACATTTTGCTCTTCGAGATTCCGATTGCCTTTCCTCTTCGTACATGTACTTATTTTCTGAAGTTTTGGGCCTTCCATTCTCCTGTATGAAGTGTTAATTGTTCTTAGGGAAGGGGGGGAACTATTTATACTAGTTCTACTCAAGTGTTTAAAAAAAATATCTTAGGCTTAAAGGACGATATGCCTTTTATTTAGCTCTTACTAAATAATGTAGACCATATTTATGCAAATTTGTTCTCTGAGGCTTTTTAAAACAATGTTATTTAAAAGTATCCTTGAAAAATCTTTGACAACCATACAGAATTTATCTGTCTTGAAAGCCATTAGTTTCATTTCTTGAGTTTCTTGTAGCAAGAAGGAATATACTTTTTTTGTTGCTTTTAACACGGACATGTTTGCATGTGTTGTGCGTGTGCATGATTTAATTCTTACTCAGTGTTATAGATGAGGTTGACCAGTTAACACTAAGAAACGTTACTTCTCTAGTATTTCTACTTATGACAGGAATTTGATTTTTTTTGTAAGATTGCAGCGTTGCTTTAATTATTTTCTGCTTGTATATTTGGTGTCTTTATGTTTTGGTACTTTATAGAAAATCAGTGAATTGGGAAATTTTCCATGAGACTTGTTACTCACTTTATATTTATCTGTCATACATATTTTTAGCACTTAAAGGAATAAGAAAATGAAACTGAAATGTTGTGAACATATATTCCAAGTTGCTGCTTTATTATCTAAAGTATAGTGGTTTAAATGCTTGGATCTATATGGTTGGACCTTTGTGACTTTGGCCAAACATTTAAAGTTTCTCAGCCTCTATTTCCTCAGTATTAAAGTGGTGATAATAACACACCTACCTCACATAGTGGTTTTGAAGATTAGATGAGATAATGTAGCACTTAGCAGTTGGTAAATGGTACATATTCATGGTAAAGTGCTCTGCAAATGTGAGCTAACATCCTATCAAAATGATAAATTCTATCTACGAGTTGCCCTAAAAGGTGGATATGAAAGCTAGTAGTAAGTAAAAGATTACATGAAATACTTAAAATAATAAAAGCTATTGAAACAAAGTGATGAAGAGTAAAATTCAATCTTTTATGGCATGTTAGATGCATATGAGTAAGGTGTTGAAGTCCCCTTTCATTTGCTCAGGATAATGGTTTGATAGCCATACCCCCAAATAATAACACCGTGTAATTTTGTTCACTGAAATGCTAAACAACTACTTGAGTTCTCTAAATATATTTTGGATAAATATAGATGATTTTCCTAAACTGCTGGATAGCCCAATTGCTGTAGAATAGAATTTAAGTCAGCATAGGATTTTGGGTTCCCTTAGCAATTTAAGTGGCATTTTGACTTGTTGGCCATAATAAAAGTTACAGACTTGACTTTCTTTGCCTTCCCGAGTCAGCTTTTCAGAATAGCTAGCTGTTAAGTTGCCCTGTGTCCCAAGTAATAAGTAAAACAGGAATAAGAGGCAGAAGGGGGCATTGATAACCCACCCCTCAGTACTACTCGAAAGCTGCCTAACCTCCTATTTTGTATTTATTTGCTATTTTATTCTAGCTACCTAGAGTTGATACTGTGTTGCTACTTTTTATTCTTAGTATTGATTGGGTTTTCCCTCTTTTTTCTACTCTGCTACCTCTATTCCTTCTGGAACCAGTAGTTTAATGGTAAGTATTTAAATAAGATTTACAAAGTTTTTGACCTAGTGAGGAATTTTTTACCCTCACCTGTCTTGGTGAAAACTTTGTAGACTCCAGATGGTCTCTGTGGTTTCTCAGGTTTTCATTGTTGCCTTGTTTGTGTGTAGACTGACAAAACTTTAGTTTTAAGGTACTCCTGTCCTTGCATGCTGTGTCAAATGGCATCCATTGTTTGTGTGTTTCATAGTGATGTTTTTCTTGGAGCTTGCATTCTTTTTTCCCTTCTTACGGCTGGGTTTTTATTTTTTATTTTATTTATTTATTTATTTATTTATTTTTTTGTGGGTGGGTTTGGGGTGAGAAAGAAAAATCTTTCCCACATCTGCACTTTTATTTTTCCTGCAGTATTTGGAATCTTTCCAAATTTTGCCAGTTAGATATATGTAAGATGTCTGTTCTGTATACATTAAAACATAATTACTATTATTTTTGGGCAGAATTATAGATTGAGTCCAAGTCTGTTAAATGATACTGTTGTCATCCATTGACTCTGAACTGCTGAATTTTCTACCAGACTCTTTGTTGCTTTACTTCTAGTTTCAAATTTCAAGATGTTTGAGCCTTTTGAAGTATTTTTAAAAGGTAGAAATATGATTTTTAGGATTTATCATAGCAATATCTATTCGTCATGCTGTTGCCTCAAAACTTTGTATTTTAATTTAATGAAATTTGCATTTACCACCAAGCCTAATGTTTACTTTTTTTAACTCAGCTTATAAAATATAATTTAATTGATTAAAAGGGTGAGGCTAACTTTAGAGCACTAAGATTCAAATAGTAAACTTAGGAAGTCACTTTCATAACATTCTTTCATCAAAGAAGAGCTCTTAAAATTTTTTTCTTGTTTATACATAAGAAAAATGAGTAAAACAGAAGAGTCCAGTTTTACAGTGCAACTGTCACCTATGTCTAGAAGTAGATAGAACATTGCCAGTACCTCAGAAAACATCCTGCGTGTGTTCCTGATTATAAAACCTTTTCTTTCTTTTAGAATAACCATAATTTTTATAATAATCATTTCCTTGCTTGTTTTATCATTTATATATGTAATTCTAAAGGGTATCTTTAAATTTGTCACCTTGATATAAGGTGGGTCATACTCTTGTTTTGGGTCTTCTTTTCCCACAGTATTGAAAGATTGATTTTATAGTACGTGTAGGATAGAGGAGGAAAAAGAATTTTCCCTCTACCCTTCTGAATTTTTACCTGAGACTCCTGTAATAAAAGACAGATTAACAAGAAAAACAGGGGCACCTGGGTGACTCAGTCAGTTGAGAATCTGACTCTGGATCTCTGCTCGGTCTTGATCTCAGGGTTGTGAGTTTGAACCCGTTTTGGGCTCCACACTGGGGGTGGAGTCTACTTAAAAAAAAAAAAAAAGACAAGGACAAAGAAGTTTATTAACATGTATGCTTTATTGATACATGGGAGATAGCCAGGGCAAAAAGAGTAGCTCTCTCGTAGCTTAGATGACTTCGAATTCAGCCCTAAATATCTTAATAGGGAAATGGGGGAGGAGATGTAGTCCTCTCAGGGGAGAGTAAATGATTTTTTAGGAAAGCTGAATGGGCCATTCGAATAGATGAGAGAGGTGTAATCCTACGTGACACAGTTGGTTTGGATGTGGTGGCAACTTGTAGTCTCCTCTCCTGTGAGGAGTCAACTGTCCCTGGTTGATGAAACTCCTAGGGAGGGGATTTAGAGCAATGGGAGATTGTGTCTTTAGCTAGATAAGGGAGTTCTGAGTAGGCCTCTCCTTCCTTGTATTTGTTGTTTTTCAAGTACTTTCCGCTCAAAATAATCAGTATACCAAAGCAGCCTCTTTTGGAGTGGCGCACTCTGCTGCCCTTCAGTAGCTGTGGTCCTCCGCATCCATCATTCCATTCTGTGAGCACAGCGTAGTTTATTTAGCTGTTCCATTATTGGATATTTGTTTCCATTTTACTATGATGAACACTGCTGCTGTGAATATTTTGTTAAACACATATTCTGGTGAACATGTGCACAGATTTCTTTCGGACAGTATTAACTCAATAGTGTGGTCCTCTGACCCGCCACATTGGTGTTGTCGACCAAGAGCTTGCTAGAAATGCTGATTCATGGGCTCCACCCTCACGTACTGAATCACAGTTTCAGGGGTCCAGGAAACAAGCTCTCTGGATGAATCTTACGCACATTAAAGTTTGAGAATCGCTGCTCTGGGATATAGACCTTGACATGGAATTGCTGAATCATCGGTTATGCATACCTTCAGCTTTATTTCAACTGTTTTCCAATATAGTTGTATCAGTTTTTACTTAGGCTGGTGGTGTTTGAGAGTCCATTGTTGCTCTGCATCCTCTGTGACAATATTGTCAAAAGTTTATTTTTTAAGTAGAATTTTAGTGTTTTCTGAGTTTACTTTTAACCACAGTTGAATTTTGCATTTTCAGATTCATTGCAAAAATTGACTTCTTAGATTGACGGGAGACTTTTTAAAAAATATTAGAAAAGTTTTCAAATATACTGAGCTTAGAAATAGTACAGTGAACTCATAAACTTCATGTAGCCATCATCCATATTTTGCCAGATCCCAGATACCATATCATTTTATCTCGTATATTTAGTTGTGCATATTTGAAATATATACCATTTCTTTACATGATGATACTGTCTTTCTTAATGAGGGCCTTTTTTATTTTAAAAAGAGCAACGTCATTAAAAACATATAAAAACTCTGAAATAATGACAAAGCACAGTTTACAAACTATTATCATTTGGGATACCGTGAGAGATTTTGAATGAATTTATAGTCTGGACATTCTGAACACTCCTCTAATGTATTCAGTTAAGTAATCATACTGAATGTTTTCTATTTCACGAGCAGAGTCAGGAATTCAGTTTTCTTAAAATGATGGATTAGCCCAGGTTTTGCTCTTAGGGCTAAGAAAATATTATGAGTGCTCAGAAATTTATTACTTCTTTAATCAAATTCAGTATGTGTTATGATGTCTGTCCTAGTTATGATTTGAATAGACTCTGAAAAGAGACTTTATTCTGACTCTTTATTCTTAGAAGCAACCTTCCCAGACATACAGTCTTTCACATCGGCCACTGGCTTGCTTTGAGTTGTGCTGAGTTCAGTGCCTTGAATCAGCACATCCTAGTCTCAACTTCCAGTAGAATTAAGAGTACATTCATGGTTTTATAATGAATCAAGCAGTGAATAGTTTTTGAGTGGGACTACTATATTGCATCGTTGGATAAAAGCGAAAGTAGAAGTAACTTTCAGAGTAGTTAGGAAGGCAAAAATTAAATACTCTAACACTACATATTATTTTGCAGCACAAAAGATGCACAGTACTCTTTGGTTGATTTTTGCATTTGTGATTCGATTAAATACTAAATCATGTTGATGGGAAACTAGAACTACGTGGTATGTAATATACCTTATTTTTTAAAAAGTCAGTGGTTGGAAGAGAAACGAAGCTGGAGTTGGGAGCAAAGACATAATGGAAGTCTTTGTATAATGAATAAAAATGTGTGTGTGTGTGTGTGTGTCTGGATGTGTGTTTTAAAAAGGAGAGTAACAAGATAGAATTTGTGTCTTGAAGATGGCCTGTAAAAATAGTTTGGGGAATGGAAGGGTTAGAGCAGATGTGTATAGAAGTTGCTTCAGTAGTCCAGGAAAAAAGTAGAAGTTAGATATAAGGTGGTGATGGATGTCTGAGGAAGTTGGGGATTTGACAGGTCCTTGGGAGGTAAAATCCACCAGGTTGGCGGAGGGTTGAGAGTAAACAGGTGCGGCAGCTCCAGGGAAGCAGCCATACTGGGCTGGAACATCGTCACTGTTCCTCAACTCTTGTGGGTAAAACTTAAATCAAGTTCACTGGCAGCTTACAGAGTTTTTATGATGACCAAAATTTCCAAAGGGGTTTTCTTACTTCCCCCCCTTTTCAAACAAGTATTTAGACATTTTGAACAATTTTGGGTGGCTTCAGAGATTAGCAAACTTTCAGTAAAGGGCTAGATAGTAAATATTTTAGGCCTTGCAGGCTATTTGATTTCTATCCCCATTTTTGTAGTGTGAAGCCAGCTATAGGAAATATATAAAACATACAAATGCACGCATGTAGCTGTGTTCCAATAAAATTTTGTTAGTGGAACTGAAATTTGAATTACATAGAATTTTCATGTGTCACAATGTATTATTTTTCTACTTATTTTTTTTCCCCAGCCATTTAAAAAATCTTTCTTGACTCAAGAGCTATAAAAAAGCAGATGCTCAGGCTGCATTTAGCCCATGGGCCCAGTTGTTTGCCAGAATTACTCCAAGTGAAGTTTCTTTGCAAGAAAGAAACTTTCAAGATAAAGAGCATATAGGCTGTGCTGATGTTAATTCCTTTCATTCGTAAGGAGTTATGAAGTCTTAAGTCTGTAATGTTGTCAGTTGATCCTTCCTTTTGTGAGTTTGGGGGGCCCCAAGAGACAGGAATACACATAAAAACAAGGAACTACCAGCAAACTCAGTATAGCTAGGGAAATATTTAATGCAGAGTGAATTCCCTGAAGAACGGTAGCTTTAGGAAGGTAATTAACACGGTAGCAATGAGAAGTAGTTTCCAGAGGTCAGCCCCTATGGGAAAGAAAGTCAATAACTTTTGTTAGATTAAATACGAAGGTGTTAAGAAAGTGGAGTTGGGTTATAGTGTAGCGATCTTGACGTGTACTTTGGAGTTGGCATTTCTTTGCTCTTCTTGGAATATCATATACTAGTGATTTCATATCCGTTAAACTTGAAAACCCTTATAGAACCAGCCCCTTAATTCTAAATCAAATTCGATAGGATAAGTCATAAGGATTAAATTGTGTATGTATGGCATTAGGAGATACTGGCAACATTGAGCCTGCTTATTTTGAGTGCAAACAGAGTGGGCAGAGTTTTATCTATATAAAAGCCATACTGATGATAGTCATGTGCCCAACTGATTCAGTTAACATTTGATTTTAATCCTGATACTAAACTGTTAATGGGTGTTTCACCTTCATGATTACCTCATTTGTCATGGTGGCCATAAAAAAGTTAGATTATTGACAATAACAAAATATTTTTAGCCAAATACATTTAATATTTTGAAACTCCAGTTGTCCACAGAGCATTTCTAAAAATCCAATCAAATTTTGTTAGGTGCATTTCACATTTGATTAGATACCTAAAAACAGTTATTTGGTAAAGAATGTAGTATTTGTGATAAGTAGATTTATGTTAAATGTACACACTTGAGAATAGCTATATTAACATTAATTTTTTAACATTAATTGTTGATAAGAAATCTCTACAACATGAAAAACATTACTTATAGTGGAAAACAACAGAATAGTTAATATTTTAAAAAGTTATATTTGGCTATTTAAATTACAATTTTTTGTTTTAATTATTTTTGTCCACATTTCAAATTGTAGTACATTAGTATGTGGGGAAGGATAGGTTTACTCACATAAGTGTAAGATACAACTAGGATGGCATGAATAGGCTATAAACCTAATTCTTAAAACTTAAAAAATGTAGATGTTTTGCATACATCTTATATATTATCTGTGACCCAGTGCTTTTTCTTCAGTATTGCTTTACATTTCCATTTAAAATATTTTTTCTTTTTGGAGAGCATAGAGCACACTGAGCAGGAAGTTGCAACTGTAGAAAAGAGGATATAGCTTTTCATTCTTTGCTCTGTCTTCCTGTTTTCTCACCTATATTCTAACAGCTCTGTTTTAGCCAGTACATCAAGGCTCTTTTACTTTCTCTTGCCCTTTGAGCCTTACCAGTTGGGTCTTAACTTTTCTTTTGTTTCTTTGTTCTAAGAAACTATTCTTGGGGAACCCTTTAAGTCTAATTCCATGCAAATGAATGGTATCAGTAAGATTTTAAGATTTAGTTGATCAGGATGAGTGATAAAAGATTATCTCCTTTAGAAACAAAGTGCACACTAAAAATTTTAGCATTTTTAAAAAAGATTTATTTATATTAGAGAATTGCGCTCACACAAGTTGGGGGAAGGGCAGAGGGAGATGGAGAGAGAGAATCCTCAAGCAGATTCCCCACTGGGTGTAGAGCCCAACACTGGGCTCCATCCCAGGACCCCGAGATCATGGCCTGATCTGAAACCAAGAGTCACATGCTCCTAAAAATTTTAACATCTTGTTAAAAAGTAAATCCTTTAAGAATATAATGTACATACCGTTTTCTGCTCTTTAAAAAAGCTTTTTTTTTGGTTAATGATGGAGAATTTATACTGTGATTATTGATCAGGAGAGTATGTGCCTTTCATTACGTTGGCTTCTCTCTCATTTTCCTGAGGCTATGAATGAAACCTTAAACCATTTAAATATGTTTACCTGAAATGGCAACAGAAAGGCACCAGCTATTGTCCACCAAATAACTAGTCTAGATTTATATTAAAAAAATAACAAATCTTGGGGGGTGCCTGGGTGGCTCAGTTGGTTGAGTGTCTGACTCTCGATTTCAGCTCAGGTCGTGATCTCATGGTCTTGGGATCAAGCCGCCTGTGGGCTCCCCTCTGTGCTCAGTGGAGAGTCTGCCTGGGGTTCTCTCTCTCCTTCGGCCCCTCCCCCCTGCTCTCCCGCTCAGTCACTCTCTAAAAATAAATGCATCTTTAGGGGCGCCAGGGTGGCTCAGTCCTTAGGCGTCTGCATTCGGCTCAGGTTATGATCCCAGAGTCCTGGGATCGAGCCTCGCATTGGGCTCCCTGCTTGGCGGGAAGCCTGCTTCTCCCTCTCCCACTCCCCCTGCTTGCGTTCGCTGTGTCTTTCTCGGTCAAATAAATAAAATCTTTTAAAAAATAAAAATAAATAAAAATAAAAGTAACTACATCTTTAAAAAATAACAAATCTTGGAATTTGTGTTCTCAATTTTGTGGTCCCCACCCCATTTTCTACTTTTTAGAGAATTAAGTTTTACATATCTTGTTGTCTTTAATTCTGATAGCTGACGGCATAATAAAATCTCCATGGGGTGGGTGGGTGTGAGTCTGTGTGTGCGCGCGTGCACACGCATGCATTACAGGTACGTATTCAAGATGGAGACGGGGAAGAAGAGGAGAAACATAGTGAGCCTTACTTCAAAAATGCCATTAGGTACCTGTTCAGAGCTGCCATTGTGAGTTTGAGCAGTAAGAGAATTGTGGAAAGAGGAAAAAACTATATCCCCAAATTTGGGCAAGAGGAAAGATATATTAGGAGGAGGATATAGTTATTCATTCAATAAGTATTAAGTATCTGCTCTACTTTGGTATGGTGCTGTGAAGTAGATGGATATCTTGATGTGAAACATGAAGATACGTTTAATTTTCTTTGAAGATCTATTTTAAAATCATTCACTAGGTTTTCAAGTTCAATGCAATATTTTGAATATTTCATACTTTTATTTGAAAGTTCATGGGACGCCTGGGTGGCTCAGTGGGTTAAAGCCTCTGCCTTCGGCTCAGGTCATGATCTCAGGGTCCTGGGATTGAGCCCCACGTTGGGCTCTCTGCTCAGCGGGGAGCCTGCTTCCCCCCTCTCTCTCTGCCTGCTTCTCTGCCTACTTGTGATCTCTCTCTCTCTGTCAAATAAATAAAATCTTTAAAAAAAAGTTCTAAAGTCACGTGACACTGGTTTCATTAAGACTATAGTCTCTAGTTCTTGAATACATTTTAAGTCTAATGAAGTCTGGTTACTGCACAATAGCAGTAATTTTGTTTTCATTTACATTTTAAAGAGACTTAAGAACTTCAGTAAAATTCAGCTGAACCTTTGATAAATAGTTTCTGGAATGGTGACAACAAGAATAAGTATGATAGGAACAATATGTAGATCTAACAGAACTTGAAAGGAAACTGATGATAAACAGGTATAAGCCATGTGGGCTGTACCCACATGAACTCATTATCAAACTTTGGTCATACATATCCTGCAAGTCAGGGGACTTGGAAACATGTATATTTAGAAGTCAACTATTTTAGGACATTAAAGTTATTGAGAATTTTAGCTGTGGCCTATGTAGATTTATCATCATGTTTTGCTCTAAGCTAGCAAGTGTGAATAGTTATTAACTGTAGTGGTTAGAGTTCATTGTAGTAATTATTCTGAAATCCGTAGTTTACATTTTTTCTCTTCATTTGACTTACGTGTTTATCTAGGGCCATTGCAAAACATATAGCTCTATGTTACATATGACCCCATAGGCTAGTGGGCATTATACAGCTGAACTTGTCGTGGATAAAAAGCTGTGGCTCAGAAGTCCATTTCTCCATCTAGTGTGTGAATTCCTAGAGCAGATACCATTACTCCATCCTCTGCCTCCCATCACCCCCTCCAACAGAGAGAAAATTCCAGAGCAGAGACTATTGTCCTATATATGAAAGCAAACAAATAGACTCTGACTACTGTTGAAGTTCAGGCTCTGTTCCAGAAGTGCTTAGCATTTTGCATACTGCCGTGGTCTTAATGTTTGTGTTCCTCCCAGATTCCTTTTTTGAAAACCTGATGCCCAAGGCAATGGTATTAGGACATGGGGCCTTTGGGAGGCAGTTAGGTCATGAGGGTAGGACCCTCAGGGTTGGGTTTGGTGACTTTATACAAGAGGCTCCAGAGAGCTCCCCAGCTCCTTTTGTCCTGTGAGCTTACAGTGAGAATTCTGTGACCAGGAAGACCTCACCCAGTGGTTGTGGCACTCTCATCTCCAGAACTGTGAGAAATATATTTTTCTTGTTTGTAAGCTACCTCGTCTCTGGTATTTGGTTATACAAATAGACTGAGACATATATGTAGTCAAGTTGCCCCAAGAATGTTTTTACATTCTTGTAGAAACATTCTTGGGGGCAATTTTAGAGACTTGACTACATAAAACAATTAAAAAATAATAAAATAATGGAAAAGGGTAAAATAACAAGTAGGAAACAAAAGCCAAAAGGTGGGCATCTTTGCAGTGTTGTTTTTTTTTTTAAGATTATGAATATGTCAAAGACATGAATATTTATGCATTGTGCTTGCATTTTAAGACTTTAACAGTGGCTGCAAAAAATTTTCCACCTGGGTAGAGGAAAGTTATTGAATCTCCAATACTTTCTCTCTCTCAGTTTCTGAATAGTTTCCCAAATATGTGAAGTACATTCATTTATTAAGATATCCAGGATTGGTCCCAGTATGGATTTTGATTTGTTTGTGGTTCCCAGTGTATATTTTTAATCCTAGCCATTTATTTTATAGAATTTTGCTACTGTTCACAAGGAATATCACTGCTCTTTGAAAACAGACAAAGTCAAAATAGATCCCTTATAATGGTTTCATGGTTATAACATTTTTATGTATAAGGGATTGTAAATTGTTAGTTTAATTGGTTAGCTTATGAGAGAGGTCTGGTAGATGAGTGGCCTGTAGAATGTAATGAAAAGAGACCTAGTTCTGGCCATACTGCTGATTTGTTTTATGGCATTTGGCAAACAATTTCACTTCACTGGGTTTTCTTATGGTAAAAGATGAGAGTAGATGTTTGTTCCCTTAGGGTCCTAAAGGGTGTGCGAATAATTCCAGTGAACATGGAGAAGGAGTTCTTTTTTTTTTTTTTTAAGATTTTATTTATTTATTTGACACAGAGAGAGAGAGAGAGATCACAAGTAGGCAGAGAGGCAGGCAGAGAGAGAGGGAGAAGCAGGCTCCCTGCTAAGCAGAGAGCCCGATGCGGGGCTCGATCCCAGTACCTGAGATCATGACCTGAGCTGAAGGCAGAGGCTTTAACCCACTGAGCCACCCAGGCGCCCCAAAGGAGTTCTTTTTAAACAACGCTGAGGTGCACCTACTGTAAAGCATATAAAAATGTCCAGTTCCGTAAGTATCTTATCAAAAGAGGGAAAAGAAGTTACACACACACCCCCCCCCCCGTTTTAAACTACAGAGACACCCTTAGGGCAATATTTAAAGATCTCTTGTAGTACATTTTATGAATTATTTCAGCGTGCTGATATTTAACATAAAAAAAATTACACTTCTGGGGCACCTGGGTGGCTTAGTGGATTAGTGGTCTGCCTTCGGCTCAGTTCTTAATTCCCTGGTCCTGGGATCAAGCCCTGTGTCTGGCTCCCTGCTCAGTGAGGAGTATGCTTCTCCCTCTCCCTCTCAATTAAATAAAATCTTTAAAAAAAAAAGTGTATGAAAAAAGAATAAAGTGATAGAATTGCCACAAATAGGTGATAGTAGAAAATAATAACTTTCCCTAATATACTTACAGTATGATCTTGATATAAACTAAGCCTTTCAGGAATGTTTATTATGCAAATTGATGTGTACTGATGTTCGTTTTGTAGGTTCATCAAGGATTGTTTTTGATGATTTATAGAATTCAATATTCCAATAATTTATTGTTGGTAAATATGCTTGTTGAGCAAGGTTAAAACTTATTCTATATTGTGTTGTGGGAACATTTCCTATCATGCTGTTTTTATTTTGTTAGAGATGGTTTTGTCCTTTATTAAGTAGCTGTGATTATTGAATAATGTAGGCTTAACTTAAGTGTTTCCTTTTGGCTTGTTGAGCACCTTTTTTCAGGTAGCAGAAATTTTACTTATTAGACAGACATGATAGAAAATAGGCAGCCTGCAGCTCATCTTGCTGGTGGTTATTTAAGTACTTAGCTTAGCTTTTCTGAGGAAATTTTTCATAACAGATGATCCTGTATTTGCCAAACTCTGAGCAGGTCCTACTGGCAAATGAAATATCTTTCTCCTCAGTTTATACTCCAGACCTTTTGTTGTATGGCATATATTATATATACTATAAAACTTTGCTTATGGAAGTTGATTTATTTAGCTTTCTTTTTATTGGCATGTTGAGAATAATTTTACCTTTAAACTGAATTTTTTAAAAGAACGCTTTTCATCTCCTGCAAGCGATGGTTGGGACTCTATTAATTGCGGTTAGAATTCCCTAATCTGCTTTTAATTGCACAACTCTTCCCTCTGTAGAACTAAGACCAAATATACAGTTCATTCATGCATGCATTAAGGTATTTATCGAGTCAGCTATAGATCTGGCTGGATACTCGGGTAGGGTGGTTGAAAAGAATACTTAGAAGAGTATATAATTTCTGCCCCACAGATGTTAATCCAGTTTGGGAGATAAAATCTACCTTGAAGAAATGTCCTCGATGATATGTATCAAATGACTGTTACCAATAAACAGAACGTAGTAGAACACAGAAGGACGTTATGGTTTTGAGTTCTCTTAAAAGGTTTCATTGCAATGGTGAGGCTTGATCTGGGCTTAAACAGTTAGGAGAAGATTGTTAATAAAATGAGAGAAAAGCAAGGCATACTGGCTTAAAAGCAAGGGCATAGAAGTGTGAGTGGGTATATTCTGTTGGAAGAAAGATTACATTGGTGATGCCAAATTTGTATTAGGGTAATAACAATTATGTGAAAAGGCCAGTGTGGGAGAAAACTGTGTGTGTGTGCCCGTGCGCAGTAATGTAAAGGATGATAAAGAGACAGGAGTCTCTTTAGTAATGTAAAAGATTGTAATGTAATGTAAATGTAACGTATGTAAGAATGTAATGCAAAAGATGATAGAGGAGTCTCTTGTACCACAGTAAAATCCTTGATAGCTTAGGAATTGGAAGAGCCGAGTTCTGTCACTTTCAATTTTTTGCACTTAGGTTGCTGTTCTCTATACGTGAGCAATTTCAACCGAGAGAGTCTGTGGACTTGTTTTGCTTTAATATTCTTTAATTCCATTATTGAAGATAGGAAATGGCAGCCACTGTTTTGTATTACCTGGGGAGTTTGATGTAGCAGATGGAGATCATCTGTTGTAAATATCTTGTAAATCCAGTCCTCTGTTACTGTTTCGTTCCATTGTCCTATTCAGTACACATACCTAAGTTGTAAGATTCTTGGTCATTTTCTTCTATTAGTCAATGAAATTATCTAATTGAAATCAGAAGGAATAAAGCTCTGTTTAAGGGAAAGTATAGAAGAATAGTTTTAATTTTGGAAAACCTTAGAGTACCAGCTTTGAGTAGAGAACATTGGAAATCAGTGGGGATGATAGATAGGTTGATAGCATCTGGGGGAGGGCTTTAAGTGCCATCCCCGGGGTCACATAGTTTGTATGTGGTAGAACTGGGTTTGCACCCAGGTCTTTTGGATTTCAAAGTCTATATTTTCACTGAACTATTTAAGCTGATAAGGAAGATAGACACAAATAAGTAATCGTAGTGCCATGTACTACATTGTAGTATTAGAAGTATCATCAAAGTGTAGAAGAAATACAGAGGGAGGGAATGATTAAATCAGCTTTGAGATGGAGCATTTAGAGAAAGATTCCTGGAGAAGAATGATACCTGAATAGGGCTTTGATAACAATCTAAGAGCTGTATAGGGTAAAAGACAGGGAATAATAACATTCGTGTTGCAGTACCTCTATATTTTGCTTTAAAAGACCAGGGTTATCTGGCTTATTCCTACTGTCCATTCTCTTCCATCAGTCTCCCTTGTCTTTTTTTTTTTTTTTTTTTTAAGATTTTATTAGAGCACACACACATGTGAGCAGGACCCTGGGATCATGACCTGAGTCAAAGGCAGGTGCCTGACCAACTGAGCTACCCAGATGCCCCTCCCTTGTCCTTTTTATATATAAACATGATCATGACATTCTCATCCCAGATTTGTGTGGTTATATCATTTTCACATTGTTAACATTTCTGGTATTTATATACCATACCATAGCAATAATTCCTACAGTTTTTCTTCAATTAAATGAAATAATATTATATGTAGTGTATATACTGGGGGGGGGGTGTGTGTATAAAACACCACAGCTTGTCTATTCATGAATTCTTTATTAATCTCTTGGTTGGGTCTTGAGTCTGAATATTTGAGGATATACATTTTTTTTTTAAGATTATTTATTTATTTATTTGACAGAGAGATCACAAGTAGGCAGAGAGGCAGGAAAAGAGAGAGAGGGGGAAGCAGGCTCCCTGCCAAGCAGAGAGCCCGATGTGGGGCTTGATCCCAGGACCTTGAGATCATGACCTGAGCCGAAGGCAGAGGCTTTAACCCACTGAGCCGCTCAGGTGCCCTGAGAACATAACATTTCTTGAGTCCCACTCTTTTTCCCTTCTAAGTGTTCTGAAGACACCGTGCCCCCCAGGCATGCACAAAGATGTGTCCAAAGTAATATCTGTGTATTCTGTGACCAGTAAGATTTCTGCCACCCTTGCCCCTCAGTTTTTTTTTTTTTTTTTTTTTTTTTTACTATCTTCGATAATTTTGATTTGTTTTTTTGATTCTGTTCTCTTGTTTGGGAAAAGCAATTAGCTTTTGTTTTACGTGAATTTGTCTTTTTTCTGATTGCTGCCATTTCTGTTTTGTTTTCCATAACTCTCTGCTTTCTATGTCAGTGATGTTGTCACTATTTCTATTTCTCTCCAGTTCTTCTGTGGTTTTTATTTCTTTTGCAGGTTTATTGTCATATTTGTTTGCTGAACTATTACGGCTGTTTCCGGAGTTCTCTAAATTGTCTCAGTCATCTGCCTTTTTAGTGTTTTTGTCTTCCTTTTATTTATATGGTGGATTCATACAGTGCATAGGTCCCATACTGAATCCTTTACTATTATTCATCAAAGAATGGAGTGATTTCTAGTTGAAACTGTTGTCAAGGGAAGAACAGTGTGGGGAAAGGGCAGAGAAAGTGATCTAAGGGAGGCAGCAACTTCAGTCGGGATATGTTCTCACAGAATACTTTTTCACTAGGCCAATGTGCCCTGTGCTCTGAAGACACTTCTTCCTTTAAAATAGTTTTTTAATTAAAATTTAAGTAAAATTTAAAAAATTTAAATAAATTAAATCAAGGTAATACTATGTATATATTTTGAAAAAAGTACTTCTAGTTTTATAATAAATATCGTTATTCTCTTGCCACAACTCTCCCCTACTCCCAGTTTTTATTTTCTTGAGACAACTGTTTTCAACACTTGTAGCTGTTGCTTATGACATTTACTTCCATATTTATAAGTAATATGCTTATATTCTTTTTAAGTTTTTTAGATGTTAACTATTAACTGCTTATTATGAAAGATGAGGGTTTATATGTCACCTGTCTCCATTTTTATCCTTCTACCTTTTGAACGTTTTTTTTAAATGATGATCTTGATACTCATTGTTTGACTATGGATTACATTTCCTGTTGTGTATTTGTCTCGTAGTTAAAAATTGCCTCCATCTATTTGCTTATTTGATTTTCTAAGTTCCTATCAGTCCTTCCCAAACTTGCAAAAGAATTATAAAACTGTCTGAACACAATACTGTTTTCCACCTGTTAAAACACATCAAGAAACCTTATTTGTTCACTCCCTACCACTTTCCACCCTCTTCCTCTTCTCCTTGGATCCTCTACTCCCCTCTTGCAGTCTGGACCAAATATCTTCTAGACCTGTTATACATTATCCAAGGATTTCTCTCCACTTCTCTCCTATGAGAGAGCTTATTTCCTTTATCTTGGTGTCTTTCTCTTTGTTTTTTCTTCTTTTCTATTTGTTCCTTTGTTTCAGTGGACCATGTGTTCTAGAAATTTCTGGAGGGTGCAGAGGAAGGAAAGTTTTGCCTATACTTTGATAAAATGTGTGTGACTATGTAATAGTTTGGGTATATAGTCTAAGTGAAATAATTTTCAGAATTTTAAAGTTATTCCTTTGTTTGTCTCCTTTCAGATGTTGCTATTGAGAAGAAAAATTTTTCCAGAATGATTCTGGAAAGCAGCTAACTACTCTGCAAAAAAAAATTAGTATCATGAAAGGCAAAAAATTTAAAAGTGTGGTTTTAGGTATTTTTCATCTTTTTTCTTTTTGAAAGCTTTTAGACTTTATTCTTATCCCTAATGCTCTGTTATTTCACAGTCCTGTAGCTTGGTATGGCTATTTATTTTCATTTGTTATATGGGTACATTGTTTCAGTTTGCATAGTCATGAACTTCAGTTTGGGAAATAGGTGTTTGGTAGTTTCTCCCTTTTTTCTCAAGTCTGTTTCTAGTTGGTTGGATGTTACACCACCTGGATTGATCTTCTGACTTTATTATTCTCCTGTTTGATTTTTAATTCTACTTCCTGAGAGATTAAAAAAAGATGTGCAGAGTGATGGTTGAAGATTTAGGCTGAGGCCAGAAGCCCAGTTTGATTTCTGGCATTGCCAGTTTCTAGCTATGTGAAGTTACCTAATATTCTTTCTGTTTTTCATGTGTAAATTGGGTTTGTATTAGTACCTCACTCAAGGATGTGGGAATAAATGAGTAAATTCACCCAAAGTGCTTAGATAATTTCCTGGTAGATAATAAATGTTCATTGTTATTATCATTTGGCATCATTATTACCTCAAGTTAATATTCCAGCTGTCTATTTGAATTCTTAGTTAAGAATTCTTAATTCTTGGGGCGCCTGGGTGGCTCAGTGGGTTAAAGCCTCTGCCTTCGGCTCAGGTCATGATCTCGGGGTCCTGGGATCGAGCCCCACGTCGGGCTTTCTGCTCAGCGGGGAGCCTGCTTCCCCCTCTCTTTCTGCCTGCCTCTCTGCCGACTTGTGATCTCTCTCTCTCTCAAATAAATAAATAAAATCTTAAAAAAAAAAAAGTACCCTCCTTTAAAAAAAAAAAAAAAGAATTCTTAATTTCATTAAAAGTTTGTTTCAGGAGCTTTTGTTTGCTTCTCTGTTCTTACAGTCTCTTGTTTTGTGGGTGCATTTATCATCTTACTGGGACAGTTGAGGAAATTTGGGGAAAAACCTCCAACATATAAGATGGACCCCGAAACTAAATAGAAACAAAATCAAATACACAGAAACAAAAATAAGTTGAAATCTTGTAAGATTTTTGGGGTTCAGCAATGCTAAGGTTTTCTTCGTTTCCTGTATTGGTAGTTTTATCATACTTTTACTTTTCTATGAATGTTTTGCTGCACGTCTTGTATGTTGGAGGCTTTTTCTAAATTTCCTCATAATGAGGTTCTAGTTATATTTGGAGGAAGTATTGTATATTTGCATAAGTATTGTGCCCTCAGTGAATCACATCAGGAAGCACAGATGTCTGCTTATCCTTTTGTCGGTGATACTAAGTTTGAACATTTAAGGTGAGGTCAGGTAGTTTCTCCATTTTAAGAGTACCTTTTTATCTGTGTCAATTAAGTGATCTTGGGTTGATATTTTTCAGAATGTAATTATGTATACTTTTGCGTTCTTTTTAAATGTAAGATATTGTGATCTTTTATGTCATTATCTATTTTGATTCTCAGATCCAAATCTGACCAGGAGAAGCCAGGCTTCTTTGCCTTTTTATGTGTTCATATCAGTTTTTGAGCACTTCCTTAGTCTGGCGTGACAAGATTTATTCTAGGTTCACCTTGTACTTTCCCTGTCCCAGACCTAGAACTCAGATTTTTCTCCAAGGAGCTCTTGTCTCTCTTTATGGAGGAATGATACTAAAAAACCCAAAATCTGGGGGCTGAGTCTGCTTTTTGCTATAGAGGTATCATTGCTTCTGGGTCCTTTTAGTGCTCTGAACTGTGTGTGTGTGTGTGTACGTACATATGTACGCATGTGTGTACCTGCACATGCACAGACAGGTGTGTATTTTCTTTGTATCTGGTATATAGTTAAATTCATTTGTGTCCATTTACATTTAATTTTAGTAGGGATTTCCCCCTAATTCGTGTTTATTTTTGGATATGTATTCAGTAATATCATTCAAAAGTAAAAAACTTTATTAAAAGGTACACTCGAATACCTTTTTCCTTTTTTTTTTTAACCACATTTTAACTACCTGCAGGCAACATGTATATACACCTTAATTTGAAGTTTATCTTTCCTTGTTTTTCTGTTTGCAGATACATACATGTACATGTAGTTTGCCTAACATTGCATTCTTTTTTCACATTGCTTTTTTCATTTAAGGTAGCCTTTATCTCTCCATCAGTTCATAGACCTTCTTCATTTCCTTTTTTATAACTGCAGAGTATTCCATTGTGTAGATGCCTAGTGATTTCTTCACTATGCCTCTTCACTATGTTAACAGTATCGTGCGATTCCAAAGAGTGCCATCATAAGTTACTGTGTATGTGTGTGTTTTAATTAAAACATACATTTATTATCTCTTGAGGTTCTATGAGTAGAATGGAATCAGTTGCTGGAGCTCTCCCTTGGTGAGTCTCTCAAGCAGTTGCAGATGGGAATTTGGGCTAGAGTTATCTGAAAGTTCAAAGTAACTCAACATCTCACCAGTATACCTGGCAATTGATGCTGGTTGCCAGCTCAGGGCTCACCTCAGGCTCTAGCTGACATTCCAGCTGAGATGCCTATTTGTGAACCGTGCGGCCAGAACTTTCTAGAGCATGTCAGCTGGGTTCTGAAAGGGAGTATCCCAAAAGTGAGCATTCCAAGAGGTCAAGTGGGAGCTGCAAAGCTTTTAAGATTTATCTCAGAAATTGCAGAACATCACTTCTGCACACTTGATCAGCCAAAGCATTTACGCTAGCCCAGATTCAAGGAGAGAAGAATTAGTCATCTCTCAATGTGAGAAACAGGGTGCATGAAATAGAAAGCAACTATATTTGGAGACTGTATACGTAGTCTGCCTTCTAGCGATCACAGTTCACATCCCTTACGTATGTAAAATGTATGCACTATCTTTCCAGCACTCACACAGTCTCATCCCATTAAGGCATTGGTTTGAAGTCCAGGATCTTGTTATTGGAGTCCGGTCCAGATAGGAATAGATAAAGATTCTTAGGTGCAGTTCCTTTAGTACAGTTCCCCAAAAACAGTTGCGGTTGACCTGAAGACCTTTATTGAGATCTTTATTTCTCCTTATGGTTTTGAGTTACTGTCTAGTGTTTTTTTTATTTCTTCCATGTCCTCTAGGACAGGTCTAGTGGTGGTGAACTTCCTCCGCTTTTGTTTATCTGAGAATTTTACGATTTCTCCCTTACTTTTGAAAGAGTTTTGCTGGATATAGGATTCTTAATTGACAGGTTCCCCCCCCCCCCCCATTTGAGCACTTTAAATACATCAGCTCAGCTCACTGTCTTCTGGACTCCAAACTTTCTCATGAGAAATCTGCTTATAATGTTAGGATCCCTTAATGTGATGATCACTTTTGTTTTGCTGTTTTCAAAATTCCCTCTTTGTCTTTTGAAAGTTTGAATATAATGTATCCTGGGGTGGGTGCCCTTGAGTTCATCTTACGTGGAGGTTGTTGAGCTTCTTAGATGTTTATATTCATGTCTTCCATCAAATTTGGCAAGTTTTCAGCCATTATTTCTGCATATATTCTCTCCCCCTTTGTCTTTCCTTCTGGGACTCCCACAATGCATATGTTGCTTGTTGGTGTCCCATGGGTCCTTTAAGCTCTGGTCACTTTTCTTCAATCTTTTTTTCTTTCTTTTCCTCAGACATAATTTCCATTGTCCTATCTTTGAGTTCACAGATTATTTCTTCCTGCTCAAATCTGTCTTTGAATTGCTCTAGTGAATTTTTCATTTGAGTTATTATACTTTTCAGGTCCAGAATTTCTTTATAATTTCTATTCAGGTTTTCTATTTATTGATATTTTCATTTCATTCATATTTTGATCATATTTTTGTGACCTTCTCTACGTCTTCCTTTGTTTTTTGAGCATCTTTAAGCTAGGCATTTAAAAATTTTTGGCTAGTATATCTGCCATCAGAGCTTTTTCAGGGACAGTTTCTTTTATTTATTTTTTTCCTTTAAAGGCATACTTTTCCGGGTTTTTGTATGCTTAGGGTTTTGTTTTTTGCTGAAAACTGGTTATTCAAATCTAATAATGTGATAATTCTGGAAATCAGATTTTCCCCCTTCCCCGTGTCTGTTTTTTATTACTGTGTTTTGGGAGGTATTGTAGGCTGTTTCTGACAAGGATCATCAGCCTGAGGTAAAAATTTAAGGTCTTCTCTGAGACTTGCCCTGGGCATACATAGTCTTTCTAATTTCCCCTGTATGTATAGTTGTTTTTTAATCACCTAGTCTTTAATGTTGGGCTCCCAAAGGGAGTAAAAGTGAGAAATAAAGGGAGGGGAAAGGGCATAGGCCCTTTAAAGGCCCTTGAAGTTTCTTCAGCTAGAGTGGGAGGGGCTTATAATGGGGAAGGTCTGACAGCAGTGACTGCCCTTCTCTGTGTCTGTACCTCTTGGATCGGAAGCAGCAATCAGAGTGCAAGTTCCCAGTATTTGGAGGACAGAGTTGTCTATGCCCACCCTGGTTCCTGCAAGCTATGTGTAAGCTGCTCTGGGAACAAGTGCCCTGCTGCCTGCCATGTGACAGGGGGTGGGGTAGGAAAGGTGTGACTGTTACTATGCTAAGAGCTGAAGTTAACCACAACGTACTGTCCAGGTCTTCCCGCTGGAAGTTGCAAGGCTTCAGTAAACTCGAGTTCCAGAATAGTTCCATCAGACGACTCTACCAGTGCAATTATTTAGGTGGGGAGGCCGATTCTGCCAGTGCTTCCTGGTTCACCATCTCCTCAGAATCTTCTATCTGTGCATGTGTTTTTTGTGTTTTGGGGACGTACCTTCAGGGTGAGAAGCTAGAAATGGTATTGCTAGATCAGAAGATAAATACATATGTAATCAAATTAGATATTGCCAAATTGCCCTCCTTAGAGCTTGTAAAATTTTGCGTTCCTACTAGCAGTGTATGAAAGTACTTGTTTCCTCACAGCTTCGCCAACAGTATGTTGTCAAGCTTTTGAGTTTTTGCCAACCTGGGGTAAGTAGTGGTATCTTAATGTAGAGATAAAGTAAAGCTTAAGGAGAGAAAGCAGTAGTACAAAGAACTAACCTGGATTTCTAGTTTAATAATGTGAATTAAACATGTTTCTCTTCCTTCCTAAAACCCACTAAAATGGGAATAAAGAAAAAGGACTTAAGAGGAAGCTGCTTCTATTCTGACACTGTGCAGTGTTTCGTTTGTTTAAAGATGAGTATCCTTTTGGTGAAATACTGGTTTAAAACTTTTGCCCATTTTTCTAACTGGTATTTGATTTTCCACAGTTTTTAAGAATTCTTTATGTATTAAGGATATCGTCCTTCTGGGATGTTGTAAATATTTTCGTTTTTTGGATTTGCTTCTGGTGTGTTCTGTTTTAACCATGCAAAATTTTTTCTTTTATTGCGTTATGTTTATGAGCGAGGCCCTGAAAAGCTGATGGGAAGCTTTACGTTTAAGGCTGGGGCTTATCCACAGACAAGGATCTTGATGTTTTATTCTGTGGGACATTTTGATTTAAGAGAAGAATCTACCAGTTTCTTGGTGAAGGAAATTGGCAGATGGGCCCATTTCCACACATAGATCTTTTATGCCTTTGTTTCCTTCCCTTCCCATTGCTGTGCCTGGGGTCCTCAAATCTCTATTTTGGGTCTTTTATTCTATAGTTAGCCTTCATGCTGTAGTTGGGGAACTGTAGTTTCTTTGTAGTTGCTATATGTCATGGACTGAGAATCTAGGGATTTTTTTTTTTTTTTCCAGTCTTGGAATCAATCTAGATTTTAACCTCATGCTTCACCATTGTCTTGGGAAGTCATTCCAAGGTGTAGATTTTGGAATCCTTTGAGAATTAGGGAGTGAGAATTGACTTACTTCCACAGGTACTTGGATGTCTGTTTTCTCAGTCCTGGTAGTTTCTTTATCTCTTTTCTCATCTGTGGTCTCAAGTTCTTTATCTTAATTTTTTTTTTATTCTCATTTCCGTAGATTTTAGATGAGAGGAGAAAGAAACACATTAATTTATTGTACTTAACTAGAAATCCAGGTGGTTCTTTGCCCATAGAGGTTGCTCTACTTTGTGAGCAATTGGATAGCTCTCAGTAGTTCACATTATTGTACTTTGATAACTTAAGAGTTTATATGCCTATACGCAGATGATTCTGATCAATAGTTAGAAAATTGGTTTCCTCTTTCCCTCTTTGATATCCTTTTTAACTTAAAGGGAAGAATTTTTTTTACAATTCCAAGCAAAAGATTGAAATATGAATGCTACTGTCTTCTCCCCATTTGACTTAAATTTCCTTATATTGGTATAGTCTGTGTTTGGAGATTATAGCTATTTTGTAGTTTCATTTTAAACGAAATTTCCTTTCCTCTTTCTTCTTTTTATTTTGGTGGTTTTCAAGAAGGGGAAATAAACATACCTTTATTCCTTTCTTTTAAAATGCATTTTCTACAATGTCAAAAGCAGTGTTCAAATCCTATATTTCATTTAGGACTTTGAATACCTAGATTAAGTACCCATGCCAGAACCTTTTCCTGATTTGTATAAAGTTCTGCATGAAGTGTATGATTCTAGTCTGGCACATTTGGTCACAGTTTCAAGTCACAATGAGCAGAGGAGAGCGCCTCCAAGAACACACATGGGCTGGAGTATAGAGCTGTCAGACTCTGAGGCAGAGGCAGGGACTGGTTTCTTTCACCACCCTTTGGATTAGCTTTTGTCTCTCACAGTACTTCCGCTCCTCTTTGCACATCTGCTCCGAGTTCTCCATGCAAACCGTTTTCCTCTGCTGGCCAGTATCTTCTGTTCTCTTCTAAGTTCAGCTTACATGAGCCGCTGGTCTCTTTCTAACCTACATGTGCCCTTTCTGCCCCAACTCTTTACAGCTGACAAATGTACTCTCTTGCTGTTTCTTGTCATATTTCCAAGAAAAACAGATTGGCCAAGACCATCTTTTTGTGCGCCACTTCTGGTTTGTTGTTCCTAGCCAGACTATAAACTGGCTATCTTGGATCAGGTGTCCAGCGCTGCTCAGTCCGCTGCTGCGGGAGGTCAGAGAGGGAACAGTAGGGCCGCAGGGCAGTGGTAAGGAACCAGAGATGGGACGGTTACCCTGGGAAGTGAGGGAGTAGGATAGATCTGAATACATAGCGTATTCGCTCCTTCAGTATACCAGCTTATTTTTAATAGACTACTTCAGGCAAATACTTAGTGCAGATTGAATGTTGTAGGAAACTAATATTTAAGTGTCAGAGTTGACTGGGAAATCTTCCCTATTTGATCCTATTTTTGGTTTGCATTGTGAATGTAGTAGCATAGTGTGAGAAAGATCACTATACTGGAAGACAGGAGTCTTAGATTCTAGACCTGCTTTTGCCAATTTTGACTTTCTTCATCAGAATAATTTTTAAAAAGTCAATGGAGTAGAATAGTTTTAAGGTACTGTCTAGGTGTAAAACCTTGTGACTCAAATTGTGCCCTGCTAAGCCGGGAAAGGTAATTTCCACAAAATCAGAAGTTCAGGTTAATGTAAAAAATTAGAAACAAGAAGGAGTGGACCTATACGTTAGAAAAAGATATGGGAGTTTTGTAGTGAGCCTAATTCTTCTCATTTGTACTTGTTTCATTTGAAATGGGATGGTTTGAATGAATGGGATGGGATTGAAGTCATCTATTATAGTTATGAACTCTTTTCCCAACCTAACTTGCAATTAAATAGTGTATTACTGTAAGTATAATAATTGAAATTTGAAATGCTTTTTGTCTTTGATGCTTTTTTAAAAAATAAAATTGGATATTCGAAATAGTTGAGTAAAATGGGTTTCTTTTACTTTTTAGGATTTAAGTGCCCCGTATGCTCAAAATTTGTACCTTCAGATGAAATGGATTTGCATCTTGTGATGTGTTTAACAAAGCCAAGAATAACCTATAATGGTAAGTCCAGTGCTTTAAAATGCTATTTTAAGTTAGAATTACCTTAGATTTTATAAATTTTATGTTTCAGGTAAAATTTAAAAGGCAAGGAACCCTGGAGCTAACTGGTGTTTTAGTTAGTGCTTTGGTGCTTTGGCTTTACCATTCTTTCCTGACCACGATCTCCAGACATTTAAAATCCTAGGGAAGATTTTTCAGTGTAGCCTTGGTACATTTTGAAATAGACTTGAAAAAAAAATCTCAGTTCATTCCTGGCTCTTTTCAAAATTTTGTAAATAGAAAGACAAATTTCAAAAGCCCACAAGAAGTTTCACGGATTTTCAAATGTAATATTTGGTTTGAAATAGAATGAGTAGGAAGAGCACCAGTAAACAGTGAAGCCAATTGAAAGGTTGACTTCATTCAACAAATGTCTTTTTTCTTTAAAGATTTTATTTATTTATTTGAAAGCATATGATTTGGGGGAGAGGGACAGGCACACTACTGAGCGTGAGGTCCCATGTCGAGAGATCACGACCCCAGCAAAATCAATAGTTGGTCACTTAACCCACTGAACCACCCAGGCACCCTTCAAGAAACGTCTTTTGAGAACCTGTGGAGTATGAGGTGTAGTGTTAGGAACTTGGGATACAGCAGTGAATAAAACAGATGGATCCTATAGCTGAGCATCGGCCAGAAGTTAATCAATTAGTAGCACTTACTAAAGAATTTGAGATTTCTTCCCAGATTACAAAAATGCTAGGGTGAGAGGTAGACTTTAATATTGACATAAACATGGTACCCTGACTAGCGTTTTTGCAAACTGATTTAGGAATCTCTTTCTAATAGAGCAGTGCTTCAGCCACACTATTATAGTAGTGACAATAGAACCCCTTTCCCCCTTTATTTTCCAATGAATAAGTAAAAGAAGATTGTAGCAGTTCCTTTGAATAGTAAATGTACCAGTTGATTATATCCAAACCTTTTTGCATTGTGAAATTGAATTGGCTACTTTGCATAATATAATTGAAATTTAGTTACTTAAAAAATAAACATTCTCAGTCAGTTTCAAAATTTGAGATAAGAGTCATGGGGCTTGTTTTTTTATTTGTACTCCATTGTCTTATCATTACCCTCCATAATTATTATGTTTATTGCAAGCGTCTTAAAAATAAAAACCCTTAAATGTTAAGAGTCTAGCCATGAATTTTGAAAGCACAAATGTTAATTCCTTGACTCTATGTTTGCACATAACCTTAGTATTCTGTACATTTACTTATTGTGATATATACATCATATATATGATATATATACACTCCAGTCTTTGTGAATGTTGATATTTGAGAGTTTTTAATTTCCTTAACCGGGCTCAAGTCAAGAGTTTTTTTTACTAGCTCACATATTTGGTGTCTTGAAGATATCTTCAAGAACCGGTATATAACCTTCTGCTTGGGGATAGTGTTGTTGAAAAGGAACCCACAGGCCCAAAATGGTGTCACTTAGGTCAAGGCACCAAGCCAGTAAACCAAGACTTAATACCCAACCTAACTGCAGTTTCAGTCTCTCCCTCTTCCCCCCCCCCCCCAAATGTAACCTTTAACCAGTCAACATGAGAATTTCCTGGTCAGCACTAGGAAATCTGATAGATCCCTTCAGTTCCCCTGAGAAGGGTGATCTTGCCTAAAACAATGGATTCTTTGCAAATAATTTTCTTTTTTCCACCTCCTCTCTACCTTTAAAAACCTTTCCTTTCTTGGAACTCCCCTCTACTTGCTAGACAAAATGATGCCTAATTCATGAATTGATTAATAAAGCCAATTAGATCTTTAAAATTTACTCAGATGAATTTTTGTTATTGAACACTGTAAACCAAGAACTTAGTTTTTAAATATTTAATAGTCTTCAAACTCAGAAGTTAGTAAACTTAATGGGAAAAGCAAATAAACATGCAAATATTTTTAAGAATGGCTACCTGCTTTATGGTAGGTAGATCTGAAACTTTTTAATTTGTTAAATATATATTAACTATCTATAAACGTTTAAAACAAGCAGCCAAAAACAGTTTCTTCATAAAAATTATATACTGCGCTTGAAGTTTTAAAAATGGGACAGGGGCCAGCTGTGGTAAAAGGAGGAGTGGTTTCGATCGGCTGATTTAGGTTAGAGAGTGGTGGCTGATGGGCAGTATGCCTCCCCATTAGAGTCTGGGAATTCTTACACCAGTCTGTTTTGAGGGCAGAACTCTGTAGGGAAGGAAAAAATGATCGTTTTACCCTTCTGAGATCTTGGCCGAGAGTTCTAATAAAAGACAGATTAATAAGAGAAAAACAAAAGTTTAACAATGCTTAAGACTTGTATCCACGGGAGATACCCTGGGAGAAGGGAGTCAATCTCTGAGATGGTTTAAAATGTGGATTTAAATACCGTCTTCAGCTAAAGGCAAAGAAAGTGAGGGTGGGGTTGGGAGAGGCTAGTTATGGAAGGTTCCCGGGAAAATCAAGGTAAACAAGGTGTTATGCATATTTAAGTTTGGGTGTCTTCTCCACTGATAAGATAGATTCTCTCTTATGATTTAGTCAGCCTTTTCTTCCTGGTGCTGAAAGGGAGACAGTTTTACAAGCGGAGATTTCCTTTATAAATGCAAATTTCCCTTAGGAAAGGATAATGTTTACTCTGTTTTCAGAGCTTCTCCTGCATCTGTTGTTTTTCAATCTCTTAAAATAATCCTATATCAAAGAGGCTTATTTTGTGGTAGCATATTCTGTTACCCTTCAGTCTCCCAAATCTCATCTATCACAGGTGATAAAATTGGCCACTTTAACGGGTAAGGTAGGCATCTAGGATTACTATAAAGTTTAGAGCAAGTTGAGTCAGAATCTCGTGTCCATCACATGGTCTTCTAACTTCATGTTTGAATTTCTAAAAATTGATTCTAAAAAGAGATGTGCATCAGAGAGATGGGGCCTCTAAATTGTGTTGCTACTCAAATGAGAGTTTTTTTTAGCATGGTTTTTATTATACCTTTTACAGCCTTTCCTAAACTAGCTAGAACTGAAATTTTGAAAGATACTTGTTACAGATAATAGATATAGATGTATATTAATTTAACTGTATAAATATTAAGAGCAAGAAGATTAGTTGGGCTTGTTTTTCAGGCTGGATATATTTATAGTCAAACTCTAGGATGAATTTCAGAAATTTAAACATAAACTGGTGATTCAGAGTTTCAGATTTATACTCAAAGATGTTACTTTGAGTGTTGGTTTCCAGACTAGCTCACAATGATTTTCATTTGTTGTTGTTGTTGTTGTTGTTTTTCTTTAACCTGTAATAATAGTATATGCAAAATACTCAAGTCTTGGTAACTGAAGAAGAATTAATTGGCTAGGTGGAAGCTCTCAGCATTAAGGCAGCTGGCCCGACAGAGGTTCAGGTAGGAGGCCCAAGGCAGTCTGGCAGGGAATGATTCAGAATGATGTGAGTGGTTATCTACTGCAGGTAGTGTTTGGCAGGATGGAAAAAAATTCATAGTGCCTCAGTGAGTGTTCATCTATATAGATTGCCCTTAAGTCAGGGACTGCCTGTTGCATGGTCACTGAGTGTGCTGTGCCGGTTAAGAAATAACTCTTGAGACATTTTACAGTGCAACTTGGTAAGTTTATTTAAGTAGCCCGGGGACAGGACCTGTAGGCAGAAAGAGCTGCGCTTTTGCTGTGTGAAGCTGGTGGGTATATGCTTAGTGTTCAAGGGGGCGGGGACGTGCAGGGAGTATTAGATGATAAATGTTTTCTTCAAATTTTTACTTGTAAAACTGCTTTCACAAGATATCTCTGTTGCTTATCATTCAGCTTGATATTAACTATGGGTGACATATACAGGCAGTCATGAGACCCTTTAAGAATGTAGCAACCAGTCCGTATTTGATCCTTATCGGAACTATGCAGGCTATAGATTTGGACTAAAGGTGAACATTTTTCTGCTTCTCTCTGTCATCACTATTTCATATACTTTCCCCTTTTCTGTGTGCTTCATTGTTTAGTTTATGGACCTAATAATTCATTGTGTAGTCTGTGAACTTAATATAAATTTTATGGGTGTAGAGTCTTTCTTCATATCTTTGTTCCTCCTTTTCTAAAGTGTTTCACAACGAAAACCAAAAGATGAAATAAATACTGTTAGCAAATTCTTAGTCTTGATTTTATTGGTCTTTAAAGTTCACTAGATGATAGCATGTTTTGTGTCCTAGAAAGTTCAGTTTTTATTTTATTTTGCAGGAGTGTAAATGAAGGTAGTAAGGTTCATATTTAAGAAATCTTTGCTTTATTGGTACTATGCGTGTGCATGTGTACCTGCAGGACATGTAACTTAAGGCTTACTTTTCTGAGAGTTCATTACAAACTTATCAGTGAATCAAAGCAGAGCTTTTCACAATCATCAGGAATAAACCTGACTGCTGACAGAGTAAGATGCGACTATTACCATAAACAAATTTGAAGAAAGATTGAGTCACTTGGAAGGGAACTCATTTTGTACTGAAAGTGAGGAAGAAGGTTCCCGCCTTCTGTGCAGTCCGCCAGAGAAGGTAAGGCACGGACTCATTCAGATGTTGAAGATCTCTTGCACCAGGCAGTCAGACCTGGTGTGCACAAGCAGCCTTCCAGTGGCATCTGAAGTCGTAAACTTGCTCTCTGCCTTACGTACTGCATTTTCTTGGTTTTAAGACCCCCTCTGCATGTTTTAATCTTTCTGAATTCAGGATGTTTCTGAAAATGACATATCTCTTATATTTAAGGTAAAAAAATTTGCCAGCCATGAAGCAGGATTTTAAGTAAGGAGGTAGTTTTATAAACTTCCCTTTTGTGGAGTTTGTGTTATATGGGATTTGACATCTCTGTTCATATATTTGCCGTGATGGTTAACTGTGGTTGAGTTTTAACTTAAATGTGGATTCCTAATAGTTTTAAATGACTTTGTAAAGATTACATTATAGGACAGCATTGAAGTAAAGTTATTTTTTGTCCCATAAATTGTCATGCAATGCAGTGAAATTGAAGGCAGTAGAAAGTGTCAGATCCCTTATACTGGATTATAGAAATTTCAGAATAGATGATATCCTAGAAGAGGTTGGCAAAACAAAGGCACAACCATTCTAAAACCCACATGGGATTCCTGTAGAAAAATACAGTCACCGTCTATTAAAAGTGAACCTGTGATGAAAAATTAAAAATATATAAGGAGCAAGAGCAGATGTGATTAGAATTACCACCCCCAAGAACTTTAGAACGATAGGTTTATTTTCAAATCATTATAGTGATAAAAGGATGAATAGGAAATTAGTAAAATAAATAAAGACATATAGTGAATAAGACAGAAATTGAACTCTTTAGGCTTAAGTCATTGAAATTAAATCACAACAAATAGATTAAACAGCAAATTAGATAGAGCTCTAAGGAGAATTAGTCAGGTATAAGATGGGTCTGAGGAAATTAAGCAGAGTATAACAGCGGTGGAGAATATGAGAGAGGTACATGACATGGAGTCCAGGACCAGGTCTACCATATGTAAAATAATCTCAGAAAAAGAGATGGAGTTGGCTTCTGGTTTCTAGCTCCACATGTAAGAAATTTGCAAGTAGACACTATGTCCTAACAAGTAAAAAGCTGGTTCAGACTGAAAAATCAGTAACTTTTCTTGAATTCATAAGAGATGGGAGGACACAGCGCGAAGTGCCCGCCTCCCTCGGTGATTGCAGAGACAAGTCTCAGGTTTAGCAGAGACTCAGGAATGGGAACCACTGTGGGAAACCAGTGCCAGGGTAGGTAAACGTGAACTGTAATTGATGAATTGCTGGGAGCTCAGTGCAGACAAGTCTGAGGGTTTAAAACTCCAGGGAGACCTAGTTACTGTGGGGCCCCCACAGTTTTGTAAGACTGTCCTCCAGGAGCTTGACCAGGTTCCCACTGTAAATATGGGGGAAGAATCCCCTCCTGCTTCTGGTAAGAGGAGGGAGAAGGGGACCATTTTGAAATATACCAGAGGACTCTTCTTAATAGGGCCTGAGAGAAACTAGTTAACCAGAGCCTGACTGCCCTGAGAGAAGGGAAATACTCAACTCCCACTTCAGCCCATTTGGCCCACTTTAGCCATTTTCTCCACCTAGTGAGGAGGAAAAAACCGTGAGAAATATTGATGAAGTTTACAGTCCAAAGGCATAGGCTCACTATAAAAGACTGTGGGACAAAAGGTACAACATATGTATGATGGGAGATGGAATTGGCAAGAGACAACGTTTGAAAGGAAATGGCAGAGAATCTTCTAGAATTGCTAAAAGACAAGAGTTCTCTGATTTAGAGGAGCATTATGATGCCAAGCAGTATAAATAAAAATAAAGTCATACCTAGAGACCATAAACCAAGTACCTAATAGAGAAAAATGTTAACGTAATCTGAAATATTACCTTGTTCCACTTGTGTTAACATTTCTAAAATGCTTTTTGTTTTGTGTAGTAATTTAAAATTTAGTATGTGTTTATAAAGGCAATGGATTGGGCATGGTCATGCGAGAAACTTAAACATTGTTACAGTCTTATCCATTGTCTGCCATTAAGAAGTTGTATGCTTATAAGATACTGAATTCAGTTTTACTGCCCTGCTTTTAATACCTAGCTGCTCAAAAGCAGCACCAATTTGATTAAAAACATTATAAAGAACAGCAGTACTTTGAACAAAGTACTAACTTTGAATTCAGCTCGCTAAGTTCAGATCATTATCTTACCACTTAATAGCTATGTCATCTTGGTCTTGGTTTTCTCTCCCAAAAACTTAGGACTAGAAGTAGTGCCTCTAATCAATTATAAGAATCAAGTGAGAAATCATGCATAGTTCTTTGTAGGTAGTGAGTGCTAAGTAAACAAGACCTGCTCTTACTAAGAGATACTACCTTTGACTTGGAGAGGTAAACCTATAGTAGGTGCCATATTTAACATGCTAACAAATCTGCAGTACATCGATATTTTATTTTAAAAGCCCATAGTTATTTAATTCCAAATTATGTCTGAAGGTCTTACATAGCAGTTCTAGTTGTATAAGATACGGAGAAGCGGGGGGTGGGGGGAGCAGTGGGAGGGTAATCCGACTCTCTGCTCTCATATGATGTGACAATTTAAAGCTGCAATTTAATTTAAAAAAAAATTCCTGCTTTTTATGAGCAACTTGGTAGCCTACACATCTAAAATCTCAAGTCTGAATTTGACAGGCAGATTGCTTTATCTTGTGGAAGCTTAGATCCTTTTATCCTCCCTATAGAAATTGAAGTACTGTAGAAAGTGACTACGTGTGGATAACTGTTTCTCTGGAGATACAGTCCTTATAGCATCCTTTTCAAAGGAGACACATGGAATAGAAATTGAACTAAAATACATAGTTCAGTGAGAAGGAAGTTCTGATAGGTTTCTAAAGCACGAGGTAGGTTTTAGATTCCATTTCTGATTTCATTAATAAAATTTCAGAATGAGGACATTTCTTTATTTACCAATTCTTGATTCGTCTCATTTCATATATATTTCATATCATTTGTCAGTTTTGGCTCTTTTATGTTCTCCTTATCCTTGCATCACTTTCATAATGTTAATTTTTTTTTTTTTAAATCATTCTAACATTCAAAATAAGCTTTCCTGATTTTAAGAAATCTGAAGAAACACATCAGGATCCTAAAAAGACCAAGTGAACCGACAATACTTGTCCCCAAAGAGAAAGAGGTATTGTTCCCTGGTCGCTGTTCTTGTTTTGGTTAAGATGTCTGGTATTGACAGTCTTATTTTCAAGGAATTTTAATACAGATACCAATAAAGTGCATTTCCAAAGTTCTCTCATTTTTTTATGTTTTCCCTCTATAAAAGCAAAGCCAGGGCTCAGCTCACGTCTGTCAACAATTTTGCCCTTTCACAAAATATTTTCTATGTATAGAAAAGTGCATAGTAAAAGATGATCTGTTTAGATATTTAAGCCTAGAAAGGATTAATAAGATTTGGAAAGAAAGGGAAGGCCTGTTGAGAAATAACAAGTAGGCACGTATACTTTGGGGCAACGGAAAATAAGAGAATCAGATGGTGAAAAGATAGATTAGGGGCATATAGGGCTGTCTAAAGAAGTTTTTAAAATAAATTATTTCAAACTTGGATCTTTCATATGCAAAGATGTTTCTAAAGAAAACAATTTCTTAAAGACCATTTAGAGAATGGTGTGGTACTTGACGTGGAAGTGGTTAGAGCAGCACAGGGAGGAGAAAGAGAACCATGTCTGAGGCAGTACAAAGAGAGGGTGACTTGGGCTTAGTGAGTGCTAGAAAGGGGAGGGAGGAGTGTTGGTTCCAAAGCTCCCCAGAGTTTCCCAGCTGTGATATGTAACTGGTCTACTATGCAGAGGGCAGGAAGAGACCAGGGAGAGGCCGGAGACCAAAGGAAGGGACAGACCAGTCCAAATCGGTAGGTGACAGGTTTTTGTTTTTTAAAAATATTTACGTAATCTCCACCCAAAGTGGGGCTTGAACTCACAACCCCAAGATTAAGAGTCGCGTACTCCTCTGACTGAGCTAGCCAGGTATCCTGGTAGGGGACAGTTTTAGTAAGCAAGGGAACTTACATACGAGGCTTGTCTTGGGCAGCAGCAATACGAGTAGATCTCTGCCTGCCAAATCTTATAGAGGCCCTAACTAGGTTTAGTCACGTATATCGTCCAGATGTTCTCAATACCACATAACTGTCTCAAGGCTGTATCCTTGAGGCAGCTTCTGGGAGTGGGGAAGGGAAGCTGAGTGCACATTTTAAGGACAGAGGAGGGGGTGAGGAGCCTCCAGATTGCCTGGGTCCAGCTAGTGAGTCAACCTGTAGTTATAATAAGCTTCTCCAACAGGGAGTCTCAGGTGACTTAAGGGTTAACAGTAGAGTGACTCAGTTTGGGGTAAAGAGATAGCTAAGAGAGTACCTGTATCTTCTAAACAAAAAGCCAGGGATGTTGAATCTTTGAATCTTTGCAGACTGTGAAAAATTACGAAACGTGATTCCCCCCCCCGCCCGCCCCTGCACAAGGAAGGAATAAGGATTTTGCAGAGAGTCACTGAATATTTTGTTGAGTTCAAGGAAGATTTTAGGGGGGACTGTTAAAGAAATGATTGTGAATATTTTCTCAGTGACCATTTATCACTTGAATAACTTTTTTTTTTTTTTTTTTTTATGCTTTTTCTCCTCCTCTTTAAGTCACAGTAACCCTGATAATTCAAAATACTTTCCTGGATTTGCCTCAGAGATGGCTTTGAGTAGTATCTCCCCAGCCACTGTGTGGTTTGGTTTCAGGGAAGGTAGTATTAGGACAGTGGCTCTGCATTTTGGGGGGATCGTAATTAACTTTTTTTTTTTTTAAGATTTTATTTATTCATTTGACAGAGAGAGATCACAAGTAGAGAGACAGGCAGAGAGAGAGGGGGAAGCAGGCTCCCTGCTGAGCAGAGAGCCCTACTCGGGGCTCCATCTTAAGACCCTGAGATCATGACCTGAGCCAAAGGCAGAGGCTTTAACCCACTGAGCCACCCAGGCGCCCCTTGTCATTAACTCTTAACATTTTAAGTGAATTAAGGTAATATAACAGTAAAAGCCATAAAGAATATATTATAGATAGTCCTCCTTTGCCATCTAAATAGTTATAAGATTTATGATTTGCTTGTTTTCTTCCATTTTCTGCTAGATTGGTTTGGGGTCTCCAGGCTTCTTGACCTTTCAGCACCTCCTAGATTATTGTTACTTGGGTGTCCTTTTATCTTAATCTCTTTAAACTCTACTGCTCAGTCTTAGGCTTTTCCTTATAATGCTTTTTGGTGTGAGCAACCTTTTTATAACTAAAAAATCTTTGACACTCAACACCTAGATCTTGATTTCTAAATATTTAGAAGTAAATCTCCAGTAAAAAGAACCAGGCTCCAGTGGCGAAGCGGCTGATTCTAGGACTGGAGCAGAAAAAATAAAGAGAAGCCTGGAGACTTTATATTGTCTGAAAGCAAGGAAGTGTTCAAAATCCAAAAAGGTAAGGTGGTGTCAGAGGGACACAGGAGCCAGGCTCATCTCAGAGAGCTCCCAGCGACATTTTAGCAACAAATTTGAAATAGCATAATACTGAGTTAGAACCAAAAGTAAAGTTAAATATATCTGAGTCCATCAATCAATCAGTAAATGAATACAGAATAGTAAAAGTTTAACCTGGAGACTTAATCCTAAGAGGCAAACCATACATTTCTTTAGTTCAAAAAAAAAAAAAAAAAAGAAATTTCCACATTCACATTAGTGGTGATATAAAAGAATTTTCTTCCAAAATCTTATGTGCCATATATGCTCTCTGATGTTAAGTACTCCCAGAATACACCTAAACATACTGTATGTGGCACATATGTAGTTTGAAGTACATGATCTTAGGTTTTTTTTTTTAGATCTTAGTTTATTACAAACATCGTAGTGTGCATGAGAAGGATTTAGAGGAATGAGCGCTATTATTGTAAGCCCAGCAACACAAGACTTTATCATTTTTAGAGGGGAAATTGAGTTAATTTTTGTATTATGTTAGTTTTTATATTGTGGAATTCTCACAGCGAAGGCTTCTATCATGAAGTCTTATTTTCTAACTTAGACATATCGTGGTTATTATATACAGAGTACAGATGAGTTGAGTATATAGTTTATTCATTAACAAAAGACTCAACTGGACTATGTGTGTTACCCTTTATTAAATCAGTAAGAAAGATGTACGCTATCTTTTTTTAAATTGAGGTAAACTTGGTATATAACATTATATAAGTTTCAGGTGTACATACTGTCCTTGCTCAATGCTCTTCTTTTAAAGTTTTCAGTTTACCTATCAAGGAAACGTGGTTTGTCTCTACATTTGTTTTGATTCATTGAGAACCTATATATTTAGTGTTAAATTTAAGTTTATATCTAGTATTTTATAGTTTTGTTACTGTTATGAATCGCATTTGTTTTTACCATTTGAATTTCAAACTGGTTTTGCTGATACAAAGAGAAGCTATTGATTATAGGTGAATCCTTGGATTTTCTAAACCTATAACTCTCATCAGCAAATGAAGATAATGTTTTCAAGTATTTATATACATGTTTTGTTTCTTTGTCTTACTGCAGTAGTTTGAAGCTTAAAAGTTAGGTAGATAATGGCGCCAGTGGGCATGCTTTTCTTGTTCATTGTCTTTGATGTTTCACTGCTTAATGGATGCTTGCTTTGAGTTATGGCAAATTATCTTTATTGTATACATGTCATTTTTCTTTTTTACTTTAAGCAAAAAAATAGCTTAATTTTATTAAATGCTTCTCCCCCCCCTTTTTTTTTTTAAGATTTTATGTACGTATTTGAGAGAGAATGAGAGAGAGCGCGTGAGGGGGGGAGGGTCAGAGGGAGAAGCAGACCCCCCCTGAGCAGGGAGCCTGACATGAGACTTGATCCTGGGACTCCAGGATGTGACCTGAGCTGAAGGCAGTTGCTTGACCAACTGAGCCACCCAGGCATCCCAACTTTCTTTCCTTTTTTTATTTGTCGATAAATTATGTTGATTTTCTAATATTTTAGTCGGGTTTTGTTGATTTCTAATGTGGCTGGGTTGAACTCTGTTTGACCATGTGTTATTGCTCTATTAAAACATTGATACCAAACTTCTGTGAGACAAAGATTATGCTGGCAAAATGAATGGGAAAGCTCTCCATCTTTGCTCTGGGATAATTTAACCTAGGAAGTACTGTTCTTTTCAGATCAGATAGAGTTCAACTATAAAACCATCTATCTTTTAAGGGTAGATCTTTGGGAGTCTTTCTGACTTTTGTGATCATTAGTGTATTCAGATTTTTCTACTTCTGAGTCGGTTTTGAGAATTTGCATTTTGCTAGAAAATAATCCTTATCCTCTAGATTTCCTAATTGTCATAGCATTGCATATAACATTTTCTTACCGTTGCTTTAATCTTTTTAATGTCTTTGGCTATATTGCCTTTTTCATTCAAATGTTTCATTCAAATGGAGCATATAGTTCATTGATATTTTCAAAGAAGCTACTTTAGAGTTGTAAATAAAGCTACTAACTTATTACTACGTACAAATTAGAGCTACTTTATTTTTTTGTCTTTTTTTTAAGATTTTCATTTATTTATTTGAGAGTGAGAGCGCAGAGATGCAGGGCTTGATCCCAGAACGCTTAGATCATGATCTGAGCTGAAGCAAATGCTTAACTGACTGAGCCATCCACGTGCTCCTTTTTCAGTCTTTCCATTTTAATAGTAAAAGTATTTTGGAAATAGAAGTACTTTTCTTATAAGAGCTTTAGTTATTCTATCTGGGGTTTTAATATAAAACGTTATTTACTAGATAACTGTTCAATTTTTAATCTGCTTGATTCAGAGGTTAGCTAGAAAAAAAGGCTTCTGCATTTCAAAGATACATTTTTGGGGGGAGAGATAGGTGCAATGAGAAGTCATTTTGATGTTGATACTAGATTTACTTATTTCTAATAAATTGAGTTTTATTACATTATTGAAATCGTCTGTATCCTTCCTATGTCTGGTCTACATAGTCTGACAGATTTAGGGAGGAGTTTGTTACAGTATCCCCTCTATGGCTATAATTTTATCAATTTTTTCTTTTTAAAGTCTCTTAAATTTCTTTTGGTGATATTTGCCTCGCAGCACATTTTTTCCTGGCTTTATGTATTTCATAGCTATGTTATTTGCCCAAGTATTTATGATTTATTTTCCTTTTGTATTGAATGTTTTTATATTATACTCTTCTCTCTTCTGCTTTACCTAATAATAGTCTGTTTTATCTAATATTATTTTGACTAATGCTTATCAAAACTGTGAAGGGCCTGAGATTTTACCCTTCCTGCAAGCTGACAAGTTAGCCTGCCACAGTTTCATGGATTCCAGAATCAAAGGACTTTTTTGTTATTACTCATAGCAATAGCCGGAAATTTCAGCATTTTCTTGTGCCCCTTCCTCCAGCCTCAGTTCCCACAGGGTGATGTGAGAAGGGCCCGGTGGTGTCTGCACACTCAGTGAGTTGCACTGCAGAAGAGGAGCCCTGAGCTTAGTTAGGGAACCCGAATCTTTTATCCTGGGAAGTAAGCCTGTCTGCCCTTGGCTCCGAGAGGACACGGTTCTCCATCTTCCGAGGCTGTTTGCTCTACAAAAATCATTGAAAAGAGAGTCTAAGACATGCTGAAACATGAGAGACCCATGGAGAATTGTCTCCCAACAATTTCTTTTTGTTTGCATTCACCTGCTGTCTTTTAGCTCACCCTTTTCGTGTAATTGATTTTAATTTTGTGTTTGAATAGGTAACATGTTTGCAGTGGTTCCAAAGCAAAGAGACACAAAGGATTTCCAGCTCCCTCTCACCCCAGTCCCTCAGTCACCCTTCCAGGGGCAGGCAGTGCTACCGGTTCTTGTGATCCTTGCAGAGATACTTGATGCTTATGTAAATGTATACACATAATGTGCCCCCACACTTTTTATATGGTGATGTCATGCTGTAGATGGTTCTGAACTCTAAGTTTTTTTCATAATATGTCCTGGAAATTATTCCAAATGAGTTTCATTGTTCTTTACAATTACCTTATATTTTATAGGTGGGCGAGCCCCAGTTGATGAACCTTGTTGCTGGATGTTAAATTGTTCCTGGTATTTTGTATGTGTATGAGTAGGTCTGTGGATGCAGTCCTGGAAGCCTTGCTTGGTCCATGATGTATGTGAATTTGTTATTTCTAATAATACTTGGAGTTTTACCTTCAGTGTAGTGCTGGAGTGTATTTGCTAGTATTTCAGTGAGGATTTTGCAAAACTGAGATTGGACTGGTTTGGGGGTAGTCTTTTTTGAGCCTTGGAATCAATGTTACGCTCGCTTCAGAAGAAATCATTTAGATTTCCTTTTTCTATGCTCTGCAGCTGTATAAATAGCATTCAAATCATCTGAACTTCAAAGGTTTGGTGTAACTCCCTGTGGAAGTGTCTGGGCCTCATGCTTTTTGAGGCTCGCTCTAAGACAGCTGTCTCTGATTTCTATAGAAATTGATCTGTTTGGATTTCTGCCTTCAGTCTGTTTTGCTTCTTAAAAGTAAAGTAGAAAATTATATATTTCGTTGCTGTGTATTGTTAGCAAATTAGTCTCTTAAGGATTTTTTATTTTCTGCCTAAATATGATGTTTCCCCAATTTTTTCTTATCTATCAATGTTTGCTGTCTTTCACCCTTTTTATTATTGGCCTTAGATACTTTTGGGTCTATCATTTTTTTCCTGTTTTAAAATTCATTTCTTAGGCTTTTAAAAATATTTATTTTTTTCTGATTCCTTAGATATGGTTTTCTTTGTTGTGTTGGGAGTATTAATTCGTTTTCTTTCATTCTTCCTCCTTTCTTCCTTTCCTTCCTTCCTTTTTTTTATCATAAATATGCAAGGGTATAAGTTTTTCTCTTATATTTTAGCTCCATTCCATAGATTCTGATATATAGTCTTTTTATCACTGTTACTTTCTTCTTTTTGTTTAGACATTTTATATTTTGGGGATTTTTTCTTTAACTCAGAAGGTAAATGAGAGTCTTTAAATTCCCAGGTGTTAGGTGCCTTTTTCCTCCAATTTTGCTGTTTGTTTTCTAGTTTTACTGTATTATGATCAGAGGATGCCGTCTATACTATTTTTGTATTTTAATTTAATAAGTTTTTCTGTGGTTTAATATGTGGTCATTTTGGCAAATGTTCCATATTCATGTTCAATTTAAGGCCTTCTATATCCATCTTGTTTTTCACTTGATTTGTAATGGACTAAGGTGAATTAAAGTTTACTGCTGACGTTTCTGTTTTTATTTGTATTGCCTGTACTTTTTTGCTTTATAGAATGTTGCTATGATTTTGTTATTCATAATTATTATAACTTAGGTGCAAATTGTATCTTTTAGTATTTAAAGGGTCCTGTGTCTCCTTTAATGCTTTTTGTACTATGACCTTGTTTGATATTGAGTGTAATTCTCTCTCTCTCTTTTTTTTGTTTGTATTTGCCTGATAAGTGTTTTCCTTTTGTTTTCATCTTTCATCTTTTTGTTTCAGATATGCTTCCTGTGTACAACACAGGGTTAATTTTATTTGGGATCCAATCTAATCTTCCTTTTTTTTTTTTAACTGTGTTAGATTAGCCCATTTACATTTAGTAATGCAGGTAGTTTTAATTCTGGCATTTTGTATTGTACTTCCTGTTTTTATAGCTTTTTAAAAACATTTCACCAAGTAGCCAGTGTTTCCTTGCTCCATATTTCTTCTTTTAGTTAGGAAGAACTGTATTTCTTTTTTAAGAGATTAATTTCATAAGTGTAACTATAACTGTATAAAAACCTTGATGCTCATATTTTTATACACTGTCAATTTCTTTGAGCAATGATGAAATACGAAATGACGAATGAAATAACATCCCCCCCCCCTTTTTTTTTTAAAGATTTTGAGAGAATGAGCAGGGGTAGGGGCTTAGGAAGAGGGAGAAACAGACTCTTAGCTGAGCGGGGAGCCCCATGTTGGGCTGAATCCCAGGACCCTGAGATCAAGACCTGAGTCAGAGTCAAACACTTAAACAACTGAGCCACCCAGGCGCCCCAATTCCTTTCCTTCTTCTGTATCCTGATTTTGGTTTTACATTATCTCTTGTTTACTTTTAATAGTATTAAATATATTTATACTTCTGTTATTTGCTTTGTCAGTTTTAAGTGATACTTTTTGACACCTAGTTATTTAAGATAATTAGCTCTTTTGCCTTTATTTAGGTATTCAATTTATACATTATCTAATCGTAATTCCCACATTTATTTTGATCTTACAGTTAAGTAGATTCAGTTCTCACCGCCGGTCCTTTTGCTTTGGCATCTCTTGATTAGCTGAAGTTCATCCTCATGTAAATCCTTTGAGACAAGGGCTCATGGGAAATAGTTTTCTAGACTTCTTGTTTAGGTGTGAAATCTTTGGGTTACACTTTTTTTCCTGGAGGTTATTGTAAACATTCTTCCAGTCCTATAGTGTTAAAATGCTACTATGAAGTCTGACACCAGTAGGATATTTTTTTAAATAGATTTGGGTTTTCATGGTTAGTTTTTTTTCCTGGGACTCAGTATCACCTTCGAATATGCAGCTCCAGTTATATTTTCATTTCTATAATGTTTCCTTGAATTTTAAGTAATCTCTGCACCCAACATGGGGATCAAACTCATGACCCCAAGATCAAGAGCCAAATGCTCTTCTAACTGAGCCAGCCAGGCGCCCCTTTAATTTTATTTTTGGCTATGTGTATGCCATTGGATCTCTTTTGTTTTCAGTAGATACCATTTTTTTTCTTTGTTTTTAACACTTTCTTCATTTCCAATTTATTTTTCTTGTTTCTGATTCCTTTTATCCCTGTGATTTCAGGAATGTGTGCTCTTTCTTAAGCTTCTAGATTCACCTTCATTTTGTAAGTTGTTTTTCCTTCTCTCATCTTCACTCCTGGGCTGTTATATCTTTGCATGTGCTCTAGGATAGTTGCTTCCCTGTGTTTCCCTAAGTTTGTTTGTTTGTTTGAATTCATGGCAAATAAGTTGATTTGTTGACTGAATAGTAGATATATGATGTTCTGTTACACTATTCGATACACATATTTTATATTAAAGCTGACAAATTTGGTGGTCTGTCACAAAATTATTTTGTATTTTTTATTTTACTTTGTTCTTGCCCAGCTTCTGTGGATTGATTAAGTTGCTTTCCCTTCCCTCTAAATTAATCCATAACTTTTACTATGCATCTTGGTATTCCTGTGTCGATTACCTTACTTTAATGTGTATCTTTATGTATATTTTTCTGTCATATTCTATCGAAATTAGGGGTTTTCTTTGTGCTCTTTCCCCCACCTTCTCCCTTACTATCTGCAGCTCTGGGATGTTATGAAACAGAGTTTACATCCTGTATCATTAAGTTCGCATTGGTGAGATACTGTTTTCATTTATCTATGGTTGTGATACAGTTTTAGTCACAGTATTATCTGTTTACATTTCACTTACACATGTGTAGTTGCTCACTGTGGTTTTTTTATACTCTTCATTTTTCTCTCTTTATTGAGATTTTTGTTCTTCTCATTTTCTTTTGTTAGAAGCATTTCCATGAATAATTTCCTTAGACAACCTTTCATGGATTATATACTTAATGAGCTGTCGCATGCCCAGATGTTTTTGGTTTGCCTTCATATAGAATACCTGTTATTTCAGGTTTTGGGGTTTTTTTAAGTCTATAAAATTCCATAAAATTCTACTCTCTAACTACCAGTATTATACATGAGAAGTCAGGCTAGGTCTCATTATTTTTCATTATAAGTTACCTTTTCTTTACATTTGGAAGCGTACAGGTTGATTTTGTGTTTTGAAGGTTGGAATTCTATTTTTTTTCCCCAGGATGTGTCTGTTTTAGTGTTTTTCCACCCTTCTCCCATCTCTAATTAATCCTGCTTAAAGCTTCATGAGCCCTTTCAGTGTAAAACTCAAGTCTTTAGTCAGCTCAAGGATTATTTTCTTCTAGTATTTCTTTGATTAGTACTTCTTTCTGTGTTTCTTTTTCTCTTTTTGTAATTTCTATAATTTCAGTTTTAGAGCTGGATTTGTCCTCCGTGTCTTATGTTTTCATTCATGATTTTTTTGGGGTTTTTTAGAGTTACTTACATGACATTTATTCCAGATTACTAATTCAGTTTTCTGTAGTGACTTTTCTTTTTCCCTTTCTCTGAAATATTAAATTAAAAAATTATGGGTTTTGGTTCTAGAAACTTCTGCTTTATAAAGTTGTCGCCCATTCCTTGTCCCTCCATGCCGCCTTGGCTTCCTTCCTTGCCTCATTCTTTGTGACATTACAGTAGTCATCTATTTCATTTCTTCAGCTAGGTTCACCTTCGTCACACTGCTGTGTATATAGATAGCTCATGATCGTTCTCTGTTAGGTAGTGTCAGCCGTTGTAGAATCTCTCGACACATATGTAGATCATAGTGTTATTTCTTTCTCTGATAGAAGAAGAGCCTAGTGATCATTAATTTGGCACACGCGAAACCCTGTTTGTTTGAAGATGTTAGGAAAGAAGGTTCCCTCTTCTTGGGTGCAGGGAGAGTTCTGTCCTCAGCCCAATTTGGTGGCTTTTTTTGGTTTCTCAGTGTCAAAGCAGCCTTGTTCCCTTGTCCCCATGAGAGTCACTCAGATACTGCTGATTGCCTGGGCAACTTAAGGCTTGGTAGACTTTGAGCAGGCCCATTGAAAAGAAATAAACCTTACAAATGAGTGTATTTTCCCTGTCCTTAGAAGATTTGTTAAAAGGCCTTTTCGTACTTGCTTGCTCTTGATTTTCATATGCTTTCAATACGTGAGGTTCGGATGAATCTAGATTTAGATTCTCTAGGATCCAGCAATTAGTTACCATTATTCTGGTAATTTAGTAGTAGGGTGAAAGGGGATCAAGAAAGAAGTCTCCGTTGTCATCATTTCATAGCTATTACTGTCAGAGCTACTGGACTGGACATTTTAAATAGCTTTCCTGTGTATACATACTTTTAATACTTAACCTATGCATAGTAATCAACCTATAAGTATTTGTTGGCAAACTCAGTAAATGTCCAGTGTTTTCTAGTTGATTGGCTGATAACTTTGTGGGTAAAGAATCAGTATACTTAGCAAAAAATAGGTTTGAGCTCATCTGAGTAGTCATTAGACTGCAAAGTGCCCAGGTCACTGAAACAGCAATCCCCGGCTTTGGGGCATTTTCTCTGGTCGTGGGTTGTTTCTTTGTCACTTGGTGTTTTCTCTGGTCTCCTGAGATCTTTTGCCTTATTAGTTATTCAAAAAATATTTATCAAGTACTTAACTGTGTGCAAAACACTATGCTACGTGCTGGAGGAAGCAGAGCGTATAAGGTTCCCTGCCCTCCTGGAATTTACTGTCTATTAGAGATTGCAGAGTGTGACTACATCTGACTACATTCTCTTAATTGGCTTACACAGTATCAAAATGGTTTTCATCAGTCAGTATTTTGCAAAATGAGAAATTTCACCTAAAAATCTCAATTTGCAGCTGCTTTAAATAGATAATATCTGGCCACACTGGGCCCTCATTCTTACATGGCATTCGGCTAGAGTAGCAAGTGCCCCTTTGGATAGGACTGTGTGCATCAGTTTATTGCAATTACCTCTTCACCCTTAAAACTGAGACCAAATTCAGTTGGCATTAGTTGTCACAACTGTGCTGTTCTTTTTTCTTACAAAATGATTAAAAAGTTGAGTTGCTCCTTGAATGTTTTCTGGCTATCCTCCCTTCAGGCATTTGAGCTCGTGACCTTTGTATGGTATTTATTAGCCTACTAATTATCTTAACAGCCTCAGGAGAAAGACAAGACAGACATCATGCTTTAGCTTCAATCAACAAGAGCAGTAGACATACACATTGTAATATTCCTTCTCAAATTCATTCTAATGAAACGATGGAATCCTAGTTCCATAAATCTGATAATTCTGACATAATATGTATTTTTCCATGCTAAAATACCGTTTGAGTTGATATTTTTCAGTTTATTTCAAGAATGCTGTAGTAAAATTTTGTTTATATTCAGCTAATAGTTCAAACCTTTTAAGTGTTTTAACATTTATGTCTTTTCACATTTATTAGCTCTTTTGTTTTTAATCATCAGTATTAAAGACCATATGAGATATAGGGATTATGACCTGCAGTTTAGTTGAAAATTGAGGCTTAAAGAGGTTTGCACTTTGTCCGAAGTCCAAGCCTGTTCTTTTTTCCATGAGACTGCCTTCTCCCATTTGTACTATCTCATTAGATCTTCACAACAATCTTAAGAGACAGGTGGAGCAGGTTTCATCATTTCTTTGTTTTTTTTTTATAAATCTTATTATTTTTTAAATTTTATTTATTTATTTGACAGAGAGGAGAGAGATCACAAGTAGGCAGAAAGAGGGGGGGAAGCAAGCTCACCGCTGAGCAGAGAGCCTGATGCGGGGCTCGATCCCAGGACCCTGAGATCATGACCTGAGCCCAAGGCAGAGGCTTTAACCCACTGAGCCACCTAGGTGCCCCTCATCATTTGTTTAGATTGGAGAAAACTGACTCAGAGGAAGAATCCTTTCTTGCCAGTGATGACATAGCTAATCTTCAGAACATGCCTGCTGCTTGCCAGCTACAGTGCTAGACATTTCACAGGTCTTACTTAATTCTTACCACTCCCCTATGACATAGGTATTGTTATTCTCATTATATTGCTAAGTAAGTTGAAGAGTTGGAATTTGAACCTAGAACTATGTATAAGTAACACTTCTTTGTTGTTGTTATATCCTATTACCCAGGTTGTTTGACTCTCTCTGTATTGCTGTTAATAGCCTACATTATAATTTAACACATTAATCTAATTTTAAAAGTACAAGTAATTAATGAAGCTTGAAAATCAGCTTTTTTGTGTTTTTAGGACTGGTGTTTTTCTCTCTGCAGTGATTCAAAACAAAGGTGTACCAAATTTAAGTTTAGTCCAAAGTCTGTATTTTCTATTTTTGTATAGAGTCTGTATTTTCTATTTTTCAGAATATTCATACTTTTGAATGTGGACACCTTGTCTGAGAAAATAACTTGTTTAGAGTTTAGCAAGTCAGTGTATTGGTTGTGAATTTTGGTTTATTGTTCATTTGTGACAGGGAGGGGGCATAGGAAAGTTATCTTGATTTGAAGATTGGGGAATAATTTGGTAATCTAATAATTTCTTGGGTGACTTGTATGACTTTTGGCAGCTTGTTATATACATAATTTTATATAATACCCAACCCTAGCTAGCCTTTTAAAGTAAGTTAAGAACAAAAGGCCCAAGAAAGCTAAATCTATTGAGTTTGTGTTCCTTTTATATATTTTACCTTTTAAAGTCTTTAGTTTGGGTTCCACTTTATTCTACTTAAATTTTCATTTTCTTGGAAAAAATCCCAAATGTCTGTATTTCCAAAAATATTACCAAGAATACAGATTTTTCCTTAAAAGTCATCAGAAGAGTCACAAGTTCTATCCACTTTTAAAGAATTAGTCTTAATATTAAATTGTTTCTAACAATACAGATGAAAAGTAGCTATGTGTTTAGTCAGTTCTCCGTTATATTTAAAGAAAGCATTGATGTAGTAATCATCAGTGGCATCAAGGCAGAGGAAGCCAGTAATTCCTAGTTGAACCAGGGTGTCTAAAAAGGATAAAAGCAGAGGTTGACCATGAACTTTGAGTTTTAGACATTTTAATAAAGGTCATTCCCATGTTCTTATTGATGTATTTGTCTTATAGTGAAAATGGCAGTTTCCCTCTGTTAAGTATCATTTCTAGTTCCCCTTATGATATTTAAGTATAGTAACAGCTCACAGATCTATAATCTAATGTTAACTTTGTCTTTTAAGTCCATTAGAGATAAATTTATTTCTGAAAGTATTTATTAATAAGCCCTGTGAGTCCCTATTTTTCATTCTTTGAGTAATTGCTTCTTACTAATGTTATGAATTTTTTTAATTCTTGATTTTTCTAGGGATTATTTCACATTTCAGCTACTTTTGTTTTCTACTGCTATCATTGAGGGTTCAAGAACAAAAAATAAGTCTTCAGGTAACATGCCTGATCCATAGTAGTGCTTGGCATTGTATTTTGCTGAAAAGATCATATATCTGTTTGGATGCTTGATCTGAAAATAAAGTTGTGATGATTATGAAATTTTCGCATGGAGTTTTCTTGGCTGCCTCTAACAAATTTGGTCTTATTTGTTCTCTTTTCAAAAGGATTTTCTTTTTTTTTTTTTTTTTTTGGCTGTCTGCTTTTTTTCATGTCTTGATCTGCAATAACTATATGGATATGTGCTTGTACTTGCTAAATATTTTAATTTTGCATATTTGGCTGCTTGAATTTTAAGTAATTTTTTGGGCAATGCAAAGTAAGCTTGAGGCTATAAGTGAAATAGCAATCTACAGAAGTTTTTAATTAGTTTATAAGTGTATGTTCCTTATCTATCACATATTTTCAGGTTTTGTATTTTACTAAAATGAAAGAAAGTTTAAAATTCAGTTTCTCAGTTGCGCTGACCACATTTCAAGTGCTGTTTTCAGGCCATATGTGGCTAGTAGCTACTAAGTCAGGCAGCACAGATAAAAAGACTGTTTCTGTCATCATAAAAAGTTCATAGAAGGAAGTAAGCAGTAGTAAAGTGTAAGCTCATTTCTGATACCAGATTTGACAGAAGCTTGATTATTCCAGAAGATAAAGCATATGATCGGTCTTGAGCATACTTCCTCTAAATATGTAGCCATCTCCGTCTTGAGTATTTCATACTTAAAGTAGCCTGAAACAATTCATTTGTTTGACTATTTATGCTATTTTAAAGTGAAATTGTTTCTTGTAGCAAAAATTCATGTATTAAACAGGCCGACTTAGCCTAAATTTGAATCCTAACCCCAGAACTTAGGTTAGTAATTTCTGCTAAGTTACTTAACTTCCTCGGGCCTCAGTTTCCTTATCTATAAAAAAGTAACATTAGTTACCTCATAGGCTTAATAAATACAGAACACTAACCATATATAAAGATAACGAAACAGAGGGGACATTTATAGTACTTTTAAATATAGAATGAAGCCAAAACATTGAAAAATCAGGCAGTGTTGTTTGCATCAACTTGTTCCCACCCTTGAAACTATAATAGGTCTCTAGAAATGGTTAGGTCAGGAGTATACTGTAGAAGTTTCTGGTGGCCATGGGATTATTTATGACATCATGTGAAGTTCAAACAACTAGAATACCAGAATGAGGAGAAAAAGAGATAGAAAAATGACCAGCTTCGTTTTTGGGGAAGTCCGAAAAATACTTTCTGAAAGCAGTGGTAATAAAAATGAATATTTTGTATAATGTTTGGATAATTTATAAAGTTTTTCACATAATTCTTTAAAATTTCCCCTCTATATGAGTACCTTTATTCTACTAATATTAAAGAAGAGTAAAAGAAAACTCAAAGTTGAGCAACATTTTGGAGGTTACATAGCTAACTAGGAGGATGGAAATTCCTATTAAATTTTCAACTTTAAGTCTTATGCTCTTTACTTCACCATACTGTTCGGTTGATAGCAGTTGTGTTTCTGAGGCAGGTGTAGATTTCAGAATCTCTAGGGATGGGGCCCACGTATATGTAATTTAGTTTCTTCCGTATTGAGATAGAATGCCTACCCAAGTGATTCTGGTGTCCACCTCTAGTTAGAAAGCATCACTCTCTTCCTGGTTTAATTCTTCTTTTCCTGTATCAGTACATATAAATTAATGCCCGCACCATATGAATAAGACAAAAAAAGGAGACTGATAAACAGTATACCGATTTAACTTTTAGTGTTCCAAATGTTTAGGTAGGACATCAGCAACACTTGAAAAAGCAATAAAAGTGTAGTTTCCTATTCATGATCTTTAGTGTCTCTCCATTTATAAGTGCTTTTGGAGAGCTGGAATCCAATCAGAGTAGCTAACTATGGAAGTTAAATTTCTTAGTGTTCCTTTCTCTACTTCTCTAATAACAATTTTGGCTATTAATAGTTTGCCCTCAATGTATTGCAGTCCTAAAATGTTGACTCCATATTACTTATAGTAGTATCTTTGCGAATGTTTTCAATTGACTGGCTAAAGATTTTTAACATTTTTTTCCCCAGCTGTCTTGAAGATACTTCAGTATCCTGGATTTAGTGGTTTTTCCCAACCATATTTAACTCTTGAATATTTTCCATTACCCAGCTCAAAACTTTCCTTTGAATGGAAGGACACTGTCGTAATGGGGCGGGAGAAGGGAATATTCTAGCAAACCCCCACGTAGGCAAAAATAAACCATGTTGCGTAGTGAATTTCCAAATCTGGAAATTACTCATTTGCTATTTGAGACAGTAACTGAGGTTTTGCAGAGAATGAATTGTCTTTTGACTCAGAGTTGCTTATCAAATCGCAGTTTGATTGGTGGCTATAATATGTTAACATTACCTTTTAATTTTCTAAGCAGAGATCGTTTGACTAGAAGCCATTTACAGTGAATATAGGCTGCTTCTGCACTGAAATTTGCTTGGGATGTTCTTGTATATAGGTGTACCTTTTTAACATAGAATATATAGTTCTGATTATTTTTCATTACTAGGGCTTGGGCTCAAGATTAAATGGCTGATTTTAATGTGGCATTTTAGATTAAACTAAAATGATTTTTTTAACTTAGTACCTGCAAACCAATGAAATAAATATCATTGTTAATTATATGCAGATTATATTTGTCTTTGTTGTACCATAAATAAATTTACTTAAAAACAGTGTAAAACCAAGGCCTTCAAGATATTAAAATTTTCCCAACTCAAAAATTTTTAAAAACCTATTGTAATAAAGAATCAAGACTTGGTCGTCGGTCACCATAAAAGTATTGTTAAGACACTTTTCTGTGAACAATGCATTCAGAAGCTTATACTTAATGATTTCCAGTTCTTTTCTTTTGGTGCTGAGAATCTGTTACATAGTAGTATATGGCAGAAATATGGTAGTGCTTTTTCTTTATTTTTTAAAAGCTGGTCTGTCTCATTTTCTTAATATAAGATAATATAGAGATTATATGGTTCATTTTGACTTAAATCTAGATGCAATAGTAATGTATTCCAAAAGGTAGAAAATGTGATGCCATATTCACCAATTCTAAGACACACTTCCTTTTCATACTTTAACAGCTCTGGGAAATGAGATGCATCTTAAAGTTGAGCTGCGTCATTTTAATGGGATTTTTTTGGGTTTGGGGGTTTTGTTTTGTTTTACTTGCTTATGTGCAAACTAATGGTACATGTTATAATCATTGATGTCTTAGGCTTGGTAAAGAGCGATCGTTGATTTTTTTTTTTTTTAAGTTTGTTGTAGAACTCAGATTCATTGTTATGAATTCATTCATTGTGGTGAAAGAAATCAATGCTGTGAGAATATACTGCATTATTTGGAGTTACAGACCTTTACTAAGATCTTTTAGTGTCTCCCTTCACATCCTCTCACTGCTGTCATCCTTAGTGTCAAATGGCAAAACTGAAACAATTCAGTAATGAGTTTGATGTATTTTATTGAAGGGAAAATAATCCATAGATTGAGGGAGTACAGTGCCTCTCGAGCACTTTTAAAGGTACTTTCTCAAGAGCAACTTTTATATAATGTTAGAAGAGGCAGCCTGAAACAGGGCACAAATGCCTAGAAGGTCCTGTTTCCTAGGGTAACATAAGCTAGTTAAAGCCAAGTTGGAGGATCGTGACTGGTGTTAGGTTGCCTTGATGATGAGGTGTTTTCGGTAAGTGCAGGATGATTTAGCTTTAGATTTGTGACATGGGTGGGGCTGCTGGAGTGTCCTCCTCTTGTGGGTCCCAATATACCAATTAACAGCCACTAATTAGGGTTTTTGTTTTATTTTTTGTTTACATTAAACTGATTTTCCATCTGTGGAAAGCTATCCAGAACAATAAGAAAAAAAATGGAGATCAAGAGAAGGAAGGAAAGACTTGGGGTCAGGGTTTGGGTGGGTGGAGTAGAGGTAGGGGTGGGACCTCCAGGATGAAGAAGAGAAAAATGGGGATAAGATACTAGAGGGGGGTGTTAATGAGAGCATTTTCCATTTACCCAGCTTAACTTATCCTGGTCAAGTTTCTGATTGTCCTGTATCAGCTTGTGAACTAACCACTGGTTAGCTAAAATCATCTCATCCATATTCCCTAGATTCTGAACACATGAATTTTTCTTGCCAAGGCCTTTTTCCGCAGAGGATGCCCTTTTACCCCCTCCAGCCTTAAGAGTAAATTATCTGTCTGCTGGTGTAGACCCAACAGAATCTGTGTTTCCTCTTAATGTGCTGTCTCAAAATGAATAACTGAAGGGCGAACTACCTCTTAGGGAATGCATTTTCTACAAGGAACGATTACAGATATATGCACAATTAAATTTGTTGGTTTTTATAGGAGGTGTGGGAGAACCAGGCAGATAATTTTAGGAACTTACCTTGCACTTTCAGCATTTAGATAGAGATTGGTGTAGTCTTTTCTCTTTAGCCTATTTGATTTTTATTTCTACAGACAGTAATTTAGTTACTTGTGGTATAAATACATATTGTTTTCCTGCTTTCGTTTTCCATTCTCTACACTTACTGAGTATACATTCGCATACATTTGGCAGTTTCTCCATACTCTGCAGCAATGGCATGTTTTAGTTCGTCATCATTTTATCTGGCTAACACACTCTGTTTTTGGCAAGAGCCTTTTAAAAATTAAGCTTCAACATTAATAAAATATTTAAATTTTCAATATAAAACATCAATCGAAGGAATCTTTTTTTTCCCCCAAAAGGAATTTTCACTTTGTAAAGGGTTTTACCATAGCAGTATTTTTAAACACTCTGCAGGGCCCTCTGGAAGCCAGTCTAATAATTGCTGCCTGGTGTGGCCGGGCATTGTTCTAGAAAAGGAGTAAGAAGAATTGTTGCATGTCTGAAATCCTCAAGTTTCCAAAAGTCCCTTTCAGAATCTACACAAAACTTTACCTTTTTTTGGTTCTCTTGAGTTAAGCAGACCTTTTTAAGAAGTCCATACTCGGGGTGATTTCTTTAGCTTACCAATTTTGTTATTTTAGAATTTTAAAAATCATAATAGTATTTTCATGTCTTTCCAGCCACATTACACTCTAATTTTTTTTTTTAACTCTCTTGGGCATCAAATTAATATTGATTAGTAAGGGAAGGAAAATGAATTCCAAATTGCAAATAACTGACTTGCCGATGAAGTTTTATAGCAAAGTCCTTTGCAAGTTGGAGGATTCTGCACTGTTCTTGCTTACTGTAATGCCTCAGTGAAATGGAAATGGAAATAAGATTCTGTCTATAAGTAAAGGTAAGTATTATTCACTGACTTATGAATAGTATTTCAAATATGGGTGTTGAGTTTTATGTATTTCTAACAAAACATGCCAGTCACCACTCTTAAGAAAGTAGTGTTCCCATAATTCATCTTTCAGTTTTACTATCCTGAATTCGCTTTCTCTTTCCTCAGAGGATGTACTGAGTAAAGATGCTGGGGAATGTGCAATATGCCTTGAAGAATTGCAGCAGGGAGATACTATAGCGCGACTGCCTTGTCTATGCATATATCATAAAGGGTAAGTTTCTTTTTATGTTAACCAAGTTGATAGTAGAGTACGAGATGCTTCTCAAAATTTCAGACATTTGTCCTTAGGGCTGAAAAGCTTTCTTCTTAATCGAAATTCCCTCCCCCTATTTCTTAAAAAATAACCGCCCTTTTTACCTGCTAGAACTAAGATTTAAGCCCAAATCTGTTTGTATCCAAAAATCTACTGTTTGTTAAACAGCTACTGTTACCCGGGTGTTGTCCGTAACAGCTTAGCTAGGTAATCTCATGTAAACCTTGTAACAATCCCATTTTATAATTGAGGGAATAAGCCGAGGGACCATAGGAAATCTCTCCAAGGTCACATGGCCAGTAAGTGGAAGAGGTGAGATTTTAGCCATGTCTGTTTGGCTCCAACATCTATCTAGATTCACATAAAATATTATTGGTTTCAGAGCAGCACAGGAAAATTTTTAGGTAAAAAAATTATTTAAGGTAAACAAAAAAAATAGAAAACCATAACATTTCAAACCAATAAAAAGAATGGGGTAGAATTTTATTTAAAGGTGGGGATGGGGAAAAGCATAGAGAACACAATAAATAATACAGAATAACGAGGCAAAAATAAATCCAGTGTCAGTAATTTTAATAAATCTAAATACTCATCAGTTGAAAGCAGACAAAGATTGGATATGCTGTTGGCGAGCAACACACTTAAACATAAGCATATAGAAAAATATGAAGGTGAAGGAATAGAAAATTATGTCTGGGTAAATACTAACTACAAGCAAACTGACAAAGCTAAATTAATATCAGACAAAATAAGTTTTAACAAAAATACTACTAGTATGGTATCATAAAGGTACATGAAGCTCAGTTTTTGGTGAACCTAAGAACATAGTCTCAAGGTAAAATATTTGTAGAACTGTCAGAAAAAATGGACAAAAATGTCCTGATAAAGGGAAATTTCAGCATAGTTCTCATTACGTCAAGCAGATAAACACAAAACGAGTCAAGACCTAGAACAAACAATACAGTTAACAGATTTGTCTAATGGATGTATGTGTATCTGCACCTAGCAATTAGTACATTTTCTTTTCAAGTACATGTGAAATATACAAAAATCGGTGGTGTTCTGGGCCATGAAGCAAGTTTTAGCAAACTACAAAAATTGGTGCCATACAGAAAGCTAGCTGTTTTCTGGCCAGTTATATGTCAGTAATAAAATGAATAATCTTCACACATACTTTTAAGTAATATGTAGATTAAAGAAGAAATATAATGGAGTGGTGCCTGGGTGGCTCAGTTGGCTAAGTGTCTGACTCGTGATTTTTGGCTCAGGTCAAGATCTCAGGGTCCTGAGATCAAGCCCCCTGTCAGGCTCTGCACTGGGAATGCCTTCTTAGAATTCTCTCCCCACTCCTCACCCACCCCAAAAAAGAAAAGAAATAATGGAGCTTAGAAATACTCAAAACTGAATAATGATGAAAAACCCTTTTGACATTTTCTATAATGATCCTTGGAAGGCTTGTGGTAAGAGTGGAAAGAAAGATGAAATCATTAAGCAAGTTCTTCCTTAAGAAATTAGAAAAATGAATAAACACAAAATAGATTAAAAAAATAATAAAGATGAGAGAAGAAAATAATGAAATAAAAAAATTACATGCTAGAGTAGAGACCAACAAAGCCAAAAGTTGGTTCTTTAAAGATGAATAAAATAGGCCTTTGGCAGGTTTGTTGCTAGAAGGAAAAAGTGAACAGTATAGGAATGACAGATAACTTCAGACACAGTAGAATTGAGAAATAATTGGAAAATTTTGTGAAAAATTTTAGTCTTTGATTTAAAAATATAAACAAAACAGGCAATTTCCCTAAGAATATTATTGTATATTTCTAATTCATTATGTATTATTTTGTATTTTATATAATATATAAACATATTATATATTATTATATGTTATGATATGTACTAATTACCAAAATGATTCAAAGAAATAGAAAATCTGAAATGACTAATAACTATTACAAGTAGTTATTAAGACAAACCTTGAAAGGCGCCTGGGTGGCTCAGTTGTCAAGCGTCTGCCTTCGGCTCAGGTCATGATCTCCGGGTCCTGGGATCGAGCCCCACATCGAGCTCTCTGCTCAGCGGGGAGCCTGCTTCCCCCTCTCTCTCTGCCTGCCTCTCTGCCTACTTGTGATCTCTCTCTGTCAAATAAATGGATAAAATCTTAAAAAAAAAAAAAAAAAAATAGCAGGGTTGCTAGATAGGAGCTCAACATGAAAATTGGTTGCATTCATATTCCAGTAAGAAAAACTAATAATTTTTTAATAGAATAACATTAACAGCCACAAAACCTACAATAGCTGTAACCTGTGTTGAGAATACATCCTACAAAAGATACTCAAGATTTTTAAACTTCACTGAAAGATACAGAAGATTTAAAATTTGAAGTATACCATCTTGGGGATAGGAAGACTCCATGTCATAAAGATGTCACTTAACCCCAGATTAGATAGTTAATATCGTCCCATTCAAATGTCATCTAGTCTTTTCATGTAATTTGATAAGTGGATTCTAAAATACACATGAACCAAAGAGTCTATATGGCAAGAGCAGTCAGAGTCATGAAGAAGAAAACTGCTGGGGGGGACTTGCCCTGTACAAACACATTTTAAGACTATTAATTAAGACATGTGGAAAGAGCATAGGAATAGAGCCCATAAACACTCGTGTGTATATGAGAGACAGCATAGCACGGGGTTGTTAAAAGCATGGATTCTTGGGAGTTAAGCCTTCGTCCCAAGATTCAGATCCCAGCCCCTCCACTAATTCGTTGTGTGATCTTGGTCAAGTTGTACTTATTTTTTCCCTCCCTCAGTCTATAAAATGAGGCGGTAGTACCAACTTCATCGAGTTGTTAGGAGGTTTTAAATGAGTTAAATTTTAGAAAGTGCTTGCACATAATGGATACTATGTAAATATTTGTTAAGTAAATAAATTGATTTGGCAGAGGTGGTATTATAGCAGTAGAGAAAGAATGAATTCAGTGAATGGTACTGAGATCAATTGGTTATTGATGTAGAAAAACAGCTGAATCTTTATTTTATAGTTGAAATAATCAATTCCCAATTGACTAAACATGTTCCTATGGAAATCAAAATCTTTTAAAAGTGTCGGGAAGAATGTGGAGAAATGTTCTTGACCTCTTGGTGAGATATTTTTAGGGCTAAGATAACCCCCCCATAAAAGCTTGAAAGAAAAGTTGGTAAATTTGACTGTATTAAAATTTAAAACTTTTTTGCATCATGATACTCTGAAAAAAGTAAAAGAAAACTAGACCTCCGATTGAGTTTTTTTCAGTGCATGTAACAACACTTTGTTGGTCCGGTATCTGAAACCCAGCTGCTCCTTCAGCAGCTTTCTGTAATGCAGTTAGCTCATTGCAGTTGGTAAGTGGAAGAACAGTGACCGTGTAATGAGATGATCTTCGTCCTGCTTCATAAAGAATATTCTCAGCATGTTAGTGTTTGCTCCATCAAATAAAAACAGGTGAAAGTAGATATGGAAGCAGGCCGTGGGAGAATACGGTGTAGGTATGCCTTGTTTCATTGTACTTCATTTTATTGTGTTTTACAGATATAGTGCCTTTTTTTTTTTTTTTAATTTAAGGTTTCTCACAACCCTGCCTAGAGCAAGTCTATTGGCACTATTTACCCAACAGCATTTGCATACTTTGTGTCTCTCTGTCACATTTTGGTAACTCTCAGTGATATTTCAAACTTTTTCATTAGTTATCTGTTGCAGTGATCTGTGGTCAGTGATCATGACTCACGAAAAGCTCAGATGGTAGTTAGCCTATTTTAGCAATAAAGTATTTTTAATTAGATTAATAGATAAGTTTATTATAAATATAGATTAATTATGTATAGTTTTCTTTTTAACTTAAATTCAATTAGCCAACATAATAGTACATCATTAGTTTCAGATGCAGAGTTCAGTGATTCATCAGTTGTGTATAACACCCAGTGCTCATCACATCCCGTGCCCACCTTAATGCCCATCACCCAGTCTCCCCGTCCCCCCACCCACCTCCCTTCCAGCAACCCTCAGTTTGTTTCCTAGAGTTAAAGAGTCTCTCATGGTTTGTCTCCCTCTGATGACTTCCCATTCAGTTTTCCCTCCCTTCCGCAATGGTCCTCTATCCTGTTTCTTATATTTAATTTTTTATACACACACACACATGATACGTATGTGCACTGGAAAACAAAAAAATTTATTTGACCCATTTTATTGCGATACTTACTTTATTGCAGTGTTCTGGAACTGAACTCCAGGATATGAGGTGTATCTGATACTATAAGATTACCCATCCCCTGAACATTCTTACACCCAGTTCAGTTAGACTACGGGCTTTATTTTGGAAGTGCTTGCTTACTTCATTCTTAGTTCTCAAATTGTGCATTGGGGTTTTGTCCCCATATTAATATTAATCCTTCCTTAGTCCTCTATTTTATTTTTAAGTGCTCTCTACACCCAACGTGGGGCTTGAACTCACAACTCCGAGATCAAGAGTGCCCTGCTCCACCAACTGAGCCAGCCAGGCACCCCCTTCCTTAGTCCTCTTTATGTCAAGCTGACTTCACCCTTTTTTTAAAAAAAAAAATCCTATATTTACAGTGGTATTTTATTTATCTGGAACAAACACAGCTTTGTTCTGGTTACAAGGTTGTATTGTTTGAGTGGTCTGCTTTAACATGGTTTTTCCTGTAAGCCCTGTTAGTTTTAGTGTATGATTTTATAGAAAGCAAGGGTCATCAGAAATGTGTATACTACATTATAGCTGAAGTATTTGGATAATAATTTCTTATAAACCTTTAAGAAAAAGACAAAATAGAAAATTTGTCAAAAGTTGTTAATAGTCAATTCAGGAAAAAAAAGAACCCCAAGTGGCCAGTGAGCATACAGCTGTAAGTTGGTATATTTGGTGACTAGCTCTGTCGCAGCTATATCCTGTGTATATGCTACAGCTCAGTCATTGCACTCCCAAGTAGAAACCCTGGAGGAATTCTTGACCTTGTGCTCTGCGACAGTGCTGCTACGCAGTGTGCAGGTCCGGGATGAAATAAAGGAGCTTGTGCCAGAGTGTAAATCCGTATGATACTGTCTTCATTGAGGAAGACTTGCAGCGATTAAAAAAAAAAAAAGAATTTAACCAGTGTGTTTAGAAGCCAAATAAATGGGTCTTCTGGCCCAAAAACCCCTTATTGAGGGCTGGTAACAAACAGCTCATGGATTAGCACTGTGTTTGTGGGCCGCTCTTCAAGTAGTCCAGCTCTAAAAGACATGTATAAGAATGTTCATAGCATCATTGAAAGTGTCCATCAGTAAAGGAATGGACACATAAATTGCAATGTGCTTGTATTCATGGGAGATTACAATAATTTCTCAGTGTGAGTCAAAATTACATGGCTTGTAAAATAAGTACCCATTTCAAATCACATAGGTACCATGAATTTTTCATATATCTGGAGTATTTTGTTCAGTACTTCTTTTTGGCAGGGGGTGAGGGGGACAGGGGTAGAGGGAGAGGGGGGAAAGAGAGAATCCCAAGCAGACTCCATGCCTAGTGTGGAGCCAGACATGAGGCTTGATCTCACAACCCTGAGATCACGACCTGAGCTGAAATCAAGAGTTGGACGCTTAACCAACTGAGCCACCCAAGCGCCCATTCAGTACTTCATTTTAAGGGATGTTTCAGTAGACCAGAGGACCACTAGAGCCAAGTAAGTAGGATAGAAAGCAGGCTAAAAAGCCAATTTAGGCATGATTATTTAGACAACAAAAGTCTCAATGGCAACAAATTATTTGAAAGAATATTGTGTGAATGAGATACTTTACCTTTTTTCTTTTAACTTCATCCATTATTTTTACCCACCAAACTATCCTATCAGAATATGAGAATGATACATAATAATTTTGCCTGTAAGTATATTAGCCAGCCTTCGAGCTTTGTGGCATATGCACATTTGACATGTGTCAACAATGAGAATGTTGAGCAGTTTCAATTCTGCTTGTTTAGTAACTTCCTAACTGTTGGAAAAGTTACTTAACCTTATCAAGGCCTTAACCATTTATCACAGTGAACTAGAACTTTCTGCAGTGATGAAAATGTTTCATAGTTGTGCTGTCTAGTAGAATAGCCAATAGCTATGCATGTGGCTTTTGAGCACTTGAAATGTGGTAGTGTGACTAACTGCATTTTTCTTTTATTTAATCATAATGAATTTAAATAGCCACATGTGGCTTGTGGCTACTGCATTGAACAGTGCAGATCTACAATGAGGATAATTATATGCACCCTAATATTTAACTTCTAATAAAGTCATGAAATACTTTATAAATACAATTGGATGATTGTGTATTTATTTGTATATGTATATGTATTGTAGAGTGGGATAGAATTAAAATAAATGGCTATATTTATACGTAAGTATTGAAATACAGTCTTTTAAAAGATGCAATACTTTGAATAAAAGCTGTTTTTGAGGGGCGCCTGGGTGGCTCAGTGGGTTAAAGCCTCTGCCTTCGGCTCAGGTCACGATCTCAGGGTCCTGGGATCGAGCCCCGCAGTGGTCTCTCTACTCAGCGGGGAGCCTGCTTCCCCCTCTCTGCCTGCCTCTATGCCTACTCTTGATCTCTCTCTCTCTGTTAAATAAATAAATAAAATCTTTAAAAAAAAAAAAGGCTGTTTTTGATTACATTGATAGGTACATGAACAGATTGATATTTACATGAATGAATATTTTGAAGAGAAAAATGTCCAGATTTGTCACTTAATTTTGAATACTAGTAAAGTGATAGTTCTTTAGATTCTCTTTTGCTAATGGTTCTATTTAAACTTTAAGTACTTTAATTTTACAAAGGTTATTTCCTTAACTGCTTGGAATAATCAAAATGCGGGATGCCTGGTTGGCTCAGTTGGAAGAGCATGCCACTCGATCTTAGGGCCATGAGTTTAAGCCCCACGTTGGGTGTAGAGGTTACCCCCCCAAAAAAAGAATGATCAAAATGTAATAAACAGATCCTTATCTTTTACTTATATATGTCAAATATGCTCATTTAAAATATTGAATTTTTTTTCCTATGAATATATAGTAAGGTCAAGAAGTAAGAATTTTTATTATGGCTGTTACATCAATAATTAAACAATAAGTGTTTCAATTTTTCTGGTTTTGTTCTTTTCTAGCTGCATAGATGAATGGTTTGAAGTAAATAGATCTTGCCCTGAGCACCCTTCAGATTAAGCATCAGCTTCCTGTTTTGTAGGTAATTCTCCCTTTTTCTGTTTTAATTGCTTTTTAACTTATTACCTAAGTCATATATTCTCAGCCACCATTTTTAGTCATTCACTTATTGAAGCGTGTGTGTGTGTGTGTGTGTGTGTGTGTGTGTGTGTCCATCCCAGACACTGTGTTAGGTTACCATGTAAAAAACTTACATGAAAAGATACAGAGAAAACAACTTTATTGATTCCTGAAGAAAGTTATATATTAAGTAACTTCTCCATTCTTGGTACTTTAAAACATTTAATTTTAGTGTAGTGCTTAAATCCATGAAATATATGGTTGGTATAAACTTCATACATGTACTACACATATGTACATACTAGTACATATTACCCCATTTTACCACTAAGAAATCTGAGGGCCAAAGTAATTAGTTTCATGACCTTAAGAAGCAGTATGCACAATAGTCCCAGGCATGCATTTAGGAAACAGAATCAAATTCTATACTCTTATTCCAAACTTGACAGGTATGTTCTAAGGTAATGCAATATAATATTTTAATTATAATCATAATAATTAGTTAACATTTAGGTTGTATTCTATGTACCAGGCATTGTTCTAAGCATTTTACATCTATTAATAACTCATCTAATTGTTGTAGCAACCCTTTGAGGTCAGGACTCTTGCTGTTCCTTTTTCCATTATACAGATGAGGTTACAAAACTTGACTTGTCAGTCTAGTTCCTTGGTAGAACTGAGATTTGAACCCAGGCATATTGGCTGCAAGATTGTGTTCTTAGCTATTTTGCTATAATTAGATAGGAGCATTTTCTTCGAAAAGTTGCATCATGTTTTCATTCATTCAGTTTAATCTTGTACCTTAGTATCCTCCGCGTGTTACATAGTGCCTGTCTATACAGTAGGAGGAAAAAAGAAAAAAAAATGAATTTTAAACCAAATACAGAATTTGTTTTGCTCTGCTGATATAGCTTATTCATTATCCTGCATTATCTGAAAATATTCAGTGAACTGAATGATAAACTCGCTTGACTATTGCTTTTTTCCATATTCCGTGAAGTCAGTTAAATGACGTCATTTAGCTTTGAAAAAAAATAGTTAATTGATATTTTTGTATATATGAAAAGCTTTTTATGAGAAGACTTGCAGAAATGACATAAAGCATTGGGTTTTTACATCCAGCCAGGACATTTGAGCCAATCCTGGAATTATTTCAGGAGTTGGAGCCTCTGTGTTCAGAGACCTAAGGCAGTAACCGCCAAGTCTTTTCTGAATGGCTAAGACTAAAGACAGGAAACTGGAGCAGATCATTGCCCTTAATGAGGATAATTTAGTAGCAGCAGATTAGAATATTGACAGAGGAGATTTGAGGTCACCGAATAGCCGTTACAGTGACCCAAGTAAGAACGGCAGCACGAAGTGTGACCTCTGTCACAGTTACAGCAGGGCTCTGCGTGGGAGATGGGAACGCCCTGAGAAGCTGGAGAGTATGAGAACACTATCGAGCTTTGCACCTTTTTCCATGAGGTGATTCAGATCAGACCTTGACACACTGGAGGTAGGAATTGGGATAAGATTTCTGTGTGAAAGAAGAGTGGCCATGGAGTGAAATTTTGAGTATATGAGCAGGTACGTTTTTATTTCACTGTGAACAGGTTTTTTGAAGAGGAGGATGCTTTGGAATATCTTCAGTGTAACCTTATGTCTGGGCCAATAAACTAAAAGTATGGCTAAAATTATAGAAGCATTTAAAGAGAAGTACTAAAAACTCATGCTAATGAAATTTTATCTTAATATTTTACATACCAAGGTAATATGTCTAAAGTTTTCACCTATAGGTAAAATGTGTCTTTTAGAGGCGATAAACTTTTTTATGTGAGGTGGGATTTTATGGTTATAAAAATGTTTTTATTTCATGATCCAATCAGCCAAATTTTTCCTTTAGTGTTACAGTGAGCTTATGGGGTATAAGGAACATGCATCTCATCTCATAGTCTATGCATGTTGGTCTTAAATAGCATTTCAGTTTCCTTATCTTATGTGTCAGTGTTATCCTTTTATTGATTTTTTTTTTTTTATATATAGAACCTTAGTTTGGTGGCAATTGCCCTTACAAATCCTACAAATCAATGGAATCTGTCACTTTGGGTCTTGGAGAGTCATTTTTACAAATATACAGATGTGGAATATCTTAAATGTTTGCTTCAGTTCTGACTGCTCTTATTTGTCAGATGATAAATTCCTCCCATCCCTTTTGCTGTCTCAGATTAAACGTGTGGGTTCGAAGAGGATTTATTGTTGCTAAAACATTTAGTTATTTTTTTTAAAGATGTTTGTTTGTCAGAGAGAGAACACACAAGCAAGGTGAGTGGCAGGCAGAGGAAGAAGCAGGCTCCCCACTGAGCAAGGACCCTGATGCAGCCAGGACCTGGGGATCACGACCTGAGCCTAAGGCAGGCGCTTAACCGACTGAGCCACCTAGGCGTCCTTGTTGTTAAAATATTAAAAAAAAGAGGGGGGGCAGTATAGCAGCACATACAGCATTTCTGATGTTCCTCAGCATAAGAATTTAATGGACAGCCCAAAATAGATACACGTAACAATCTAAGGTTTTGATTAGTTAGGAAATTGGTCACTATTTTTATTGGAAATTGTTAGTTATTTGGAGAAAGATTAATAGGTGTGTAGGTGGGGCGCCTGGGTGGCTCAGTCGTTAAGCATCTGCCTTTGGCTCAGGTCGTGATCCCAGGGTCCTGGGATCGAGCCCTGCATCGGGCTCCCTGCTCGGCAGGAAAGCCTGCTTCTCCCCCTCCCACCCCCCCTTGCTCGTGTTCCCTCTCTCACTGTCTCTCTCTGTCAAATAAATAAATAAAATCTTAAAAAAAAAAAACAAACAGGTGTGCAAGTGTTATGTGTTATCTGTTTTCTGTACTCTGGTGTGGTCTTTATTGTGGAGGGAGAGTAACTTATGTGGTGGCTATTTTTGTGACCGTTTTAAGCTTGCATCGCTCCCTCTGTCCTTTATCTGTTCTTTTGCAGAACACTAATTTTAGGAGTTTTTAGAATAGTAAGTAAGTGTATGAAAATGTGTAGCAACTACAGCAGTGTTCCTGGGGAAATGGGTGTTGTGTTTTGATTTGTATTAGTATCGTGGACCACTGCTGAAACCTAACGCATCTGCTTCCACACAGGTTTTCTTGTCTTTCCAAGATGCTTGAAAAACAGAGGATATGAGGATCTGTCTCTGGAAAAAGAAATACAAAACTGCAGGCATACTCAGCCAGAAATCTGAGTTCTGTGAGACTTGGTAATGCAGAGATGGACAATCATACAGGGGGATGACCCTGCTGAAGAGAGGACAGTTGCCACAGAACTCAGTGTACCAAACATGCATATAAAGGACACACAGGGATTTTGAAAATGCTGCACATCCCTTAATAGTCATCTACATAGGTAACACTGATAAACATTTTGTATTCAGACGCCAAAGTTAACTGATTTAGAAGTTGATTTTATTAAGTTCTGTAGAGTCGCGCAACTAGTTGTGTTTTGACTTGTTTTTTAGTTGGGGGTCACTTTATTTTCCCCAACACGATGTTTCTGCATTCATCTATTCTTAAACTGAAGACCACATAATGTACTTCTTAAAAATTAAAGTCTTAAATGTGAAACCAAGAAATGTAATCAAGCAGTAAAACATTGTCTGAATGTAGACCATGATCTCAAGTTCTTCTATTTTTTTCCCCCGAGAGTGGAAAATAGACTTCTACATAGGAGAGCTAAGATAGGTTAATATTCGAAATTAAAGGTGTAGCAGTACCAGAATGCAGCCCAAAGAGTAAATCAAGTTACATAATTACATTTTAATGAACTAAACTAAGATTGTCAATTGAATTGCAATTTATTAAATGTATTATTTCCTCTTAAGTAAAACCGCTCGATAGTTAATCAGTAATGAATCATCTTGCAGCTATGCAACTTTTTAAAAAAATACAAATTACCAATTTTAAGTGCTGCCAGCTATAATAACTTTGTTTTAACGGGTATTTTTATTTGTTCTTTTCTGTAATTATTTTATTGTGCTTTGCATCTCCGGACAGTTTTCCCACATTTGGATAGAATGTTTAGCAGGTTGTAAATTTAGTAACTTATGAAAAGGGTAAAATAAAATTTTCTTGAGTGGAACGTGGAATAATTTGAGGGACATTTTATATACTTTTAAAAATCAGACTTTAATCGGGATACCAGATTTATAGCAATTTGCATCTTTAATTTTCCAGATAATCTGGAGGTTAGTGTTTGATAAATGATTTTTTAAAGCAAATATGAAGATTTTGTTAATTTATAATTTATTAATGTGTTATTACTGTAATTGAAAATGTTATAGAGACTTTTAAATTCAGTCTTGTGTAGAAAGAAATGTATTAAGCAAAATTATGTGAATAAATATTCCCACAAAATACATCTGAATGGTTAAAAAATACTGGAAGAGAGCTATCAGGGCTACAATAGTGAATGTCTTTTTTTTTTTTTTTTAAATATAAAAAGATACCAATAAGTAGATTTCATATTTTCAACGTATAGGGAAAATGTTATCAGTGAACATTTAAGCAGTGCACTTTACTTGGTATAATTGAAAGTTGCACAGTACTGTTTCCTTATTTTAAACCTTATTTAAGTATTTGCTTTTCTATTTAACGCTGCTATTCTTATTAAATTTTTTCCTTATTTCTGCTTCTGTTTCATATTTTTTGAAAGGGCACGTACAGGAGCAATTGCTGCTACCCAGAAAAATTGGTGTTTTAGAAGCAATTAAAAGAGTTTTTCATTGTTTTCTGTGTGATTCTAGACCAGATAACATTTTCCCTAAAGTTATGCTGTGAAATGCCTTTTGTTATGCTGCAATTGACAAAAGCATCCAAAACCTCGGTTGTGACAGCGGACAGCATGGTTTCATAGGTGCTTTTTAAACCAGTTATGGGAAATATTCTTCCCTCGAGGAAAATATTGTTTCCTTAAATTTTTTCCTGTTATCATGAAAGCTTAATATGAATCCATTTTGTTTCACATTTTTAATTTTGTAAGCTTTCACACATACACATACCCACTCACCCCAGGAAAAGCCTCTTAGAATATTCTGTGAGTAATTCATTTTTTTTCTACTACTAGTATATTGTTACGATGGTAAGAATTGTTTTGTTGTCTTCCATTCTTGAAGGCAGAGATTAACTCTGGCTGTGGTAATTACCTATTAATATTCTCCTGGAAGTTGATTTTCTGATACAACTTACTCATTGGCTTTTTAATTTTGTAAGTTTGCATCCTTTTCCTTCTTCGTCCCGCCTGTGCACTCGGTCTCTTGCTCAGCCTCGGACTGTCACAGGGTTCTGTGCCGCGGCTGCTACAGGGCAGGCTCCTGTGTTGTAGAAGAAAGTTCAGTGTTTGCGTCGAGTGCTACTTGATTATATATTTTTCTAGAACAGTGTTTACTTAAGGTCCTTTATAGCAATCCCTTTTTTGTTAAAATTGACAAAGCTTAGCATTTCTTACTTTTCAGTTTGGTCTCCATCAATGATTCCCTCAAAAGAAGAATTTAGAAATTGAAAAGAAAATGTTTTTAATAGCCCAGGTACTCTGGTGGTTATTCAAAGGCAAAGTTGCTACTCTGGAAAATATTATAAGTATAATATTCTACATAATGTCACTCACAACATTTGTAAATCTGTATGTGGACACTGAACAGTGTAAGTAGGATATAAAAATCATGTCAGATATATTTACATATGTGGCTTGAAACTACTGACAACTGAATATCATGGAGACAAAATAAAGATCGAAAATCTAGACGCCAAGTTGGTGATAGCTTTCTAGAATCTTTGTAAATACGTGTTTTCCAGTAAGATTGCACTTACATATTTAGAAAGCAATATGTTCTGAAATTTCACTTTAGTGCCACTCTTCATAATGGGTTTATTGCCAATTTTGACTCCTTATTTTATTTGATCTGGCTTTTTGGGTTTTGTTGTTTTTGTTATTTGATCTGGCTTTTTGGGTTTTTTGTTATAACAGATAGTAAGATTATTCTATCTTACTTTTGACTTTTTGCCAGAGAAATTAGACTAAGCTGCATCTTAATCTGTGTTTTTCAGATCTGGTTATAAATCCGATGTAGATTGTATTATAAGAGCAGTGTTTGTGATTGAAATATAAATACTGGTTTCTAGAACTTTTTTTGTGTGTGTGATAGCTGAACATTTAAAAGGCCGTGTTGTTAACTGTCGCATGCTATATGGTTTCTGGTTTCTTCGTGCAGGTCTTATATTTATTTTAAATGTTACACTGTTATTTCAGTTCTTACCCACTAAACACTGTATTAGAATATAGCCTGAAATGCCTGAAGGTGCGGCACCGTCAGCATATTTGCCATATGTATTTTGAAAAGATTTCAGGTTAAAAATGTATTCGTGAAAATGGTAGATTCCTTTTCGAAGCTTATTTTACTTTCTGAATTTGGGTATAGCGAAGTTTAAGAGCAGTCGTTTAAATTAAACTATATAGCAAGATTAAGAGATATTTCTTGGAATGAAAAAGTAAATGTAAATATTACCTAATTTTATTTACTAACTTGGAGAGTTGAGGAAAGGAAATTTCCTAACAATAAGCTACTACGTTCGAACAAAGCATGAAACGCTTTCTAAATATTCAAGAATAATTGAATTTCCTATCTAATTGATATCCATATTATGCATCAATAATAGTATCCAAACCATCTTATTTTTTCCACAGAGGAAGTTTCCATATACATCAGATTATTGGGAACTTTGTAAAACTGCATAGAGGTAAATGTTGCTTATTAATTGTGAGTACAGTTTGTTGCGGGAAATCTCCTAGTTTATTGGGGCCACTTTCTTGCGGTTGAATCTCTCCTGAGGTGAACCCAGTACATATCGACAATGTGTTAAATGTGAAGTGTCCCTTGTTCTTGTACAGATATTTTCTAAGTTAAAAAAAAAAAATTTCAGCATGCCAATATTTTGTCTTTGGCCTATCACCCCATACCCCTTTTTTGAAGTGTGTAACTTCTGATTTTTTTCTTTGCTATATTGTGAATAACAATAGTTAAATTGTCTGTTTTACTGTCTACTTCTCTATCTAGGTCTTTTCATTCTGAAACTAAATTACTCCTTTTTTCCTTTAGAGGAAGTTGCTACTTGGTATACTCCTCGTAGTGATTCTTATTGGGGAACAGCTGAATGGGTAAAACTTTTGGTAATGACTTACCCAGCAGCGCTTTGAGTGCCATATTCTGGGAATGCTGTGTTTAAGCTAGGAACCTGAATGTCCTTTTTAAATCACAGAATTCCTGAATTGAGTGGGAAGTATCTGGTCTTTGAAATTCAGCTGATTCTCTGGAAAGAACTAAAAGCATTGAAGAAACCCAGATAATGTTAATACTAAGTTTTAGCTGAAACATTACTAAGGGGACTTGGTATGTTTTCAGATACTTAAGCCATCACTAATTTTAGACCAGTGTCTAATAATAAGATAAATTGTTGGTTGCTTGTTTATAGAGAAGCAAAGAGCAGGACGGCATAAACTCACATCCCAGAAATAAAGGAAAAATTATTGTAGTATCTGTCAACCAACATTGAGGCACCTATCAGGACCCCTAAGTCTTAGAATAAGTGACTTATTTCTCCTATTATAAATTTTCATGTCTTCCTTTTTGATTTGATATGCTGAGATTGATAGGTACCAATGGTTTATGTTTATAAACTTACAGTTCTGCCTGTGCCCTCTTATCAGTGAACCTGGTGCTAGCATTTTGAAAAGGTTACATTTTAGTCAATAGCATTTTGGGCACCTGTGTGCATATGATACAGTTAGCAGACCCTCTAGGGAGATAAAAAGAGATTTTCGAATTTGATGATGGTATTGATCTTTATTATAGAAATCCATTATATTTTATTTCTTTGCAATGACTGAGTATCAGTTTTTCAGAAAATCACAGTAATAATAGTTATTTACTTCATTGCTTTGTTCCTGGTTTCAGCAGTGACTCTTCTGTAATACCTCTTACTTTCCTCTATTAGAAAGTACTTTCCTGTTAAATAAGATATCAAAAGCATCCATCACAAGAAATATAGAAAGTGTATTAGGATTCCAACTTGTATTAGTATGTTCTAAACTAAGATGGAACAATTCATTACTGATATTTTAATAAATAAAACTTCCAAATGATCTTGCCAAATTATCCTGTTATTTAGAAATAGAAAATAAGAGAATGTTTTCAAGGAAATTTGTCATATCCGCTGTAATGTCTAGAAGTAGACAGTATATTACAATAAAATTGAGAATTATCTGATTGCTGAAAGGTTACCATGAATTAACTGATGTCACAGTTTCTTTATCTATTTTTGTATACCTGTTAAAAGTCTAAAATAGCTTGAGAAATGACTATGGTGGTAATGAACGAAGAGGTCTCTTCATTACCATCACCGTAAGTAAAAATGTGCTTTGGAATTTCTAATGTGAAACCTACTTGTAAATTTTTTAATTGAAATATGATCGCAGTAGAGCTATTAAGTTTTCAGGAGGGATGGTCTGTTAATGCGTAATCATAACTTTTAAACTTTAGATTGTATTTGGTAATACTGTGTTTTAAAAAGAGGAGTAATTTTTTGAAGTACAGTTTTCATGATGCAAGAGGTATTGAGCTTTGTAGCAGAGTGGTTAAGAACATGGGTTCTGGAGCCAGACTGCCTGGTTTTGCTGTCTCTTTCAGTTGGGTGAGATGCTTAACTTCTCTGTGCCTTCTTGCCTTTGCCTATAAAATGAGGTGAAACTACTGCCTACCTCCAAGTTATTGTGAGGCTTAATGGGGAAGGTACATGTATGCACCAGACACACAGTAAACACTTAATAATGTTAGGGGTTATTAGAGACAATAAAAATATTTGTGCCCATCCATGAATAAATAATTTTTGTTATTCTCTCCAGTCACGAGGTAGAAGAGTAATGTCTTGGACGTTAGCTGATGCGTTAAAGAAACCTATGTGTATATAATAGAAGACATTGTGGATTCTGTTCTTCCTTCTTGCTAAAATCTAGAGATTTACTGTCCCAGCTTATGTATTAAGCATACTTGGTTCTATGGACTGTTAGGGACCAAGAATACAGAAATCTAAGCTAGCTAACCTCTAAGACCTTAATCTTTAGTGGGGGAAGCAAATAAGTAAGCAAGCATATAATAAAGAGTAATAATTGCTGTTATAGACATATACACAAGGTATAGTGGGGGTAGTGAGGAAGGTCACTGGATTAGGCAAGAGAATGATGAAACAAAGTCTTCAAGAACAAACAGACCATATATAACTCCAGGGAATATGGATAAAAGGACATGTGCAGTGGAAGGTTTGGGAAGGGTATTCCTAAGGCAGAGCACATACAAGCAGGACATTCTTAGAGAGTTGCTCTGCCTAGAGAGGTAAGCAGGTGGCAAAGCACGAAGGGATATATGTGCCAAACTACAACTGGCGGATCTTAGGCAGGAAAAAGATAGTCAGGCTTACTCATCAGATTAGAAAGGAATGAAACTAGAGGCAGAGAGACTTTGTTAGAAAATGTATAGTAGTAGTTCAGGCAAGATAAGGAGTGGCAAAACTAAAGGAATGACAATAGGGAAAGGAGAGATGAAGAACTTAGAAATGTAGAGAGGCAAATGAAGTCGGCTTGGTAATCACTGACGCGCGGGGGATGAGAGACTAGACCAGGACAACTCCGTCTGTACTTCCTCCACGTCGTGAAAGATTGCGTTTGAAGGACAGAATATCTCTACGTGAGGAAAGCTGCTTATGTCAGGAGTATTCCTGGAAAACCAGAGATAAAGAACACCAACTCTAACATGAAGAAATTGGATCTGAAATGGGAGGAGGCAGAGCCCTGAGAGAGAAGCCAGACAGGAACAGTTCGCATGTTGTGAAAAGGCAAAAGAATATACGTACATGTGTATGTGTGGGGTGGGGGGTAGCTGTTAGGGTTCAGGAGTTGTCTAGACACAAATGTTGCCAACACCGGCAGGAGAGTCAGTAAGTGCGTGATAAGTAGGGTACCCTACGCCAGTATAATGGCATCTAGGTTGGTTGAGTTGGACCTCTCCCAAAACCCCACCCTCACATTCCCCCTTAACTTCAGATGCCTGTTGGAATAGGGCCATGTTTTCCCAGGTTTGCGTGGTGAAATGCTGAGATGCATTCTGAAGTATTCATGAGATTTTCTTTCTGGTCCTTTTGTCCCAGACCCTTTCCATTATGCCAGTCTTCTCAGCCACTCACAAGAGAAGGAAGCTGTTGTTGGAAGAGAATTTGTAGAAGTTGGTATACAGGAAAGATGGATGCTACTTTGCGGTAGGTGGGTTAGGTTAAGCAAGAGGAGGACCAGAGAGGTTTATTAGTTTCTGGAAGGCTGTGGGTTGCCAGTGGGTGCTTCATGATTCTTTGGTTAGTGAAGGACAGAAAAAGAGGACTGATAAGCTTATATTTAGTTCCTGGAGAAGCAGCAGAAACCCTGAGATATCCTTATATTATATTAGGTCAAGGAGTCGGTTCCTCTCCCAGATTCCCTAATCTAACACAGCATATCTGTGGGGACACCAAACTTGCACAGGTTTCTCCGAATCGGTTCCTAGATGCACCGGTAGATAACTTGGAACTTCCTAGACCAGGAATACAAAGCAAGGCCTGTTAGAATAATAGAAACAAAGCAAGGCCTATTAGAATAATAGAAACTGAATACCTTGGAGGGAATTGTCCTAAAATGGAAAAACAAAACAAAAAAACCCCCTTATAGTCAAAAGTATAATTGCATGATTCAACATTTGACTTCTCACATAAAGTGAAAATCCTTTTTCTGCAATACCTTAATGATGCTGTAATTATAAGACCATTGTTAAATTCTGCCATATAGTGCCTTATTCCTCCGGTTCTTCTCCGTGAACTTATGAACTCAGTGTTCATTATTTTATGAGAGTTAAAAAAGACCTGACCAAAAAAAAAAAAATAACTTCCCAGCAAAGTCAGTTTAAGACTTAGATTCTTTCTGAGTGGCTTGATAATTTAGTAGCTGGGGGACTGAAAGCAAACTGTATACTGTTAGCAATGCATACTTAGATTTCAGAAAAATATCAAATAACTGTCACGAACCTTTTAAAGTAGCTCATTTGTAAATTAAAGTGTTACTAAATCTGTAAATGTTAAGGATATTCATTATCCTTTTAGAGGATATCCGACAAGGGAATCAAACAGCATACAGTTTGTCTGTTACTGGGAGTTCAGACATTGCAAAGGCTAAAGGCCTTCCTAGGGTGTTTAAATATCCAAACTATTGTCATTTTAGCATGTAATTGGTATAAAAATCATCAGTGAGATATTTCTAGCTTTTTTCAGTTTTTGAAATCTGATGTATATTATAACACATCCGTATTTGGAAATAGACACATTTTAAGTGCTCGAGAGCCATATGCAACCAGTGGCTGATAGGTCTAGATGAGTCTGGCAGGTTGGTTTTCCACTCCAATCTATCCTCACCTAAATATTTTTGAAGGTCTTATAATTCCGACTTGGTAAAGACCTTGGTCTCTGAAAGTTAATTAGGTCTATGTATGAGCAGAACTGGTCTTCTTTTGTTACTAAACTGAGTCAGAGTTTCCTCATTTTTTCCGTGAGACTGAAAGTACCTTGAAAAGGTTGATGATTTAAGGAATCCTCTTTATTCACAGATGTCACTGGTTTTTGTTATGACTACAGCGTTTTGGTAAAGACACACAAGCTCTGAATGAGTCAGTGTTAGAGTTCGGAGTTGGAGCGTTTGTGGTGACCAGCAGGAATTGTGAGCAGTGCTGATGAATAGCTCTAGTCCGAGTTGTCCCCCTGTGGGGACAGTTGCTGGAGTTTCAGGCCTTCTAGCAGTAGTTAACTGTGTACCGCATCCATGCTTAAACTGCTAAACTTGTCCACCAGACCCTCATTCACAAAACCGAGACTCTTCCAAATCCAGCTTTGAGAGCCACCAGTGGGGAAGCCCGAGCTGTCTTCAGTAAGCTGCTCCCTGCTTCGTGTGGGAGTTCTGTGCTCAGGCGCCCTGTTGAAGGGAGGCAGGGGTGGCATTGCCAGGGAGTTCAGCCACCAGGACGGCTACACCGTGGGAAGACAGGTATAGTGCACTCTTCAGCTTCGGGATCCCTGCAAGTCAGTAATCCTTAAAACTTGGCTGAAGATTAGATCACCTTGGGAGGTAGGAAGGGAAGACAGTTTTTTAAAAAATATTAAGGCCTTGACCCCACACCAGAGAGTCTGAGTTCGTTGTCGCAGTGTGTTCCTGTTGTACAGCCAGTCTACAACTTGATCTGGGCCTTTCTCACACACACCCCAGATGGAGCGTTGGCCCTTGGGGAGGAGAGTGCCACGCACGTCTTAGACCTTTACAACGAAAATCTAGCTACATTCCCTCCACTTCTCTTTCCTCAAACTTAACGGCTCTTTTTGAACGGGCAAACTGTTCCTATGTCATTACCCATTCTTCCCAACTCTGTGGTTCATAGAATAAACTGCCTGTCCCAGCCAGGCTGAGGTCCTTGGATTCCCCCCCCCCACCCACTTTGCACACCAAAGTTTGTAGATTGCTAGAAGTCCTTTCTGCCTCCAGAACTCGGCTCTGACAAATCAAAAGCCTTTTAGCTTTCAGGGTCATGTTTCTTCCTTTGGCCCTTTAAAAAAAAAACAACAAACTTTGACATCAAAGTTGAGCAATGGTGTCTTGGTTTTGCTTCTTGTGTCTCCCTACTGAAGCAGCAGCGGCCAGCGAGTCACTGAGTTGCCATAAGCAACCAGGAACGAAAGGCATGAAAAATGCAGCAGTTAAGAATTCAGAAAGAGCATTCTGTTACACTCACAGCAATCACTAGAAAGCCACTGTAGGTAACTGTATGTGAGTAGCTGTCATGTGATTTTCATTCCTAGAGTTAATGTTGGTAATCTTGAAGTCTGCTCAGCCCGAAGAAGAATGTGTGGGAGTTACTTGAACTGGAATGCAGGGTGAACTGAAGTGTGGGTTCATACACTTAGCACGTATTTATTGAGCATTGGATAGAAGTAAGATACCGTGTGAGATACTGCCGGTACGCTGATGTGGAGAAAAGAGTTTCTGCCCTTACAGAGCTTACGGTTCCATATTTTTAGCCAAAGCTGGTGATGAGGCATGGTGTAGCAAATATATAAATAACATGGTGTGTGAAACCTAGTTCTTGAATAAGCGTTTGTGTCAGATCTTTCAAGGCGTAAGATTATTAAAGTCACTGGAAACTCCTTCATGTGACTGTGCCTCTGTTAACAGTTTCCTGCTGGTGCCAGACCCTGGTATGTGTCAGTGCCACTAAGCAGGTGAAAACAGATGAAAGTTCTACAAACACCAGGATTGCAGGAGAGACAGCCAGACAGACTTGTTAGCTCATTTCCATGTTTTAGAGGCCTGTTTCCTCGGTAAGAATGGTGATCTAGTTCTAATCACATTTTTTTCTTCACAGCTTTTTAAAAGCAACTCCACTAAGTTATAATTTACATACAACAAAAACATTCGTTGTAAGTGTACAGTCTGATGAGTTGGGGTACACACATCCACCTGTGCAACTATCGCCACAACTGAGATAGAGAACATTGCCATCAGCCCTCAGAAGGTACCACAAGCCCCTCTTCTCCCCGTTCCCACCCATCCACCCTCCACCCGTAGGCGGCCATTGGTCTGCTCGTGTCACTGTAGATTAGCTGAGAACATTCAGCTTGTCCTTTATTTGTGTAAGGCTTGTTTTGCTCAGCCTGTCTGTGAGAGGGCGTCACTGTTATTGCTTGAATCAGTTCTTTTTTATTGCTGAGTAGTATTCCATTGTATGACTGTATTGCGGTTTGTTATCCACGCCCCTCTTGGTGGACACTTGGGCTCTTTCCAGTTTGGGTATTATGAATAAAGTGTCTGTGAACATTGATTGATAAATCTTTATGTGAACATGTGATTTCATTTCTTTTGAATAAATATCGAGGAGTGAAATAATTGAGTCCTATGGTAAATATTTGTTTTACTCTCTAAGATACTGCCGAACTGTTTTCCAAAATGGCTGTACCATTTTCCATTCCCCCCAGTGCTGTGTTTTTCCCACATTACTGCCAATACTTGCTGTTGTCAGTGTTTTGAGTCTTGGCCATGCTAGTGGGTTTGTAGTGGTATTTCGTGATTTAGTTTGAATTTACCTAACCGTTAATAATATTAATCTCTTTTGTCATTCCTATCTTTCTTTTGGTGGAAGGTCTGTTGAAATCTTTATCCCATTACGTTTAACAGTTCTGTGGAGGTATAATTTACAAATCATAAAATCCAGTCATTTAAAGTGTTCTGAGTTTGCCTGTGTTCAGCATGCGTTCGAAATTCTTTTTGCTGAATAGTTGTCTATTATATGGATATACCACATTTGTTCATTCACCAATTGATGGAAATTTGGATTGTTTCCACTTTTTTGGCCATTTAATGCTGCCGTGAACATTCGCTTTCAGGTCTTTGTGTGGACATTGGTTTTTTCCATTTGTCTTGGGTAAGTACCTCCAAGTAGAATTGCTAGGTTACATGCATGCATCTGTATGTACCATCCCATCCTGAGATATGTTGGAGGCTCACTCACTCTTACCTCCTCCCCAGATCACTATGTTCAGTTTCCGCTGTTGTGATGATTGTCTATTGCTTACTGCAGCCAGTATCTCAACCTCAGGCCAGCTACGGTGTTGGCCTTCCCTGGTTACCACCAAGATTGGTGTTCCCAGCAATACCCCGGAACATGAGTTTGTCCCACATTTTGCTCTCAATCAGTTTAGCCCCTTCCAGCAAGATGTCACAGCCTGCCCCGCTCTGGTAGAACTACAGTGCCACAGAACTTAGAAGACTGTGTGGGGGTGGAAGGATAGGGAAACTGCTCTGGGCTAAAATGCCAGATTCCCACAGTTTTTACTCCAAGGTTCAGTAGGTTTTCTTGAGTAAATGTTTCTCAGTTTGCTGCATGCCTTTGGTCATTTTCCAAAGTTTTAAAATGATGGTTTGAACAGTTTTGTTGATTTTTTTTCATCACTTTTTCGGGAGAAAATATGCCATACTCCTTACCCAATTACTTCCAAAGTCTAATGGGGCTCCTCATTTTTAAATTGGGTTGTGCATCATCCTATTACTGAGTTGTAGAAGTTCTTTATATGGTCTCCATACAAATATTTTATCAGATACATGATTTGCAAATACTTGCAGTCTATGGCTTGCCTTTTCATTTTCTTAACAGTGTCTTTGAAAGAAGATTTTTCAAGTTTTTCAATTTTGATGAAATCTCGTTTCTTTCTTTTCCTGTTCATGCTTTTAGTCCTATCTAAGAAATTCTTGCCAAATACAAAGTCACAAGGATTTTCTCTATCACTCTTACATTTAGATCTGTGATACAACACGAGTTAGTTTTTGTATATTACATGAAGGTAAGTATTGGGATTTGTGTTGATCCATATGACTCTCCAGTTTGTTCCGGATTGTTTGTTGAAATGACTGCCTTTTCCCTCAAGAATTAATTTGATGTCTTTGTTGAAAATCAAGTAGCTTTATATGTGTAGGTTTATTTCTGGGCTCATTTTTGTTTCATTGACCTATATATCTGTACTTATGCCAATAGTACACTGTCTTGATTACTATAGATTTGTGGTAAGTTTTGAAATGCTTTCAGTTTTGAAAGAAATTTTCCTCGGCCTAGGTTTTCTCGATCGTCCTTTTTTGTTTATTTTCTTTAAATACTTTAAAGGTACTGCCCCATTGTCTTCTGTCTTACATAGCTTCAGGCAAGAAGTTTGCCATCATTCTTTTTAAAACATTTTTTAATTCACATGCCATAAAATGTGCTTTTTGAAGTGTACAATTCAGTGTTTCTAGAATGTTCACGAGGCTGTGCAGTCATCACTGTCTAATTTTAGAACATTTACATCACTCCATAAAGAAACCCTATACCCATCAGTAGTCATGCACCGTTCTCCCCATCTCCCCTTGCTCTTGGTAATCACTAATCTACTTTGTCTCTTTTTGGATCTGCCTATTCTGGACATTTCATTAAAAGGAATCATACAATATGCATCCTTTTGTGTCAGTTTCTTTCACTTAGTGTAATATTCTCAAGGCTCATCCATGCTATACCACGTATCGGTACTTCATTTTTTTAAATGGCTGAATACTATTCCATTCTGTGGATACATCGCATTTTGTTGATGGACATTTGGGTTGTTAACACTTTGTGGCTATCTTGAATAATGCTGCTATGAGCATTTATTTGTGCACAAGTCTTTTTGTGAGCATATTTCAATTACCTTGCGCACGTACTTAATATTAGAATTGCTGGGTCGTATGTATGGCAACTTTGTGTTTAACATCATGGAAACTGACGAACTTTTTCCAAAGTGGCTGCGCCATTTTACATTCCCACCACCAGTGTGTAAAGGTTTTAATTTCCCCACGTCCTCACCTGACACTTGGTAGTGTCCATCTTTTTTAACATAGACATCCTAGTGGCTACGAAGTAGTATCTCATTGTGGCTTTGATTTGCATTTCCGTGACTAATTACGTTCAGCTTCTTTTCATGTGCGTATTGGCCATTTGTCTATCTTTGGAGAAATGTCATTTCAAATTCTTTCCCCACTTTAAAATTATTTTATTATTGAGTTTTAAGAATTTTTTTAAAGATTTATTTATTCCAGAGAGAGAGTACGTGTGTGTTCGTGTGCATGGGAGCAGGGAGAGGGGCAGAGGGAAAGGAAGGGAGAGAGAGGCAGAATCCCCACTAAGCACAGAGCCTGACTTTGGGGTTTGATCTCATGACCCCGGAGATCATGACCTGAGCGGAAACCAAGAGTCAGATGCTCAACCGACTGAGCCACCCAGGTGCTCCTTAAGAATTTTTTTAATATGTTCTGGACTCTAGACTTTTGTCATATATCATTTGCAAATATTTTCTCCCATTCTACGCATTGTCTTTTCACTTTTTTTTTTGTTAGGGACCTTTGCAGCACAAAAGTTTTCATTTCAATGAAGTCCAGTTCAGCTAAATTTTTTTCCTTGACTGCTTGTGCTTTAGGTGTTCTCTAAGAAACCATCGTATCATCCAAAGTTACGAAGATTTACACCTATGTTTTTTTCTAAGAGTTTTATAATGTTAGCCCTTACATTAGGTCTTTGATCCATTTGGAATTAATTTTTGTGTAAAATAGGAGGTGTAGGGGTCTGACTTCATTCTTACATGCGGATGTCCAGTTGTTCCAGCACCATTTGTTGAAAAGACTGTTCTTTCCCCCATTGAAGTATCTTGCCTCCCTTGTTGAAAATTAATTGACTATAAATGTATGGATTTATTTCACAACTCTTAGTTTTCTTCCATTGATCCATATCTTTCCTTATGCCAGTACCAAACTATAATCTTGATAACTATATATTTGTAATACATTTTCAAATGGGGAAGTGTTTTTGGCTTAGAAATGGAAGTTTTTCGTGTCACTTGAACTAAAAATTAGGGAATGCCAGTTTGTAAAATACTAGGATAGCTTTACGTTTTTGCATAAAGTAAATGGTGGTGTCATACAAATGATGGGAAAGTTCTCGACTGGGCATTTTTCCCTTATTCGAATTGATCATAATCTTGGCTTTATAGTAGCTTTACAAATACCTTACTGCCCTTTCCCTTGTGTAGTGGGGTGAAAATTCAAACCACGTTGATGGTTTCTTTTAAGTATTTGAATTGTTAGCCGACTGTCAAGTTAGTATATAGCCTTCCAGAAATCCTTCTTTGGGACAGTTCTAAAAGTAAAAATGTAAGTACTTACACAGTCAAAGGAAAAGTAATATTACCTCAAATCCCATTGTAGATAGATAATCACCCTTAGTATTTGGTAACTATACTTTTGCTTATCAGTGTGTGTAAACATAGTTTTACATGCATGGTGTCACACCAAACATTATCTTTCAGCCTGTGCATTCAACAGTATATCATAAATAGTTTCTGTCATTAAATGCAAATCTTATATATTTGATGATAACAGAACTATTGAAATATTTATAATTTCATTTATAGTGCTGTTGAAATTTTAAGCTATTTCTGTGTTACACTCTTAACAGGACATAGGATTTCAAGTTTCTCTGGACAAAACTGAATTTTCTCACTATTTTCCATCTTTGCTCTTCTGATAAGCACAAAATCAGTTTTCATTACATTTCTTTAATTTTGACAGTAGTTGAACATCTTTTCATTAGTGTCCTGGCCATTTGTATTTCCTTACGAATTATTTGTTTATGGCCATTGCCTGTTTTGTTTTTTTCCCTTAATGGTTTAAGATATTTTTAAATGTTAAGACAATTAATTTTTAATATACATTACAAATGTATTTTTCAGTATGTCATTTCACCTTGAGTCTTATTTATGATAGTGTTCTTTTCCTATGGTTCTTTTTTGTTTTGCTTTTTTCTTTTCAACATTTTTACCTTTTTATAAAAATAATCACATTTATCAATTTTTGCCTTTGTTTTTCTCTTGTGATCATGCTTAAAAGGATTTTACCCATCTTAAGTTTACATAGATATTTGCTTGTATTTTCTGCTGGTACTTTTTTTTTTTTTTTTTTTAAGATTTTATTTGTTTGAGAGAAAGAGCACATAAGCAGAGGGAACAGCAGGCAGAGGGAGAAGCAGGCTCCCCACTGAGCAAGGAGCCCAATGCGGGACTTGATCCCAGGACCCGGGGATCATGATGCTCAGCTAACTGACCACCCAGGCGTCTCTCTCCTGGTATTTCTATATATAATTTATTTTTAGTACATTTAAATATATAATCCATCCATTATAACAACTTTTAAAAATTATAGAACTTTTCGTTTGGCACAATATATTTGAGTAATAAGTGTCTTAGTAGGTAGATTTTGCTTTAATTTTGGAAGATCACCTACTTAAGCTTTTAAAGTCCCATTGTGCCAGTGCTGGAATAAGAATTAATGGTGAGATACAGTTTTTATATAATATTAATGCTCTTAATATTCCGACTCTGCATAAATGTCACTTCCTCAGATAGGCTGTCTTTGACTACCCTGTCTTTATAGAGTATACTCTCTGATTACTCTAACGAAGACCACAGTCATTGTTCTGTATCCTCTTCCCTGTTTAATTTTCTTCATAGCACTTAGCACTATCTGACCTCATCATATTTGCTTATTATCTCTCCCACTGGAATGTGGATTCCATGAAAGCAGGGATCTTTTCTGTTTTGTTCATTGCTATATCCCCAGAACCTAGAACTGATTTTGGTGCATAATAGCCACTCAATAAATATTTTTAAGTCAGTGACTGTTTTAAAGTATATCATTGTGGTAATTTTTTGATGTGTTAACTTTCGTTGAAATGTATAAATTTATTAGTTAAGCTAGTCACGTCAGCCTTTTGAACTTGTTCAAGGTTTTGTGTTATATTATGCTAGTAAAAGTGATAGCTTATTTTTAGAGCATTCTCTGAGCACCAGCCGTTGTGCTCAGCACAACTCTCTCATTTAATCCTCACAACAACCCTATCAGAAAGGGATTTGCATCCTCATCTTCACAGATGAGGAAACTCGAGGAGACTAAATGATTTGCCCCTGAGCAAACCAGTGGTAGGTAACTGAACTTGAAATTACGAATATGAATATCAGGATTCCTGGCTCCAAAAAACTGTAAGTATACCAGCAGTTTGTAGAGAGTTATAAAGGCAAAACTCACTGATCTGCCCTCATCCCCACGTTCCCTATTTTCCTTACCCTGCTTTATTTTTTTTTTCTAGGACGACTGTCTGAACTAACTATTTTGTTAATTTATTGTCACTCTTTCTCCTTCCAGAATATAAGTGCTGCGACGTCAGGTTAATCCGTTAGTTTTGTTCACTGTCGCATCCGTGGGGTCTAAAACACTACCTGGCATATAGTTGGCTCTCAGTAAGCTAAGTAATAAGACTAACATACTGGAAGTGTGACAAGGAGGCAAATCTAGTGTAAGGAATATTACCTTTTTACATTGGAGTTTATGAAACAAGAAGCAGAGATCTAAGGATATTGATTGGAGGGATGGAGGGTATGACCGTCAGAAGAACTCAAATCAGATCGTTCGTTGAGTTCGGACTTCTAAGAGTAGGTTTGGGTGGGACTGGAGTTGGGTGGGACTGGAGTTGGGTGGATGGAGCATTGGAAGGGCTTCCTTTTTTTCTTGTACTCTTCTGTAAGATTTGAATTTTTATCATATACATCAGTTACTTAAGTAATAAAAGCATTTTTGGACTTCAGTTTCTGGTGATGGCTGACTACCAACAATAATAAAATGTTGATAAAAAAAATAAATGAAAAATAGAAACTCCTAGGTCAGTTTTTGGATGAAAGTCTATAACCAAGGAGGGAAATGGAACATTGGAACAACAAAGCTACAAGAATTGTGATCTGTAGAAGAGGGCTGTGTTGGTGCTCTTGGAGCAGCTGAGGGAAAAAAAAAAAATAGAAAAGGCAATCTCCTTGGGACTTTAGTGCAGATTTACTTTCCTAAAGATTAGTTTCTTGAGTACACATAGTTGGATGGGCCAAGATTCGCAGAATCCGAACTTCACAGAAGCACAACAATCTTTGGACAGAGGCTCATCCCAAGTCTTTAATGCTTTCTCAAGATTAATATGCAGCAAGCAATAAAGATTCTTGCAAGTTATGCAAACAACCTGAATGTGAATGAGAATCCACAGAAATCAGAGATTACGTAGACTGGTTACTATAATTGTCATTTTTAAAAGTTTATCGAGATATAATTTACATAAAGTAAAACTCACCCTTTTTAGTGTGCCGTTGTATGAATTTTGGTAGATGTGTATGCTCACATACCCATCAACGCAAGATAGAAATCAGTTCATTACCCCCCAGAAAGTGCCCTGTGTTCCTCTTCCTCCCCCAGCTCGAGCCTCTGGCAACTACTGGTCTGTTTTCTTCCCTATAGTTTTGTGTTTTAAACAATGGCCTGTAAATGAAATCACATATGGTATGTAGATTTTGAGCCCGCTTCTTTCACTTAGCTAAATCACTTGAGATTCATCCATGTTGTATGTATCAGTAGTTTGGTGCTTTTAATTGCTGCGTAGTAATCCATTGTGAATGTACCATGTTTTGTTCATCCATTTACTAGTTGAAGGAGATTTGAGTTGTTTCCAGTTTCTACTGATGACAAATAAAGCTGCTGTTAACATTCACCTACAGGTTTTTGTGTGTGAACAGATTTCATTTCTCTTGGGTGCCTTTCTAGGAGTGGGATTGCTGGGTTGTATGATAATTACATGTTTATAGGAAACTGCCAGTTTTTTTAAGCAGCAGTACCATTTTGCATTCCCACCATAATGTAATGGGAATTCCAGGGGGTTCACGGCCTCACTGGAACTCAGTATTGGTGGGGGAGGGGTGGGGGGTGGTTACAGTTTTGCTTTGCTCTTTTTGTTGTTTATTTTTGTTATCCTGGGGCGTATGGTTTATCTCATTGTTTTTTATTTCCATTTCCCTAATAACATGATGTTGGATTATTTTTTCACATTCTTATTTGTTGTCTATCTTTAAAAGCAAAGTGTTAAACTCATACATTTTTTTAAACTGGGTTTTGTTTTTTTAGTTATTGAGTTTTGAGAATTCTTTTGATATTCTAAATACAAATCATTTATCAAAAATTTGATTTGCAAATATTTTCTTCCAGTTTATGGCTTATATTTTTATTTTTTTAAATATCTTTCAAAGAGCAGAAGTTTTATATTTTGATAGCAGTCCGGTTTTTGGGTTCTTTTTCTTTTACAGATCATGCTTTTGGTGAATCTAAGAAATCCATGGCTAACTCAAAGTAACAAAGCTTTTCTTCTATCTCTTCTAGAACAGATGTGAGCAAACTTTGCCCGTAAAGAGCTAGCTAGTAATTATTTTAGGCTTTGGAGGCCATAGAGTCTGTGTTGTAGCATGAAAGCAGCCGTGAACAATGCGTGCGTGAATGGGTGTCCCAGTAAAACTGTACTTACAACAGGTAACAGGTCAGATTTGGCCCATGAGCCTTAGTTTGCTGACCAATGTTCTAGAAGGTTTAGGTGTTACATTTAGTCTATGATCCATCTCCAATTAATTTTTAATGTGCCAATATGGGTTAAGGTTCTTTTTTTTCTTTTTCCTTTTTTTTGCCCGTGTATGTCCAATTATTCTAGCACTGCTTGGTTATAAAGACTATTTCTCAAATTATCTTTATACTTTGTCAAAAATCCATTATTCCTACATGGGTAGGTTTATTTCTGGATTGTCTCTTCTCTCTGTTTCTGCCCTTCTCCAACACTACGCTGATTACTGCTTTGTCGTAAGTCCTGAGGTTGGGTAGTGCAAGGCATCTAAACTCCCCGCCCCCCCGCAAAAAATTTTAGTTTTTCTAGGTTCTTTGCTATTTCATGTAAATTTTAGAATCATCCTGTCAATTACACAAAAAGTCTTCCTGCTATTTTTATTGGGATTGCATTGAATCTGTAGATCAATTGTTATGATCTTCAATAGTATTGACTCTTCTAGCAACTAAACACAGTATCTGTTTAGTTCAGTTTATTGAAATATTTTCGGTAATTTATAGTTTTCAGCATTTAGATCGTGCATATAATTTGACAGATTTATACCATAGTATTTCATGTTTTTTAGTGTTACCAAAAATGATACCATTCTTAAAGTTTAATTTCCGGTTGTTTACTGCTATTATGTAAACACAATTTATTTTTGTACATTGACTTTGTATCCTGTGATCTTAAATTCACTCTAGTAGCTTTTTTGTAGATTCTTTGTCGTTTTCTGTATACACAATCATACTATCCAAAAATAGAAAATATTTATTTCTTCCTTTCTAACCTGTGTGTCTTTTATTTACTCCATTTTTTGTTTTGTTTTGTTTTGTTTTTATTGTTTGCTCTTCTCGCCCTTCCTCCTCCCTTCTTTGCTTTTCTCTTATTACATTGGCCAGGATCTCCAGTGTGATTTGAATGGAAGCCCTAAAAGCTGAGAACCTTGTTTGTTCTTGAACTTAAAGTATTCAGCCTAAGTTTATGTACGCTGTAGGGTTTTTGTAGATATCCTTTATAATAATGAGGAAGTTGCCTTCTGTTCCAGTTTCCCAAGAGGATTTATCATGAATGTATATTGAATTTTGTCAAATGCTTTTTATCTAGTGAAATGATCATATGGGTTTTCTTTTTTAAATCTACTGACGTAATAATTTAATTGATTTTTGAATGTTAAAACCACACTTTTATATATTTCTGGATTTGATTTGTTAGTGTTTAGCTAAGGATTTGTTTGCATCTATATTCATGAGTGATTGGTCTGTAGTTTTCTTGCAATATCTTTGGTTTTGGTATCGGGTAGTGGAGGGCTCATTAAAAGAGTTGAGAAGTGGTCCTTCCTCTTTTATTTTCTGAAAGACTTTGTATAAAAGGCTATAAATTTTCCTCTATGCCCTGCTTTAGCTGTATCCAACAAATTGTGATATGTTGGTTGAAAAGAACGTGAAAACAAGATTGGCTTCAAGATTGAAGGTAAACCATACTGGGAGTATAAATAAGATTTATCAAGTTAGAGAAATAAAATTTATCACACTAGGGACAACTGCTTGTCTTCTAAGGTAGGCAGATTCCCTGAGTGAAAATAGAGTTCTTCCAAATCAAGCTGGAAAGTCTCTGGGGAGAACATACTGACCATTGCCACAAAGACAGTGTCAGGATTTGTCCCCACTTCTAATGAGCTTCTAATGTCATACTACAATAATTTCAGCAGAAGTATTTTGTTGACTTGAGATTAGGTTCCTGTTTTTAAAAGGCTGGGGTTGGGGTTAATAAATGTGAGAAAAGTTAAAATATCAGAAAGGAGCCGAAGTATATAAAAGGTAACAACTTTTCATTTTTTCGTCAGTGAGTTCAGGTCGGGAATGAAAATAATCTGGCAGTCCATTAGATTTAGAGCATAGTAGCTATGGACAGAGAAAAACACATGAGTTTTGTCTTTTCTTGTGTCACAAGGAAGGTGGGATAATGAGAGTACAACAGTGAGAATATGTAAAAGCATTCTGTGAAACCATTAGGCGATTGCTAGAGGGCACCAAAGTACAGTAGTAAGTATGATTTGCAGTAAAGCAAAAAAAAAAAAAAGAAAGAAAAGCTGAGATATCAGAAAATTCATCTTGTTCTACCGTGCTGGAAGTTGTCTGCTTTGTGTCATCATCACTTGGATCTGAGGGTCTTGAGTTAGCAGTCTTCATCTGAAGATTATCTGCTCCGTGAGGATTTTTGAGATTCAAGAGCTCAAGATCTCCTGGAAAGACCTATTTCATCAAGATTCAAAGGTACTTTTTCTCTGATATTATATCACTTTTTTTTTTTAAGATTTTATTTATTTGACAGAGTGAGGGCGCAGAAGCAGGGGGAGCGGCAGGCAGAGAGAGAGGGAGAAGCAGGCTCCCCACTGAGCAGGGAGCCCGACTTGGGGCTGGAGCCCAGGACCCTGGGATCATGACCTGAGCCAAAGACACTTAACCAACTGAGCCGCACAGGCGCCGCTACATCACTTTTTAAAATTTCTCTTAGGATTTTTCAGTTTTTGTTCTTTTAGCCTGTGTTTAGCTCTCAAGATAGTTTCAAGGGAGTTAAAATTTGAAGTACTGAACAATTCAATTCATTCTATTACTAATCCTTTTATAAGATGAAGCCAATTACAGATTACCTTGCAGCAGTTCCAGGATATCCAAAGAATATTTTTTTAAAAGATTTTATTTGTTTATTTTAGAGAGGTAGGGGAGGAGCAGAGGGAGAAGGGCAAGCAGACACCGTGCTGAGTGTAGATCCCGATGTGTGCGGCTTGATCCCAGGACCCCGAGATCATGACCTAAGCCAAAATCAGGAGTTGGCCACTCAACTGACTGAGCCACCCTGGTGCCCCAGAACATTGAGTTCTAAGAGACACATTGGTAGTTTTACTATTCTCCAGTTGGAGAGGGCAAAATAAAAGAGGAGTTGACCTGGAGACAAAATATAAACATAATTAAGAAGCCTCTAAATGCAGGAAAATTTTTTTTCTCCCAAGTTTATTTAAATCCTAGCTAGTTAGGGGCGCCTGGGTGGCTCTGTCGGTTAAGTGGCCGGCTCTTGATTTTGCCCCAGGTCATGATCTCAGGGTCCTGGGATCTAGCTCTGCATCAGGCTCCACGCTCTGCAAGGAGTCTTCTTGAAGCTTCTTTCCCTCTCCCCCGCCCCCATTCACCTCACTCACCTCACATGTCCGATCTCTCTAAATCTTTAAAAAATAAATTCCTGCTAGTTAACATACAGTGTAATACTGGTTTCAGGTGTAGAATTTAGTGATTCATCACTTACATTCAACAACACCCAGTGCTCAACGGGACAAGTGCCCCCCTTACTGCCCATCACCCATCTAGCCCATCCCCCACCCACCACCCCTCTGGCAGCCATCAGTTTGTTCTCTGCAGTGAAGAGTCTATTTCTTGGTTTGTCTCTCCCAACACCCCACCCCCGTGTTCTTTTGTTTCTTAAATTCCACAAATAAATGAAATCATATGGTATTTGTCTTTCTCTGACTGACATTTCATTTAGCATAATATTCTAGTTCTATCTCCATCATTGCAAATGGCAATATTCCATTGTATATATACCACATCTTCTTGATGCATCAGCTGATGGCCACCTGGGCTGTTTCCACAGTTTGGCTCTTGCAGATAATGCTGCTATAAACATCAGATGCATGTACCCCTTCAAATCTGTATATATTTTTTTATCCTTTGTGTAAATACCTCGTAGTGCAATTGCTGGACTGTAGGGTAGTTCTATTCGTAACTTTTTTTTTTTTAAGATTTATTGTTTTGGAGAGAGAGCGCGAGCTGGGGGAGGGGCAGAGGGAAAGAGAATCTCAAGCAGATCCCCTGCTGAGTGCAGAGCCCAAAATAGGGCTCGATCTTGGGACCCCGAGACAATGACCTGAGCTGAAACCAAGAGTCAGACACTCATCCGACTAAGCCACCCAGCAGCCCCTATTTTTAACTTTTTGAGGAACTTCCATACTGTTTGCCAGAACTGGCTGCACCAGTTTAAATGCAGGGCATTTTTACAAGTTGAAAATGTAAAATGTAAAAAGCAGCAGCAATAAGTAATGATTATAAGAAATTTCTTTTTTTTTTTTTTTTTTTTTTTTTCCAAAAGTAAGAAACTTTGACAGCTCACTCTCGGTTCAGGTCATGATCTCAGGGTCCTGGGATCAAGCCCTGTGTCGGGCTTCCTGCTCATCGGGGAGTTTGCTTCTCCTCCCTCTGCTTGTGTGCTCTCTCACTCTCCAATAAGTAAATAAAACCTTTAAAAAAAAAACAAAAACTTTGTGTTAAAATAATTTATAAGTATCCACAAGTATAGAGATTTCACAGTGAATTTTTATATAGTTTTATGAAATTTTAACACATATATAGATTTTTTCAAGATTTTTATTTTTAAGTAAGCTCTACACCCAATATGGAGCTCAGACTCACAACTCTGACATCAAGAGTCCCATGCTCCCTGGGGCAAATAATACATTATGTGTTAATTTAAAATTAATTAATTAATTAATTTAAAAAAAGAGTCCCATGCTCCACCAACAGAGCCAGCCAGGCACCCCTTACCCACATATATAGTTTTTTTTTTTCTTTTTAAAGATTTTATTTATTTATTTGACAGAGATCACAAGTAGGCAGAGAAAGGAGGAAGCAAGCTCCCTGCTGAGCAGAGAGCCCAGCGTGGGGCTTGATCCCAGGACCCTGAGACCATGACCTGAGCCGAAGGCAGAGGCTTTAACCCACTGAGCCACCCAGGCGCCCCACATAGATTCTTATAACTACTACAACAATCAGGATACAAAATTGTTCTGTCACCTCAAAGAAACTCTGTGTTGCTGACCTTTTTATAATCACACCTTCTCCATATTTGTAATCACTGGCAAACCATTGATCTGTTGTTCATCTGTATAATTTTGCCATTTCAAGAATGTTATATAAGTGGAATTACGCAGTATATAACCTTTTGAAATTGGCTTTTTTTTTTTTTTTTACTGAGCATAATGGCCTTGAGATCCTTCATGTATCACTAGTTTGTTGCATGTATCATGTTGCTTTTTATTGCTGAGTAGTATTCCATTGTATGGATGTACCACAGTTTATCCATTCACTTTTTATAGGACATTTTGATTTCCAGTTTTCAGCTATTGCAAATAAAGCTGCTATAAACATTCATGTACAGATTTTTATGTGGATGTGTGTTTTCATTTCTCTAGGATAAATACCCAGAAGTATGATTGCCAAGTCTCATGGTAAGTCTGTATGTTTAACATAATAAGGAACTCCACACTCTTTTCCAAAGTAGCTGTACCATGTGATATTCCTACCAACTAAGTATGGGAGGTCTAGTTGCTCTATATCCTCACCAGCAATTGGTATTGTGGAATTTTTTTTATGCCATTCTAGTAGGTGTATAGTGGTGTATCATCATGCCTTTAATTTGCATTCTTGTAGTGGGTAATGATGTTGAATATCTTTACATATGCTTATGTACCATTAAATACCATTTACCGTTTAAATATCCTCTTTGGTGAAACGTCTTAAGTCTTTTGCTCAGTTTCTAATTGAATTTTTTATTTTCTTACTGTTGCACTTAGAGGGTTCTTTATGTATTCTGAATATAGATCTCCTGTCAGAATTGTGAATTGCAAATATTTCTCCAAGTCTCTTAACAGGGTCTTGCTCAGAGCAAAAGATTTTGGTTTTGATAAAGTTCCATTTATTGGTATTTTTCTTTTATGGGTCATGATTTTGATGTCATATCTAAGAACTCTGCTTAACTCGTAAGATTTTCTGCTATGTTATCTTCTAAAAGATTCATGGTTTCACTTTTACATGTAGGTTTATGATCCATTTGGGGTTAAGTTTTGTATCAAGTGTGGGTCTAAGTCACGTTTCCTATTTGTGTCTAGGAATGTACAGTTAACACCATTTGTTGGGAAAAAAGCATCCTTTCTCCTTCGACTTGCTTTTGCCTTTTTGTCCACATCAGTTGGCTATATTGGGTAGGTTATTTCTGGCACTTTTTTCTATTGATCTGTGTAATCCACATGACCACACTGCCTTGATTATTGTAGCTATATAGTAACTTTGAAAATTGGGTAGTGTGATTCTACTAACTTTTCTTTCTTTCCTTTTTTTATTTTCTGTTTTTGTATTGAGAAACAGTTTCTCCTGAACTACAAAAAAACACCCTGAGATTTCATAAAGTCGCAGTAAGCCTATAATTCACTTTGGGGACAATTGGCATCTTTAGTTTGTTGAATTTCAAAACATAAACATAGTAAGTTCTCTATTTATTAAGGTCTTTTAAAAATGTTTTTATCAGAGTTTTGCAGTTTTCTCCATACAGATCCTGTACATATTTTGTTAGATTTAGACTGAAGTTTCCTGTCTTGTTAATTTTAGCCATTCTAACTGGTGTAAGGTGGTATCTCATTGTGGTTTTGATTTGTATTTCCCTGGTGACAAGTGATGTGGAGCATTTTTTCCATATTTCTGTTGGCCATTTGTATGTCTTCTTTGGAGAAGTGTCTGTTCATGTCTTCTGCCCATTTCTTGACTGGATTATTTGGTTTTTGAGTGTTGAGTTTGATAAGTTCTTTATAGATTTTGGATACCAGAGAGGGAGCCAGACCATGAGAGACTCTTGGCTCCGGGAAACAAACTGAGGATTGTGGAAAAGGTGGAGGGGATGGGGTAACTGGGTGATGGGCATTAAGGAGGGCACGTGATATGGTGTGCACCGGGTGTTATATGCAACTAATGAATCATTGAACGCTACACCAAAAATTGATGATGTACTGTATGTTGGCTAATTGAATTTAAAAGAAAAAAAAATATTTAGACTGAAGTATTTCTCTTTTAGGGGGAACAATTATAAGTGGTTTTGTGGGTCTTCATTTTAGTTTTGATATGTTTGAAATACAATTGAAATACAATTGATTTTTGTATGTGAATCTTCTATCTTGTGACCCTGCAAAACTCAATTATAAGTGTTTCCTTTTATTCTGTTAACTGGAAGAAATTGGGTAAAATTGCTGTTTTATTCTTTTAATATTTGTACAATTCAGGACTGAAACCGTTTAGCCTAGAGATATCTTAACAAAAGGTTTTAAACTGTTGATTCAATTTCTTTAGTAGTTGTGAGACTATTCAAGTTATCTTTCCTTTGGGATAAGTTTTGATAGTTTGTAGCTTTTGAGGAATTGGTTAGTTTCACCTAAGGTGTTGAATTTATGTGTATAGAGTTGTTTGTAATATTCCCTTATTATCCTTTTACTGTCTGCTGAGTCTGTCATGTCTGCTGATATCTTCTTCTCAGTCCTGGTGCTGGCAATTTGTCTTGTCTCTTCTCTTCCTTGTAGGTACTTAAATGCTTTTTTATCCAGTGTGTCCATCTCTTTTAATTCATGTGTGTAAACTGTTTACATTTAATGTAATTATTGGTATGTTAGGATTTAAGTCTGCTATTTTATGTTTCTGTTCCTTTCTTCTGTTCCTCCTTGATCTTTGCTGTCTTCTGTGAGTCACCTGAACTTTTTTTAGTATTCCATTTAGATTCATTTATAGTATTTATAAGTCTGTTTCCTTGTATAATTTTGTTAGTGGTTACATTTGCATATGTAACTTTTCACAGTCTACCATTATCAACATGATACCATTTCAGATAGAATCTAGAAGCGTACCATTGGATAGCTGGGATTTTGTTTCCTTTTTGTACCAAGACGCCTGTCAAGTGAACAATTGGCTCATGTCGGATTTCCCCCAAAGTGACCACTGCAATACCTGATTGTCCTCGATGCAGTTGGGCAACTTGGAGAGTTGTATGCATGATTTATCAATATAACAGGATATCGTGAAGGAAAAGGTGTTTGGTCTGAAGTTGAATGCAGACTTCGACTACAAAGACCTCATGAGCATTACCGCACTGATCATGTGCTTGTGCAACTGCATGTCTCCAGCATCTGGCCAAGGACCAGCTGTTGCCATCTGAGGACTCACGTAAAAACAAAACAGAGCTCTAGGAAGATACAACTAAAAAGAGTAATTCTTAAAATATCTTGAAAAGTGATTGTTGTGGGTTGAATTGTGTTTTCAAAATGTCATGTACCTGGTACCTGGGAATGTGACATTATTTGGAAATAGGGTCAAGTTAAGTTGAGGTCCTACTGGATCACGGGGGACCCTAAGTCCAATGACTGATGCCCTTATTAGGAGACGGAGGCTTGGAGATGCAGGGACACACAAGGAGGGAAGCGGGCCATGTAATGACAGCAACAGAGATTGGAGTACTGTTGGTGTAAGCCAAAGAGGGCCAAGGATTACAGTGACCACCAGAAGCTAGCGAAGATTTTTCCCTGCAGCCTTAAAGTGGGCATGGCCCTGCTGCCACCTTTATTTTAGACTTCTCATCTTCAGAATTGTAAGAGAATCAGTATCTTTTGGGTTTTTTTTTTTTTTTTCAAGATGTTATTTATTTATTCATGAGAGACAGAGAGAGAGGCAAAAGGAGAAGCGGGGAGCCCGGTGTGGGATTTGATCCTAGGACCCTGGGATGGTGACCTGAGCTGAAGGCAGATGCTTAACCAACTGAGCCACCCAGGCGCCTCAGTATCTATAGTTTTAAGCCACCTAGTTTGTTGAATTTGTTGTGGCAACCCTAGCAAACTAATAATGACCCAAGGCAAAGTCTGTTCCAAAGGTGCAGGGCTGGTGAGAGGAGATGTCCTGAACTCATCAGCCATCAGGACCAGCCTCACTGAGTTTATCTGGTCTGTGTCCCTCCCTATAGGCTTTTCTCTTACAGACGAGTGACAGTTAAGACTGTGGACAACCAGACAGATAATAGGAATGCTGAGTTAAATGCTTAGAAGCAAAATTTCACCAAAGAACAGTACAAACTGATCAGAATTCAAAAGTCCCGGGAATGAAATAGAGACCTAACACTGAAGGGCTTAATAGGTTATTTGGAGCTCATACTCAGCTGCTGTTGTCTCAGAAAAGGTGGCCTTGAGAATATGGAGATGCAAGGAATTTGAGGTGTATACACCATTTCCAGGGCAAGGGCTCACAGTTTGGGCGGGGAAGAGCTGAAACCAGATCTCCAGAGCCTCCACTTCTGTCAAAGCCCACCAGCCAGAGACCACCCGGCACACAACCGAGGTCAAAGGAAGTGAGGTTTCTTAAGCGAGCCGAGGAACCCAGGGGCATCCTTGTAGGGGAACTGGACAAGCTTGTAGGTTTGAACTTGCCCTGGGTGATTCAGGAAGGGTTAACGGAAGCGAAGACCTGTAGTGATTTGGGTCCTGTTGGGACTACTCGGCTTCGAACGTGGTGATTTCATCTAAGAAGGCAGTACACTTAAAGCCGAGCTGGACTCCTCGCTGCCAAAAACGACGAAATGTTAGAAGACTGGAGGTGTGTAATTATATTTGTAGTTGCTGTGTTTTTTCAGTCTCTTGTTTCAGACTTGCTCGCAGAGTCCCTGTGCTCTGTGTGGGTCCACTGTGGTCACAAGGTTGCCTTATCATTGTTGATGTTGACATATTGTGATCATTGTTTATATTCCAGTGGGAATGTTACAGCCTTTTTATTAAGTTGTCAAAGCCATTTTGCCTTTTCTAAGGGCCTGGCCCCGGAGATAGCATATATCACTTCTGCCTACATTCCGTTGGTTAAAATGCAATCATGTGCCCACACTTAAATGCACACGAGGCTGGAAAGTAGATTTTAGCTGTGTGCTCAGAAGAAAAGTGAATTAAGTTTTATAATTACATAGCAACACTCTTTGTTCTGGGTTTTTCGTGGTGGTTTCTTTTATTTTCTTCCTTTGTCCCCATTCCCACTCCCATACACCTACAGCCTAGTATATTTAATATATGTCCTTCTGATTTACCTTCTATATATTAATTAGATTTTATGAATCTCTGAAAAATATATACGATTGCTTCGAGTATGTTTTTAAAATATATGTAAATGTTTGTTGTGTACGTATCATTTGGATTATTCATTTTTTCACCAAATTTTTTGAGATCTATTTATGTGGCTACCTATAAATCTAATTCATCCCTCTTGACTGCTTCAAAATACTCCACTTATTCATACTCATTCAATAATTTATTCTGCCATATACAAAAGACAAAAGTTTTACTAATTTAATAATGTCATATTTATTCTTTCAATTATTTTTGAAATCACCTCTAACTTAGTGGCCTAAGATAACAACAATCATTTATTTTATTCCCAAATTTGCAATTTGGGCTGGGATTGCAGGGACAACTCATCTCTGCTCCATGCATCATCAGCTAGAGCTGGCAATGACTCAGTGGGTCGGGGCCAGAATCAGCTGAAGGCTCAATCTCTGACATTTAGTGGCCGACGTTAGGGGTTGGTTGGGGCGTCAGCGGGGGACGTTTGCTGGCACACCTACATGTGAAATGTCCTTGTAGCTGCATGACTTCCTCATAGTGCAGTGGCTTGATTCCAAGAATAGTTGCCCAAAGAGGGCAAGGCAGAAGTGCATGACCTCCTTGTGAGTTTGTCTCGAAGTCACAGAGAGTCACTTCTATTGTACCCTATTGGTAGTGGGGGACACAAGTTCTTCCCAGGTTCACAGGGAGAAGACATAGACTCTACCACCCAATGGAAGGAATGTTAATGTTACATAATAAAAAAATAGGTGACAGCCTGCCACCTTTGTGAAAATAAAGAAATTTGACTTGGATACAAAGTGATCTGAATATCAAGATTGATTAGCAAAGATTTTAATCGTAAAACTTACATTCCAGTATGCTCTTTCTTTTTGGACAGAGGCTTCCTATATCCTTAGAATTTTTTCTAAGATTATCAGCATCTTTCCCCTCAGCCTTATTTTTCATGTGGTCATATAATAGATCAACCAATTCATAGGACATGATTATGAAGAATGTAAGACAGAGAAACTGATTTTTTTTTCCTTCGGAAGATACATCCTATAGTGAAATGATGGCAGTCATCTTTTGGGACTGACCTGAAACAAAGAGAATACTCATTCCTGATCACTTGGCTATTTGGGGGGGAAAAAAATCTTAGAGAGTAGTAGCTTCTTTTTTAATTATCTGCTGTTCTCAATTTCTTTTTTAATTTTCCGCTGCTGACCAAAGGATCTCTTCCGTATTGGATATTCTGATTAGCTACCCTTAATACATACTTGACTATCCTGAGTCTATTATCCCCATCACTAGAAAGTAGATCTGTAATTTTTGTAGTTCTTGTGTTTTTTCTCTGCTCTGCTCTCTCCTGAGACTATTAAATATGAAGGTGCTTCAGGAAAGTGCTGCCAAGATAGCTCTACCTTTCTTAAGGTGATATGATGTGAGGAAAGTGGGGAATGTGTTCTAACAATCAGTAAGATCAAGAAAAGGATGTAGTTAAATTCATCCAACCCTGTCAAGTCCTGATGTCTATCACTTTAGCCATTTCTCTCAAAATCCAGAGAAACCACAGCCAAACAGATGAAAATGCTGATCACGGCAGCATTGCCCTTGTAGAACATAGAGTTTTCACCAAAGCGGAAAATCGCTGTTCCCAAATGTGTTGTGAGATGGGCCATCAAGTGTATCCCTCCTCCTCCTTGAATCTCTAAGTCAAGATGAGATCAGTCTTAGGCTTTTGTTTTCTTTTGTTTGTTTGTTTGTTTGTTTAGTGGAAATTTTCAAATATATACAAAAGTAGAGAGAACAGTGTAGTGAACTCCCATGTTGTCCCCATCTCCTAACTTCAGCAATTACCAACTCATGGTCAATAGCCACTCTTTAAAAATACAACTACAACAGTATTATCATGTATTTGAAAATTAGCAGAAAGATTCTGGAGCCTGTTGAAACATGCAAAGGGTATGCCATTAGTGAGAATGAAGCAAAGATCTATGTAAATGGCATATAACATGAGAAGGGAGAAGAGTTCCAACCTCTGAAGTCTTGGAGAAGGTTCCAGTTTGGCAGGTCTTCCTCGGACATGGAGAGCTAGACTCGGACTTTCTGTCCCAGTAAATCCCCTCCTTTTTTGGATAACACTGGTTGAGTTAGACTTTCGTGATTGCACTTGGACATGTCATGACTAATGTTACTGCTCTCTGGATAGCTTAGTGTAACTCCTTCTCTTCATACTCTTGATTTCTCACACCATCCAACTTCGTAACAGTAATAATGCTAATAGCTACCATTTATTGAATGCGTATCATGTGCCAGACACTCTTACCAAGTACTTTACATTTAATCCTTATAACAACCTAGCGGAAGCAATTATTACCCTGTGCTGTAGATGAAGAAATGAAGATTTACGTGGATTTGGTTCCCTGTGTTCTCGTCGTGCCTAAAAAGCATAAGTCTGTAGCATCAAACTGTGAGTTCATCAGACTGTTTCCTCACCTTCCCAGGCATACGGCTAGGCTCCTTCATTGCAGTTAGGATTGGCCATGTGATTGGGTTCTACCTTTGAAATGTGAATAGAAGAGATGTGCCTTCTTTCTTGAGTGGGCCCATAGAGCTTCCCGTTTGCTGCCCTCCGTGCTTGCTCTGCTTCTGCTCACTGGTTTATGGTGCCTAGGTGACTTTGGCAGCCACGTGTCGAAGATGGCAAAAACTGACAGCCTGGGTCCCTGAGTGACTGTATTCAACAGAGCCCCCCTCCCACCCATCTGAAGCCTTCTTGAACTGTTTGTAGGAATGGTAAATTTCTGTTGTATTTAAGCCATTGTGCATTCGGGGGCCATTTAATAAGCAAAGCAGCTAGCCTTCGTTAATTTTTATTTTTGTTTCAATTATCCTTCACTGAGTAACAAACCACCCCAACATTTAGTAGCTTCAAAGCACAGCCTTATTTAACCCCCAGTTTTGAGAGTCAGAAATGTAGGCTCTCGCCTAGACTTGTTCATGCGGCTCCAGCCAGCACCTGGGGCAGCCGGCGGCATCGTCTTAGTCGTGCACGTCTGGAGGTAAGTGCTGGCTGGCTGGCCCGCGTGCCTCTGGCAGCTTTGCCTGGGATTATTCACATGGCAGTGGAAGGCTTCGCAGCAGCAAGAGAGGACAAGCTCCGATCTGCAAGCCCTTTCAGGCTTCTGCTTGCGTGTGTTTGCCAGTGTATCATTTCGTGACCCACTGCAAGTCACGTAGGTAGAGGGATATGTGGTTTATCGGGGAGCATTTGCCATAAGAATCTACCATACGTATCATATAATAATGCATGAGTTGGGCAAATTATTCAAGTATCTGTAACATTTTAGTCACCTGTTTGATGATCTAGTCCAGCTATGAGGCTGTTTTCATAACCTGAATCAAGTTCTAATATCACTGTTGGTTATAATAAAAATCATATTGATTTTGTTTCAAAATTACATTTCAGGCCTGTTTATAAAAATGAAATATTTACTGATACATTATAAACTTAGTTGAGTAGAATTGGCACTTAAATAAATGAGTCTTAATCATTTGTTTAAACCATCGCAGTGATGATGTTTTAGCTCACGGTCCAAATTAAGGTGGCCCATTGCACCTGAGGTTTAACGGAGCCCCTGTCTCCTCATCTGTCCCTCGAGCCTCTTACCTCTGCTCCTCTCTGGATTACTCTTTCCCGGGTCCGCAGTAATAGCAGTTGGTGTACATGGTTGAACACACCGGCTGGAGCTAGACCGCGGACGTTGGAATATCTGCCATCTCACTGTGTGATCTTTGGGCGAGTTACTTTCATGTCTCTGTAGCTCAGTTTCCTTGACTTCATAGGGTTACTGTGAGGAGTGAAAAAAAAAAAAGAGTATATATACATGGTTAGAAGAGGGTCTGACATATGGTGAACCTTCTGTGGGAGTTTGCCACAATTCCGGTAATCTCTGGTACCCTTGACCTCTTCCCTTCAGTGATGCTCAGCGACGGCAGGCCCTGGAGTCTTCCTGCCGAGGAAGGACGGTTGGGGGAGACCGTAAGTGCTGCTTATGTAATACCTTCCTTTCTGTCTTTTCAGAAACAAAAGGGATCAAAAGGGGCAAAAATTGTCCTGAAAAACACTTCCACATTTAGAAGAAGTATATTTGACTCTACTCTGCTTTTGGTTCCCCTTCTCCCTGAAGAGATGATTGTTTCAGAGTCTAGTGTTCACCCTGGATGTTGACAGTGCGCCAGCACCCTCCTCCCAGCCTCACACGCCCGTCGCGCTGCACCTCACCCTGGCCAAGCCCTGCTGCTTGTGAGAGGCCCTGTGTCTCGTCTGTGCCGCGGGCCCTGGTCCAGCTCACCTCAGGAGTCTCAGTCACCACCGCTCTCTCTACATATGTATGTACCTGTCTCTCCCTCCCAATTAACGTTTATTTAACCGGTCCTACTGCAGATGGAGTAACCTCCCTAGATTCCATATCCCCTTTGAGCACTGTCCAGTCTTCTCTCTTTCATATATTTCTTTTTTTTTTTTTTTTTTTTTCTCTTTCATATATTTCTTGAGAGATATCCTTAATCCAGTTACTTCTCACCCCACTCCAGTCTGGCTTCCCTGCTGTCAGTTTACCAAAACGGCTGTTATCAAGGTGACCTTTAACCTGCGTGTCACTAAATCCTTGGGCATTTTTCAGGACTAATCTCACTTTGACCTTACAGAAACATTCCGTGTTGACCGATTTCCTTATTGAAACCATTTTATTGGCCATCAGCTCTCTGCTGCGGTGTGGACGGTAAAGTCTTGTGTCTCTGACCCAGGAGTGTCATGTGTCATGCCAGCATCCATGAAACAGTAACAGTCTAATTTGTTAACTTGCAAATAGGGTAAAATCAAACCCCAGACATAACCATTGTATTCTTACCAGCCCCCACAACGCCTGGGATAAAGTCAGTATTCAGTATTTATCTGTGAGAGGGAAGAGAGGGGGAGGGAGGGAAGAAAGGAGGGAGGGAGGGAGGGATGGATGGATGGATGAGCTTTCTCAGCTCTGCTTAAGACGTTGCAGGGATCAGACCCTTTCAAAAGAGCCAGACGTGTTCTGGATTTTTTCTGGGGTTGTGAGGGAGATGACTGAGCAGGAGGAGGCTGATGTAGAAGGTAAGACCCCTGGGGTGGGCAGAGGCTTGGGGTTCTGTGGATCTCTTGGGTGGGCCGCGAGGGTAGGGGAATTAGGAAGTGAGAAAGGGAAGTGGGACAACAGCAGGGGCAAATCTGGTCAGCCTTAGGTTCTGCCTGAAGGCCTGGCGGTAGTCTCCGAAATTCAGCTCTGAAGCTGCTGGTACCAGAATGCTTCACGTAGGAACGGTTCCTGTTAGGACTGCCTGTTCCCCTTTTACACTTAGCATTTTTTTTTAAACAACACGAGGAGTGTTTTCACACAATGATTAAATTGTTTCAAGATAGTGAAAAGAGTGAAAGAAGGAATAAGAATGTTGTAACTACTAAAATTTATTGGACTGGAAGCCGAATAATCTGTTTAAAGGCAAATGGTGTTTAGGGTGACAGTGGGGTTCTTGGAGATAGCAAGGGTAACAAGAATTATCTAGGATTTGACTGGATCAAGCATTCTCAACCAGGAGGATATCACCCTAAGAGGGTGAAAATTGGTTCATGCGGGACCAAAAAGAACTTGGGTATTCAATGGTTTGTGCCCAGGGGGCCATAAAGAGAAATACAGTATAATTGTGGTGTTAGAATTTCATGGTGGGAAGAGGGATTAGGGAAAAAAATGTCTAAAAAGTCTCCTTGAAGGGACAATGATGAAAAAAAGTTGAGAAACACTGGCCTAGATGATTCAAATGGAAGAATGTTGTTGATCACCAGTGGGTCCTCCTGGGAAAATGAATTAAAATAAGTGCATTATCTTGATGGAAGGAAAAAGACCTTACACATTGCCTAGGAATGTGGGAAATAGAGAGTCAGATCCACTGGAAATATAAAAGCAGCAGTGGGCAGCTGGGCTATCCCCCACAGTTGCTCGATAGATTATGAGCTGCCGCCTCCATAGACATCAGTGGCCAGGAAGCCGGGCTGACGCCCTGAGACACTGGGCCGGTTCCCAGACAAGGTGATAAGAGCGGCCAGAGCTGGGTGCAAGTCAAGATCACCCACCCACCTCCCACCCTCTCGATTCGTTTTGCTTTATTCCCTTCTCTGCCTCCCTTGCTACTCTCCTCCCGCTCCTCTCAAGACTACCATCATTCATTTCTTCAACAGGCTGGGGAATCAGTAGCAACGTTAATGAGCGAAAGAAAAGAATGCTAGAAACAGAGAACCACGTGCTGCCATCAAAGAAATACCTTCAGCCATATGACTGTAGTGGGGAAGGCCAGAGAATACACTCAAATCAAAATCCAAACAGGCTTTTGGCCTCCCTGATCCATGTTTCTGGATATGATAGGGATACGCAGTCCCTTAACAAAGTAAAAAAGGCAGTGTCAAGTATAGGGAATGGTTCTTACCCCACAGGTATTCAGCCTGGGGAATGGCTTCTGGCCGTAGGCCACTTAAAAGTCTGGAGCTTGCAATGGGTCTGAATATCTGAATATGGCGATGTTGTTTTCCAGCGGCTCTGAAGGATGGGAAGGATGGCCCAGCACACGCCCCTCTTTTCTCTTGCCTTATCCCTGCTCGTTAAGGCTGTGCTGGAAGGAGAAGGTTCTGATGAGATAATAAGAGTCACTGCTTCTGGAGCCCATACTACTTGTCAGGTACTGTCTTAAGTGCTTTACATATATTTACTCCTCTAACCCAACACCCCTCTGAGGGGAGTACTAGTATTACAATGGGAAACCCAAGCACAGAAGAGCTAAGTTACTTGTCCAGGGTCCCACAGCTACTGATAGCACTGAGATCGGAACCTAAATCCTCAGCACCCAGAGACTTGCAGTACTGTTCTTTATTGAGCCTTGGGACCGACTCTCTGCTTACCAATGTCTTTGGACACAAGGGTGAATGGGCTTAAAATGAAATTGCTTTTACCATTATGTACCTGGTGTGGGGTCTTAGTTAAAGAACCATGTCAGCAGGCCCCCAGCACAGCTGGATCCTTGGGAGCCACTGACACAGTGGATTCGTTGCTTGCTGGACGCATGCTGCCCTCTTATGATGAAAACCATCCAAATAGGATGTTCTCTAGCTCTCTGGAATGCACCTACTTCCTTTGGCCCAGATCCATGGTTGGGGGATGGAGGATGAGCGGCCAGTGAGGAAGCTGTTGGCTCTGTAGAGTCAGACTCATGTCACTGAAACTTCTCCAGGGCGTTCCTAGCCTTGTGACTCTCACTGAGGCTTGAAAATGTGACTCCAGAGTCCTGTAACTTTTAGCACCAGGGACGGGACACTAAAGAGACCCCATCTGTGTTCTTAGGGTGAGATTTATTTTGTTTCAGTTGCCCTAGTGGATTGGGACCAGATTTACCAGACTTAGCAGGAAGAAGGTCGGGTGCAGAATGAACTGAAGGTCACAAACTATCAGAAGAGAGGGAAAACAGAACCAGACAGGCCTGTGTTCTAGCTCGTGCTCTACCAGTAATACACTGTGTGACCTTCAGCAAGTTGCTTTTGTTCCAACACCAGTCTCCTCAGTGGTAGAGTGAGGGAATTGAACTAACTGAGCTCAAAATCTCATGTGGCCAGGTGTGGCTTTCTACCTTTGCCAAAATCCCTTTCCTGAAGGGTTTTGCTCCCCCCACTCCCCACATTTTTATGTACATCCTGATTAGTACCAAGACCTATACCCATAGTCATGGGTTCTCAGTTTCCCTCATTCATGAAGTAATAGGGTTGTTGGGAAGAGGTAGTTTCCATTTGACCCAGTGTTAATGGGTCCAGTCACACACTAGGTCTGTTTAGGCAAAGCAAGGACACATATACACATAAATTTTTTAAAGTAAGGAAAACTGATTTTGAAGATACTGATACTTACACTAATGAATTATTATCTTACATAGTACCAGTTTCAAACAGATGATTTGTGGATGATTCATTCTTCCCGGAAGTCGTAGTGGTCACGGGTGCCAGTCTGTAGCTATCATCTGTAGGGTAGGGGGGAACAGGGGCAGTGCCTAAACACTGTCTAGGGTCAGGGTCCAGGACGGAGTCAAAGGAGACATTGCTGGCTTCACATTACATTGTTCTGTAACTTCCATCTGCTTCCAAACCATTTGGTACACCACTAGACTTTATGCGCTGACATAGGTTGAAAAAGAAAATTTCATGGCAAGAATCTTTTACTTGATAGTCCTACTCCAAAGAAATAGTCCTAAAGAATTTTCGACTTCCACAGAAACGTTGTATGAAATAATCACCACCACAACCAATCTGGAAGACTGGATTTCTAATATTTGGAACATAATTAAGCAAACCAACAGAATACAGATGATCATTATAAAGCCTATGTAACAATGTGGGAAAATGAACCTGAGGACATTATGCTAGGTAAAATAAGCTAGTTACAAAACAAAAACAAAAATACTGTGTGATTCTACTTAATGCGGTACTTAGAGTAGTTAGAATCCTAGAGACAGAAAGGGTGGTTACCAAGGGCTGGGGAGAGGGGAGAATGAGGAGTTCTTTAATGGGTCTAGAGTTTCAGGGTTCTAAGAAAATTCTGGAGCTGGATGATGATGTTGGTGGCGCAACATTATGGATATATTTCCTACCATTGAACTGTATACATAAACATAGTTAAGATGGTAAATTTTATGTGTATTTTACCACAATAAAAAAAAGTTGGGGAAAATATCACAAAGTAGGTGATAACACAACATAACACATAAAAATTAAAGTAACTTAGTATTGCCATTTATAAGCATTATTTTAAAAATTTAATATTGTGATACTGCTTTTATAACAAAAAGCACTGGCAAAAAAAATCAAGGAAAAAACGTTGAGATCTTTTGATATTTGTTATTTGTAAAAAATAACCCAAAAAACAAAAAACCACCCACGTAGTCATGGGAAAAACTTGTTTAACATCCTTGCACTTATTTTATCATTTACTATTGTTTAAAAATTGTTTTATTACAGATCACTGGGGGCCCATAACCTTTTCAGTACTTAGTGCCTCGAAAAGTTTTAAGCTGGTCTTGCGTGCGGTCAGTTGCATTTTAAGGCTGAGAGAATGGGGCAGGGATGGCCCCCCGGGACCCCGCGGCGCTGCTACGAGCACATGTGGTAACGGGAGCTGCTGCCTCCACGCCAGCAAATGGCATTTTCACTAACATCCCTCTCTCCGGACTGGGCTAATGATCACGGTTTTCCCTTTCAGCTCCACAGCGAGGGTCTTTTTTCCCCTGTAAGGGAGCAGTTAGTTCCCGGAATAGACGTGGCACACTTGGAAGTAGACCAAAAGATGCGTGAGCCCCCTGCGCCCAGTGGGGGAGCACCCGGCGGAGGCTCGTGGGCCCTGCTCGGTTCTTCACTGCGCGAGGACGACGTCGCGGCCGCACGGCCCTCTGTCGGGTGAGTCCCACTGCAGCGGTAGGGCTCTTGGGTGACGATGATGAAGGTTGACGGCTGTGCCTTATGCGGACGAAGCCAGACCATTCCAAGCTGCTTGAGGTGGAACATTCTTGGACCTGACTTTGAGAACTTCCGGGCCCACAGGTGACCTTGTCAGGAAGTTCCCTAGGCCTCTGGGCGTGCCCTCGTGAGCCGTAATGAGCGGCGTTGGTGTCGCGGTGGCTAGCGTGTGCACCGAGCAGCCACCCCGCTTTCCAGCATCAGTGTGTCTGGTCCTCACAGCCACCCTGGGGTGTGGGTGGGGGTTCCCTAGGAGGCCCAGTTTTCAAGACGCAGATTGAGATTCTGAGTCTTAGGACCCGGCCCAAAGCCATCTGGTGACTCGACTTGACTGTTTGTTTGTTTAAGTTCCAAATCAGCCCAGACATGCCATAAATGCAGGTCTGAAATATAGGAGCTGTCGTTTTTTTTTCCCCCATAACCAACCAGGATGTCCTGTGGAAAGAAAGAGTCCTATCCTAAGTTTGTGGAATTTTTTTTTTTTTTTCCAATTTTCAATGGTCTTTTTCTTGACGAGGAAAAGTCTCCACTTCTCTACACAGAAGTTTACCAGTGAGTAATGGAGAACCTTTCCGGCAAATTTGGAAGAAATAAAAAATCTGTTGTTCACCACCTAGAAGACCAGAAGTATTTCCAAATAGAATTTAAGCCAACACTACACAAATTCTAATATCCTTAGAGGCAGCAGTTTTAATTTGGACAATTGGTAAAGGCAGTACTATTTGGTAGTTTCTGAGTAAACTTTAGTCTCTCAAAAGTTTAGTTTTAGTGGTTTAATGAAATCTGAATCTTTCAGCTGAGAAGTATAGTTATTTTACTGAGGAAGTCTGAAGTCTGCCCTAAGCACCCCTGGCCTTCAGCTCCCCACGTTGATTCTATACCTCTTGCCCAGAATCTCTGGTAGGGAGAGAGTTGCTGCCTCAGTGGGTGGCTGTTAGGTGAATCCTCAGATCTGGGGTGAGGGGAGAGTTGGGTCAGAGCCACCATGTGGTTGAATTACCGTACAGGATTTTCAGAGCTAACTTCCTCAATTGCCATTTCCTGACAGGGGCTGCTGCACAAAGCCACACTGGACCTCTGAGAACTCAAAGGTACTGTAGGAAGGCCCCCTCATCCCTTCCGCTCTCATGTTTGGTCCTTATCGGCTTGGTGCCTCTCGCCACAGTGGGTGACAGGTCCGGCTCAGCCCTGAACCGCCACACAAGGTAGTGGACTTCAAGCCTGGCCCTCTGGGGCCTGCCACGGCACAGTGGTGAGGGCCGTGGAATTTGGCCCATGCAGCATATCCTGGCCCGAGCCACCCCTGACCGAGTCTGCTCCTCTGAGAAGCCAGCTGTATGGGTTCAGAGGTCAGGTGGAGGAAAAGGCCTCTGTTGCTTCCTTGGCTTTTCTTGATCCCTTGCTAGGTGGAGAGGCCTGCAAAGGACCATAATGATGATGCCGCTGGCCTTCCTTCAGTAGGTCGTCACAGCACCCCACGCCAGGGCGCCACTCAACACAGCGAGTATCTCCGAAGGGAGTCAAGTCATGGGGTCCAGGGATCCTGCCGTGCTCATCAGGCTAAATTCCCTTTTAAAAATCCCAGCCTTGGGCAGTTAATGTTTTCAGTGCTTTATTAAATGACTTGGCAAAAGAACAAGTTATCTGGTAATATCACCACCCTCTCCCCCATTTAACGGCCAGCACGTGCCTGCCATGGTGGTCGCTGTGACATGCTCTGCTAGCCGGGTGCTCAGCAGCTCCCTCAGCCTTAAGTCCAGTTCAGTCAGCCTCACAGCTGCTCCGGGGCAGGGGGAGACACTTCCCTTCCTTCCCTTCCTCGGAGGGCAAGAGACAGAGGAGCTTCTGTTTGGACCCCAGGGCCACAGAGGCAAGCCAGGCGTTACTCCTCTTGGAGGGGCACGGGTTCTTCCTCCTGGCGCAGAGCACTTAGGCCCACCCTCATCAGCCTTCCTGAGGAGGTCAGCCCAGCACGAGAAAGCCCCGAGCAGAAACTCCGCATCGCGAAGACCCCACCCTTTCTCTCAGACCTAAGAGGGCACCCCACGATCTCCGTCAACAGCTACCGAGACCCAAGCACTAAACCAGAAGCCTACGAGGAGCCTTTGACGAAACCTTGGATGCGTCCTATCCCGACCCGGCGCGTATCTCTATCTATGGCTGTGAAGTGGGCCGACGGGCAACCTGTGGGCAGGTACCGAGGAGGCAGAGATGTTCCAGGTAAAGCACTTGTTCGCTGAGCACCTTTTCTGCGAGAGGCTTGGCACTGACTCTCTACCATGTCCTCCGCTCTTCCACGGGCCGGCACGACCAACTCACTTCCCGGGCCCTGAGGGCCAGTGCTGAGCTGTCTTATTCCTCTCATGTCCGATAAAAATATCCTGGATGTGCGTTCCGTCTCTTCACGGTGTAGCTGCAGTCACTGAAACGGCGCACCGGGCGCACCCGGCCCTGCCAAACTCTAACAGCTGTGGGGGGGGGGGGGCTCCGCCCGGGCCGCGGCCGCGCACGGGGAAGCGGCCTCTCAGAAGCAGACGAGCCGCTTCTCACCTTCAAAGACTTTGGCCTCCTCTGGCTTTATCAAATTCCCATTTAGGCTGTTGGAGAAAAACAAAGAACATAAGTAAAATGGTAGGAACTTGTGGGGGCCTTGCCAGTGTGGCTCCCTAACACAGTCCTGTTCTTCGCACGGCCCTGAAGTTAAGGGACACGCTGTTTGGACACTTGTGTGATGATATTACTCCTTTCCAGCTATCGTCACGCTCGGAACTGGCTCTCACTAAGGTCACCAACAGCCTCCAGGGACCTGAACTTCATGACCTCTCTCAGGCCTGGTCTGTCTTCTCCTTCACAGGCATTTGGCTGTCTTGCCCTCGGCCTCCTTGAAACATCACACTCGCTTGGCTTCTTTTTAGCCTCTCTGGCTTTCTCCTGTGTCTGCCACTCCGTCTCAGCCTCCCCTCCCCTGTTCTCCTGCGTGTGGCCTCTAAATACTGGATTTCCTTCAGGCTGGGGGGGAAGGGCCTACCCCTGCCCCCAGGAGACCTCATCCCTACCGTGGGCTTGCAGCCCAGACCTCTCCTGTGTGGCCCCACCCACTTAGATGCCTCCCAGGCACCTCAAGGGGGCCACGCCGGCCCAGGGCCCCCGGCTCAGTGTCGAACCACTCTTCATCCAGCTGTGTAAGTCAGGGAGCTGGGGATCCGCCTTGACCCCCTCCTCCTCATCTTCATACTCTATCCCAGAGTTCTGTCTTATTCTCTAACATCCCCAGCATGCCGCCCTGGAACTTCTCTGTAGCTTTCCCACCACCATGGTGGTCTGAGCTCCATCATCTCTTTTCTGGATCACGGCAATGCCCTCCTGACTGGTCCATCTATAGGTACCCGTTTGGCCTCTTCAAATCGTTTTCCTGGAGGAGCCAGGGTGGTCTTTTTATAACGCAAATCTGATCACATCCCCTTCGGCTTCAAACCCCTCCGTGACTTTCCGTTGCTTTTAGGATAAAGACCAGAATATGTAACACGACCCATAGATCTCTTGTGGTCTGTTTGCCCCAACTCCTCTGCCCCCCTGCCCCTTCTTCTATACTCTCTGAACCCCAGGGGCACGTCGACATCTTGCTGTCCTTCAAGGATACCATGCTCCTTCCTGCCTCACAGCCTTTGCATATGCTGTTCCCTGTCCCTGGAACACTTTCTTCTCCCCACAGCTGACTAACTCCTAGTCATTCTCCTGGCTTAGCTTAAGTGCCACTTCCTTAGGGAGAAGTGCCCTGAAACCTCATCTGTTAGGTTCCCTTCTTAGCTCTCTCCTTTACAGCACTCATAATGAATTGCTTGAATGAGTTTTTTCTTTACTGTGCATCTCGCTCACTAGGTGGTAAACCCATGGATGAGGGCAGGTCTGTTGTCACCCCTGGATGGTGCTAGCACCGTGCCTGGCACTCAAGCCCTGTTAGCAAATGAAGAGGCAGCACTAAGGCATTAAAAAAAAGAAACAACCCACAGGCCCCGAGTGTTGTCACTGAGGTTAAGGCCCCAGGTCAGTAAACCAGAACTTACTACCTAATCAAACTACAGTTCCACTGCCCCAGGAATACAGCCGTTAACCAGGCAAGCTGACCAGGAAATTTCCTGAGCCCCTTCTGCTCCTTAGGAGGGCACCTGGCCTACACAGTGCATTCCTGGCTAGTAAATGCCCTCTTCTGAATGCCTTTTCTGCCTTTCAAAAACCTCCGTTTGGCTCAGCAGAGCTCCTATCTACTTACTAGACAGCATGCTGCCCAATTTGTGAATCGTTTAAATAAAGCCCCTCAGACCTTCCAGTTTACGCGGTTGAATTTTGTTTCACAGCCATGGTGACGGCCCTGGGATCCGCAGCGAGCTCCTGACAGCCCTGCGGGGACGGAAAGAATCACAGGCACGGCGCCCCGCAAGCCCGTCTGTGTTCCTGTCTTTCTGGCCCTTGCCCGAGTGCCACCACCGGTGAGTCCTCTTGGTTTCTGCTCCCCTCTTTGCCTTCGGGGTACCAACCTAATTGGCTTTCCAGTCCAGGGTGACCGAGGGGGGCGGGCGCTCTCACGGAGCACCCGTCCTTAGCCCTGGGTTCAGCCCACCAGTCCACGCTGGAACCCCTTCCTGGCTCCCACCTGCGGTCCCCATTTACTGGCCTTTTGCTGCTTGAGTCCTTTCCCCATTTCCAGTCCGCGGTCCCCACCGTGGAGGCCGCTGGGTCAGTCCACGCGGGGAACTGCCCGTGCCGGACACGGCCTTCCCTCGGCCAGTCGGGCGCAGCACCCCGTGGTTACTGCTGGTGTGCTAAGGTGCACAAAGGCTTAGCTAAGAGGATCCCTAAATTCTGAAGAGGCAAACATGCACCTTCCAGCACATCTGCTCATTTAAGTCTAAAACCCATGGTGCCGGGAGCTGGGAATATCTGCAGAAAGGGCAAAACTGTGCTAAAAACACCCTCGCGGTCCACTAGCCACAGTGGGGAGCGTTCCATTGAGACAAGGTCATTTGAGAAGCACCGTAGGAGGCACCGGTTCCCAAAGCGAAGAGGATGCCTATTTACAAGCAGAAGCTCCAAAAGCTTCAAAATTCCAAACTAGTTTCATTAAAAGATTTAGCAAAAGCCTCATGAAAATTAAAGGTATAAGAGGGACCTAAAGCAAGACGGAAGGAACTCTTGATCCCCCTTCTGTCCTCTGAGCACTCATGCTGCTGATCCTCTGTCTGCATTGCCCTTCCCGTTCTGAAAACGCCACCAGAAACAAAATTGGCAAGGCACTGGCCTTACAGCCCCCCCCGCCCCAACACTGGCCCCTCCGAGTTAACGGAACCGAGGCATTTTTTGGTAAACTGCTACGGCCGAGGGGTGGGGTGCCGGGTGGCTCAGTGTTAAGCATCTGCCTTTGCTGGCTCGGGTCATGATCTGGGGTTGGGGGGTGGTCCTGGGATCAGGCCGTGCTCAGCGGGGAGCCTGCTTGTCCTGCGCTCCCTCTGCTGCTCCCTCCACTGGTGCTCATTCTCCCTCTCTCTCAAATAATAGCTTAAAAAAATAGCTAACAGGAACCTCCTGTAGATAGCAGAGCCTGCACATGGGACGCTGGAACAACTGGCAGAAGCCAGCAAAGGGTGAAAATGCTTACCAGAATCACTTCTTCTGAAGGTGCCTGCAGGGCCCAGTGGAGAAGGGAAAAGAAAACTGCAGTTGCCCTTTTCTTCCCAAATCCAACCCCATCGTTCACTGATGCCCTCTCTCCCAGGGGGCAGCGGTCACCCTCTTCCTTGTCTCATTTTTCGTAACCAGGCTTGGTTTTCTGCCTGCCTGGGACGCGAAGGTTGTTCTTTCTTTCAGCTGTCTGTGGGAGCGACTCTGGACTTCGGGAAGGTAATGTCCTTCGAGCCCTCTTTGGGACCCCATCTTAACAAACACCCAAGGAGGGGGGGTTATTCAGTACTGCCAGAAATATCTGAAGTTCAACTATGTACCCAGAGGGAAAGAAATGAAGATAATGTAGCTGGGATAGGTGGGCCGACCTATGTTGTTCAGGTTACAGCCCAATTCTTTGAGAAATTGAGAGCAACTGTCCTTATCTTACTCCCCCCCTCCAAATGAAAGTCTGCTCCAGGCACAATTCAAAATTCACCTATTAATTTACCTATTCTGAAACTTCCCTCATTTATCTCAGACTTGGGAAGCCCCAGTCCTTCTTGGAGGAACTTACATTCTTTCTCTGTCCCTTGAAGTTATACATCATGTCTTTGAAATGTAAACACAGCCCACAATCACCTGAGACAGAGGGTGAAAAAAGGGGGAAAAGAGGCCTTTTTAGAGTACAAGCTGCTAAAAAGATCTCTTGTGCCCAAACTCCAGCACAGCCTCCTTAAGCTTGATTCCAGGGACAAATAGAAGTCTTATTAAAAAAATCTTCTCTACAAATATTAGTAACCATAGGGTCTTTGCCTCTGTATTTTTAAGATTTTATTTATTTGAGAGAGAGAGAACACAGAGAGGGAGAAGCAGACTCCCTGGTGAGCAGAGAACCCTATGCGGGGCTCGATCCCAGGCCCCCAAGATCATGACCTGAGCCGAAGGCAGAGGTTTAACCAACTGCCTCGGTGTGTTTGTATGTATGTCATAAATGTGAGATATTGTTTCTGGATGGTATTACTAAAATCAATTTGTAAAAGAGCTCTAGTGAATTGGTTTTGTAGGGGCTAAGGGCAGGCTGTTCCAAAATGTGTCACCGTGGCCTACTGGTTATTTTAAATAAAATGTATTTAAGAGACAACCTGTACAAGGAGGACACTCAGACCCTCCTCTGTCCCCCTGAAAGCAGGAGATAAATCTCCCACGTGAAAGGCGCCCTCCCTGTGCCAGGGAGGTACAGACATTATCACCAGACATAGGAAATTGAGAGCCAAGAAAAATGTATAAACAACACTTGTTAATTTCTACTAATTTAATATCACCCCCCAAATTCTGCCTAGAATTCCTTACCAATTGGAGCTCCCAAAGTTAAGTGTTCTTCGTCCTGTCGATTCCTCATGAATTTATTCATGGTCTCTGTCTAAAAACTGCCTGCCTTGGTCATCTCTTTAGGTCTCAAACTTTGGGTTTTTTCCTCTGGTTAATCTGTTTTATGTAAATATAGCTCTTAGTCCAGCCGGAAGAAACTGAAGGGTAGAGAATTTTCCCTTCCCTCTGGTTGGCGTAGTTGGCGAGTACTCATTCGCAGGCCAGCTGCTCGCCCCGGGACAACGGTCGCACAGGGACCCTGGGACAGCCGTCGCACGCACAGCCAACAGAAGGTAAGGTTTCTGACTACACCAGCCTCTCGGCTTCTCTATCTGCAGGCTCTGATGGAACGAGATCGGTAAGAATCTTTCAATTAAGTTAGCAGAAGAAAATACTGTAGAACTAGGTCTTTGGGCTGAGCAACTTTTGGCAAAAATTTGGTAGAGTGCTTGCTCTTGGGTGACTGATCATTCGTCCCAGAAATGGTCACTGTTTTCTTTCATCTGTGTCTTTCGTGTTGAGTGTCACAGGAAGGAACTCACAGGACAGAACGCCGGCTTCCGTCCGCTAAGCCTGCTGTGTAGCCGGCCTCAGGGACTGGTGAGGTCACCGTTCTCCTCCGACCAGGGTCTGTTTAGACAGACTTTGCTGTGGGTTAACGCGCACATGAGGTAAAGGCTGTTGCTAAAGAAACATCTTGGAAGCCCAAGCTACAAAATTAGTGGTCACGGGTCAACACTTAGAAGCTGTTACAGTGCTTGTCATCTAACTCAAAGACCCCCCCGTTAGGATAACCTGGTCATGGAACAGGTTAGGCTGACGCTCGGTCCCCTGCCAGGCTCAAGAAAATGTCCATGCAGCGAGGTACGCGATAAACACTACACCATCCCCAACCTCGCGGCATGCCCCTTCCAAGTATTGGTTTGGTTCCCAGAGACCCAAGGCTTAGGCAGGGCCGTTAATGTGAATATAAGAGATTTTTCCTTTTGTCTAGTGCTGTGTCCTAAGCACACTTACCGGGGCGCATCTTGGCGGCCAGTCCAAAAGGCGGGGGACTCAAGATACAGTTATGAGCAGCGCGCTCTGTCTGGGAAGTCTGTCATAAGAGGCCCCAGCCAGAAGGGGGGGACCTTTGGTGCTCCTTAGTGCTGGAGAAATCTCATTCTAGGAGACTAGCAGGTCTGTGACCAGAGGCATCTTACATTCAGGGAGACCAGAGGCGGCACCACCTTCTCACGGCCTGTCCAAGAAGGTGGTTGCTTTCTCAGGCTATTCTTGGGAGGAGGCTTTGGATCATGGGGACTGCATCATCTGTGCTTCCTCTAGGGACACCTCTGAAGTCTTGGAGTAAGCCAGGCTTATGGCTTTGAGTCACTGTGGAAATTAATAAGATCCAATTTGTCAATGGCCAGACACTAGATCCTTTAAATTGGCTATTTGAAAGAGAAAAATTATGAAGAGCTCTCAATTGTCTTATTAGTATAATGGCTAGTCTTAGGGATTCCCTTGACAAGATAAAAGAAACATTAGACTTAAGACGGATAAGTAGCTACATCCCATGAAAATTCCCCGTCTTAAAATCCAGCCCAACCTCTAGGTTCAAAGTCTACAGGCTACTCTTACAAATGCTAGAAGCCAGAAAGTGAGTTTAACAGGAGGGCTTGGTTTACCGTACTCAACCTCCGTCAGCCTCAGACACTTCTATATGCTCACCTTTGCCAGGTGTATCCTAGACCCCGCCCCCTACTGCAAAAAGTTCATGTCCCCCAAACAGCCGCAAAATCTTTTATAAAGCCCTTTTTCCCCCCATTTTCAGAAGATCCTAAAACTCTGAGAAACATTAAAAAGACTGAACTATTCACAACCTCCCCTTCACAGAGGAAAGAGATGACCAATAAAATTTCTCCTAGGCCCTCCTCGAAATGATCAGAGGAAGGCTGATGCTGAGGGGCTAATAGAAGAGGAAGGCTTTTGTTAAAATGGTTTATATAGACTGTACAAAAGCATAAAGTTCCCCTTGATATGAAGAAGCAAATTTAGTTAAAAGGTAAGCCAGTCCCTTGATATTCAGGCTGGAATCCAGTTCTTTAGGGGAATTAAGTCAAAATCTACTTATCTTTACCAATCTCCAAACCTCACCCGTTCCTCTCAAAATATTTGTGGATATTATCAAAGGTCAGGATATTGGAACTAAATTGCCCTGTACTTAAGGGAAGAAAGATAATTTTTTTTTCCCCCAGAGCAATCAAGCATTTTATTTAATTATAACAAGGAAGCACTCCCTTATTCTCTCTTTAAATGCCATATTTAGGCAGAAATAATATTCAAGCCTATATTGAAAATACTCCCCTGCTAGTTTCCAGAACATATTCACCATTCAGGATCCAAGCTGTTGAGATTTAAAATCACGTTTGGCAGTGTACCACAGGATGCTACATAAACAAGCCTCCACCCACATTGCTTTCAGTTTCTGAATATCTTGTCCTGGGTTCCATTGCCCATCGGAACAACTGAGCTTCCTAGAAGCATTTGAACAATAGCTAGATATGTGCCCAAGAACCCAGCACCCTCCATGTTTTCAAAAGTGAAGAGGTTACCTGTGCAAGTCAGAATCTGATGCCCATTAAATGGTGACGGCTTTGCCAATAAACAAGAATGTGCTCTTCCGTGGCTAGGAAGGAAGACTACCGCGGCCAACAGGTTAAAAAAAGGTCAATTTTAAGTCACAACTACCCCAAAACTCTTAGAAAAAAAGTTTTGCATTCTTTCTCTGTCCGTTTAAATCCTAAATCTTATCATGTCTTTGAAATGTGACCAGAGCCCACCATTGCCTGAGGCTGAAGGAAAAATGGGAGGGGAAGAGACCTTTTTAAAATACAACAGAGCTCTCAGGCCCACTCAGCACCTCTGATAATAGGCAGATATGCTCCAGATCTCCACCCCGGACAAAACTTCAATACTCTCTGTACATTTTCTACTCCCATCTTCTCTAGGACCTAGGTAGGAGCCAGTCTTTGAAATGCAAACTTGAGAAGGAAATTTTTCGTTAGGAAGAGAGAGAGGGAGGTATTTGGAAATTGGGCCTATAATCTCTCTAAACACGAGTAAAACCAAAAGCTAGAAGATTTGTTGGCCTCTGGTCTGTGTATTTGTATGTGTGTCTATGTATGTTGTAAATGTGAGATATTTTCTGTACTTCCGGATGGTGTGGCGAAAATTAATTTGTAATAGAGCTCTATTTGGTTTGTCTGAAGGCAAGCGCTGGTAAGAATCGGGCATTCTAAAACTCAAAGTTTGGGGCATGCCTGGGTGGCTCAGCCGGTTAAGCATCCGACTCTTGATTTCAGCTCAGGTCACGATCTCGGGGTCATGATCTCAGGGTCATGAGAGGGAGCTCTGTGCTCACAGGGGGGGTCTGCTTGAGCTTCTCTCTGTCTCCTTCTGTCCCTGCCAACCGCCACCCCCCCCCCAGTTCTAAAATTAAGTTCACATGATGTCAGAAAATATTGGGTGTTAAACCAATAATCTTAAATTAGCTTTAATAGACCTGTCTTTAGAGTTATCAGCGTATAATATAAAACTTTAATTCTGCCTGTGTTTACTGAAAGCCAAGTGAGTTTCATGTTCTCTCTGTTGTAAAATCTGTCAGAAAAAAAAACAGAATAATGGTTGAGTCTGTCTAATGTTTATGGGTAGTCCAAATATAATTATTAAGAACAAGTAAATAGATGTAAATAAGATTAAAGAAACAAAGTTTACCTAGAAACCTTTTTTAAGATTTTGTTTATTTATTTGAAGTGGGCGAGCACAAGTTGGGGGGCAGAGGGAGAGGGAGAAGCAGACTTCTCACTGAGCAGGGAGCCCAAAGTGGGGCTCAGTCCCAGGACCCTGGGATCATGACCTGAGCCAAAGACAGATGCTTAACTGAGCCACCCAGGCGCCCCTCCAGGTAAACTTTTAAATAGCTTCCAAAATCTTTCTGGCAGTAACCCAAAATTTTAAAGTTTTGCTAAATTAAGTGGGTTGTTAAATTCACTGAGTATTTAGGGGCACCTGGGTGGCTCAGTCAGTTAAGCGTCTGCCATCAGCTCAGGTCATGGTCCCAGGATGGATCCCCAAGTCGGGCTCCCTGCTCAGCGGAGAGTCTGCTTCTCCCTCTGCCCCTACCCCCCCCCCAAATAAATAAAATCTTTTAAAAAATGCATTGAGTAAGAAAAAGTAATACAACATTAAGTATTAATATAGATTTATCTACTTTTACCTTTAGTTTCTCTGTATAAGACAAATTTGGGTCTGTTAGCAAAACCTGTTTTGTGCTATTATACTATGAAAAAATACATGTTTCTAAATTATGAAATGGATTCATAAATTTGCCAATCTAGGGGCACCTGGCTAGCTCAGTCAGTAGACCATGTGACTCTTGATCTTGGGATCATGAATTCAAGTCCCACATTAGGCACAGAGCTTACTTAAAATAATTTTTTTTTTTTAAGATTTTATTTATTTATTTATTTGACAGATTGAGAGAGGGGGGAGTAGGCTCCCTACTGTGCAGAGAGCCCGATGCAGGGCTCGATCCCAGGACCCTGAGATCATGACCTGAGCTGAAGGCAGAGGCTTTAACCCACTGAGCCACCCAGGCGCCCCACTTAAAATAATTTTTTAAAAAGTTGCCAATCTAAAGAATTCTGGTGTAACAGTTGACAATTGCCTACTACTTAGTTTTCACTAAAGTTTCTAAGAGTTACGAATTCTAATAAATATAATTAAGCCTACTAAAAAGAAGAGACTAAGGTATGTGTTTTGGGTTAGAAAAAAATGAGGAATAAAAGTACATTTTTGTTGAGGAAAAAAAGTTTGTCCAGATGTTTAAAAAAAAAAATTGTAGAAGGTTTATGGAAATCTTTGGAAAGAAATTTTCTGTGTGGCTAGTACTGGGTAAGATGAGGATAAATTTAAGTAAATGAGTTTTATTACTAAAAGTACACTGGTGCACAATTAGAATTGTTTTCTCCTTGTTAAAAGGTCAAAGTTGTCTTGAACTCTTAGTCTGCTCTTAATAAGAAATTATAAAAATGTTTTTCTTTACCTTTAAAGTTCTCTTCCTACGGGTGCCTCGGTTGGTTAAGCATCTGCCTTTGGCTCACGTCGTGATCCGGGGTCCTGGGATTAAGCTCTGCCTAGGGAGCCTGCTTCTCTCTCTCCCCCAGCTTGTGCTCTCATTCTCGATATAAATAAAATCTTTTTTAAAAAAAGGTAGTTATCTGTCTAAAAAACAAGGATTCTGTGTTTTGCCAAAATAATTTCCTATGTTTATCAGGTCTTTGACTACTTAAAAAAA